>CM068368.1:898124839-899324839 GCA_034769895.1 Magicicada septendecula | reverse complement strand
GCACTTGGCTCTGAGTCTGCGCAGACTCGATCAGTGACGAACTGGGGAAAGAGTCTATTTGTCGTGGACGGATATTGCCCTGCCGGACGAATTTCGTCGACGCTCATACTTGAGTTGTTGCAGTTTAGTCGCTATGCGCATGATACATAGTGGTTTTTTCTGTAGTGTGCGCCGACGATATTTAGGCGCTTCTGGCTTGATGTCACAAAAGAGGCGGACCTTAGTTTCATTTCCTTCAGCACGGATTGTAGGTCTCACAAAACTTCGTCTCTGCGCCATTTTCGATAGCGTCGGTTGATCTGCTTACGTCCCCGCCCGCACACATGATCGTATGATGGGTCAGAGCGCGCGGTCACATTCTCGCATAGTTCTTGGAAACTTGAGGTGGCTACATACCTCAACTGATTGCACAATGCTATTACGTCTTGCCTTTGTTCTAAACTGTTCCATTCACCACGTGTTCTGGTCACCATTGAGAAAAGAATTTACAAATATTTTTTATAAAACCCCAAAAATGCAATAAATAAAATGCCCATAATTTTTGGACCGTTACAACATCCACTTGGTTTTAGATGATAATTTGGTCGTTAGTTCAGAATAGTTTTGCTGGAATTTTCTGTAATAATTACAGATGCCCAGGAACGACTGTAATTGTTTCTTATTCTTTGGGGTTGGAAAACGTTGAATATCATCTATTTTGTCTGTAGACGGTGTTATGCCTTGTCTGGATAAATTGAATCCAAGGAATTGGCCTTCTTCGGCTATTAGTTTTGATTTTTCTAATTTTAATGTCACATTGCTTTCAGATAACTTCTCCAGTACTCGTTCTACTCTTGAACAATGCTCTTCCCAGTTGGATGAAGTGACTAGTAAATCGTCAACGTACACAGTGGTATAATGCATGGTTTCTGGACCCAATATCTGGTCCATACAGCGGACGAATATCGCTACTGAATTTACAGCCCAAAAGGTAATCGCTTGAACTGGTAGCTCCGACCCTCGAATATAAATGCTACATACTTTCGACCGGCTGGGTGCAATTCTACTTGCCAGTACCCGCAAACTGTATCCCAGGTAGATAAACTGGGTACCATGAAACTTTTTTAGAATCTCCTCAATTTCTCCAGGAGATGTCCTGTCGTTAATTGAAATTTTGTTTATCTCCCTTGTGTCGAGACATAGACGTACCCTTCCGTCCTTCTTCGTAACAGCCACTATGGGACTGGTGTACTGTGAACAACTGTACTCGATTATGTCCTCTTCCAGCATTCTGTTGATCTCCCTTCGTACTGCATCCTTCGCCGCGTATGCAATTGGATATGATTTTTTATTGAAGTTAGCAACTTCTTTGAACCTCAACTCGCATTGATACCCCCTTACTTTTCCTGGTCGATCGGAAAATACATGACGGTATTTGTTGTAGATGTTGATTAATTTTTCCACCTCTTCAGTGGTTAAGGGATTTCCGTCCTGAGTACCTCGAAAGAGTCTGATATCTTCCAACTTCTTGTTCCATAAAAGGTCACTATTTATTTGGTCTTCAGTTTTTTCTTCCCACATTCTGTCTGGTGAATAACGGACTGTTCTTATATTATACACATTGTTAATTGGGGCGACCCCCTTGCTTCCAGTTAATTCTGCCATCCATTCTTTATTTTCATATTTCATCGTTACTCTTGATTGCTGCATGTCAATAACTGCAGAGTATTTTCTTAAGATGTCGCAACCAATTAATATTTCGAACGGTAAATTGTGTGCGATTAAAAAGATCATTGATAACGTTTCATTATTGTTTGTCGCCTCTAAGGACACTTGTTTCTTTATCGTTTTGTTTTGCCTTCCAGTGGCTCCAATCAAAATAATGTTACTCACAGGTAATGTAGGTAAGCTGACCTTACTTTCTTTTTGAATTTTGTTGTACATGGTTATGTCAATTAAGGACACATTTGCGCCTGTGTCAATCATGAATTTTGTAGACATTCCATTTATACTGGCGATAATGTAAGCGATTTCATTGTCTGGATGGTTAATTAGTGTTGTATTCTTTTCCATCAGTTCTTCACGTATATTTTTCAAATAATTATTTTGGATGTTCGTTATTGTGTGGTCAGTCAGTCTATTTACGTACCCAATAGATCGGATCAGTGATGGGTCCTGTTGGATTCTCACTGCCGCTGTTCATTTAAATGTTGGGTAGTACCCTCTGCACGGTCCTCTGGTCGATTGGGGTGGTTACCATCCGTTACTTCCATCCTTTCAACCGGGTGGTCGTTGAATGTTACCCGTTCACGGCTTCTTCTATGTTCTTCTGCGCTTCTGCTCCTCGGTCTTCGGTAATACCGTCTCCCATCATTTCTATTTTCTGCGCTGATGTAATTGACCCGTCGCCTGTATGTTTGATTTTGACCTTGGTTGTTATTATTATATTGGTGGTTGGGTCTATTGTAGTTGCCACCATTTTGGTTATTTCCTCGGTTGTAAGAGTTATTGTGGTTACCATTATTATTATAGTAATTTTGATTGTTATTTCTTAGATAATTGCTGTTGTTATTGTTATTGAAGTTGCAGAAATTATTGGGATTGTTCGGTGGGTTATTTGCCGGTGCATTGTTTCCCTGGGGCCCATTTTGGTGGTTTCTCATCTCATAGTTTCTGTTATTCGGGATGTTCTTCTGTCGATTTAGTAAGTAATGTTTCTCTCGCTCGTACTCCCCCAATAAAGCGGCCATATCCTGGATTGTCTTGATCCGCCCACTCAGTCTACTTTTAGTGATCTCCCCGTCATAATGGTATGCCAGCTGTGTTACCAAGCATTCTTCTGTGATGTTCGGCTCTAAATTTCTCGCTACACTGACCTTACCCAAGAAATAGGCTGTGGGAGATTGTCCCAAGTACGGGTCGAATCTGCCGTTACTAATGTTGTTCCGTACTACGTGTTGCATCGCCTCAGACCAGTATTTATTTTTGAAAAGTTCTTTAAATTCGGCAAAATTGTGGATGTCCGGTCGTACTGCCATCCACCAATTATCGTGGACCTCCTTAAACATCTCATCCAGCATGCCCTTAATGACTGTCCATCGTGTCTCCCGGGTACTTGCTAAACTCTCTTCCACTCGTTTAATAAATTTAATGGGATTACGCTTGTAGTTTTTAAAATTAACTATCTCCCTATTTTCACTGCATGAGACATGTGAACTTAGTAGTGGTCTGTCCTTCAGTGTGTTTATTTCTTCTTGAAGGCATAACTCTCTTACTCGGAATTCTTCTAATTTTCCTTAACTTAGCTTACGGACGCGTCTAATTGGTTATACCTCTCTTCAACTCTTGTTTGTACTTGCTGGAACTTATCAGTTGTTTCTTGCTGGAGTCCTTCAATCCTCCTTTTGCTTTCACCTTCAGCTTCGTTTACTTTGGTTAATATTTCTTCCTGGACTTGTAACACTACTTCGTTGGTCCTCTCTATTTTCTTTTCGGTCTCCATTACGGTGTGCTTCAATTCTTCCCGATACTCTGTTAATTGTTGTTGCAAAGTTTCTTGGTTGTATTCGATTTTATCATTTACTGTTACTATATCTTCTTTCATTTGTCTCAAGGTTTCGCTGGTTTTCTCATTACTTTTATCTATTTTTTCACCTATCAGCTTATTCTCCTCCTTCATTTTCTGTTCTAATGTTTCCATATTCTTTTTATTACTCTCCTCATTCCGGTCGAATTTGTCATTCATTTTTTTTTCAATTCCTCACTATTTTTGTCCAATTTTTCATCTTGTTTCTTAAATTGTCATTTATTGACTCAAATTTCTTATCTAATTCTTCTTTGTTTTCTTGCTTATGCTCCTTTCTTCGTTCTTCCATTTGTAGAAACATTTCCATCAATCTATCCATCTTTGTTTCTTCTGTGGTTCTAGTTGGTTCGGCCGGGGTTAATATTTCTTCCATATCCTCCACCGAAGTTACTTCCCTTTCTTTCATTCTGACGTCTTTCTCAGTCTCCTTTTCTAACATCTCTGCTTCCTTTTCCGCCTTCTTCTCGCGTTGCTTAGCCTTGTATCTTGTGTCGTGCGTTGCCTGTTCCATTTTCTGCAGCCGCCGCTAGAATCTGTTTAATTTAATTGTATAGTTTTTTAATTATTCTAGCCCTACTAGTTGGTGCGCCACTTTGTAATGTCCTCTTTTACCGGTGTTAATTAATTAGTAGTGTACTTAAATAGTAACGAGCCGTTTAATACTTTTCTCAATACTTACGACGTCGACCGTATTCTCGCCGTTCACGTTTAAATTTTCCGCCTTGCCGTCTGATTGGTCCCCACTGTTTGGCCGAGTCGACTTTGTCAACTATTGTATTTTTATTGTTTGGTTATCCCAAACTCTTATATTACCTTTTGAATGAATCAAACATACAGCAGTTGATGGGTACAAAGGTTTATTTAACTCTTTTTATATAATGAGGTCAATTACAGATCGTAAATAATATATATCATTTAGTTTTGCGCCGGCGGGTTTACAGGTTGTACAGTTGGCGATCCGTTCATTTCGGTAGGTTGTAGCGACGCTTAGTAATGGCGTATGTTGCTTCTTCTGTTTATTTTGAAAATTATCTCAGGGGAAAGTTCTTTGGACTACAGAATGTTGGTTTAAAGACTAATAAATGCACATAAATTTATAATATTCCTTATAACTAATACACAATATGTGATATCTTAAAATATGACAAGTAAGTTATCGCAAATGAGAAGTTGAAACACTACACTTAGTGCAAATAATAAAACTACTCTTTGAGTCCCTAGTTCGGGGCCAATGGAACATTACAAGTTACTTCAATTTATATTAAGACTCTTACCTTAGGGTTCTTCCCAGGATTGTACAAACGAAAACAGCTGCAGAAAGTTATTGAGGAAGGACGGTAAAATATAACAACACAAATTATATTTAAATGAATTTCTTATGGTTTATTAAACAAATTATTTACTCTCATTTTGACCACAATCAAAAGTTTTAATTGGTCTTCAGACCTATGAATATGATCTTATGAAATCACACTAATTACTAACCTAAACATTTCTTACTACGACATCTATTGGACTGTAACAAATTATTTATATATTTAATATTTATAATGAATCAGTACGTTTATTTTTGTTTGTTTAATTTTTATCTTTCCCTTAGAGATCTCTTTTAATAAAGTGTCTGTAAATAAATATTACCGTATAGTAGTTAAAAATTCTGAAATAATAATATGGTACTCATCCGGGTAGAGGCTTCGCTTCAACTGGAGATGTGCGTTTTTTTATCCCTCACTTCGGAAATCGCTGTATAATTTTATCTCTGCTGTTACTGATTACCAAAATCATTGTTCACGTCTAATAATGATATCGGTCCACGTAACTTCATTGGTGTACGAGCACTGATCACTTTTTATTAGTTGACTGCTTTCTTATCCGTACGCACTCCTACAACTGTTTATGATGAGTTCACTAGTTTGATTTAATGTCTCTGTATGCTAATATTAAGTCGGCCAATGTAACTTTATCGCACTTAGATGTTTTTTTTTAGGTTGGCCGCGCGGACATTAGGTGCAATGGAACTGAACTCAGTACTGCTAAAGCCGAACTACCGGAGTTTTTTCTGGTCACGTGATCGTCAGTCTACGCTCCCATTGGTGCTGTTAAAAGAGCGCTATAACGCAGGCGTAAGATTTAGCAATATTTTGCTGCCTGGTGCAATATGAAGTTACATTACTTTCTTCTGTGATTCATGGCTGAAGTAAAAATGTGTGTTGTTTCATCATCTGGCTGGACTGTTTGAGTGCGGAGACAAAACACAGACGTTTTGTTTTGTAATAAACACTGCATACTTGGTTGACTAACTCGGGGTTCCAAAAAGGTGAACAATGACGGCATGGGGAATACAAATGTTTAAGATATTACCTTGGCCCTACAATTCCGTACCGTTACAATGTAGTGTTCGCTAGGTTAATTTTGTTAGCATATTTTGTGTTTAAAACAGTTTAATATAAAATCAAAATTCAGTGATAGATTTAGTTTATCGAAGGTGATTATTTAATCAAGTTCAGTTCGAAAAGGTAATTTACTGAAGTGAAAATAAAATTGTCCATTTACTGTTAATTATTGAAAGTTTGATTTTTTCGTGAAGTATTTAAATTATACTCATCAATTCCTTAATGCAGCTTCTCTTGCGATCCTCTTCTTCTTCTGGAAAACGTCTAAGGTTCCTTTCTTGTATGGATTGATTGATATCCAAATTCAAACGATCGAATTTCAAAGTTCAGCTTCCATCAGACTTGTAGATATGTGTTCCTCAGGTTGAGTTGGGTATCTTCTGTTCTTCCTCCAGTATTGGTCATCTATTAATTTGGTATGTTTTTCCAAGTTTTGGATATAATATTTGTTATATAATTGTTTTTTAATTATTCGACATCTCATCAATAGTTAATTTATACATGCTTCTTGTCTTCTTCATCCAAATTTAGTAAAACTTAATGATTTAGGATTTATTTGTCTTCAAGGGCTACATACGTCCACCCTCTATGCTAGTCAATAATAGAATAATTAGATTTCAACGGTAAAAACATGTAACAAACTTTAGTTGTCATGGCAACTCTTCAAGTTACACTAGTTCTCATTGGCCAATATCTTATAACATTGTTATATTCTAACGTTTTATTTCTGTTCAAATTTATAAAAATCCTTTAAATTATAATTACTTTCTTATGCTAGCCTTAATATTAATTACACTAACATCATTGTTTTGCTTTTTTGCTAAAGATTATTTTGATATCCCTCATAGTTACCTTTGATTAATTAATAACATTTCTTATTTTTCCTATGGATATTTCTTTATATTATTCTCTTGAAACTAAACATTATTTATACATTTTGGTGCCTGATATTCTTACTTAATTACCTAAACATATTACGTCCTTTAATTGACCTTTTGTTATTGCCTTCTCTTTAAACTTACAAAATTCCTTCCTTCATGCTAGGCCTAATGCCTAGGTTTTACAATACTTTACTTCTATTCAACATTCTTTACAATCTTTTTATATTTGTTAATTCTATTTATTTGTTTATTGAACATTGTATAAAGAAACAAACTAGCTTAGTAAAAACATTTGTGCCTTTAACATCGTACATTTTATATAATTAACATTTTTCTTTCCACGTCCATGCCTGAAACTAAACTTCTACTTATTATTGCTCTTTTACTTCTATCTCACCTGTCTTCTAAGCTTACTAATACTACGGTTCATTTAATAACAAAACTCTTATAATAATAATTTTTTAACACTACTCTAAACAATATAACTCACTTGCAAATTCCTTCACTAAGGTATAGTGCCTCCTTCTCCCATCTTCCACTCTAATATTTTAACTTTTACCTTATTTCTAAGTATTTCTTACTTTCTATCCCTTAAATTAATAATGATACAATCAGTTTTATATACTTACTAGCTAACATACTTTTAAAGATTGTTTTGCTATATTAATATAGTCTGCTTTTTATTGTATTATACAATGTAGGCATTTACACTGCACTTTTCCTTTCACATGAGGTTTATTATTTTAATATCACTATCACTTTTACTCTTTTTACTTAGTTCGTGGTCATTTATTCCTACTTATGTAGTTCTATACTTCACCTTACATTTCACACATTGTTTGTTTATTTAATATATCATCACTGGGTTGTTATTGGTTATTAACATTTGCTTTATTATCATTTATCATTTGTCACTTTTGTATTAATTATTACATTTGCTAAGCTTGATTATATTTTACTTGCTTTTGCCTATTTTATTATTTAATAGGGTATTTTTTACTTCTATCTTCCTATCTTCCTAGATTTATACATTTATTTTTCTTTTCTTTTCTTATTTAACTCACATAACATATCTATTTTATTTTTTATGGTTTATATATTTTACATTTCATTTATGCCCTATCTAATTTAGTGCATTTATTTTACATTTTATTTATTAGCTACATTTTGGGGTTATAATGATTGTGGTCTCTTTGGGTTATATCTTGGTTTCTTGTTCCTTCACCTTCTCCAATCTATTGGGTTAAGTCGTAGTCAGTGTCTTAGTCAATTTTTATTTCGTAGTGTTGGGTTATCAATCTTCAAGTTATAAGTTTTTAATTTTTCTTTCTACCTTCAGCTTTTTCTTTTATCAATTATTAGTGCTATTTTGTGCTATCTTATGTCATGTTACAATATATATACATCGTTTGATAAGTTCAGCCATTTTCGTTTTAGTGTGAATAAATTTAAATTCGTGGTTTTGTGTACTGATTCTTGGTAAACCATGACTCCATTGGTTCTTTATTTAAATATTATCTACTTAACTGTTTTGGTTATTATAATTATCTCAAGATAATTTTTCTCTTTAAATTTTGCAGAGTGCCAGTTATGAAATACACAGCAATAATAAAATTATAATACTATCTTTGAATACAATAAAATATAAAATACTAATAATAATAGAACAATGTACTAATTCTTGTGTGACAGATTGGCAGCACTAATATTTATTATGCAGTGTTAAAAATAATATTAATGAATACAATTCTGTGTTTATACCCAACCTAACTGTATTGTGTAAATCACAAGCTGGGTCATATGAATTTGCTTGTTCATTGTGTTAACACTTTGAGTACCATGGCGTTCGTATGTAGATCATCCCCTACGACCAGCGGTTTTTTTTATAAAGCACTGTTGTTTAAACATTCATAAATACCTAATACAATTTAATACTACGCAAATAATTATACCACATTTTCCTAGACTTTCTGAAAATATTCTTAACATTTTTATTATTGATTTTATATATTTAACTAAAGCTGTTTAAAAATACAATGTTTCGTGCAATTTTAAGCAAAAAAATTTCTTTAAAATCTTATTATTTGAACTAAAATAATTCCATTAGGTCAGAGTGTGCTCATATTGTTTTGTTTATAATACAGGTATTGTCTATAGCAACAAAAGTTATTTTTAAAACAAAAATTATTATGACCGTAAAAAGCATTATGACCGGACTGGCATTTGTAGGTTATCTTCGAGTTGAGAGCATAACAATTTATAAAACTCAGCACTAATTATGTGAGTGTAACCTTTCTGCACGTATACGATTATTTACTCTAAAATAATGTATAAAAATAAAACGTACTCACCATAGTCGCTATGAATTAAAAAATCGGGATCCGAATCTGTCGTCAAAAGTGTCATCACTTTCATCAAGCAAGTCTTTGATTTCTTCTGTCAAATATTGTTTATCCATTTAGTAACTAATAATATAATAATTAAAACAAACACTCACTACTATCAATAACACACAGAATAAACACGAAATAACCTCAGAAAACCCGCAAAGTCACATACACAAAAACCGCAACTTCCACCTTGAACACGCAAAATGTAAACAAAATCAAGACGCTTGCCAACCGTACAAATTATTTCCTAAAATCTATTTTCATCAGTCAGTGCTGCAATCTGATGGCAGAAACAAAAACGAAAATGCCAAATAAAACTTCTGCATTCGTTCTGTGGTGTAATAGTATGACGCGAAGCGTTTGAAAGCATTGAAAAGTGAGCGGCATAATATTATCCCACCTGTCAAAATACCAAGTCCACTGGCGGCGTAATATTACGCCATTGGTCCTCAAAGTGTTAAGTATAATTGTTGCGCAGTAAATTTTTTAATAGAGGAGTGAGACATTGATGGCATAAAATAACTAATTACAATACTGAAAAATAATATATCATCCATTTATCAACTATTATATTAGAAAAATTAAAAATCAAAAATTTGAAATGTGAATTCAGAATATTCCCTTTTTAAGAAGATACACTGACATACTATTATGCCTCTTATATGTAACACACAACAATAATAATCTATAACATAAAAACAAAAGACATTAAAAAACAATTGTAAAATTCTTGTAAATTTCTCGGGTGTCTGACAGGAATATAAACTTTGAATCATTTTTAAAATTTAAATCTTAGCAAATAATCTGCAAAAATAGTATTATATTTTTTGTTAAATCAAGTTGTAACTTTATTAATATTTTAATAAAATAATATTCACTTTAAGTAAACATAATTATTGTTTACAAGACAGCACCCATTCTAAATTGATTGGAAAAATTATTTTTAATAAAACTTAAAATTCCATATTACTTATTTTACTTCAACTATTTATATTTTCGTATTGATTTTACTTCACTAACTCATACTTCAATTCTTTGTGAGTTATTTCTTTGTTTTGATCAAAATAATTGTTTATTTTTTATGCGCGCGCGTGTGTGTGTGTGTGTGTGTGCGGGGCTTCTGGATATATGAGACAATGACAATGATGATGGTGATGATATTGTCGATGCAGATTTCCTGTTGCTAATAAAACCCCAAGAGTGGCCTCATGAATATGTCATTTGCGTCTTCTGGTGGCAGTGGAAAGAAAGTACATATTTCTTCTTATGGCATTGTCTGAATTGCAAAATGTGTTTTGTAGACTTCAGATTTGATTAAATAACCATGTTTAATTATTGTCATTAATTCATTCATGTCTGGACAGGAGTTCTCTAACCAAGCAAAATACATGCGTACACTGAGATCGTCCCCATTTGCAGCACAATACCTGTTTCTGCTGGTAGACCTCACACACACACACACACACACACACACACACACACACACACAGCATAAAATTGACAGGTGATCACATTTGACAGGCTAGAGCCTGTAATCTTTGCCTGTACATACACTATTTAAAATTATATTTAACAACTCTCTATGCATTATTTATAACAATACTGCCATTGTTAAATATGCAAATATATGTGTTGTTGCATGTATTCCCCAGGTGTTATGGATTTGAATGGTATTCGTATTTTATTTACATCTTCACATACGTAATTATTCACATAACAATACGTTTTAAAACGGCTTCTTATAAAAAAAGATTTAATCAAACATAGTAAACACTGCCATGGAGGGATACAAACTTCTGCCACCTTTCTTTGGACGTATTGTTCTCCGTTGTCGATATCCTGTGTCACATTTACGTGCTTTGTAGGAAGAGGCTATATAATGTAACGGCCTGCAGAATTTAAAAACTAGGCTACTTAACCTAGAGGAAGTGAAAAGTGTGCTGGAGCCCAAACAGAGTGACAGGATTTGCAATCAACACTTGTAACCAGTAACAATTTTTATTAGAGCTAATATGTGACACATTGTTATGATCATGAACCATTTTCTTTAAGAACATTAATTTGAGTTATTACAAACTATTCAGTTACAAGTTTTTTAAACAACTGGATTCTCGTATCATTTTCTTCAAGAACATTAATTTAAGTTATTACAAAATATTCACTTACAAGTTTTTTAAACACCTGGAGTTCGTGATCTAAGTTATTTTGAGTTCTCAACAAGATGTATAACTTGAACACCAGGGGGCCAGTCTATCGAGTAGATGTTGACTGAAGGGTAACAATTAGAACACTTCCACCTGTACTTCTGTTGAAGAACTCAACCAGTACCATGCTGACCAGCGTGCCATGAATACTGCAGACTGTCCTTAGAGTGTGTTGAATCTCCAGCGAGTCTCATTCCGGGCAGATGTGGGACCTTCAGTGTTCTGCTGGATGAGTATTCCTGGGCCTGACGGCTTCGGGGAGCATCGTGGTGCGCTGCTCTGCAGATAGTGACAGGTGTTGATGTTACTACCTCTGCTTCCCCTTTCTCCCGGCTGGTGCGGGGACCTATAACATTTTTATTTGGAGATTAGCCGTCAGTCAGTACACCCACCCATACACTCTCTCACCTCGGAACACAGACACCATACTCACTGTCACAATTTTTGTCAACATTTTATTTGCTTATTTTATCCAGTTATAGTCATTACTTTTAAGCTTTTACTTTTAACTTTATCAAAAGACAATTAAATACAATGTCACCATGGGTTTCCAGACCGGAAGTAATGTGTAAGTCAATTTTACAATACAAAGGTTTTACAATGAAATAGACTATAACAGAATAATACAATTGAGCCTAACGTGAAAGCCCTTTACTGGATTACGAACTCATGTGGACAGATTTACTTAACCCTGAGCTGTCAGACCGTTGAAACACTCCCTGAAGGTTGGCAAGGAATGAGAATGAGACCTGAATTAGTCGGTCCCACTATCCGGCATAAAGGCGACCTGTTCCGATTTGCTGATCATAACCTTTGGTAACCTGTTTACTACAGCATACAGCGAGCAGCTGACACGTTTGACTAGGCGTGCTCGATTGCGTCGCCGAAGCGCAGACACGGCCTTGGCGATCACATGTTAATGATCGAGTTAGCTGTGGCGAGCACAGCCACGAAGCGCGTTGGTGGTACTGATCGCATTCAGAGCGGGCCGGGAAAATTCAAACCTCAGCACAATAATGATGATTTTTATACCTTTCTTTTCATGGTGCTATTTCTACCTGTTTCTCTAATAACGTGCTGTTTATTCTGAGACCTGTTTTGTGTTCACCCTTGGTCTCTCTCTCTCTCTCTCTCTCTCTCTCTCTCTCTCTCTCTCTCTCTCTCTCTGGTGGGAAATAATTTCTCTTTGTCTTCTCTCACTTCGTTGTTCATATCATTTTGGTCTTCTCCAACCTTGCTTGCATTTCTCTCCATAGCGATTCCTTCTCTTTCTGCCCAAAATTTTCTCTTACACTCTCCTCTCTTCTTTCTTGCAGTTCCTTTTGGTTGCCATCACATATCACCTCTAGAGAATTGCTTTTATTTTTGTAATCTGTGTGAGGAAATTTAGTAATTCTTCAATGGTTTTAATTCCTTGTATGTATATTTACATATATATTCCTAATCTTATTTCAGTTCAAGTGGTATGCTAATTTTAACACTAACTTGTGTTCAGTGAATTTTGATTTGTTTACTCCTTTCAACTGGCTGAGTGATGTTCTCTTCAAGGGTAAGTTTTCCATGTGTTTAATATCTACCACCAATTGGTATCTTACCTCTTTGTGTATCAATATTCCAATAGCAGCAGTATTCAAACAAGTCTTATGTTGTTCGCAAATAGTTTACTTGCTCAAACAATCATGTGGCAGCAGAATCTTGAAAATGTTCATTTACTAAGCAAGCTTCTCTGTCAATTATATTATTACCTATCGATTCCATTTCTCGCTCACTATTCAGATGGAATTCAGTTTGATTGTTCTTCAGTCCTTGAATATTAAATTAGTCCTCTCTTCCGTACGTGTAGGATACACAAACATCTGAACAGGTCTTCTCTTTATTCACATTCTAAGATTTTCTACTTCAATGTATAAATCATTGTAGAACGTATTTATTTGGCTTGGATAGTCCTTTGTTGTTTTGGTAGACGATGGCAGTTTCCAGTCAGTTCAGACTTCTAACACTTGTGTCTTTCTTTTGTTTTCAAATACCCTTTTACTGACTTAAAATCAAACACACAGAGCTTAAAATCAACATGTGTTCACTTTGACAAGCTACAGCTTGTAAGCTTTCCCTGCACATATACATAGCACTACTTAAACTATTTTTAACAACCATATATTAATTATTTACAAAAATTCTAGTGTGGTTAAATATGCAAATGTGTGTGTGTGTGTGTGTATGCCATTCACCATTCAATTATATACACATTTGCTTATAAAAATCAACAATATTTGCTTATATTCTTCAATAGGAAGAGTCCTATGAAGAGTAATGCAATACTGTAATCAGACATAGGTAAAGTTAATTTTTGCAAGCCGAAAGCTACCTCACAGATAGAACATGATTTTTAACACAATTTGTACTGCTTCACTGTTACAATTATGAATTATTACAGTTGTGTATTCATTTGTTCCAGTGTTATTTATTTACACCCATGAATAATATCTGTGAAGAAGAGTATTCTACTCTGGATTGTGAACGATATAGGGGAAACTCAATTCAGAATACTCTGGGAGACCATCTGTCACCACACAAGTTAATACAGTCTGGTAGTAAGAAGTACCAGTGTGATGTTTGTTCAAAATCATATACTCATTTAAGCACCTTATCAAAGCACAAGTTAATACATACTGGCATTAAGAAGTACCAGTGCGATGTTTGTTCAAAATCATTTACTCAGTCAACCCATTTGTCAACACACAAGTTAATACATACTGGCATTAAGAAGTACCAGTGCGATGTTTGTTCAAAATCATTTACTCATTCAGGCAGTTTGTTACAACACAAGTTAATACATACTGACATTAAAAAGTACCAGTGCGATGTTTGTTCAAAATTATATACTCATATAAGCACCTTATCAAAGCACAAGTTAATACATACTGGCATTAAGAAGTACCAGTGCGGTGTTTGTTCAAAATCATTTACTCAGTCAAACCAGTTGTCAAGACACAAGTTAATACATACTGGCATTAAGAAGTACCAGTGCGATGTTTGTTCAAAATCATTTACTCAGTCAGCCAATTTGTCAGAACACAAGTTAATACATACTGGCATTAAAAACTACCAGTGCGATGTTTGTTCAAAATCATTTACTCAGTCAAGGCATTTGTCAACACACAAGTTAATACATACTGGCATTAAGAAGTACCAGTGCGATGTTTGTTCAAAATCATTTACTCATTCAGGCAGTTTGTTACGACACAAGTTAATACATTCTGGCATTAAGAAGTACCAGTGCGATGTTTGTTCAAAATCATTTACTCATTCAAGCAATTTTTCAAAACACAAGTTAATACATACTGGCATTAAGAAGTACCAGTGCGATGTTTGTTCAAAATCATTTACTCATTCAAGCAATTTTTCAAAACACAAGTTAATACATACTGGCATTAAGAAGTACCAGTGCGATGTTTGTTCAAAATCATTTACTCAGTCAGCCAATTTGTCAGAACACAAGTTAATACATACTGGCATTAAAAAGTACCAGTGCGATGTTTGTTCAAAATCATTTACTCAGTCAAGGCATTTGTCAACACACAAGTTAATACATACTGGCATTAAGAAGTACCAGTGTGATGTTTGTTCAAAATCATTTACTCAGTCATACCATTTGTCACAACACAAGTTAATACATTCTGGCATTAAGAAGTACCAGTGTGATGTTTGTTCAAAATCTTTTTCTCTGTCAGGCAGTTTGACAGGACACAAGTTAATACATACTGGCATTAAGAAGTACCAGTGTGATGTTTGTTCAAAATCATATACTCAGTTAAGCAGCTTGTCATATCACATGTTAATACATACTGGCATTAAGAAGTACCAGTGCGATGTTTGTTCAAAATCATTTTCTTTGTCAAACCATTTGTCAGAACACAAGTTAATACATACTGGCATTAAGAAGTACCAGTGCGGTGTTTGTTCAAAATCATTTACTCGGTCAGACACTTTGTCAACACACAAGTTAATACATACCGGCATTAAGAAGTACCAGTGCGATGTTTGTTCAAAATCATTTACTCAGTCAAACCATTTGTCAAGACACAAGTTAATACATACTGGCATTAAGAAGTACCAGTGCGATGTTTGTTCAAAATCATTTACTCAGTCAAACCATTTGTCAAGACACAAGTTAATACATACTGGCATTAAGAAGTAACAGTGCGATGTTTGTTCAAAATCATTTACTGATTCAAGCACATTTTCAAAGCACAAGTTAATACATTCTGGCATTAAGAAATATCAGTGCGATGTTTGTTCAGAATCATTGACTACATCAGACAGTTTGTAAAAACACAAGTTAATACATTCAGGCATTAAGAAGTACCAGTGAGTTGTTTCTACAAAAATATTTAATTTTTCGTAGCCTGTTGTGTTATAAATAACATTCAGGCAGTAAGAAGTACCAGTGAGTTGTTTCTACAAAAATTTTTAATTTTTCATAGCCTGTTGTGTTATAAGTAATTTGCTGGCATATAATAATAACAGTGATGTTTGTAACAAAATTTTCTGTTTGTACATTTTGAGTGTAAATTACTCCATTATTTTATAACAAACCATTACTGTGTGATATGTAAGAATAACTTTTATTGTCCAAGAAGTTTCAGCAATATAATAAAACATCAATATAATGCTTTAACAGAAACCCTTAATCAAGCATAATTATACAAATAAATTAATATATTCTGTAATATTGGCATTGCAAATATGTAATATGTCTATAATATTTTGCACTACAAAACAGTAGTAAAATTTGTAACATAATTTTACCTTACAAATTAAAATCATGAAATTATACATTGTAATGTAGTGTGACATTATTGATACACATTTATCCTCTAATTAAATTTATCACTGCTGCATGAGTTACAGTGATATATGTATGTTTAGTTGAAATAATTAGAAAGTCTGTGTTTCTTGCCATACATAGATTATACTTATCACACAAGATTTTTGTCTGGCTGCTACAACCTTAACGATGACAGAGTCCTGGTGTCTTAACACATCTTTGTTAGTGCTTGGCAAAATGATTCACGTGGGAAGTCCCCTAAGTTAATGTAGCTTGGCATTTCACATTTTGTTAAGTTGTATTTAAAGCTCATAGGTTATTTCATCTAGCATATTTTTGATTGCTGCATGCATACTGTTTCTTTACAATTCAACATTAGTTCAGTGCATTACTGACAGATGGCATTGTATCTCAAAACTGCTAATTTCCGATGCTTTACGTGTCAATGTTTGTAACGGTTCCTTGTTGTGAACTACACATTTGATATAGTGTTGGCATGTGGAGTGTTTGAATTTTTGAATGATTTTTGTTATTGTAATTTTATATTACAAAGTGACTGATAACTTCTTGACTGAAGATAAAATATTGTGGTAATTTAATTTCAAATCTGGATATGAGAATAATGTAGAAAATGAAGAGATGTTTTGATCTGACAATACAGGTAAGCCTACATAATTTGAGGTTACTTCATCTCACTGTTTACTGCTTGTGTTCAAGATAATGAACTTTAGCAAGTGTTACGAATGGCAAGACACCAGAATAGTGTGGACACCCTGGTACATGCTTTGCAGTTTGAGGCCGCCAAATCAGCGTCTGGGTGGACAAGTCATAAAGTGCATGCTAAAAGATCGCAATGGCACAGACAAGGAAGAAGAACAAGGAACAGAGACTCGACGGTTGGCACTGCAGAATAAAAAAAGAAAGCATGGAAGACCAAAGTGTTATAGATGTGGGAAACTTGAACATCTACAATGAGATTGTTGGGTTAGAATTCAGCAGCAGGGAAACAAGCAGTAGTCAGTACAATGAGGTGTATGCTGACTAACTGGTGGAATAAAGCCCCTAGACAGTACGCAATTTCTACACTACAGAAAAACAGCAGGAGCTTGGTGGTTACCGGACTCGTTCAAGAAAGGCCAACTTTGATTACAGTTGACACAGGCGCAACAGTTTCCATTGTGCTGCCCAACATAGTGAAAGATCTCAAGCCAATCTGGTGCTCTTGCAGCTTTTGAACAGCTACTGGACAGCCTGTAAAAGTGTTTGGAAAAGTGGAGATACATCTACGCCTTGGTAGACTTGAGTTTAATCACCAAGTACTTGTTGCAGACATTGTGGATGAAGCAATTCTTTGTGTGGACGTTACGAATGCATACGGATTTATAGTTGATTTCAAAAACAATGTCTTGAGAATCGGAGGAGAAGAGGTTATTGCTCTCCACAATCTTGCATTTGTTATTACTATTTCAGTTTATTATTAATTATACAGTTGTTTTACAGTCACTCATTTTTATTAGTTATTTAATTTTTTAGGCAGCTTCTATTGGTAGTTTTTATTCTATAATTACGTATTGTCGTAATTATTTGTGTTATCATACAGTAACAAGATTTGATAGAATGGATACTTCTCCTTCAACTAGGAAAGTTATTCATAGTAAAGCACGGGCAGTAATAATACAGTTTTTTGTTATCCAGGATTAAAAAGATTCTTGCAATTAAATTAATGTGGATAACGCGTTCCTTAATATAATTATACACTGTAGATATAGTCGAGTGTAATTAAGGAGTGGAAGTGTACAGTTTGCAAATTCCATTGCGATAAGAATGGTCAGAAGGCTGTAGTTTTTTATGTCTCAGCAGTACACAATGACAGAATCAAACAACACTCATATCTTTATAAAACATTCTGATATGTAACAGCAACAAATTCCGATACATGTGAACAGTACATATCATTTGCTTGATTTGTATAGTAATACAATTACAATATTATTATTATTATTATTATTTGATTTATGTCGGAAACAGTAAACATAATTCTTTTTTTAAGCCCACTGTGTGACTGTAGGCACACACACACACACATACACAGATAGAGGTCTGTGGTGACACATTTACAAACAAACCTTAACAGTTGCGAGTTTTTGTTACTATTAGAAAGGGTATTCATAGGTTGCCAACAACATCGCTGGTAACAACAATTATCTTCTCACATCTCACAGTGACTCCCTCCACATCGCCTTCCCCTCTGACTGTAAGCATGTCGCGCATTTCCATGCCCTTAACTTTCAATTTTGCTATACAAGGGGCAACCAGTGCTCTATATTCAAACCCCATGTAGTCAGCACACAGGGCATACTAATTGCCAGAAGTTTAGTAAAACCTGATGAAACTGGAAGTGTACGTATTAAGGTGGGTTTATACTAGGCACAACATACTCGTGCAACTGTCTTGCGAGAATGATTCGCTCGACGCCTGTCTCGCCCTTCCCATTTACACTGAGCGAAACATTGCGCGAAACAGGCAGAAAAGAAGATGAGCTGTCAGTTTGGGTGAGACAACCATGTCAGTGTGTTCTGTAGTTGTACCTCCGAGTGCTGCATCCGCGTTCACCGTCATGACAATGCTGTATTTGAACAAGAAAAAGAAAACGAAACGAAGTTGGCGCTGGTGGCACAACGAATTATTCTGTCTCCAATGCCAATATGGGAACCAGCTTATGAGGGAAATGACAGTGGAACCTCCTGGTTCATTTTCTCGCGCGCAACAAGTGTCGACGTTCACACTACACTACACGAAACGGGATGAGCGAGGCTCTTTGATGCGTGTCCAAAAACCGACTAGGGTTGGCTCGCCGCGAGTGCCTCGTGCAACAAGTTTTGGGGTGGGGGCCACATCTACACTAAGTGAGTCTTGTCTCATGAAACAGTTGCACCTAGTGTAAACCCACCTTTAGAGTGGTGAATATTTTGGATCAAGCTGTCACTTTACAACACAATACGCTCCAAGGCAAATTGACACCTGTGGTCTGGGTAGCCAGAATGACACAACAAAGATCCAGTGCTTCGGATACTTCCAAATTACCAGAAGGGACTGCAGGAATTATTGAACAGATCTTCTAACAACCTCTCAAGTGGTGAGGTAAAAGAAGTTGGATGGTTTTTACATGAATTCAAAGATTCCTCTGCAGTTCGGAAACAGTCATTGGGAAGAACCTCTCTTGTACAACATCCCGTCAATACCAGGCACACAACACTGATACGCCAACCTCTTCGAAGGCATCCATTAGTTAAGCAAAAGGAAATATCTTGGTTAGTACAGGACATGCTGACAGAATAATCTATGTAAATTGTTTAATGTAAGGTAAATGTAACAATGTTAATGTGTAATGTTCAATGTTCTATGATGTTTTTATTATGTTGACGATAGTGTGTCTGGTCAGGAGGTCGCTACAGGGGTAACGACGGTAACAAATGTTAAAGAATAGTAGATTTTAAATGTTGAAAGTATAAAGGTACCAATGGTGTTGAGCAAAATATAGTATGATATCAGCTGCAAAAGGTATAAAATGATTATAAGTTGAGTAATAAGATTTAAATAATAAACTTGTCTGCCATAGTAGTTGTAGGTTGAATTTTATAGTAATAGATAGGTGATGGTGTTTTGGGGAATCTCAAAGAATTGTTTATGCATTGTGTTATTTATAGGGATATATATATATATATTTTGTAAGGAGGAGATTGATTTTAGTGTGGATGAAAAAAAAAAAATTTAGTTTTGAATTCTTGTTGTTTTGGAGAGATTAATTGAACAAGCCAATGCCTCAGACACAAACCAATGCATCTAAAAGGAAACATATCAGTTGTAGATATGGGAGTATATCAGACCACTATTTTAAAATTTTGCATTCAATGTTTCAGAGTTTTGTGGTGTTGTGACCGCGGTCCTGAGCTGGCCGGAGCGTCAGAACAGGAGCGTTGAGTGCCTCATGGCCTTATGGTGTAGGGATCTCTCCGGAGAAGTCCAGTAAGGTCACAGGGTGCGATCAGCATCATTGGACCAAGGGTAAGTGATGATAAATTTTGATATATTAACATTACAGGGGGTTGTGGCGACATATCGGAACTGATCCTTTTAGAAAAGTGTGAGTGAGTCAATGAAAGTTTTTATGTTTCGACATAAAATCTTTCATTGAGGGGGTTTTGTGACAGTACAATAATCTCGATGTCAGAATTATGGTATGAGTGGTAACAAATTATCGGATTTTATTGTATCACACACACACACACACACACATGCATGGAGAGAACAATTTCCTTTGTGAAGATACAACTACGCATATTCAAATAGATCACCACGATTCCAAGGTCAGGAGCCGACGTGCAGAGATGAACGTACGAAATGGCCATCCAAGTGGAAATAGATCGTAAATAGGCACTCTCATTGGTCCAGAAGACGGGACGTCATTAAAATAAGTGATGACGTAACAAACAATGACATGACAACAGGGCGTGAGCCAATTCCGAACAATAGACAATGACGTGGATGCGCTAACACATACAAAATATGTGCTTTGCATCTTCCCAGTTCCTTACAACTCATCAAGATGTCTACACGCTAAATTTGTGGCTGGCACAGTTTCGCCAGTAAAAGTGTTCTTTTACTGATTTAAAATGTAATTAACAGTACAAGTAATGTAGCACAATTAACTGCTACTTGAGATGTAATTAGATTCAGTGTAACAAGGAACAAAACGAGATTATGAGAGATGCCGAACACCTGGCCAAACGGAGAACATCGGAAGGGAGACCGCAACTAATAATCAGGAAAGTGCAAACTAATTAACTGTTATTCTTTGGTGAAAATGAGCTCTAAATATAAATCCAAAATTTACAAAAGGTACCGATCATATAACATGGGGGAAAGAATGTGTGTGTGTGTGTGTGCGTAAGAATGTTTGTACTCATAAATTATTAATCAGCAAATTGAGGCATTGGTTTCTGTCATTTATTAAAGAGAAATAATAACGAGAGAACTGCAGTCTCTTGGAGAGGTATGGTAATAAACCAGACATACCATCAAATAATGAAATTAGTGTAATCAGTATTGATAGAGGAGTAGAAATCACGTAGCTAGTGATGGTAAGACGCCATTTTGTTGTATTGTAATATGTAACTCAGAAAAGGTATGATATTAAATTCAGTATATGTCCACACTAAAGTTGTTCAAATCATTGTTTCGTATACCTCTCTTGTTTCTAAATCTCGCTGCAACGAAACCCTGGACCCTAGAGAAGAAATTCAATTGGAATCTAAATCATGCACTAAAACCGAGAAATTTATGGTAAGTAGATGTTTGTTTTTTTTATTGTATGTTATTACCATAAAATACAAGAATAAAATATGTAAAGAAGTTGGATTGTTGACAATTTGCGCCCAGAACAGTGACTTAATTATAGGATTGTTGACAGTTTGTCATATTAAAATTAGTGAGTACTTGATTTGCATAATTTCTTGTTGATTCATCCTCTTTGTTCACTTTTACTAATGTTATTATATATAAAAAACTTTCACAAATGAACTTACTTTTGTTCTCACTATCACAAACGTTTCAAGGTGTTGTGCCTCTTCCTCAGTGTGAGTAAATACTGAAAGTCATTGTTGCAGAATAACGGTTATGGACTATAGGTGTGTGTGGTGGGAATTGATGATGGGAGGGAATTGGCGCTGAGGTTCAAATTTTGTGTTTGGATCAATGTATCAAATAGAGTATGTGGTCTGTAATGTACTTGTTCATTTAATATGTTGTTTGGTTGTAATGTGTGATATCTGTATATTTCAAATTGTTCAGCTGTGTTTAATTTTCTACTTTTTGATAAGTAGTGTAATATAATAGAACACAACATGGAAATACAAGTGTTTGTATATAATAAATAAATTACTCCATTATTTTATAACAAACCATTACTGTGTGATATGTAAGAATAACTTTTATTGTCCAAGAAGTTTCAGCAATATAATAAAACATCAATATAATGCTTTTAAACAGAAACCCTTAATCAAGCATAATTATACAAATAAATTAATATATTCTGTAATATTGGCATTGCAAATATGTAATATGTCTATAATATTTTGCACTACAAAACAGTAGTAAAATTTGTAACATAATTTTACCTTACAAATTAAAATCATGAAATTATACATTGTAATGTAGTGTGACATTATTGATACACATTTATCCTCTAATTAAATTTATCACTGCTGCATGAGTTACAGTGATATATGTATGTTTAGTTGAAATAATTAGAAAGTCTGTGTTTCTTGCCATACATAGATTATACTTATCACACAAGATTTTTGTCTGGCTGCTACAACCTTAACGATGACAGAGTCCTGGTGTCTTAACACATCTTTGTTAGTGCTTGGCAAAATGATTCACGTGGGAAGTCCCCTAAGTTAATGTAGCTTGGCATTTCACATTTTGTTAAGTTGTATTTAAAGCTCATAGGTTATTTCATCTAGCATATTTTTGATTGCTGCATGCATACTGTTTCTTTACAATTCAACATTAGTTCAGTGCATTACTGACAGATGGCATTGTATCTCAAAACTGCTAATTTCTGATGCTTTACGTGTCAATGTTTGTAACGGTTCCTTGTTGTGAACTACACATTTGGTATAGTGTTGGCATGTGGAGTGTTTGAATTTTTGAATGATTTTTGTTATTGTAATTTTATATTACAAAGTGACTGATAACTTCTTGACTGAAGATAAAATATTGTGGTAATTTAATTTCAAATCTGGATATGAGAATAATGTAGAAAATGAAGAGATGTTTTGATCTGACAATACAGGTAAGCCTACATAATTTGAGGTTACTTCATCTCACTGTTTACTGCTCGTGTTCAAGATAATGAACTTTAGCAAGTGTTACGAATGGCAAGACACCAGAATAGTGCGGACACCCTGGTACATGCTTTGCAGTTTGAGGCCGCCAAATCAGCGTCTGGGTGGACAAGTCATAAAGTGCATGCTAAAAGATCGCAATGGCACAGACAAGGAAGAAGAACAAGGAACAGAGACTCGACGGTTGGCACTGCAGAATAAAAAAAGAAAGCATGGAAGACCAAAGTGTTATAGATGTGGGAAACTTGAACATCTACAATGAGATTGTTGGGTTAGAATTCAGCAGCAGGGAAACAAGCAGTAGTCAGTACAATGAGGTGTATGCTGACTAACTGGTGGAATAAAGCCCCTAGACAGTACGCAATTTCTACACTACAGAAAAACAGCAGGAGCTTGGTGGTTACCGGACTCGTTCAAGAAAGGCCAACTTTGATTACAGTTGACACAGGCGCAACAGTTTCCATTGTGCTGCCCAACATAGTGAAAGATCTCAAGCCAATCTGGTGCTCTTGCAGCTTTTGAACAGCTACTGGACAGCCTGTAAAAGTGTTTGGAAAAGTGGAGATACATCTACGCCTTGGTAGACTTGAGTTTAATCACCAAGTACTTGTTGCAGACATTGTGGATGAAGCAATTCTTTGTGTGGACGTTACGAATGCATACGGATTTATAGTTGATTTCAAAAACAATGTCTTGAGAATCGGAGGAGAAGAGGTTATTGCTCTCCACAATCTTGCATTTGTTATTACTATTTCAGTTTATTATTAATTATACAGTTGTTTTACAGTCACTCATTTTTATTAGTTATTTAATTTTTTAGGCAGCTTCTATTGGTAGTTTTTATTCTATAATTACGTATTGTCGTAATTATTTGTGTTATCATACAGTAACAAGATTTGATAGAATGGATACTTCTCCTTCAACTAGGAAAGTTATTCATAGTAAAGCACGGGCAGTAATAATACAGTTTTTTGTTATCCAGGATTAAAAAGATTCTTGCAATTAAATTAATGTGGATAACGCGTTCCTTAATATAATTATACACTGTAGATATAGTCGAGTGTAATTAAGGAGTGGAAGTGTACAGTTTGCAAATTCCATTGCGATAAGAATGGTCAGAAGGCTGTAGTTTTTTATGTCTCAGCAGTACACAATGACAGAATCAAACAACACTCATATCTTTATAAAACATTCTGATATGTAACAGCAACAAATTCCGATACATGTGAACAGTACATATCATTTGCTTGATTTGTATAGTAATACAATTACAATATTATTATTATTATTATTATTTGATTTATGTCGGAAACAGTAAACATAATTCTTTTTTTAAGCCCACTGTGTGACTGTAGGCACACACACACACAGATAGAGGTCTGTGGTGACACATTTACAAACAAACCTTAACAGTTGCGAGTTTTTGTTACTATTAGAAAGGGTATTCATAGGTTGCCAACAACATCGCTGGTAACAACAATTATCTTCTCACATCTCACAGTGACTCCCTCCACATCGCCTTCCCCTCTGACTGTAAGCATGTCGCGCATTTCCATGCCCTTAACTTTCAATTTTGCTATACAAGGGGCAACCAGTGCTCTATATTCAAACCCCATGTAGTCAGCACACAGGGCATACTAATTGCCAGAAGTTTAGTAAAACCTGATGAAACTGGAAGTGTACGTATTAAGGTGGGTTTATACTAGGCACAACATACTCGTGCAACTGTCTTGCGAGAATGATTCGCTCGACGCCTGTCTCGCCCTTCCCATTTACACTGAGCGAAACATTGCGCGAAACAGGCAGAAAAGAAGATGAGCTGTCAGTTTGGGTGAGACAACCATGTCAGTGTGTTCTGTAGTTGTACCTCCGAGTGCTGCATCCGCGTTCACCGTCATGACAATGCTGTATTTGAACAAGAAAAAGAAAACGAAACGAAGTTGGCGCTGGTGGCACAACGAATTATTCTGTCTCCAATGCCAATATGGGAACCAGCTTATGAGGGAAATGACAGTGGAACCTCCTGGTTCATTTTCTCGCGCGCAACAAGTGTCGACGTTCACACTACACTACACGAAACGGGATGAGCGAGGCTCTTTGATGCGTGTCCAAAAACCGACTAGGGTTGGCTCGCCGCGAGTGCCTCGTGCAACAAGTTTTGGGGTGGGGGCCACATCTACACTAAGCGAGTCTTGTCTCATGAAACAGTTGCACCTAGTGTAAACCCACCTTTAGAGTGGTGAATATTTTGGATCAAGCTGTCACTTTACAACACAATACGCTCCAAGGCAAATTGACACCTGTGGTCTGGGTAGCCAGAATGACACAACAAAGATCCAGTGCTTCGGATACTTCCAAATTACCAGAAGGGACTGCAGGAATTATTGAACAGATCTTCTAACAACCTCTCAAGTGGTGAGGTAAAAGAAGTTGGATGGTTTTTACATGAATTCAAAGATTCCTCTGCAGTTCGGAAACAGTCATTGGGAAGAACCTCTCTTGTACAACATCCCGTCAATACCAGGCACACAACACTGATACGCCAACCTCTTCGAAGGCATCCATTAGTTAAGCAAAAGGAAATATCTTGGTTAGTACAGGACATGCTGACAGAATAATCTATGTAAATGTAAATTGTTTAATGTAAGGTAAATGTAACAATGTTAATGTGTAATGTTCAATGTTCTATGATGTTTTTATTATGTTGACGATAGTGTGTCTGGTCAGGAGGTCGCTACAGGGGTAACGACGGTAACAAATGTTAAAGAATAGTAGATTTTAAATGTTGAAAGTATAAAGGTACCAATGGTGTTGAGCAAAATATAGTATGATATCAGCTGCAAAAGGTATAAAATGATTATAAGTTGAGTAATAAGATTTAAATAATAAACTTGTCTGCCATAGTAGTTGTAGGTTGAATTTTATAGTAATAGATAGGTGATGGTGTTTTGGGGAATCTCAAAGAATTGTTTATGCATTGTGTTATTTATAGGGATATATATATATATTTTTTGTAAGGAGGAGATTGATTTTAGTGTGGATGAAAAAAAAAAAATTTTAGTTTTGAATTCTTGTTGTTTTGGAGAGATTAATTGAACAAGCCAATGCCTCAGACACAAACCAATGCATCTAAAAGGAAACATATCAGTTGTAGATATGGGAGTATATCAGACCACTATTTTAAAATTTTGCATTCAATGTTTCAGAGTTTTGTGGTGTTGTGACCGCGGTCCTGAGCTGGCCGGAGCGTCAGAACAGGAGCGTTGAGTGCCTCATGGCCTTATGGTGTAGGGATCTCTCCGGAGAAGTCCAGTAAGGTCACAGGGTGCGATCAGCATCATTGGACCAAGGGTAAGTGATGATAAATTTTGATATATTAACATTACAGGGGGTTGTGGCGACATATCGGAACTGATCCTTTTAGAAAAGTGTGAGTGAGTCAATGAAAGTTTTTATGTTTCGACATAAAATCTTTCATTGAGGGGGTTTTGTGACAGTACAATAATCTCGATGTCAGAATTATGGTATGAGTGGTAACAAATTATTGGATTTTATTGTATCACACACACACACACACACACACACACACACACACATGCATGGAGAGAACAATTTCCTTTGTGAAGATACAACTACGCATATTCAAATAGATCACCACGATTCCAAGGTCAGGAGCCGACGTGCAGAGATGAACGTACGAAATGGCCATCCAAGTGGAAATAGATCGTAAATAGGCACTCTCATTGGTCCAGAAGACGGGACGTCATTAAAATAAGTGATGACATAACAAACAATGACATGACAACAGGGCGTGAGCCAATTCCGAACAATAGACAATGACGTGGATGAGCTAACACATACAAAATATGTGCTTTGCATCTTCCCAGTTCCTTACAACTCATCAAGATGTCTACACGCTAAATTTGTGGCTGGCACAGTTTCGCCAGTAAAAGTGTTCTTTTACTGATTTAAAATGTAATTAACAGTACAAGTAATGTAGCACAATTAACTGCTACTTGAGATGTAATTAGATTCAGTGTAACAAGGAACAAAACGAGATTATGAGAGATGCCGAACACCTGGCCAAACGGAGAACATCGGAAGGGAGACCGCAACTAATAATCAGGAAAGTGCAAACTAATTAACTGTTATTCTTTGGTGAAAATGAGCTCTAAATATAAATCCAAAATTTACAAAAGGTACCGATCATATAACATGGGGGAAAGAGTGTGTGTGTGTGTGTGTGCGTAAGAATATGTTTGTACTCATAAATTATTAATCAGCAAATTGAGGCATTGGTTTCTGTCAGTTATTAAAGAGAAATAATAACGAGATAACTGCAGTCTCTTGGAGAGGTATGGTAATAAACCAGACATACCATCAAATAATGAAATTAGTGTAATCAGTATTGATAGAGGAGTAGAAATCACGTAGCTAGTGATGGTAAGACGCCATTTTGTTGTATTGTAATATGTAACTCAGAAAAGGTATGATATTAAATTCAGTATATGTCCACACTAAAGTTGTTCAAATCATTGTTTCGTATACCTCTCTTGTTTCTAAATCTCGCTGCAACGAAACCCTGGACCCTAGAGAAGAAATTCAATTGGAATCTAAATCATGCACTAAAACCGAGAAATTTATGGTAAGTAGATGTTTGTTTTTTTTATTGTATGTTATTACCATAAAATACAAGAATAAAATATGTAAAGAAGTCGGATTGTTGACAATTTGCGCCCAGAACAGTGACTTAATTATAGGATTGTTGACAGTTTGTCATATTAAAATTAGTGAGTACTTGATTTGCATAATTTCTTGTTGATTCATCCTCTTTGTTCACTTTTACTAATGTTATTATATATAAAAAACTTTCACAAATGAACTTACTTTTGTTCTCACTATCACAAACGTTTCAAGGTGTTGTGCCTCTTCCTCAGTGTGAGTAAATACTGAAAGTCATTGTTGCAGAATAACGGTTATGGACTATAGGTGTGTGTGGTGGGAATTGATGATGGGAGGGAATTGGCGCTGAGGTTCAAATTTTGTGTTTGGATCAATGTATCAAATAGTGTATGTGATCTGTAATGTACTTGTTCATTTAATATGTTGTTTGGTTGTAATGTGTGATATCTGTATATTTCAAATTGTTCAGCTGTGTTTAATTTTCTACTTTTTGATAAGTAGTGTAATATAATAGAACACAACATGGAAATACAAGTGTTTGTATATAATAAATAAATTACTCCATTATTTTATAACAAACCATTACTGTGTGATATGTAAGAATAACTTTTATTGTCCAAGAAGTTTCAGCAATATAATAAAACATCAATATAATGCTTTTAAACAGAAACCCTTAATCAAGCATAATTATACAAATAAATTAATATATTCTGTAATATTGGCATTGCAAATATGTAATATGTCTATAATATTTTGCACTACAAAACAGTAGTAAAATTTGTAACATAATTTTACCTTACAAATTAAAATCATGAAATTATACATTGTAATGTAGTGTGACATTATTGATACACATTTATCCTCTAATTAAATTTATCACTGCTGCATGAGTTACAGTGATATATGTATGTTTAGTTGAAATAATTAGAAAGTCTGTGTTTCTTGCCATACATAGATTATACTTATCACACAAGATTTTTGTCTGGCTGCTACAACCTTAACGATGACAGAGTCCTGGTGTCTTAACACATCTTTGTTAGTGCTTGGCAAAATGATTCACGTGGGAAGTCCCCTAAGTTAATGTAGCTTGGCATTTCACATTTTGTTAAGTTGTATTTAAAGCTCATAGGTTATTTCATCTAGCATATTTTTGATTGCTGCATGCATACTGTTTCTTTACAATTCAACATTAGTTCAGTGCATTACTGACAGATGGCATTGTATCTCAAAACTGCTAATTTCTGATGCTTTACGTGTCAATGTTTGTAACGGTTCCTTGTTGTGAACTACACATTTGGTATAGTGTTGGCATGTGGAGTGTTTGAATTTTTGAATGATTTTTGTTATTGTAATTTTATATTACAAAGTGACTGATAACTTCTTGACTGAAGATAAAATATTGTGGTAATTTAATTTCAAATCTGGATATGAGAATAATGTAGAAAATGAAGAGATGTTTTGATCTGACAATACAGGTAAGCCTACATAATTTGAGGTTACTTCATCTCACTGTTTACTGCTCGTGTTCAAGATAATGAACTTTAGCAAGTGTTACGAATGGCAAGACACCAGAATAGTGCGGACACCCTGGTACATGCTTTGCAGTTTGAGGCCGCCAAATCAGCGTCTGGGTGGACAAGTCATAAAGTGCATGCTAAAAGATCGCAATGGCACAGACAAGGAAGAAGAACAAGGAACAGAGACTCGACGGTTGGCACTGCAGAATAAAAAAAGAAAGCATGGAAGACCAAAGTGTTATAGATGTGGGAAACTTGAACATCTAGAATGAGATTGTTGGGTTAGAATTCAGCAGCAGGGAAACAAGCAGTAGTCAGTACAATGAGGTGTATGCTGACTAACTGGTGGAATAAAGCCCCTAGACAGTACGCAATTTCTACACTACAGAAAAACAGCAGGAGCTTGGTGGTTACCGGACTCGTTCAAGAAAGGCCAACTTTGATTACAGTTGACACAGGCGCAACAGTTTCCATTGTGCTGCCCAACATAGTGAAAGATCTCAAGCCAATCTGGTGCTCTTGCAGCTTTTGAACAGCTACTGGACAGCCTGTAAAAGTGTTTGGAAAAGTGGAGATACATCTACGCCTTGGTAGACTTGAGTTTAATCACCAAGTACTTGTTGCAGACATTGTGGATGAAGCAATTCTTTGTGTGGACGTTACGAATGCATACGGATTTATAGTTGATTTCAAAAACAATGTCTTGAGAATCGGAGGAGAAGAGGTTATTGCTCTCCACAATCTTGCATTTGTTATTACTATTTCAGTTTATTATTAATTATACAGTTGTTTTACAGTCACTCATTTTTATTAGTTATTTAATTTTTTAGGCAGCTTCTATTGGTAGTTTTTATTCTATAATTACGTATTGTCGTAATTATTTGTGTTATCATACAGTAACAAGATTTGATAGAATGGATACTTCTCCTTCAACTAGGAAAGTTATTCATAGTAAAGCACGGGCAGTAATAATACAGTTTTTTGTTATCCAGGATTAAAAAGATTCTTGCAATTAAATTAATGTGGATAACGCGTTCCTTAATATAATTATACACTGTAGATATAGTCGAGTGTAATTAAGGAGTGGAAGTGTACAGTTTGCAAATTCCATTGCGATAAGAATGGTCAGAAGGCTGTAGTTTTTTATGTCTCAGCAGTACACAATGACAGAATCAAACAACACTCATATCTTTATAAAACATTCTGATATGTAACAGCAACAAATTCCGATACATGTGAACAGTACATATCATTTGCTTGATTTGTATAGTAATACAATTACAATATTATTATTATTATTATTATTTGATTTATGTCGGAAACAGTAAACATAATTCTTTTTTTAAGCCCACTGTGTGACTGTAGGCACACACACACACAGATAGAGGTCTGTGGTGACACATTTACAAACAAACCTTAACAGTTGCGAGTTTTTGTTACTATTAGAAAGGGTATTCATAGGTTGCCAACAACATCGCTGGTAACAACAATTATCTTCTCACATCTCACAGTGACTCCCTCCACATCGCCTTCCCCTCTGACTGTAAGCATGTCGCGCATTTCCATGCCCTTAACTTTCAATTTTGCTATACAAGGGGCAACCAGTGCTCTATATTCAAACCCCATGTAGTCAGCACACAGGGCATACTAATTGCCAGAAGTTTAGTAAAACCTGATGAAACTGGAAGTGTACGTATTAAGGTGGGTTTATACTAGGCACAACATACTCGTGCAACTGTCTTGCGAGAATGATTCGCTCGACGCCTGTCTCGCCCTTCCCATTTACACTGAGCGAAACATTGCGCGAAACAGGCAGAAAAGAAGATGAGCTGTCAGTTTGGGTGAGACAACCATGTCAGTGTGTTCTGTAGTTGTACCTCCGAGTGCTGCATCCGCGTTCACCGTCATGACAATGCTGTATTTGAACAAGAAAAAGAAAACGAAACGAAGTTGGCGCTGGTGGCACAACGAATTATTCTGTCTCCAATGCCAATATGGGAACCAGCTTATGAGGGAAATGACAGTGGAACCTCCTGGTTCATTTTCTCGCGCGCAACAAGTGTCGACGTTCACACTACACTACACGAAACGGGATGAGCGAGGCTCTTTGATGCGTGTCCAAAAACCGACTAGGGTTGGCTCGCCGCGAGTGCCTCGTGCAACAAGTTTTGGGGTGGGGGCCACATCTACACTAAGCGAGTCTTGTCTCATGAAACAGTTGCACCTAGTGTAAACCCACCTTTAGAGTGGTGAATATTTTGGATCAAGCTGTCACTTTACAACACAATACGCTCCAAGGCAAATTGACACCTGTGGTCTGGGTAGCCAGAATGACACAACAAAGATCCAGTGCTTCGGATACTTCCAAATTACCAGAAGGGACTGCAGGAATTATTGAACAGATCTTCTAACAACCTCTCAAGTGGTGAGGTAAAAGAAGTTGGATGGTTTTTACATGAATTCAAAGATTCCTCTGCAGTTCGGAAACAGTCATTGGGAAGAACCTCTCTTGTACAACATCCCGTCAATACCAGGCACACAACACTGATACGCCAACCTCTTCGAAGGCATCCATTAGTTAAGCAAAAGGAAATATCTTGGTTAGTACAGGACATGCTGACAGAATAATCTATGTAAATGTAAATTGTTTAATGTAAGGTAAATGTAACAATGTTAATGTGTAATGTTCAATGTTCTATGATGTTTTTATTATGTTGACGATAGTGTGTCTGGTCAGGAGGTCGCTACAGGGGTAACGACGGTAACAAATGTTAAAGAATAGTAGATTTTAAATGTTGAAAGTATAAAGGTACCAATGGTGTTGAGCAAAATATAGTATGATATCAGCTGCAAAAGGTATAAAATGATTATAAGTTGAGTAATAAGATTTAAATAATAAACTTGTCTGCCATAGTAGTTGTAGGTTGAATTTTATAGTAATAGATAGGTGATGGTGTTTTGGGGAATCTCAAAGAATTGTTTATGCATTGTGTTATTTATAGGGATATATATATATATTTTTTGTAAGGAGGAGATTGATTTTAGTGTGGATGAAAAAAAAAAAAAATTTAGTTTTGAATTCTTGTTGTTTTGGAGAGATTAATTGAACAAGCCAATGCCTCAGACACAAACCAATGCATCTAAAAGGAAACATATCAGTTGTAGATATGGGAGTATATCAGACCACTATTTTAAAATTTTGCATTCAATGTTTCAGAGTTTTGTGGTGTTGTGACCGCGGTCCTGAGCTGGCCGGAGCGTCAGAACAGGAGCGTTGAGTGCCTCATGGCCTTATGGTGTAGGGATCTCTCCGGAGAAGTCCAGTAAGGTCACAGGGTGCGATCAGCATCATTGGACCAAGGGTAAGTGATGATAAATTTTGATATATTAACATTACAGGGGGTTGTGGCGACATATCGGAACTGATCCTTTTAGAAAAGTGTGAGTGAGTCAATGAAAGTTTTTATGTTTCGACATAAAATCTTTCATTGAGGGGGTTTTGTGACAGTACAATAATCTCGATGTCAGAATTATGGTATGAGTGGTAACAAATTATTGGATTTTATTGTATCACACACACACACACACACACACACATGCATGGAGAGAACAATTTCCTTTGTGAAGATACAACTACGCATATTCAAATAGATCACCACGATTCCAAGGTCAGGAGCCGACGTGCAGAGATGAACGTACGAAATGGCCATCCAAGTGGAAATAGATCGTAAATAGGCACTCTCATTGGTCCAGAAGACGGGACGTCATTAAAATAAGTGATGACATAACAAACAATGACATGACAACAGGGCGTGAGCCAATTCCGAACAATAGACAATGACGTGGATGCGCTAACACATACAAAATATGTGCTTTGCATCTTCCCAGTTCCTTACAACTCATCAAGATGTCTACACGCTAAATTTGTGGCTGGCACAGTTTCGCCAGTAAAAGTGTTCTTTTACTGATTTAAAATGTAATTAACAGTACAAGTAATGTAGCACAATTAACTGCTACTTGAGATGTAATTAGATTCAGTGTAACAAGGAACAAAACGAGATTATGAGAGATGCCGAACACCTGGCCAAACGGAGAACATCGGAAGGGAGACCGCAACTAATAATCAGGAAAGTGCAAACTAATTAACTGTTATTCTTTGGTGAAAATGAGCTCTAAATATAAATCCAAAATTTACAAAAGGTACCGATCATATAACATGGGGGAAAGAGTGTGTGTGTGTGTGTGTGCGTAAGAATATGTTTGTACTCATAAATTATTAATCAGCAAATTGAGGCATTGGTTTCTGTCATTTATTAAAGAGAAATAATAACGAGAGAACTGCAGTCTCTTGGAGAGGTATGGTAATAAACCAGACATACCATCAAATAATGAAATTAGTGTAATCAGTATTGATAGAGGAGTAGAAATCACGTAGCTAGTGATGGTAAGACGCCATTTTGTTGTATTGTAATATGTAACTCAGAAAAGGTATGATATTAAATTCAGTATATGTCCACACTAAAGTTGTTCAAATCATTGTTTCGTATACCTCTCTTGTTTCTAAATCTCGCTGCAACGAAACCCTGGACCCTAGAGAAGAAATTCAATTGGAATCTAAATCATGCACTAAAACCGAGAAATTTATGGTAAGTAGATGTTTGTTTTTTTTATTGTATGTTATTACCATAAAATACAAGAATAAAATATGTAAAGAAGTCGGATTGTTGACAATTTGCGCCCAGAACAGTGACTTAATTATAGGATTGTTGACAGTTTGTCATATTAAAATTAGTGAGTACTTGATTTGCATAATTTCTTGTTGATTCATCCTCTTTGTTCACTTTTACTAATGTTATTATATATAAAAAACTTTCACAAATGAACTTACTTTTGTTCTCACTATCACAAACGTTTCAAGGTGTTGTGCCTCTTCCTCAGTGTGAGTAAATACTGAAAGTCATTGTTGCAGAATAACGGTTATGGACTATAGGTGTGTGTGGTGGGAATTGATGATGGGAGGGAATTGGCGCTGAGGTTCAAATTTTGTGTTTGGATCAATGTATCAAATAGTGTATGTGATCTGTAATGTACTTGTTCATTTAATATGTTGTTTGGTTGTAATGTGTGATATCTGTATATTTCAAATTGTTCAGCTGTGTTTAATTTTCTACTTTTTGATAAGTAGTGTAATATAATAGAACACAACATGGAAATACAAGTGTTTGTATATAATAAATAAATTACTCCATTATTTTATAACAAACCATTACTGTGTGATATGTAAGAATAACTTTTATTGTCCAAGAAGTTTCAGCAATATAATAAAACATCAATATAATGCTTTTAAACAGAAACCCTTAATCAAGCATAATTATACAAATAAATTAATATATTCTGTAATATTGGCATTGCAAATATGTAATATGTCTATAATATTTTGCACTACAAAACAGTAGTAAAATTTGTAACATAATTTTACCTTACAAATTAAAATCATGAAATTATACATTGTAATGTAGTGTGACATTATTGATACACATTTATCCTCTAATTAAATTTATCACTGCTGCATGAGTTACAGTGATATATGTATGTTTAGTTGAAATAATTAGAAAGTCTGTGTTTCTTGCCATACATAGATTATACTTATCACACAAGATTTTTGTCTGGCTGCTACAACCTTAACGATGACAGAGTCCTGGTGTCTTAACACATCTTTGTTAGTGCTTGGCAAAATGATTCACGTGGGAAGTCCCCTAAGTTAATGTAGCTTGGCATTTCACATTTTGTTAAGTTGTATTTAAAGCTCATAGGTTATTTCATCTAGCATATTTTTGATTGCTGCATGCATACTGTTTCTTTACAATTCAACATTAGTTCAGTGCATTACTGACAGATGGCATTGTATCTCAAAACTGCTAATTTCCGATGCTTTACGTGTCAATGTTTGTAACGGTTCCTTGTTGTGAACTACACATTTGGTATAGTGTTGGCATGTGGAGTGTTTGAATTTTTGAATGATTTTTGTTATTGTAATTTTATATTACAAAGTGACTGATAACTTCTTGACTGAAGATAAAATATTGTGGTAATTTAATTTCAAATCTGGATATGAGAATAATGTAGAAAATGAAGAGATGTTTTGATCTGACAATACAGGTAAGCCTACATAATTTGAGGTTACTTCATCTCACTGTTTACTGCTCGTGTTCAAGATAATGAACTTTAGCAAGTGTTACGAATGGCAAGACACCAGAATAGTGCGGACACCCTGGTACATGCTTTGCAGTTTGAGGCCGCCAAATCAGCGTCTGGGTGGACAAGTCATAAAGTGCATGCTAAAAGATCGCAATGGCACAGACAAGGAAGAAGAACAAGGAACAGAGACTCGACGGTTGGCACTGCAGAATAAAAAAAGAAAGCATGGAAGACCAAAGTGTTATAGATGTGGGAAACTTGAACATCTACAATGAGATTGTTGGGTTAGAATTCAGCAGCAGGGAAACAAGCAGTAGTCAGTACAATGAGGTGTATGCTGACTAACTGGTGGAATAAAGCCCCTAGACAGTACGCAATTTCTACACTACAGAAAAACAGCAGGAGCTTGGTGGTTACCGGACTCGTTCAAGAAAGGCCAACTTTGATTACAGTTGACACAGGCGCAACAGTTTCCATTGTGCTGCCCAACATAGTGAAAGATCTCAAGCCAATCTGGTGCTCTTGCAGCTTTTGAACAGCTACTGGACAGCCTGTAAAAGTGTTTGGAAAAGTGGAGATACATCTACGCCTTGGTAGACTTGAGTTTAATCACCAAGTACTTGTTGCAGACATTGTGGATGAAGCAATTCTTTGTGTGGACGTTACGAATGCATACGGATTTATAGTTGATTTCAAAAACAATGTCTTGAGAATCGGAGGAGAAGAGGTTATTGCTCTCCACAATCTTGCATTTGTTATTACTATTTCAGTTTATTATTAATTATACAGTTGTTTTACAGTCACTCATTTTTATTAGTTATTTAATTTTTTAGGCAGCTTCTATTGGTAGTTTTTATTCTATAATTACGTATTGTCGTAATTATTTGTGTTATCATACAGTAACAAGATTTGATAGAATGGATACTTCTCCTTCAACTAGGAAAGTTATTCATAGTAAAGCACGGGCAGTAATAATACAGTTTTTTGTTATCCAGGATTAAAAAGATTCTTGCAATTAAATTAATGTGGATAACGCGTTCCTTAATATAATTATACACTGTAGATATAGTCGAGTGTAATTAAGGAGTGGAAGTGTACAGTTTGCAAATTCCATTGCGATAAGAATGGTCAGAAGGCTGTAGTTTTTTATGTCTCAGCAGTACACAATGACAGAATCAAACAACACTCATATCTTTATAAAACATTCTGATATGTAACAGCAACAAATTCCGATACATGTGAACAGTACATATCATTTGCTTGATTTGTATAGTAATACAATTACAATATTATTATTATTATTATTATTTGATTTATGTCGGAAACAGTAAACATAATTCTTTTTTTAAGCCCACTGTGTGACTGTAGGCACACACACACACACACACACACAGATAGAGGTCTGTGGTGACACATTTACAAACAAACCTTAACAGTTGCGAGTTTTTGTTACTATTAGAAAGGGTATTCATAGGTTGCCAACAACAATTGTCTTCTCACATCTCACAGTGACTCCCTCCACATCGCCTTCCCCTCTGACTGTAAGCATGTCGCGCATTTCCATGCCCTTAACTTTCAATTTTGCTATACAAGGGGCAACCAGTGCTCTATATTCAAACCCCATGTAGTCAGCACACAGGGCATACTAATTGCCAGAAGTTTAGTAAAACCTGATGAAACTGGAAGTGTACGTATTAAGGTGGGTTTATACTAGGCACAACATACTCGTGCAACTGTCTTGCGAGAATGATTCGCTCGACGCCTGTCTCGCCCTTCCCATTTACACTGAGCGAAACATTGCGCGAAACAGGCAGAAAAGATGAGCTGTCAGTTTGGGTGAGACAACCATGTCAGTGTGTTCTGTAGTTGTACCTCCGAGTGCTGCATCCGCGTTCACCGTCATGACAATGCTGTATTTGAACAAGAAAAAGAAAACGAAACGAAGTTGGCGCTGGTGGCACAACGAATTATTCTGTCTGCAATGCCAATATGGGAACCAGCTTATGAGGGAAATGACAGTGGAACCTCCTGGTTCATTTTCTCGCGCGCAACAAGTGTCGACGTTCACACTACACTACACGAAACGGGATGAGCGAGGCTCTTTGATGCGTGTCCAAAAACCGACTAGGGTTGGCTCGCCGCGAGTGCCTCGTGCAACAAGTTTTGGGGTGGGGGCCACATCTACACTAAGCGAGTCTTGTCTCATGAAACAGTTGCACCTAGTGTAAACCCACCTTTAGAGTGGTGAATATTTTGGATCAAGCTGTCACTTTACAACACAATACGCTCCAAGGCAAATTGACACCTGTGGTCTGGGTAGCCAGAATGACACAACAAAGATCCAGTGCTTCGGATACTTCCAAATTACCAGAAGGGACTGCAGGAATTATTGAACAGATCTTCTAACAACCTCTCAAGTGGTGAGGTAAAAGAAGTTGGATGGTTTTTACATGAATTCAAAGATTCCTCTGCAGTTCGGGAACAGTCATTGGGAAGAACCTCTCTTGTACAACATCCCGTCAATACCAGGCACACAACACTGATACGCCAACCTCTTCGAAGGCATCCATTAGTTAAGCAAAAGGAAATATCTTGGTTAGTACAGGACATGCTGACAGAATAATCTATGTAAATGTAAATTGTTTAATGTAAGGTAAATGTAACAATGTTAATGTGTAATGTTCAATGTTCTATGATGTTTTTATTATGTTGACGATAGTGTGTCTGGTCAGGAGGTCGCTACAGGGGTAACGACGGTAACAAATGTTAAAGAATAGTAGATTTTAAATGTTGAAAGTATAAAGGTACCAATGGTGTTGAGCAAAATATAGTATGATATCAGCTGCAAAAGGTATAAAATGATTATAAGTTGAGTAATAAGATTTAAATAATAAACTTGTCTGCCATAGTAGTTGTAGGTTGAATTTTATAGTAATAGATAGGTGATGGTGTTTTGGGGAATCTCAAAGAATTGTTTATGCATTGTGTTATTTATAGGGATATATATATATATTTTTTGTAAGGAGGAGATTGATTTTAGTGTGGATGAAAAAAAAAAAAATTTAGTTTTGAATTCTTGTTGTTTTGGAGAGATTAATTGAACAAGCCAATGCCTCAGACACAAACCAATGCATCTAAAAGGAAACATATCAGTTGTAGATATGGGAGTATATCAGACCACTATTTTAAAATTTTGCATTCAATGTTTCAGAGTTTTGTGGTGTTGTGACCGCGGTCCTGAGCTGGCCGGAGCGTCAGAACAGGAGCGTTGAGTGCCTCATGGCCTTATGGTGTAGGGATCTCTCCGGAGAAGTCCAGTAAGGTCACAGGGTGCGATCAGCATCATTGGACCAAGGGTAAGTGATGATAAATTTTGATATATTAACATTACAGGGGGTTGTGGCGACATATCGGAACTGATCCTTTTAGAAAAGTGTGAGTGAGTCAATGAAAGTTTTTATGTTTCGACATAAAATCTTTCATTGAGGGGGTTTTGTGACAGTACAATAATCTCGATGTCAGAATTATGGTATGAGTGGTAACAAATTATCGGATTTTATTGTATCACACACACACACACACACACACATGCATGGAGAGAACAATTTCCTTTGTGAAGATACAACTACGCATATTCAAATAGATCACCACGATTCCAAGGTCAGGAGCCGACGTGCAGAGATGAACGTACGAAATGGCCATCCAAGTGGAAATAGATCGTAAATAGGCACTCTCATTGGTCCAGAAGACGGGACGTCATTAAAATAAGTGATGACGTAACAAACAATGACATGACAACAGGGCGTGAGCCAATTCCGAACAATAGACAATGACGTGGATGCGCTAACACATACAAAATATGTGCTTTGCATCTTCCCAGTTCCTTACAACTCATCAAGATGTCTACACACTAAATTTGTGGCTGGCACAGTTTCGCCAGTAAAAGTGTTCTTTTACTGATTTAAAATGTAATTAACAGTACAAGTAATGTAGCACAATTAACTGCTACTTGAGATGTAATTAGATTCAGTGTAACAAGGAACAAAACGAGATTATGAGAGATGCCGAACACCTGGCCAAACGGAGAACATCGGAAGGGAGACCGCAACTAATAATCAGGAAAGTGCAAACTAATTAACTGTTATTCTTTGGTGAAAATGAGCTCTAAATATAAATCCAAAATTTACAAAAGGTACCGATCATATAACATGGGGGAAAGAGTGTGTGTGTGTGTGTGCGTAAGAATATGTTTGTACTCATAAATTATTAATCAGCAAATTGAGGCATTGGTTTCTGTCAGTTATTAAAGAGAAATAATAACGAGATAACTGCAGTCTCTTGGAGAGGTATGGTAATAAACCAGACATACCATCAAATAATGAAATTAGTGTAATCAGTATTGATAGAGGAGTAGAAATCACGTAGCTAGTGATGGTAAGACGCCATTTTGTTGTATTGTAATATGTAACTCAGAAAAGGTATGATATTAAATTCAGTATATGTCCACACTAAAGTTGTTCAAATCATTGTTTCGTATACCTCTCTTGTTTCTAAATCTCGCTGCAACGAAACCCTGGACCCTAGAGAAGAAATTCAATTGGAATCTAAATCATGCACTAAAACCGAGAAATTTATGGTAAGTAGATGTTTGTTTTTTTTATTGTATGTTATTACCATAAAATACAAGAATAAAATATGTAAAGAAGTCGGATTGTTGACAATTTGCGCCCAGAACAGTGACTTAATTATAGGATTGTTGACAGTTTGTCATATTAAAATTAGTGAGTACTTGATTTGCATAATTTCTTGTTGATTCATCCTCTTTGTTCACTTTTACTAATGTTATTATATATAAAAAACTTTCACAAATGAACTTACTTTTGTTCTCACTATCACAAACGTTTCAAGGTGTTGTGCCTCTTCCTCAGTGTGAGTAAATACTGAAAGTCATTGTTGCAGAATAACGGTTATGGACTATAGGTGTGTGTGGTGGGAATTGATGATGGGAGGGAATTGGCGCTGAGGTTCAAATTTTGTGTTTGGATCAATGTATCAAATAGTGTATGTGATCTGTAATGTACTTGTTCATTTAATATGTTGTTTGGTTGTAATGTGTGATATCTGTATATTTCAAATTGTTCAGCTGTGTTTAATTTTCTACTTTTTGATAAGTAGTGTAATATAATAGAACACAACATGGAAATACAAGTGTTTGTATATAATAAATAAATTACTCCATTATTTTATAACAAACCATTACTGTGTGATATGTAAGAATAACTTTTATTGTCCAAGAAGTTTCAGCAATATAATAAAACATCAATATAATGCTTTTAAACAGAAACCCTTAATCAAGCATAATTATACAAATAAATTAATATATTCTGTAATATTGGCATTGCAAATATGTAATATGTCTATAATATTTTGCACTACAAAACAGTAGTAAAATTTGTAACATAATTTTACCTTACAAATTAAAATCATGAAATTATACATTGTAATGTAGTGTGACATTATTGATACACATTTATCCTCTAATTAAATTTATCACTGCTGCATGAGTTACAGTGATATATGTATGTTTAGTTGAAATAATTAGAAAGTCTGTGTTTCTTGCCATACATAGATTATACTTATCACACAAGATTTTTGTCTGGCTGCTACAACCTTAACGATGACAGAGTCCTGGTGTCTTAACACATCTTTGTTAGTGCTTGGCAAAATGATTCACGTGGGAAGTCCCCTAAGTTAATGTAGCTTGGCATTTCACATTTTGTTAAGTTGTATTTAAAGCTCATAGGTTATTTCATCTAGCATATTTTTGATTGCTGCATGCATACTGTTTCTTTACAATTCAACATTAGTTCAGTGCATTACTGACAGATGGCATTGTATCTCAAAACTGCTAATTTCCGATGCTTTACGTGTCAATGTTTGTAACGGTTCCTTGTTGTGAACTACACATTTGGTATAGTGTTGGCATGTGGAGTGTTTGAATTTTTGAATGATTTTTGTTATTGTAATTTTATATTACAAAGTGACTGATAACTTCTTGACTGAAGATAAAATATTGTGGTAATTTAATTTCAAATCTGGATATGAGAATAATGTAGAAAATGAAGAGATGTTTTGATCTGACAATACAGGTAAGCCTACATAATTTGAGGTTACTTCATCTCACTGTTTACTGCTCGTGTTCAAGATAATGAACTTTAGCAAGTGTTACGAATGGCAAGACACCAGAATAGTGCGGACACCCTGGTACATGCTTTGCAGTTTGAGGCCGCCAAATCAGCGTCTGGGTGGACAAGTCATAAAGTGCATGCTAAAAGATCGCAATGGCACAGACAAGGAAGAAGAACAAGGAACAGAGACTCGACGGTTGGCACTGCAGAATAAAAAAAGAAAGCATGGAAGACCAAAGTGTTATAGATGTGGGAAACTTGAACATCTACAATGAGATTGTTGGGTTAGAATTCAGCAGCAGGGAAACAAGCAGTAGTCAGTACAATGAGGTGTATGCTGACTAACTGGTGGAATAAAGCCCCTAGACAGTACGCAATTTCTACACTACAGAAAAACAGCAGGAGCTTGGTGGTTACCGGACTCGTTCAAGAAAGGCCAACTTTGATTACAGTTGACACAGGCGCAACAGTTTCCATTGTGCTGCCCAACATAGTGAAAGATCTCAAGCCAATCTGGTGCTCTTGCAGCTTTTGAACAGCTACTGGACAGCCTGTAAAAGTGTTTGGAAAAGTGGAGATACATCTACGCCTTGGTAGACTTGAGTTTAATCACCAAGTACTTGTTGCAGACATTGTGGATGAAGCAATTCTTTGTGTGGACGTTACGAATGCATACGGATTTATAGTTGATTTCAAAAACAATGTCTTGAGAATCGGAGGAGAAGAGGTTATTGCTCTCCACAATCTTGCATTTGTTATTACTATTTCAGTTTATTATTAATTATACAGTTGTTTTACAGTCACTCATTTTTATTAGTTATTTAATTTTTTAGGCAGCTTCTATTGGTAGTTTTTATTCTATAATTACGTATTGTCGTAATTATTTGTGTTATCATACAGTAACAAGATTTGATAGAATGGATACTTCTCCTTCAACTAGGAAAGTTATTCATAGTAAAGCACGGGCAGTAATAATACAGTTTTTTGTTATCCAGGATTAAAAAGATTCTTGCAATTAAATTAATGTGGATAACGCGTTCCTTAATATAATTATACACTGTAGATATAGTCGAGTGTAATTAAGGAGTGGAAGTGTACAGTTTGCAAATTCCATTGCGATAAGAATGGTCAGAAGGCTGTAGTTTTTTATGTCTCAGCAGTACACAATGACAGAATCAAACAACACTCATATCTTTATAAAACATTCTGATATGTAACAGCAACAAATTCCGATACATGTGAACAGTACATATCATTTGCTTGATTTGTATAGTAATACAATTACAATATTATTATTATTATTATTATTTGATTTATGTCGGAAACAGTAAACATAATTCTTTTTTTAAGCCCACTGTGTGACTGTAGGCACACACACACACACACACACACAGATAGAGGTCTGTGGTGACACATTTACAAACAAACCTTAACAGTTGCGAGTTTTTGTTACTATTAGAAAGGGTATTCATAGGTTGCCAACAACAATTGTCTTCTCACATCTCACAGTGACTCCCTCCACATCGCCTTCCCCTCTGACTGTAAGCATGTCGCGCATTTCCATGCCCTTAACTTTCAATTTTGCTATACAAGGGGCAACCAGTGCTCTATATTCAAACCCCATGTAGTCAGCACACAGGGCATACTAATTGCCAGAAGTTTAGTAAAACCTGATGAAACTGGAAGTGTACGTATTAAGGTGGGTTTATACTAGGCACAACATACTCGTGCAACTGTCTTGCGAGAATGATTCGCTCGACGCCTGTCTCGCCCTTCCCATTTACACTGAGCGAAACATTGCGCGAAACAGGCAGAAAAGATGAGCTGTCAGTTTGGGTGAGACAACCATGTCAGTGTGTTCTGTAGTTGTACCTCCGAGTGCTGCATCCGCGTTCACCGTCATGACAATGCTGTATTTGAACAAGAAAAAGAAAACGAAACGAAGTTGGCGCTGGTGGCACAACGAATTATTCTGTCTGCAATGCCAATATGGGAACCAGCTTATGAGGGAAATGACAGTGGAACCTCCTGGTTCATTTTCTCGCGCGCAACAAGTGTCGACGTTCACACTACACTACACGAAACGGGATGAGCGAGGCTCTTTGATGCGTGTCCAAAAACCGACTAGGGTTGGCTCGCCGCGAGTGCCTCGTGCAACAAGTTTTGGGGTGGGGGCCACATCTACACTAAGCGAGTCTTGTCTCATGAAACAGTTGCACCTAGTGTAAACCCACCTTTAGAGTGGTGAATATTTTGGATCAAGCTGTCACTTTACAACACAATACGCTCCAAGGCAAATTGACACCTGTGGTCTGGGTAGCCAGAATGACACAACAAAGATCCAGTGCTTCGGATACTTCCAAATTACCAGAAGGGACTGCAGGAATTATTGAACAGATCTTCTAACAACCTCTCAAGTGGTGAGGTAAAAGAAGTTGGATGGTTTTTACATGAATTCAAAGATTCCTCTGCAGTTCGGGAACAGTCATTGGGAAGAACCTCTCTTGTACAACATCCCGTCAATACCAGGCACACAACACTGATACGCCAACCTCTTCGAAGGCATCCATTAGTTAAGCAAAAGGAAATATCTTGGTTAGTACAGGACATGCTGACAGAATAATCTATGTAAATGTAAATTGTTTAATGTAAGGTAAATGTAACAATGTTAATGTGTAATGTTCAATGTTCTATGATGTTTTTATTATGTTGACGATAGTGTGTCTGGTCAGGAGGTCGCTACAGGGGTAACGACGGTAACAAATGTTAAAGAATAGTAGATTTTAAATGTTGAAAGTATAAAGGTACCAATGGTGTTGAGCAAAATATAGTATGATATCAGCTGCAAAAGGTATAAAATGATTATAAGTTGAGTAATAAGATTTAAATAATAAACTTGTCTGCCATAGTAGTTGTAGGTTGAATTTTATAGTAATAGATAGGTGATGGTGTTTTGGGGAATCTCAAAGAATTGTTTATGCATTGTGTTATTTATAGGGATATATATATATATTTTTTGTAAGGAGGAGATTGATTTTAGTGTGGATGAAAAAAAAAAAAATTTAGTTTTGAATTCTTGTTGTTTTGGAGAGATTAATTGAACAAGCCAATGCCTCAGACACAAACCAATGCATCTAAAAGGAAACATATCAGTTGTAGATATGGGAGTATATCAGACCACTATTTTAAAATTTTGCATTCAATGTTTCAGAGTTTTGTGGTGTTGTGACCGCGGTCCTGAGCTGGCCGGAGCGTCAGAACAGGAGCGTTGAGTGCCTCATGGCCTTATGGTGTAGGGATCTCTCCGGAGAAGTCCAGTAAGGTCACAGGGTGCGATCAGCATCATTGGACCAAGGGTAAGTGATGATAAATTTTGATATATTAACATTACAGGGGGTTGTGGCGACATATCGGAACTGATCCTTTTAGAAAAGTGTGAGTGAGTCAATGAAAGTTTTTATGTTTCGACATAAAATCTTTCATTGAGGGGGTTTTGTGACAGTACAATAATCTCGATGTCAGAATTATGGTATGAGTGGTAACAAATTATCGGATTTTATTGTATCACACACACACACACACACACACATGCATGGAGAGAACAATTTCCTTTGTGAAGATACAACTACGCATATTCAAATAGATCACCACGATTCCAAGGTCAGGAGCCGACGTGCAGAGATGAACGTACGAAATGGCCATCCAAGTGGAAATAGATCGTAAATAGGCACTCTCATTGGTCCAGAAGACGGGACGTCATTAAAATAAGTGATGACGTAACAAACAATGACATGACAACAGGGCGTGAGCCAATTCCGAACAATAGACAATGACGTGGATGCGCTAACACATACAAAATATGTGCTTTGCATCTTCCCAGTTCCTTACAACTCATCAAGATGTCTACACACTAAATTTGTGGCTGGCACAGTTTCGCCAGTAAAAGTGTTCTTTTACTGATTTAAAATGTAATTAACAGTACAAGTAATGTAGCACAATTAACTGCTACTTGAGATGTAATTAGATTCAGTGTAACAAGGAACAAAACGAGATTATGAGAGATGCCGAACACCTGGCCAAACGGAGAACATCGGAAGGGAGACCGCAACTAATAATCAGGAAAGTGCAAACTAATTAACTGTTATTCTTTGGTGAAAATGAGCTCTAAATATAAATCCAAAATTTACAAAAGGTACCGATCATATAACATGGGGGAAAGAGTGTGTGTGTGTGTGTGCGTAAGAATATGTTTGTACTCATAAATTATTAATCAGCAAATTGAGGCATTGGTTTCTGTCAGTTATTAAAGAGAAATAATAACGAGATAACTGCAGTCTCTTGGAGAGGTATGGTAATAAACCAGACATACCATCAAATAATGAAATTAGTGTAATCAGTATTGATAGAGGAGTAGAAATCACGTAGCTAGTGATGGTAAGACGCCATTTTGTTGTATTGTAATATGTAACTCAGAAAAGGTATGATATTAAATTCAGTATATGTCCACACTAAAGTTGTTCAAATCATTGTTTCGTATACCTCTCTTGTTTCTAAATCTCGCTGCAACGAAACCCTGGACCCTAGAGAAGAAATTCAATTGGAATCTAAATCATGCACTAAAACCGAGAAATTTATGGTAAGTAGATGTTTGTTTTTTTTATTGTATGTTATTACCATAAAATACAAGAATAAAATATGTAAAGAAGTCGGATTGTTGACAATTTGCGCCCAGAACAGTGACTTAATTATAGGATTGTTGACAGTTTGTCATATTAAAATTAGTGAGTACTTGATTTGCATAATTTCTTGTTGATTCATCCTCTTTGTTCACTTTTACTAATGTTATTATATATAAAAAACTTTCACAAATGAACTTACTTTTGTTCTCACTATCACAAACGTTTCAAGGTGTTGTGCCTCTTCCTCAGTGTGAGTAAATACTGAAAGTCATTGTTGCAGAATAACGGTTATGGACTATAGGTGTGTGTGGTGGGAATTGATGATGGGAGGGAATTGGCGCTGAGGTTCAAATTTTGTGTTTGGATCAATGTATCAAATAGTGTATGTGATCTGTAATGTACTTGTTCATTTAATATGTTGTTTGGTTGTAATGTGTGATATCTGTATATTTCAAATTGTTCAGCTGTGTTTAATTTTCTACTTTTTGATAAGTAGTGTAATATAATAGAACACAACATGGAAATACAAGTGTTTGTATATAATAAATAAATTACTCCATTATTTTATAACAAACCATTACTGTGTGATATGTAAGAATAACTTTTATTGTCCAAGAAGTTTCAGCAATATAATAAAACATCAATATAATGCTTTTAAACAGAAACCCTTAATCAAGCATAATTATACAAATAAATTAATATATTCTGTAATATTGGCATTGTAAATATGTAATATGTCTATAATATTTTGCACTACAAAACAGTAGTAAAATTTGTAACATAATTTTACCTTACAAATTAAAATCATGAAATTATACATTGTAATGTAGTGTGACATTATTGATACACATTTATCCTCTAATTAAATTTATCACTGCTGCATGAGTTACAGTGATATATGTATGTTTAGTTGAAATAATTAGAAAGTCTGTGTTTCTTGCCATACATAGATTATACTTATCACACAAGATTTTTGTCTGGCTGCTACAACCTTAACGATGACAGAGTCCTGGTGTCTTAACACATCTTTGTTAGTGCTTGGCAAAATGATTCACGTGGGAAGTCCCCTAAGTTAATGTAGCTTGGCATTTCACATTTTGTTAAGTTGTATTTAAAGCTCATAGGTTATTTCATCTAGCATATTTTTGATTGCTGCATGCATACTGTTTCTTTACAATTCAACATTAGTTCAGTGCATTACTGACAGATGGCATTGTATGTCAAAACTGCTAATTTCCGATGCTTTACGTGTCAATGTTTGTAACGGTTCCTTGTTGTGAACTACACATTTGGTATAGTGTTGGCATGTGGAGTGTTTGAATTTTTGAATGATTTTTGTTATTGTAATTTTATATTACAAAGTGACTGATAACTTCTTGACTGAAGATAAAATATTGTGGTAATTTAATTTCAAATCTGGATATGAGAATAATGTAGAAAATGAAGAGATGTTTTGATCTGACAATACAGGTAAGCCTACATAATTTGAGGTTACTTCATCTCACTGTTTACTGCTCGTGTTCAAGATAATGAACTTTAGCAAGTGTTACGAATGGCAAGACACCAGAATAGTGCGGACACCCTGGTACATGCTTTGCAGTTTGAGGCCGCCAAATCAGCGTCTGGGTGGACAAGTCATAAAGTGCATGCTAAAAGATCGCAATGGCACAGACAAGGAAGAAGAACAAGGAACAGAGACTCGACGGTTGGCACTGCAGAATAAAAAAAGAAAGCATGGAAGACCAAAGTGTTATAGATGTGGGAAACTTGAACATCTAGAATGAGATTGTTGGGTTAGAATTCAGCAGCAGGGAAACAAGCAGTAGTCAGTACAATGAGGTGTATGCTGACTAACTGGTGGAATAAAGCCCCTAGACAGTACGCAATTTCTACACTACAGAAAAACAGCAGGAGCTTGGTGGTTACCGGACTCGTTCAAGAAAGGCCAACTTTGATTACAGTTGACACAGGCGCAACAGTTTCCATTGTGCTGCCCAACATAGTGAAAGATCTCAAGCCAATCTGGTGCTCTTGCAGCTTTTGAACAGCTACTGGACAGCCTGTAAAAGTGTTTGGAAAAGTGGAGATACATCTACGCCTTGGTAGACTTGAGTTTAATCACCAAGTACTTGTTGCAGACATTGTGGATGAAGCAATTCTTTGTGTGGACGTTACGAATGCATACGGATTTATAGTTGATTTCAAAAACAATGTCTTGAGAATCGGAGGAGAAGAGGTTATTGCTCTCCACAATCTTGCATTTGTTATTACTATTTCAGTTTATTATTAATTATACAGTTGTTTTACAGTCACTCATTTTTATTAGTTATTTAATTTTTTAGGCAGCTTCTATTGGTAGTTTTTATTCTATAATTACGTATTTTCGTAATTATTTGTGTTATCATACAGTAACAAGATTTGATAGAATGGATACTTCTCCTTCAACTAGGAAAGTTATTCATAGTAAAGCACGGGCAGTAATAATACAGTTTTTTGTTATCCAGGATTAAAAAGATTCTTGCAATTAAATTAATGTGGATAACGCGTTCCTTAATATAATTATACACTGTAGATATAGTCGAGTGTAATTAAGGAGTGGAAGTGTACAGTTTGCAAATTCCATTGCGATAAGAATGGTCAGAAGGCTGTAGTTTTTTATGTCTCAGCAGTACACAATGACAGAATCAAACAACACTCATATCTTTATAAAACATTCTGATATGTAACAGCAACAAATTCCGATACATGTGAACAGTACATATCATTTGCTTGATTTGTATAGTAATACAATTACAATATTATTATTATTATTATTATTTGATTTATGTCGGAAACAGTAAACATAATTCTTTTTTTAAGCCCACTGTGTGACTGTAGGCACACACACACACACACACACACAGATAGAGGTCTGTGGTGACACATTTACAAACAAACCTTAACAGTTGCGAGTTTTTGTTACTATTAGAAAGGGTATTCATAGGTTGCCAACAACATCGCTGGTAACAACAATTATCTTCTCACATCTCACAGTGACTCCCTCCACATCGCCTTCCCCTCTGACTGTAAGCATGTCGCGCATTTCCATGCCCTTAACTTTCAATTTTGCTATACAAGGGGCAACCAGTGCTCTATATTCAAACCCCATGTAGTCAGCACACAGGGCATACTAATTGCCAGAAGTTTAGTAAAACCTGATGAAACTGGAAGTGTACGTATTAAGGTGGGTTTATACTAGGCACAACATACTCGTGCAACTGTCTTGCGAGAATGATTCGCTCGACGCCTGTCTCGCCCTTCCCATTTACACTGAGCGAAACGTTGCGCGAAACAGGCAGAAAAGAAGATGAGCCGTCAGTTTGGGTGAGACAACCATGTCAGTGTGTTCTGTAGTTGTACCTCCGAGTGCTGCATCCGCGTTCACCGTCATGACAATGCTGTATTTGAACAAGAAAAAGAAAACGAAACGAAGTTGGCGCTGGTGGCGCAACGAATTATTCTGTCTGCAATGCCAATATGGGAACCAGCTTATGAGGGAAATGACAGTGGAACCTCCTGGTTCATTTTCTCGCGCGCAACAAGTATCGACGTTCACACTACACTACACGAAACGGGATGAACGAGGCTCTTTGATGCGTGTCCAAAAACCGACTAGGGTTGGCTCGCCGCGAGTGCCTCGTGCAACAAGTTTCGAGGTGGGGGCCACATCTACACTAAGCGAGTCTTGTCTCATGAAACAGTTGCACCTAGTGTAAACCCACCTTTAGAGTGGTGAATATTTTGGATCAAGCTGTCACTTTACAACACAATACGCTCCAAGGCAAATTGACACCTGTGGTCTGGGTAGCCGGAATGACACAACAAAGATCCAGTGCTTCGGATACTTCCAAATTACCAGAAGGGACTGCAGGAATTATTGAACAGATCTTCTAACAACCTCTCAAGTGGTGAGGTAAAAGAAGTTGGATGGTTTTTACATGAATTCAAAGATTCCTCTGCAGTTCGGGAACAGTCATTGGGAAGAACCTCTCTTGTACAACATCCCGTCAATACCAGGCACACAACACTGATACGCCAACCTCTTCGAAGGCATCCATTAGTTAAGCAAAAGGAAATATCTTGGTTAGTACAGGACATGCTGACAGAATAATCAAGCCTTCGTCAAGTGCTTGGTCTTCTCCGGTAGAGTTGGTAGTGAAGAAGGATGGTGGATTGCGTTTCTGTGTAGACTACCGGAGGCTGAATGATAATACAAAGAAAGACTGCTACCCGTTACCTCGCATTGACGATACACTCGACATGCTGTCTGGAGCACAGTGGTTTTCCACATTGGACCTAAAGAGTGGATATTGGCAAGTGGGTCTTCAGCAAGAAGACAAAAAGAAGAGACCGCTTTCTCGACCCAAGTGGCTTATTCCAATTTAACGTCATGCCATTTGGACTCTGTAATGCACTGGCAACATTCGAAAGATTGATGGACCTGGTACTCTGAGGACTGACATGGAAAACTTGCCTTGTTTATTTAGATTTCATAGTCATCGGGAAAACTTTCAAAGACCATTTGGAAAACCTTAAGGTTCTGACTATAATTCATAGTGCCCAACTAAAGCTGAGCCCAAAGAAGTGTTCTCTATTCCAGAAGGAAGTACAGTATCTGGTTTCGGCAGCGGGTGTTAGCATGGATCCTAATAAAGTAGACACCATAAGAGACTGGCCAGTGCCGAAGAGTAAACACGAAGTTCAGTGTTTCCTGGGGTTATGCTCATATTATAAGTGTTTTGTGAAAGGCTTTGCAACTATTGCTAAACCACTACATGAGCTAACGGAAAATAAACGAAACTTCCAGTGATCATTAGAGTCTGATCATGCATTTAGAACTTTGAAAATTATATTATGTTCACAGACAATTCTCGCTTTCCCCGTTTCCGAAGGGAAGAACATCATAGACACAGACACAAGCAATACTGGTCTAGGAGCAGTTTTGTCTCAAGTGCGAAATGCTGAAGAATGAGTAATGCCATATTAGAGCAAACACTTTCTAAACCAGAGAGAAATTATTGCGTTACAAGGAGAGAGTTGCTGGCATTCGTCCAAGCTTTGGAACACTTCAATAAATACCTCTATGGATGGGAGTTTTCACTACGCACCGAGCATGCCGTGCTTGCATGGCTCTTAAGATTTAAAAATCCGGAAGGCAAGGTGGCTCGAACGTCTGCAAGCGTACAACTTCAAGGTATAACATCTGCAGGGACGCCTGCATAGTAATGTGGGTGGCTTATCACAAAGACCGTGCCCAGAAGACTGCCGACATTGCCACAGAAAGGAAGAACAAAATGCCAGCGAACATGTTCAAGCCATTACTGTAGATCTCCTGGCAGATGGCTGGACGATGCAAGATTGTTGACAACAGATGACTGATGAAGACATTGGACCGATCTTGACAGCAAAAGAGGAAGGCCGCCGCCCTGATTGGCAAGTTATCTACCATGGTTCTGAAGGGCTACTGGGCATAATGGGAATCCCTTACCTTAGAGAACAGATTGCTGAAAAGGGCTTGGAAAAACTGCAGATGGACGAGACGTGGTCATGCAGTTGATAGTTGCCCGAAGTAGAGTGCAGTCTGTTTTGAAGGAGATGCATGATGGAATGTCTGGAGGCTATCTTGGCATTAACAAAACCCTTGATAAAGTACGGAAGCGATTCTATTGGTTTCATCTTCGCCACGACATAGAGGAATGGGTTCAGACTTGGGAAATATGTGCTACAAGCAAGGGCCCACAAAACTAGAAGGAGGGGAAAAATGAGACAGTATAACGTTGGTCTGCCTTTTGAGAGAATTGCCATAGACATTGCTGGACCATTCCCAGTTACTGATGATGGAAACCAGTACATCAAGGTTGTAGGTGACTACTTTACTAAGTGGGTGGAAGTCTATGCAATTCCAAATCAGGAGGTTACCACTGTGGCAAAGGAGTTAGTTCACAACTTCTGTTGCCGTTATGGACCCCCTATGGAAATCCATATGGACCAAGGGAGAAATTTTGAATCAGGAGTTTTTAAAGAATTATGGCATCTACTCTGAATTCGAAAGACCATGACAATGCCTCTGCATCCTCAGTCGGACGGAATGGTTGAGAGATTCAGTAGGACACTTGAACAGCATCTTTCAAAGGTCGTTGACGAGAACCAAACAGACTGGGACCCACAATTCCTCATGGCATATATAGGTCATCAATACACTACACAACCGGCATGACCCCAGCAAATTGGTGTTTGGGTGGGAGATTCGTCTTCCTGGGGACTTGATGTTTGGATCACCTGAGATTGTTTTTTTCTGGAGGGGCAAAGGGCGCTTGAAAAAAACAAGTTCTGAAGGAGGATAAAAGTTTGATAAATACTGATCTAATCCTCTTTTCACTATTTACTAGACAGTGTAAAGAAAGCATTGCGAATATAATTCAAAGGGAGATTTCATTAATGTTAGCCAGACTGAAAGTGTTGTGGGCTCAAATTTGTAGTTACTGTGTTGGAAAATAAGAATATTATGTACACAAAATTAAACAATGTAAACAATGGATAGTTATTTTACCTAAGTCAGACACTTTTTCTTAATAGGGACATCAAATATGACTTCAAAAAGTGATTAGTGAGGAACTTTATCAATTTTTGTCAGTAACTTTTAATCAGTGGGAAAGTTGTAACCAATAATTTGAAATTAGTTATGAACTGTACAAGTTATCTATACAATCTGTGGTCAGCCCATTTCATAGTAAGTGATTCTGAAAATCTATTTCCAAACCTTAAAAAATTTGTGACTGGAAAGCGTTTTTCATTAAATGAGGAGATAATGGCAGCTGTATAGGGGTATTTTATGGATCTTTCAGAATGTTATTTCAAGACAGGGATTGAATTATTAGAAAAGCGTTGGACCAAGTGTATTGAAGTTGGGGGAGATTATATAGAAAAATAAAGTCATTTTTGTAACAATTAACTTGTTTTTTCATTTCCATTCTGCGAACTTTTCAACTATCTCTTATAAGTATACATAACAAAAAATATTCAACCTCTGATGTTTTTCAATTAATGTCCCAAGTCTACGTTGGACAAAAAGAACAGAATTTCCATGCGTGTGTAACAGTTCCTGCTAATTGAACACATCAGAGTCATTAAAACAAATACCCAAATTCTAATTTTATCACACACACACATATACACACACATGGTAAGATGAAAGTCATTAGAACCTATGAACGCGTATGTGTACTGTATTGACATATAGATAGAACTGTAATAGTACAGCCCTATTAGACTTTGTTAATCTGATTGTATTTAAGAACTAGTATCTCATTGAAAATAGTGAGCAAGTTCTGTAGCTTGGGGAGCTCACTAGTAGATATAACTTTTACCTTCATGTGTAGGTCTGTAAAATTAATTTCTATAGCTACAGTTACTGTGAACACACACCGGTGATAAGCATATTTAGTTTCCTACATTTAAAGACACTAAATATTGAATCATGCTGGGTAAGTGTCTGACAGAAGGTGCTTAGAGTCTGATGGAGAACAGCAGCAGACAATCATCCAAAATGGTAAAGATAACAGCCGCAAATTCAAACATAATCAAATACTGTTTTGCATACAGCTCTGAATTGTAGAGTTCTCAAGAGCTGTCGTTTTTGGTGAAGATCGGTTAAGGGAAAGGGGTAGTTTACCTGCAACATTTTTTGTTTTAACAAGGGTATTTCCTATGGCAAACGATAACAGCCGTAAATTCAAACAGATTCAAATGATTATTTGCATACTGGCCTAAATTGTAGAATACTCAAGACCTATTGTTTTTGGTGAAGATCGGTTAAGGAAAAGGGGTAGTTTACCTGCAACATTTTATATTTTAACAAGGGTATTTTATATGGCAAACGATAAAAGCCGCAAATTTAAACAATCAAATAATTTTTTGTATACAGCCCTGAATTGTAGAGTTCTCAGGACCTATTGTTTTTGGTGAAGATCGGTTAAGGGAAAGGGGTAGTTTACCTGCAACGTTTTATGTTTTAAAAGGGTATTTTCTATGGCAAATGATACGAGCCGCAAATTCAAACAGAATCAAATATGTTTTTGCATACAGCCCTGATTTGTAGAGTACTCAAGACCTATTGTTTTTGTTGAAGATCGGTTAAGGGAAAGGGGTAGTTTACCGGCAACGTTTTATATTTTAACAAGGGTATTTATTATGGCAAACGATGAGCCGCAAATTCAAACAGAATCAAATAATGTTTTCCATACAGCCCTGAATTGTAGAGGACTGAATGCCTATTGATTTTGGTGAAGATTGGTTAAGAGAACGGGGTAGTTTACCAGCAATGTTTTATGTTTTAACAAGAGTAATTGTTTCTATGACGAACGATAACTGCCGCACATTCAAACAGAATCAAATATTTTTTTGCATGCATCCCTGAATTGCAGAGGACTGAAGGCCTACTGATTTTGGTAAAGATCGGTTAAGAGAAAGGGGTAGTTTACCAGCAATGTTTTATGTTTTAACAAGAGTAAAGTACTTAATTTTGATAAACAAAGTATCCTGATAAGAAGCTCATAATAATCCACTGTAGAAACATAGATGAAATATCTATAAATGAAGAGGCTAGTTGAACGGGGTGGGGGTAATTTTATTTTAATGAAAATTATAGTTGAAGAGGGACGGGAGAATTTTTTATATGTGTACTACGTTATCGGCAACAAAGAAGTAGTTTTTTGTTAAAATTCCTTCCCGGGCTGTTTAACCGTAGTCCAATGTTTTCTGCAAAACCAGACGTTTCGGCAATCCCATCAGTGAAAATCGAGTGCGAAAACGTGAGGTGGTATACGTTAGTGACAACAGTACTGTGGTTAAGGCTGAAGCAATAGAAGTAGTTTCTATGGAAATATTTCATGTCGAATATGATTTTAAATATAAATCTTAGAACATGGAAGTCATGTATGGATCTCCATACCGATATTTAGTAAACACATTGGTGCCGATCGCTATCGCTATTGTAAATACAAAGTTATGCAGGGTCAGCATGATTATACAGACGCTGACACACGAGTTACCGCTTTGTCGCTATCAAATAGACTAGAGAGAAGGAGACTTAACTCGAGTAGTGGATGTGGGTTGAATTCTCTCGCGTATCATGACTTATTGAGAAGCGCACGTGGGATCTGCGCAGGCTGTATTGTTAAATTCTGCATCCTCATTGGTTGAAATTTTTTTTTTGGCCAATAGGGAAATATTTTGAACACGATATGCTTGCGCAGATCCCATGCGCGCTTCGCAATACGTCATGATACGCGAGAGAATTCGTCCCACCCCCACCACTCAATTTTGATCGAGTTAAGTCTCCTTCTCTCTAGTCTTCTTGGTCGCTATGGTGCGGCATGATACATGAAACTATATAGATTCGGCGAAATCGGCTTGAGTAAGCGGCACTCTTTAAAGAATTTAAAACAGGGGTTAGTTTAGTTTGCGATTGAATGCAAGTAAGATTGTATTGAACTAAGCAGAAATAAAAAGACTAAACGTTTCAATCAAGAGTTAATATAGTGCTTTTTAAAGTTTTAAAACGTAAGTATTTTTCATTATTTTAAACATTTAAACTTTTCTTCTTATTTCTCTGTTTCGCTATTCTTAAAATTTATTTGTGCTTAATTCAGATGGCTGATGGTAGAAAGAGACTTTCCGGCTTTCAGTATTGAAAAAGAAAGTCGGAAAAAAACAAAATTAAAAAAGGACTGGCTGGCTCCTTAAAAAATTCTTTGCATCCACGACGGCTACAGCCGAACAACCATCAACAAGCCAGTAAGTGGAGGAACAGCTTCATTTGAACAAGGACACGCATACGGAAAATCTACAAATAGGGCAGCAGCAAGAAAAAAATAAATCCAAGGCGGATGCACAGGACACACCGGATCCACCAACACCAACCGAAGCTGCTGCTGAGGATGCTGGGGTGGAAATATTGAAAGATCCAGCTCTTTGGCCGCAAGTTTTAACAGATAAGATTAAAATGTCTATTCTTGAAATAGGGCCATTACAATTGAAAATATTGCATTTCCATTAGATGATTCAAATAAATCTTTTTCAACTACTTATTATAACAAAAAATTGAGCAATAATGAAAAAGTTCCTAGAACATGGCTGGTTTATTCTAAGTCAAATAATTCTGTATTCTGTTATTGTTGCAAATTATTTAAAGTTTCTGATAATGTTTTTAATGATGATAAATGTTATACTGACTGGTGACACATATCTCAAATTTTAGACAGACACGAAAAAAGTGAGGGGCATTTTGAGAATGTTAAGAAATATATTGAGCTAAAAAAATCGATTGAAAAAGGTACAAGTGTTGACTCAGTCAACCAAAATTTAATTCAGTTAGAAAAAAAAGATGGACGTCAATTATTGAAAGAATCGTTTGTGTCATTCAATATTTAGCTCGACAAAATCTAGCTTTTAGAGGAAGCAATCAGAAACTTTTTGAAAAAGGTAATGGTAATTTTTTGAAGCTAATTGAATCAATTTCAAAATTCGATAATATAATGGCGGAACATATTGGCAGAATTTAAAAAGATTACAATAATATGCCACATTATTTAGGGGATAAAATCCAAAATGAATTAATTTGTCTAATAGGTGAAAAAGTGAAGCAAAATATAATCGAAACATTAAAATTATGTAAATATTATTCAATTATATTAGATTGTACACCTGATGTTAGTCACGAAGAACAAATAACTGTAGTTGTCAGATTCGTTTTCATTAATGATATTTCAAAGAATATAGAAATTAGAGAGCATTTTTTAGGGTTCTGCCCAGTTACAGATACAACTGGTGAAGGACTAACAGCCTTTTTATTGAATTATTATTAGGGATATGACAACGGTGCCAATATGAAAGGCAAACATAATGGGCTGCAAAAAAGAATTCTTGATATAAATCCTAGAGCCTCTTTTGTCCCTTATGCAGCTCATAGTCTTAATTTAGTTGTAAATGATGCTGCAAAACGTTCGCTTGAAGTAACACATTTCTTTGGTATTATTCAAGAAATATATGGTTTTTTTCAGCCTTCACCTATCGTTGACATATTCTCATGAAAGAACTTCCTACTGTAACTGTAAACCCTTTATCTGATACACGATGGGAGAGTAGAATCGATGCCATTAAAACCCTTAGATTTCATTTAGAAAAAAATTATGATGCTCTCTTTTCCCTTTATAATACATCAAGAGACAATGACACAAAAAACCTTACACAGTCACTAATTAATAAAAAAATCATATAAATTTGTGTGTTCTCTAGTAATTTGGTACAATATTTTATCAAAAATAAACATTGTAAGCAAAATCATGCAAAAATCTAATATTATTTTACCAGAAGCTGTAAAAATGTTGAAAGAAATTCAAAGTTTTTTCATTGAAATGAGATCTGAAAGTAGGTTTACAGCTATGCTTAATGAGGCAAAAAAAAATTGCTGAATATATAGACTGCGAAATAGTTTTTCCAGCTATAGGCTGGGTTAGACCGAGAAAAAAAACTTTTTTTTTATTATGAACATAGAGATGAACCAGTCGAATCTGAATTTCAAAGTTAATTTTTATTTTTATATTCTTGATATAGCAGTACGGTATCAAAATTAAATGACAGATTTGAACAGTTAAACGAGTGCAACGACTATTTTGGCTTTTTAAATAATTTAGGCTCTCTATCTATAGATAAAATTAAGAATTAATAAAATGTTGTATGGATTTACAAATTAAATTAACCGATTCATCTACAAAACAAATGGATGTTATTGGAATTGATTTGTGCAATGAAATTGAAATATTGTCCATTTATAATAAACCCAATACGACTTCGGCCAAGGAGGTTTTAGAATACCTTGTGTCTAATGATTTAATTAGCACTTTCCCAAATTTATCTGTAGCCCTACGAATTTTTTTAACAATGCCTGTCACTGTTGCTCATGGTGAGAGATCGTTTTCAAAATTAAAATTCATTAAAAACTATTTGAGATCTACTATGAGCCAGAATAGACTTACAAATTTGGCTGTAATAACCCAAGGAAGAGATCTGCGAGGCGTTAGATATAACGGATTAAATTAGAGAATTTGCAATTAAAAAAGCAAGAAAAGTCACTTTTGATATTTAAATTTAGAATTTGTGTAATTTAGTTCATGTTTATAAGTTCTAAGTTAATTATAATAAATAATATAAGGTGTTGTCGGGATAGCGAGTGGAGGTGTGGTACTAGGTCTTAAATCAACTTCAATTAATTGCTCTTCACTTAAAGTTTATTAACATTCTTCTTAACTAGTTAGCTACTACAGCTTCCATCGAGTACATTTCTAAATGAACTTGTGTTCAAATGAATAGTCAGTAATCGTAATGAACTCTAATTCAAATGATTGAGTTTTATTTCAACAGTTAGTAAATCATAATACTTTTACATAACCAAGTAGTGACTCTGTTTTACTCTCAAAAAGATTCTAAGTTCGTTAAGACCAAAAGATTCTAAGTTCAATAAGACTTTGAATTTTACATGTTTCTTAAGTCAAGTATTCGATAAGTCTGCGAACAGTATTCACTCACCAATTGGAAGATAGCCCATTGTAGTAGAGAAGTGTTCTGGCTGAAACGAGTACACGGGCCGCGACTGTGTAGCGTATGACTGAGTGATCCTCGTTGCGGTCAGGACTCGGGTATTTATTGAAATCTGGGGCAGTATGTCTCCATGTGCGCCCTTGAAGTTGTTTACAAAACTTGATGTTTGACGTAATGTCATGATAGGTGAGGGACAGATGTGGCGTTAACGCTCGTCCGAAAAGGAAGTGTTGTGGCTCTGGTTTTACAGACAACAGATAGGACAGATATGATAATTAACCGCTAGATGCTTACGCGTGTATCCGGTTAGATAGGCCTTGGATTTGACATGTACACTGATTGAATTGCGTCTTGGTGAACATTTGCGTCTCAAATAAAGAAAACAAAAAGAAATAATAAAAACAGAAGTTGCTCATGGGAGTCCTGGGCACTGGGCACTACATCACCCTTCCCTTTAAAAAAGAGGTAAGTACTTCCGTACTTGGTTCTTTTACTTAGGACCTCAGAGTCTTCTCTTGGTATGTTTACAATTCTCTTTAGTTCAGAGCATTTTTCTTTATCTCCAAGCATATATATGGTTAATTGCAAAATATATTAATTCATTAACACATTGTTAATGTTAAAGCGTGGTAATATTCATTTTAAGCCTACTATCATCATATCTATTAACATATTATTCCATAATATCCATATACCAATAATTATATAGTAATAAATCATCATAGTATTATTCATGGTAACAATAATAATCATCATAATCATAAACATAGTACATCATCATCATTGGTTCATTGCACATGTAATACATTACAATACATATAATAAAACATACTTAATCTATATTGAATAGAACATAAGTAATTTAATACATCGATGAATTCATAAACTCATAAAATAAACATTACAATTGGTGAATGGCTAACAAGCTCTTCTTAATGCGGTTAAGCGAACAAGAATACGATTTCATAATATAGTATTGAATAAATGAATGAATGATATAGTATTGAATAATGAATGAATGAGATGGCCTCGCTCATAGATAACACCGGTTATTGCGGTAAGATAACAGGTCATCAGCTGGTGGCCTGTCAGCTGAGTACTTGCTTCAACCACACCGTCGGCGTATGGGTGAGCTCGTCTCATCGATATCCTTAATCTATGTTGCCCCTCTAGCACTACCTTATAATTATGTCACTTTTTTCTGTCTTTGTCACTTTTGGCTGTGGCACCTTTTGTATGTGTATATATATATATATATATATATGCATTTTTACATTTAATTTTATATCTTAATTTACACCTCACTGAGTGTTTTGTCTCTCTCTCTTCCCCATATCCACTGTCTGTGTGCTTTTGTTATTTACTACATGGTTACATTGTTTACTTATACATTTATATATTTACTCATACATTTATTATTCTTTGTCTTGTGTTGTCATGTTACATTTACTGCTAATTTTAAATTGTTTAAAATTTGAATTTTGCTGATTGCTACTTTTTAGTATCTGATACAAAAACCTACTAAGAAGAAATATCAGACACAGCTAGGGAACCTGTGGTTGCTATCCACGTACTCACCAGGTGTGAGCCCTTGGGTTTATTACTCAATTAAACACTTTATACACACAATAGTGCGTTACTGGGGGGTCTTTCTAGGCCACTGTCACTATCTGGTTAGTCATGCACTGCACTGGGCACCGTGCGACGAATGTAGACACGAGGAGTCGACACCTCCTTCAGGGTCTGCTCCTCCTCTGGTTGCGCTGGCGTCGGCCGGTACTCTCCTCGAAAATCCTCCTCAGGTGGGATTAAGCAGCACCACCGGGTCAGTCTGATGAGTTGCTTGCATATGAAGGCGCGTTGCCATATCACCAGTATTATGGTGAAACACGTGATTAGTCCGATGGTTCCATGTACGAACCACTGGAGTCTGACAGTCTCATGTTGTAGTCTCTCCGCCCCGAGTCGTTCCAGTTCTGCAGCTATGAGGTCAACAGTTTCTTGGTCTGTCTTGCGCTGACGCAGCGTCGTCATTACTGCCTCTAAGTCCTTAAATTGGTTGGTTTGATTATATGTTTGGAAAACCGTTTGTTCTCGGTCAGTGAGAATTGTTAGGAAGTCGGGTATGATGACATGTTCAGGTTCCAAGGTCATTTTGGTCCGTCCATGAGTATAAGGAAATAGCTCAAAGGTATCGGAATGAAGGTGACAATGCTTGGTATTATTTAGTATACCGGTACCTTTGATGACCTCTGTTTTCACAGTGTTGTTGGCTGGACAGTTCCAGGTGACTGGTAGGCTGCGGAAGACTGTATATCCACAGGTTCTCAGAGGATCTTTGTAGAACACTGGCACCGTGTAGTACTTGTCTCGTACAGTGTGAGATGATCTTCTCCCGTCTCGGCGAAGAACAGCGAGTACACACACGAAGTGTAACTCCTCCTGAAGAGTGGGTAATCTGCAGGACATACTTTAAAATACTGAGTACTTTCACATTGCAATAGGTGGTGTACTGTTGGCAGACCATAAATTTGACGATCTTTTGATAAAATTAAATGATCAGAGTCAGTACTTAGTTTTACAAACTTTTGCAATTGTTTTTCATAATATGGTAACTGTTTTACATTGTATAACTCAAAGTACCTATTTTCAGCTTTTAGTGGAATGTCTACTATTAGCTTAATCGTGTTTTTGATAGCTACTGCATGAACTTCGCAATCTGGTAGTATACGTACATATAATTAACATTTGTTCCTGCCAAAAGGGTTGATCCAGCTGGTAATTCGGAATTTACTTCTTGTAAGATTTTAGCTAATTCATGCGGTTTTACAAAGATTGAACTAAGACGGGTTTTAGAAGTAGTATCTAAAGCAAGTTGGGTCTGGGTTATCTCCCTTTCTATAGTATTTATAGATAACCCTATTTCTCTAAATAAGGATGATAATTTATTCGAATATTTAATTTCATTTTTTTAGTTGGTCTATTTCTCCCCACAATGTAGCGTTCACTATAGTCACGTTTAACAAGGCTTGTTTTGCTATTTCGGCGGTGAGTATGATAGCTCGCGTGTTCTCTTGGACATCTTGTCTTAGATCCTTTATATATGAGAATAGTAGTTGGCTGTTGTGGATGACATTCTCCTGGGTTTTGTCCAAGTGTTCCAGTTTCTTTGTTATCTCTTCGAGGTCGTTATTGTCCATTGTTCTGAACAACATCTTCATACCTGAGCCGATTATATTTATAGCACCTCTCCTGTTTCGTTTGGTATGTGGCATAAGAAGTTCAAAGTTACTTAATTTTTCTCTTATATTGCTGGTTATTTCTCGGAATCTGACTAATTCAGCCCACGGAACAATTCTACTTATAACGGTATCGTTCTTGTATGTTTCAAAGTGGTCATTCAATTTATCCATCTGTTGTAAAGCGGTATCGTATTTTTCGAAACGCAGTGATTATTAAAGTCCATTTGTCATCACTTACTATCAGATCGCTTTCCTTAATGAAGACAATTCCCTTATTTATTTTCATTATTTCGTGTAATGCGCATTTTCCCATAAGAAGGGTTATTATTGCCACATGCCATGTCAAAGCTGTAAAGGAAACAATAATAATGTATCAGCGGTTGAATCAATTGCATATATACATTATGAACAAAATTATATCAAGTTTACATTTCTCTCTGTCTTGGACATAAATTGTACGCCGGCGCGTCGGCATTTCCTGGTGGATCTGGTGAAAGAGTTACATCAGGTTCATAATCTGATCCCTAGCGTGCTCACTGACTATGGTATCATCTTCACTGTCAGTGGCTTGTGCGTCGGTGTCTAGTGACTCCACTGTGATTGGTATCTGTCGGCCAGTTACTGGGATAATTAATTCATCTTCGCAGTTTGACTCGTTTTCAAGGCCGGTGATGCCGGTAGGCGGTACTTCCGCGTGTGGGTCGTTTGGCGTATCAGCGTTCCGTTGCGGTTTCCGTCTTGTTGATTTTGGGTGTTTATCGCTTGTCGTGGCTTTCTTCAACCGGTCTGCATGTATCACAGCAGTTGTATTTTTGTCCAAATATATTTTATAATTAAGTTCACTTATCTTTTCAGCAATTTCGTATGGTCCTGACCATGGTTTGCCAAATTTTCTCTTGGGAGTTTTCTTAACTGCTGGATTAAAGATAAACACTTTATCGCCCACTTCGTAATTAATTGTTTTACTTTTCTTATCATATCGCTGTTTGTTCACTTGTCTTGCGTTTTGTGTTGTTTTTATGGCAATTTCTCGGACTTCTTTTAGTTTATTTGCTAATGACTGCATGTGGTCAGCTGTATATTCTGTATTTTCGCTTACGTGTCGTACGTCTAAATCATCGTCTAAGGGTAAGTTCATTTTATCCCCGTAAAGTAATTCATGCGGACTATAGCCTGTAATTGAATGTTTTGTACTACGGTACGCCATCATTGCGTAAGGTACGTATTCGTCCCAATCACTAACATATCTATTGACATAATGTGACATCATATCGACAATTGTTCTATGAAGTCTTTCAAGTAACCCATTTGTTTGCGGATGATAGGGGGTAGTTTGAATTTTCTTAATTTTTAACAATCTACATGTTTCCTTGAATAAGGTTGATACATAGTTTCGACCTTGGTCAGTTAATAATTTCTTGGGTACTCTGTGTCTAGTAATAATACCTTTTACAAATACTTTGGCTACCGTTTCACTGGTTTGATCGGGTATGGCAAACGCTTTGCAATATCGTGTTAAATAGTCAATGAATGTTAGAAGATATTTGTTTCCGTTTTTTGTTGTTGGTAACGGCCCTATTATATCGAGTGACGCAAGTGCAAACGGTTTTTCAGCTGGTTTAACAATACCCATTGGAGCGACTTTGTAGTCTGTAGTTTTTCGTTGATTGCATGCCAAACAATTAGTTATATAGTCGTGCACATCTGTCTTTATTGTAGGCCAATAATATCTTTCTTGTAGTATAGCGAGAGTTCTTTTAATTCCTTGATGTCCAGAAAAAGGTGTATCGTGGTGCTGTTCTATTACTCGGTTAACTAGTGTTTTTGGTATTACTAATTGATTACTGCTGGGGGTACGTCTGTAGATTAGACCGTCGACGTCGTTAAAGTATGGTTCGTCAATACTTTCTTTATTCGTTCCTCTGTTTACAACGTCGGTACAGAACTGATCATTCTGTTGTTCGTTCAGTATGACTTCTCGCGAAAGGTAGGGAATCGTTACTTTGTTTACGTGTCTGCTTAGTGCATCACAATTACTATGCTTTTTACCAGGTTTATGCTGGACTTCGTACTCGAACTCTGACAGTCGTAATGCCCATCTAGTTAGTCGAGAAGAAGGATCTTTTAAACTAAGCATCCATCTCAAGGCGGCATGGTCTGTTATGGCGATAAATTTTCGTCCGTACAAATAACATCTAAAGTATTTAGTTGCCCAAACTAAGGCTAGAAGTTCTCTTTCAGTTACAGAATAATTTCTTTCGGCTTTACTTAGCTGACGACTTGCGTATGCGACAGGATGTTCGTGATCATCTTGCACCTGAGATAAGACTGCACCTACGGCGGTAGCTGAAGCATCGGTTGCTAATCGAAATTCCAAAGAGTAATCAGGATATCGGAGAATCGGTTCGGTTTGTAATGCTTGCTTTAGCGTAGTGAATGCTGTATTCCGAGCTTCGGTCCACTTGAACTCTACTGATTGTTTAGTTAGTTCAGTTAGTGGTTTTGCAAGACCGGCAAAATTTAGAATGAACCTACGACAGTAGCCTACTAATCCCAGAAATGCTCTAACTTCACGCACAGTTTGCGGTTCGGGGTAACCCTTTACGGCTGATATTTTCTTGGGATCCGGTTTTACTCCCTCACTTGTTACAATGTGTCCCAAATATTCTACTTTTTCTTCACCAAAATCGCATTTGCTTATTTGCATGTACAGATTGGCTTTTTCTAATCTTTCAAATACTTTCTCGAGTCGGGTCGCATGACTGACTATATCCGGGCTGAACACAATAATATCGTCAAGGTATACTAATGCTTCTATTCCGGTAATTCCTGTTAGCACGCTGTCCATCAAGCGTTGAAAAGTGGCGGGTGCATTCTTCAAACCAAACGGCATACGGTTGAACTCAAAATGGTAACCGGGAATTGAAAAGTCTGTTTTCTCTTTATCATCGTCATGCATCTGTACTTGGTGGTATCCACTCGCTAAGTCAATCGTTGTGAAATATTTACTTTTACCTAAACAATCTAACGTTTCCGTTACATTCGGTAGGGGATACGCATCGCCCTTCGTTACGGCGTTGAGAGCTCGATAATCTACACAAAATCTATGTTTAAGAATTCCATCCAGACCTACCTTCTTAGGTACTACTACAACAGGAAAATTATACGGAGAGTCAGATGGTGATATGATGTTCTTTCTCAACATATCGTCTATCTGCTCTTGCACAGTTGACTTCAAGGCTTCAGGTAATCGGTACGGCTTTTTCTTAACCGGAGGCTGATCTCCAGTGTATATTCGATGTTTTACTCCAGTTAAACATCCTTTATTCCTTGTATCTTCCCCAAATAATTTCGCATATTTCATTAACACAGGATACAATACATCAAAATCTATTTTACTCAAATGACTCAATTTCTTACGTATGACTGACTCCAAGCAGTCAACACTTACGCGCTATAACATCTTCTCCTGTGTTATAACTTAGGGAACCCGCAATAATTGGTTCTGCCAATTATTCAGGCTGCCTTACTTGTGACGAGCTGAAAATTAATCAGAACAACAAAGACTAAATATACAAGGATTCAGGGAAGGGGAGACTGTTGATTTATGCACTCAGTATAGTATGTATTCCTGATGACATCTCTTTATTACATATTGTATTATTTTCTCTACTTAAAATTCTCGACACATATGCTTCAATAGCTTACAGTTTACATGATGATTATATTTTATTCTTTACAAGGCCCCTTAAAATAAGAAGTACATGAATTTAATTAATTCTCCGGATCCGGGATTTCCTCTAATACGTTAAGAATGGTTACCTCGCCATATAAAGCTTTAAAATTTTGCCATTTGAAGAATGGTCTTTATTAATTTTTTAAACAATAAGGCTTTACAGTTTAGAGCTATAACTCTTTTACTAGGAATAAGTATACAAGTTATGAGTATACAATTACTGATATACAATTACTTAAAATGTCTTAATGTGGTTAAATTAATTGTCTTTTGTTGAATATAATATTTAGTATTTCATAAGCACGGGAGGCTTGCCTCCGTGTCACCTTTTTTGGATGTCTTCCAGCTCTGCGTTATTCCAGTCGTAGGTCCTCGGTTGCAGCATGTTTGAAGTAGGTCAGGTATGTCTCATTATCTTCGTATCCGGGAATGGTGTAGTCCTGAAGTCTTTTAGATCATGGTGTCTCCTGGTTCTCAGCTCTTGGCTAACTGATAGTAATAGCTCGTTGATCTGAATGATTAACACAAAGTTTCATTCACCTGTATACACTTCACATGATAGTTTGATTGTAGCACTTCACTTCATGGGATTACCACAGTTTTAATTACATAAGTATTATATTTTAAGATTTTAGAAGAGATGTCACCGGCGCTAAATTTTAGTTATTCATTCTCACTCGTTTACACCATATTTATATGAATCGCGGTTCAACTACATTAACGCAACACATTGTTTAATAGTAAAAAGAATGCGTCAGTGTCTTAACTGACGGATTAATTACATTTTGTAATAAACTATTTTTAACGTTGCACATATCGGCAGTACACAGCTTACTGCTTGACCGCTCCCTAGCAAGTGGGCGAAAATAGTTAGGGGTGAGAGTATTAATCTCGTGACGGTTCAACTCAACATAAAAATAGTTCCAAGTTTCTTTTTTATTTAAAGGACTAAAATTAGATTAAATAATTAAGTAGAGAGATTCTTAGTTACAAATGCTATCAAAGTACATTATAGTGATCTAGTTTAATTATTTAAATAATAATCAATTTACAATTATTTTTAGTTAGTTAAGGGGTTGGAAAACAAGTTGATTCTGGTTAGCGCCTGTTTCTGCAGGATTAATTAAAAAGCTTTACCCTTTCTGTACTCTCGTATTCCTTTTAATATATTATTAGACTTTCATTTAAATATTATTATTATTTAATGATTACAATAAGCTTTAGGTAAAAAATGTGAGATTTTATTAAACACTTAAAATTTATCAACCTATATATTATCAACTTAATTAACTAATTTATTTTTATTAATAAAATCGTCACATACTCCGCCTCTTAAAAAAACACAGACTCCTGAAAATTTGGTCAGCAATGTACCGGGAGTATGGTCGGGGAGTACCGCGTGAAATTTCTCTCACCAGTTTTTCTTTGTATGTAATTACGATCAGCATAAGTCATACTTGACTCGCTGATTCTTACTATCTATATATATTTCATAATTTACAGACTAATTCTACTACTACATAAAATTCACACACTATAAAATGTATTTTAAACATTCTAAATTTTTCTTAACTCTATTACTTATGACTACTACCGGATTTTTCTTTAGCTGTGAGTTATTCTAGTTATAGAATTACTCTTTAATTACTCTTTTTTTTATTATTATTATTATTCCTCATATTGGATGTCAGCTGACTTCTTACTTTGCTCTACTTTCGATGAATAGGATTCAAGGTTGATCAGGCCTCGTACCTATTTATACGATCAGGTAGCCAGATGTTACTCTAGTACTCTTTGCAGTTGAGTACAAACATCTACCCTTTTTTTTACATTTATTTAACTTGCACTCTACCATTTCCTTCTTCGTGATAACGTTTTATCTGCGAAATATGTGTCCTTCGTACATATTTTTGAGTAGAGGGTTCGTACAGGGCTACAGTTACTGGAGTTAAGTATTTGTGAATTTGATAGGGACCGCACCATCGGTATGATAGCTTGGAAGTTGTCTTATCGATTGCACTACTCGTTGGGTGCGTTTTATACATAACTAAGTCACCGATTTGGTACTTTACTTCATTATTATTATTTCTTCGCTCGTGATATTTCCTTGATTTCGCTAAGTTTGTTCGTAAATTAGCGCGCGCTTCATTCCATATTTTCCTAATATTTTTATCCCTAATTTCAAGGGGTAACAATTCATGTATTTTCCACTTAATGGATAATGGGTGGTTAGGTTTATACTTGAACAATAATTCGAATGGGGTAGACTTATGTCCTTCATGATATGCTGAATTAAAGGCGAATTGTATCCAGGATAGGTTCTGGTCCCAAGAAGTATGGTCATTAGCATGGTAGGCTATTAAAGCAGATTTTAGGTTTCGCAAATACCTCTCAGCTATATTACCTTGCGGACGATACTCTGTAGTGGTAATGTGGTCTATACCTAGTTTGAAACACATGTTCCTGAATTCTTTGGACTTAAACTGTGGTCCGTTATCCGACACTAGATGGACAGGAATACCGAATTCTTTAAATAATCTATGCTGTAAAATACTTACTGTGGTTGTAGCTAAGGCTCGTCGCATGGGGTACATCCAGACGAATTTGCTAAAAGAATCTACGCAAATTAGTAACATTGTATTTCCTGATTTAGAACGCGGGTAGGGTCCTGAAAAGTCTAAATAAATTTTGGAGAATGGGGTAGCAGGAATCTCTGAGATTAATTGACTTATTTGGCTGTTTCTCGCTGGTTTGCTGAGTGCACACAACTTACACTTCTTTACAAAGTTAGCGATCTCACTGTTCATATTTTCCCAGTGATATTCTTTACGAATTCGATGTATGGTTTTATTTATTCCCATATGTGCTCCAATGGTGGAGGAGTGATAATATTCCATCAGCATAGGTTTAATAATATCAGGGGCGATTATTCGTAAATATTTTCCGTTCGCTATTCTACAACATAATACTCTCTTACTTAATAGGTGTTTTTCTGACTTGTTTCCTTTTTCAAGTTGTTCAATAATTGGACTCAAACGAGGGTCTTGTCGTTGGTAATGGGCTAAATCCATAAATGGAAGAGGAAATTCGGTAATTAAAGTATTAATAATCGGCGTTTCTCTACTCTTGTTTTCGTAAGTATTACTACTCGGCTGGAACATACGTGATAGGGTATCGGCAACTACATTTTGGGTGCCTCTAATATGTTGTAATTTGAATTTAAAACAATTTAATCTTAATACCCATCTTCCGATACGACCTAACTGTTTTGGGTGATTTAGTAGCCAAGATAAAGCTTGATTATCTGTTTCTAACAAAAATTCTTTATGTTCTAAAAAAGGTTTGAACTTCTCAAAGGCGAAAACGATAGCTAAACATTCTAATTCGTATGCGGAGTATTTCTTTTCTTGGTCTGTCAGGGTGCGTGAAGCATAACTAATAGGTAATCTAGAGTTATCTACTTCCTGATATATTACTGCACCTAGGGCTACACTTGAACTGTCTGTCTGCACAACAAATGGTTTTGTAAAATCGGCTAATTGTAGTACGGGGGGTGATATTATGCTTTCTTTTAATTTCTCGAATGCGGTTTGATGTTGCTCATTCCACTCAAATTTAACTCCCTTCTTTCTTAAAGTATTTAGCGGTGCTGCAATTTTGGCTAGATGTGGGATATACTTGTGGAAATAATTTATCATTCCTAAAAATCGGGCAATTCCTTTCGCATCCCGCGGTGGTAAAAATTCTCTGATAGCACGGGTTCGCTCTGGGTCTATGCTTACCTTTCCGTTGGCTTTTATGATGTGACCTAAAAATGAGAATTGTGTCACAGCAAAATTTACTTTACTGGGGTTTACGGTTAATCCAGCTTTCTCCAATCGGGATAGTACTTCACGTAGATGTTCAAGATGTTGCTCAATTGACTCGCTGTAAATAACAATGTCATCTAAGTAGTGGTACACATATTTAAACTTTATGTCATGAAATAATTTTTCTAATAATCTGCTACATACAGAACTACCTTGGGATATACCAAAGGGTACCCTTGTAAATTGGTACAGGTTGAAAGGGACGGCAAATGCGGTGAGACGTTTTGATTCTTCCGAAAGGGGTATCTGATGAAAAGCTTGATTTAAATCCATAATGGTAAAATTTTTTGCTTTCGTAAAATAATGAAAAGCACTGTGGATGTCGGGAAGTGGTATGGATTCAAATTCTATCCATTTATTTAGTTGTCTATAGTCTACAACTAATCTATGTTTGTCGTTACTTTTGGGTACTAAAAACGCGGGGGATGAATAAGATGACGTAGAGGGTTCGATGACTCCTTGTTCTAACAGTTTATTAATTTGGTTCCTCATTACTTCCATTTTTGGAGGTGATAACTTGTATGGGGCTAAACGTATTACTTTATTGTCGCTCAAATTTATTTTATACTCTATCAGGTCTGTCAGTCCTAACTTCGGGGTGAGGACATTGGAGAATTGTTTTATTAAAGTCTGTATGTTCCGTCTATCTTTACCTTCCAGGTGACCTAATTCACATTCGTGATGCTTTAGATGTGAAGAAGTCGTGCTAGTACTTTCTCTGTTATTTGAATTATCATCCAAGTTATATTTCCGTGAACGATCGAATCCAAAGTAAAATTTCTTATCGTGAATATCTAAAATTATTCATGTTTTACTGATAAAATCAGCTCCCAATATTAACTCGGGTCCTAATTCCTCGCATACTAACATTGGAAAATACCACGTCAGATTTTTAATTTTTACCTTAAATGTGATGATAAGTTTTATCATTAAGTTTTGTTTGTTAGCTGTAGCGCATTTAATATTTACTGATTGACTGCGTTTAACTAAATTATGTTTAAGTAATTTATTGGCTAGCTCTTGACTAATTAAACTTCGCGTTGACCCGGAATCAATTAATCCGAGGGTGGAAGTAACACCAAGGTCAACTTGTATATACGGTAATTGACACTTATTGAAATCACATTTATTAATAGCGTTACATTTATCGATAAATTTTTTTACATAGGGGTCTAATTTTCTTTTGTTATTATTATTAATTTGTTTTATTTTATTGTCTCTCAGGGGTTTACCTGTTTTCACGATGCTGCGGAAGACACAGGGTTTCGGATCTACCTGCCTTACATGTTTTTTTGGATAATGAGTTTTCCGATTGTACTGTTTCCTTTTACAGTTTCTACTGAGGTGTCCAGGTTTTCCGCAGTTATAGCATATATATTCCTTACGTGGGGTCTCACTGGTTTCCTGTCGTGGTTGAGGCTCTTTGGACTTACCATGGCCATGAACATAGGTTGATCTTTGAAATGGTCTTCTTTCTCGTAGACTTCTTGCATCTGAGACTAAGGCTTGCATTTCTTTTCTATGTGGTGTAGTGGATACCGGTGCATGTCTGTGCTGATCTGTGTACCACACATTGGAAGAGTGAATACTACATTGTTCAAGGTCAGCGAAAGTAAGGGGTCTACTTATTAGTGCTAAACGGGAGCGTTCTTCAGGAGATAAGCCTACTAGGATAGTATCGACCAATTGTTTTTCAGTCCAGTCGACTTGCAGTAGACGTGAAGATTCTCTGATGTCTGCGATATAGTGGGCCAGTCTTTCTTGAGCTCTTTCTACTCGAAGTACGGTATTTCTCTTGATCTCCTCATAAATTCCCGTGGGGATAAAATATTTGATTATATTCGTGTGAAGTTCTTCTACTGGAAGAGACGAGTTTAATGATTCTAGTACACGATCTTGTAATGGTGGTTTACATTTGGGTAAGATGACCTGCTGTATTTGCCAATCGCTCAATTGTTGTAGATCTTTTATTTGCAGTAGATATCTGATAAAAGTCAATAGAGTCGTGATACTTAAGCCATCGGTGTAAGGAATTTCATTAATTATTTTCTCTACTGGGTGGGAAATCTTTCCGTAGAGGTCTACATTAAAATTTACGTTTGGTATGCCTTTTGAAGGATTAGTGGTTGCATTAGGATTTGTAATCGTATATTGACTAGTGCGAGTACGCTGAACTTTAGGCGGTGGGGGTTCTAACATGGTTAGGGTATTTAATTCTCTACTAGGTAATTGTTCATGACTCTGTTGTATCTTAGATACGGTGGGTGATTCGGGGTTCGAGGTGGAGGGAGGGTGTTCTAAAGTAGGGGATTGAACAGGGGAGATATATAATTTTTGTAAGTAGTGCTCAATTTCCTCCATTCTCGATGAATCTGACTTTCGTCGTAAGTCGTTGATAATTATGGGTAATTGGCTTAAAGCCTCATCCGCAAATTTCTGCACATCGGCGGGGATTACGGTGACGTCGGGCCAGCTTAATAAATTATTCAACCGGCGGGTTAAATGTTCTATACGTTGCGTAACGCGCAGAAGTTCCGTAGGTGATTTTTTGTCCTGAAGGTTCTGAGATAATACTATCAGTTCCCTATATTTCGCATAACAGGTTTCTCGTTCGCCGTCATAATCGAGTTCACGCAATTTATCTAACTGTGAGGTTATCTCTGATCCAGTTTGGCGTAATGATTTTCGTAATTCAGACACGGTTACATTCACGTGTTTTAGACCTCGTAAAAGTGCTTCGTAGCATAGCTCATCTTTTAATAATAGATCTGGATTAAATTCAGCCATTTTCGCAAAGTGAGTGGCTATAACTAATTATTCTACTAATTGCATTAAATACTATACAACGCTATCTTTTTTTTTTTACACACAAATATAAAAATATAAATCAATCGTATTCTTACTCTTTCATTAATAAACAATCAAAATGAGATGACAAGCTTTGTCATTTTACATTGGTAGAGAGAGAGAAATCTCACACAGGCTTAAATATGCGTACGGCAAAAGGATTCCCCCTTCGGCTACTACACACAGGAAGAGACACGCTTCTTATAACAATAGAACTAACAAAGAGGGTGTCGTTATAGTTTAACTCAACTATGGGGGAGAGATTCACAATGACAGTTTACACACACACACAGGCGCAGACAAGAATTCAACTGGTCTGAAATTGTTGACAAACCGACAGGTTGATGAATGAACTTTTTGACAAGCACGTACCTGCTGTTATATCGTATTCTTGGGGCGTTTTTAGTTAACATTATGTTCATTCCTATATCTAAATAATATTTAAATTACTTATTTATTATACTATTATAATAATTATTATCGTTTAATTTTTTATTTAATATTTTAGACACATTTTGAAGTACATGAGTGAATAAATCAACAGCTTAGGTGTGTGGGTTTATCGGGACACAATTACTTCTTAAATAACACAAGTCACAAAATTTTTTACAAAGGAGTCGCAAAATTTAAGCAAATTAGCAGAGTCGCGCAATTTATAACATCTTCTCCTGTGTTATAACTTAGGGAACCCGCAATAATTGGTTCTGCCAATTATTCAGGCTGCCTTACTTGTGACGAGCTGAAAATTAATCAGAACAACAAAGACTAAATATACAAGGATTCAGGGAAGGGGAGACTGTTGATTTATGCACTCAGTATAGTATGTATTCCTGATGACATCTCTTTATTACATATTGTATTATTTTCTCTACTTAAAATTCTCGACACATATGCTTCAATAGCTTACAGTTTACATGATGATTATATTTTATTCTTTACAAGGCCCCTTAAAATAAGAAGTACATGAATTTAATTAATTCTCCGGATCCGGGATTTCCTCTAATACGTTAAGAATGGTTACCTCGCCATATAAAGCTTTAAAATTTTGCCATTTGAAGAATGGTCTTTATTAATTTTTTAAACAATAAGGCTTTACAGTTTAGAGCTATAACTCTTTTACTAGGAATAAGTATACAAGTTATGAGTATACAATTACTGATATACAATTACTTAAAATGTCTTAATGTGGTTAAATTAATTGTCTTTTGTTGAATATAATATTTAGTATTTCATAAGCACGGGAGGCTTGCCTCCGTGTCACCTTTTTTGGATGTCTTCCAGCTCTGCGTTATTCCAGTCGTAGGTCCTCGGTTGCAGCATGTTTGAAGTAGGTCAGGTATGTCTCATTATCTTCGTATCCGGGAATGGTGTAGTCCTGAAGTCTTTTAGATCATGGTGTCTCCTGGTTCTCAGCTCTTGGCTAACTGATAGTAATAGCTCATTGATCTGAATGATTAACACAAAGTTTCATTCACCTGTATACACTTCACATGATAGTTTGATTGTAGCACTTCACTTCATGGGATTACCACAGTTTTAATTACATAAGTATTATATTTTAAGATTTTAGAAGAGATGTCACCGGCGCTAAATTTTAGTTATTCATTCTCACTCGTTTACACCATATTTATATGAATCGCGGTTCAACTACATTAACGCAACACATTGTTTAATAGTAAAAAGAATGCGTCAGTGTCTTAACTGACGGATTAATTACATTTTGTAATAAACTATTTTTAACGTTGCACATATCGGCAGTACACAGCTTACTGCTTGACCGCTCCCTAGCAAGTGGGCGAAAATAGTTAGGGGTGAGAGTATTAATCTCGCGACGGTTCAACTCAACATAAAAATAGTTCCAAGTTTCTTTTTTATTTAAAGGACTAAAATTAGATTAAATAATTAAGTAGAGAGATTCTTAGTTACAAATGCTATCAAAGTACATTATAGTGATCTAGTTTAATTATTTAAATAATAATCAATTTACAATTATTTTTAGTTAGTTAAGGGGTTGGAAAACAAGTTGATTCTGGTTAGCGCCTGTTTCTGCAGGATTAATTAACAAGCTTTACCCTTTCTGTACTCTCGTATTCCTTTTAATATATTATTAGACTTTCATTTAAATATTATTATTATTTAATGATTACAATAAGCTTTAGGTAAAAAATGTGAGATTTTATTAAACACTTAAAATTTATCAACCTATATATTATCAACTTAATTAACTAATTTATTTTTATTAATAAAATCGTCACAGCGCACAATATTAACACTTTTTCTATGTTCTATATTTTCTCTATTTTTATCTGTATGCTCACCTGCAGCACTAGCGGTGGCCGAGACATCGTCTCTAGGTTGCGGGTACTCTTCCGCCAACCCCAACAAAATACTTTTTTGCAGCTCTACTCTTTCTTTGCTGCAATTCACTACTTTTACTACGACACTTTTGTCGCGACTATTTACTTTACTTAAAACACGAGCCACGCATATGCCCTGTACATCAAACTCACGAGGTTCTACTAGGACAGTGGAAGGTAAGGTTTTACCTATCCAGTCACCTGAGCGACTGATTAAGCTACCGCGAGTGATAAACTCACTCATTGGTGGCAGACTCTGAGAGACAGAATTAACTACTCTCCAAACAGGCTGTGATTTAGGGGTTATCAGAGCTCGCAAGTGTTCACGGGTTTCCAGGTGATCAGTCTGTAGCCCATGAGTTTTTCCAGTGAAGATTGTATTATCTCCACGAAGGCCTAACTCAACTTTACAACACCTATTTTGGCACTGCAAATATCCTTCTTCTAAATTCAGCGAAATTTTGAGTCGTTTCGTAATATATAGTCCGAACAATTCAGTGTCGCGCGAAACTTGCAGAGCTGATGTCAACCGGATGGATCGTTACCCTACAGTGGGTGCCAAGCCATGTAGGAATTCCTGGCAACGAAAGAGCCGACGTCAAAGCCAAAGAAGGAGCAGAATCGGAGCAGCCGGACGTGCCGCTTACTCTCAGTAGAGCCAGTAACCTCATCACCTCAGTTATAAACACCTCCACACAAAGAACTCTAAAAACCCTGGGTACTGGTAAAAAGTGGGAAAGTCTTGCCACTGTAGGACCAATACCGAGACACCTGGACAGAGCTGAGGCCGTTGCCCGTTTCCGCCTTACTACCGGACATGACTACTTGCAAGCTCATCTACACCGCATCGGCCTAGCTGAGAACGAAACCTGTCTGCTTTGCAACTCCAAACGAATTTACAGCAGATTGTATCCGCACTATTGCGGACTTTAAGCCGCCTCTCTTTCTGGTCAGCACTTTGAGGCCTTCTTCAGACATTGTACGCACCTTAATACACTGTTGATGATGATACCTTGTTGGTGATGTCCTGCAGCGTCGGCTCCTTGGTGAAGATGGTAAACAGCTAGTAGAGATGACCGCCTTGTGTAAAGCACTGTAGCTAGCAGGCACTTGCTAAGATGTTGTCAGAAGGCTGCAAGATGACGAGCGAAATGCCGATGAAAATCACGCCACGGTCGTATCAGCTGACGTGCTAATTCGCCCGTGATGGCCAGAAATAGTGGTAGAAAATATTAGATGGAAAATCCAGGTCCGGAGTGACCAAAAAATGTTAATGATCCGCACCGTGAGGACCAAAAAATGTTGATGAGAAGAATCCAGGCACGGTGGACCAAAAAGTGTTGAATATCAGGCCCAAGTGGGCTAAAAAATGTTTTGTGAAGTGAGTAATCCTGTCGGCGTGTACCAACAACGTTTGTAAAAAATAGGCAGTAATGCATGCATTGGTTCAGTGGGAATGAAAAATGATAAATTGTGGACTGTATTGAATTGATTTTAATGAATTTCCCAAGTTACATTACATGCTTTAGTTTATTGAAATAAGGTTGGCTAATAATGCATGTTGCTAAAAGTATTAAAAATTTTGAATTAAATGATAGCGAGCCTAGTTGGCCATAAGTAAAAGTATGCCGGCCTAAAGCCTACATTAAATGTCGACAAGAATATATGACAGTAAAAAGGTCGGCGAACTGACCGCCGCAAGCGACTGACTCACACTGTACAAAGTTCTAACACGCAAAAATGGATCAAAGCAGTAAGCAGATTAGCCAACCTAGAAAGCGAAATTATCGCGCTACCGTACATAAGCTGCCCGTCAAAATCAAATGATTTTTTAACATTTTTTAATAAATTATGATACATCTTACAACTTAATTTAAAAGGATACAGTTTTCTTAATAATAAGAGTTAGATTCAAGGCTAAGTTGAACCTTGAGTTATGAGATTAGATAACGGCAGTCCGTTACTGGCTTAGAGATAAGCATGCATAAGATAAGCCTAGAGATAGGCGTTTGTAAGCCAAGGTTGGCGGACAGCTGTTTTCAGACATGAATATAAAGTCTGGTTTGACAAATATTACCATCACATAGTGTATGTGCACAGTATCTAACATTACAAAACATGAAACAATACACAGTTGTACAATGTTTAATGCATGATCGGAAGCTCATCACATGATGGACCGATAGTTTGTAACCCTATGCATGTCATAGATGGTTACTGTAAAATTAGTTGAGGCCCGTGGACCTGTACAGAGAGTTCATTACATGAACAAAATTGTTATTGAACATGTTACAATTGCATGTTCAAGCGTATATTCAGCAGGGCGGCATGTATTGACCTAGTCATGCTGTTCCTGAAGTTTCAGGAACTTACAATATGTAATAATGTATGAACAAGCTAGATGCTGACTGAATGCAAGCCCAAATATGACATGTATGTCATAATTTAAGTAAAAATAATTGTGCATGCTTACTCGCAAAATGAATACAATATAAAATACAATACAAAATAAATCTAGACGTGGCAGTTACATGCGGCAGACGCATAACAATAGTTTTTACATAAACGCAAGTTATGTGAATACAGTGATAACAATTTAGATAATTACAATATGAGTAATTGCAATGTCAAATAACAGATACAATACTGTGATTACAAACATAAAACAATTGAAAATAAGTTTAGAAAATAACCAAATTTTTACACAATAGTGAGGAAGACATGAGGCATAAATCAAATGTTGCACATACGAAAACACAAATAATAATAAAAGCCTTGCATATTAACTAAACTAATACTTGCATGAGCAAAACAGACAGTTGCCGACTCAAAAAATAATTAAGCTTATGCTAAAACAAGTGTTTATAACTAACAAGTTTGGAACATTTGACTTATGTGTCTTTAAAATTAAACAAAGGTAATAACTCCTTTTCGTTATTGTTCGTCCCTTTTAAAATCTTATAAAATGAGACCACCAAAAACATGAAAATTAGAAAAGCATGCAATGGCGCAAAATTGATAAGAAAAAATATTGTGATAATTCATCACAATTAGGTTGACCAAATGGTCGTAATAAGTGATAAGCCAGTGGCTAAATAAAATAGCATTGTGCTAAGTAATCATAATCTTGTCAAATCTCGTCCCGCGCTGGCAACAGACAACTCATGTATTGGTCTCCGCAAAACACCCGTAGGCGTGCGAAAGTCCACGACACGAACCAAATTATCTGGGCCGGGAAATGTGGCGATAATTACGCCAAATTTCCAGGCTAATGGAGGTAAATTATCCTCAATAAGCAAGACTAAGTCACCAATGGAAACATTATCCTTGGCAAACTTCCACTTGTGACGCTGCTGCAACTGGTGCAAATAATCGCGAGACCATGCCTTCCATATGCCTTGGACAAACCTCTGAAGAAGTTGCCAACGCCCAAGACGAGAAACAGGAATGTGAGAAAGGTCTGGGTCCGGTATCGCCGTTAAGGGTGCGCAAATCAAAAAATGGCCAGGTGTAAGTGGCACCGGGTCGTTAACATCTGAAGGAATAGTAAATAAAGGTCGAGAGTTCAGACATGCCTCTATCTGAGACAGAACGGTCGTGAACTCTTCGAAGTTGAGTATAGATTTGCCTACCACGCGGCGCAGATGAAATTTCAAACTCTTTATGCCGCTCTCCCAAAGGCCACCGAAATGAGGTGAGGAGGGCGGAATAAATGACCATGATATCCCCTGAGAGGACGTGAATGACTTGATCCATTAGATGGCATCCTTATTGTGCCAAAAGTTGTAAATATCATGTAAGATAGTGCGGGCCTTCCTGAAGTTTGTGCCATTGTCGGAGTACAGTTGACTGGGTATGCCCCTACGGGCCATGAAACGACGTAATGCGGCTATAAACGCGCTGGCCGTAAGGTCGGAAACCAATTCCATGTGAATAGCCCTAGTTGCTAAGCAAATAAACAAAGATACGTATGCCTTAGAAAGAGCTCTAGACTTCTGCCCGCCATGACGAATCATGAAGGGACCACCATAATCAACCGCGCAAAATAGAAACGGCCTAGAAGGAGTGACTCTAGGGGATGGTAAAATACCAAGCCTCTGAACCTGCTGTTTGGCACTAAACCTGATACACCTCACACATTTTCGAATAATGGAACGAATGACTAACCTGGCATTCACAATCCACCAACGTTGACGCAGTGAATGATGCACGAGTTGAGCACCAGCGTGAAGTAAACGAATGTGTTCACGTTCAATGATAAGGCGTGTAATATGCGCCGAAGGGGGTAATACAATAGGATGTTTAGAGTCGTAGGGTAATTGGGAATGCTGTAATCGTTTGCCCACGCGTATCACTCCAGAGTCGTCAAGAAACGGGTCGAGAGAAGCCAACTTACTCCTAATGGAAACAGAAGATCCGTTACGAAGACAATTAATTTCGGCTGCGAAGTGGATCGACTGAGATTGTTTTATGAAGAAATTGAGAGACTGATGAATTTCTACAGGGGTAAGATCGCCCGTAAGTTTGTCAGCACTTGAGTGTCTAATATTTCTGATGAACCGAAAACAGTAAGCGTATACGCGCGTTAGACGATGCAACGAGGAAAAGTCCAAAGAGAGGTCAACAGCCAGGGTAGACATTAGAGAAAGGTTATGTGTATGTTTCTCGTCCGCGGTGACTTCAGAAGACGACGGAGTGGCAGGCACGAAGGATGGGAAGGGATCAGACTCTGACGATTTAGACAAACAGCTAGGACCGTGCCACCAAAGCGAGCAATCGCGCAAAACGTTAGGGGGACACCCCCTTGATATAATATCAGCAGGATTGTGTCGTGAATCAATGTGATGCCAAGTATAAGTTTGCGTAAGACGCTGAATTTCAGCAACCCAATTAGCGACGTATGTTTTCCACCGCGTAGACTGGGCATGAATCCAATAAAGAGCCACCATAGAGTCAGAATACAAATGTACATTATCAATAAACGAATAAAGAGCAGGAATAACCTTAGATACGAGTCGCGATAATAACAAGCAAGCGCAGAGTTCGATGCGAGGTAATGACACCTGTCGTAGGGGAGCCACGCGAGATTTGGCACACAAGAGGTGACAGGAGGCAGTAGAATCTTGATAAATGACTCTGACATACATACAACAGCCAAACCCCCTTTCAGAAGCATCCGAAAAACCATGCAATTGAACTGTAGCTGCCTCACGCTTGCAACGAATAGATCGCGGGACCACAATTTTGCCAATCAGACCCAATTTGTCACACAAAGAATGCCAATCCGAACGTGACTGACCGGAACTCGGTTCATCCCAACCAAGCTTACAAAGCCAAAGTCGCTGCATGAAATGTTTATACAAAAAGACAACTGGACCGATTAAACCAAGAGGATCATATATTCCAGCAATAATCGAAAGAATTTTTCTCTTCGATATGCTCGAATCAACGGGAAATAATTTGATGTCAAACAAAAATGAATCGGCAGTATTGTTCCAAAGAATGCCTAGGGTACGCACATTGTCCTGTTTATTTAGGGGTCGTGAAAAATTGTCATGATTTGCGACCGCTGTGGGTTCATTTGATGCCCATTTGTGCAACGTGAAACCATATTGACTCAGTAACGCACCTAGATCGGATTTCAGCTTGGTTAGATCAGGGATAGTGTCCGAACCGGTAAGTAGATCGTCGACATAAAAATCGTTTGTTATAGCTAACGCCGCTTGGGGAAAGGAAGCCTGATTGTCCCTACCAATTTGTAGAAGACAGCGAGTGGCCAAAAACGAAGCGCTAGCCGTGCCGTAGGTTACCGTTCGCAATGCGAAATGTTTAAGTGGTTCGAGGGGAGAATCACGCCACAGAATGCGTTGATAGTGACAATCCCCTTCAGCTACGCGAATCTGACGATACATCTTCTCGATGTCGGCAATGAGAACATACTTGTGTATGCGGAAACGCAAAAGAATGGAAAAAAGGTCTTGTTGAACATTGGGGCCTACTAACAATATGTCATTTAAAGAAAGGCCATTAGTAGTCTTGGATGAACCATCAAAAACAACGCGCAGTTTTGTGGTCAAGCTAGACTGTTTAAATACGGCATGGTGAGGCAGGTAGTAAATATTTGACGCTCCTAAATTGATAGCGCCATCATCGATGAGTGTCATGTGCCCAAGATCCATATATTATTTGATAAAGTCCGCGTAGTCGCGAGCGAGCTTAGCATCTCGCCTAAATCGACGCTTTAAGCTCAAGAATCTTGATTCAGCACTCGTGTAAAATTCCCCCAAGTGGGGATTATCAGACTTAAATGGAAGTGAAACCACAAATCTACCCTCGTGGTTGCGCTGGGTAGAGCGCACAAAATGCCCTTCACAGGCTGACTCGATATCAGAGGTATTGTCAGGGATAGTTTCCGCTTCCCAAAATCTTTCGAGAGATTGCAGAATTTGACTGTCGTTGTTCCTTGCTAGGAACGAAACAGCAGGACCCTCGTTGCGGCAGTGCTTGGGCAGGTTGCCAGCCAAAATGTAGCCCAGTTTTGTTTCCTGAATGATGGGAAAATTGGGGCCGCGTGTGTATTTATTGGTTAAGATCAAGTCCAGATAAAATTGTGCCCCTAATAGTATGTCGATTTGCGACGATATATTAAAATCGGGGTCAGCCAGGAAGATTTTGTTTGGAATGCGGAACTGGTTGATATCAAACGAGTTTGAAGGCAGATTGTGAGTTAACGTAGATAAGACGGCACATTTCGCCTCGAAACTATATCTCTGATAGCGAGAAATAATACGTATAGAAGCAATATCAGTTGCGTAACACGCTGTATTGTTTATTCCTGTGATTGGTATATTAGATTTAGTTAATTTGAGCTGTAACTTCTTTGCAAATGATTTTGTACAGAAATTTATCTGTGAACCGGCGTCTAGGAGCACTCTAGCCCTATGTCTGTTGCCAGCCTGGTCAACGACAGATACAACTGCTGTGGATAAAAGAACATTATTCTTGCACTGTAATTTAAGCGAGCAATAATTGCTGCTGGCAGCGGTTGAGTTCGGCACGTAATTTGCGTGCAACAATGTGTGGTGTCGTTTTGAACAGATTTTACACACCTGTTTACTCTTACAGCTAGCTATAAAATGACCTGATCTAAGGCAATTGCTACAACATTTATGATTTGAAACAAATTGTCCCCACTCAGCAGTGCTTAATATACGAAATTTATTACATATGTAAAGCGGGTGGTTGGATTTACAACACATGCATGAATAATGATTTGCCGCTGCGTGATAGCTCTTAAATGTAGTGCTGCCAGCAGTATTTCTTGAGTTACATTTCTCATATTTATTGTTAGGTCTTACATTAAGTTTGTTGAGTTGCTGTCCGGGTTCAATGGGCATTGTATTTTCTAACAGCTGTCTACGTAAGTTTAAAAAATGCGTGAAGTCTTGAAAGCTAGGTAGTTTGTCAGGGTCTATTGACTCCTTCCAAAGTTTGAAAGTAATAGGGTCGAGTTTAGTGGATAGTAACTGTATAGTGATAAATTCAAATGAATTCACTGACAGCTTCATTGCTGCCAGTGAATTAACGGAAGACGTTATTGTGTTAGTGAACTCTGCCAAACTTTGGACCGAGTCCTTTATTGTCGACTTGACCTGAAGTAGGTTTTGCACATAGTATTTAGCTAGTATGAATGGGTTGTTATACCTTTCGGACAGCAAACTCAACGCTATTGTATAATTTTCTTTACAGATAGGTAATGACTTGATTAAATCTAACAGTTCACACTTCAAAGAAGAATGTAAATAATGTAATTTTTGCACTGGTGTTAAATCAGATCTTGAATGCACTAAATCGGTAAAAATTGAGTAAAAATGTTGCCATTCCAATATGTTGCCTGAGAAGCAGGGCAAACTTATTGGTTTTAATTGCATGGGCGCCGATAATACGGGAGGTACAGTCTGAGTATTAAATGTGTCAAGTAATTGCAAAATGTTTGCTTCAGTTGAATATAACATTTCTTCGACCTCAACTCGGTCTGCTTGAGCAACGCTCGTGTCCTTACTAATGAGTTCTATTTCAGACTCCACCTCGTCATATTTAGAGGCCAAGCTTTTGAGACTGTCCAGCCTTACAGTTAGAAAATGTTTTGTACTTAAAGTTACATCAAACTAATTTACAGCAGATTGTATCCGCACTATTGCGGACTTTAAGCCGCCTCTCTTTCTGGTCAGCACTTTGAGGCCTTCTTCATACATTGTACGCACCTTAATACACTGTTGATGATAATACCTTGTTGGCGATGTCCTGCAGCGTCGGCTCCTTGGTGAAGATGGTAAACAGCTAGTAGAGATGACCGCCTTGTGTAAAGCACTGTAGCTAGCAGGCGCTTGCTAAGATGTTGTCAGAAGGCTGCAAGATGACGAGCGAAATGCCGATGAAAATCACGCCACGGTCGTATCAGCTGACGTGCTAATTCGCCCGTGATGGCCAGAAATAGTGGTAGAAAATATTAGATGGAAAATCCAGGTCCGGAGTGACCAAAAAATGTTAATGATCCGCACCGTGAGGACCAAAAAATGTTGATGAGAAGAATCCAGGCACGGTGGACCAAAAAGTGTTGAATATCAGGCCCAAGTGGGCTAAAAAATGTTTTGTGAAGTGAGTAATCCTGTCGGCGTGTACCAACAACGTTTGTAAAAAATAGGCAGTAATGCATGCATTGGTTCAGTGGGAATGAAAAATGATAAATTGTGGACTGTATTGAATTGATTTTAATGAATTTCCCAAGTTACATTACATGCTTTAGTTTATTGAAATAAGGTTGGCTAATAATGCATGTTGCTAAAAGTATTAAAAATTTTGAATTAAATGATAGCGAGCCTAGTTGGCCATAAGTAAAAGTATGCCGGCCTAAAGCCTACATTAAATGTCGACAAGAATATATGACAGTAAAAAGGTCGGCGAACCGACCGCCGCAAGCGACTGACTCACACTGTACAAAGTTCTAACACGCAAAAATGGATCAAAGCAGTAAGCAGATTAGCCAACCTAGAAAGCGAAATTATCGCGCTACCGTACAGATCAAGTTTCTTTATCTTAAACCGGTCAAGAAATAAGTTTACTAGTTCTTCATACCGCAAATCAGGCTTTCGAAAGTCTGGGTTGGAATTATAATACAGTGAGGCCGGACCACGTAGCTTAATAGCGACTATGCGTATTTTGTCCTCCTCGCTCCAATTACCTAACGCGGTGCGTCATCAATTCGCCGGAAGAATGCCGAAACTGGACCATCCCCCCGATAATTCTCAACTAAATTCACTAACGATAAGTCTTTAACAATGGGCGTAGCTACGGGTGTAGCCGAAGAGGCGGCAGTCGTCTTAGATTTATCCGTCATTGTTACGCTGCTAGTGTCACTTCCACAAGGTTGTGTTTAAATAGCAATACAACAAGCTTTCGTAACCAACGTGAAACAATACAGTAATGAGAAAAACTATCACAAGTATAATCCCCAATACAACAGAACACAAAAATTCCCAAATACTCATTAAATTCGTTTAAATTCAATTTCAATTTTTATTATATTAATTCTCACAACGTTAGGTTCATTAGTATAATTACTAAACCCGTTTATATGTTTTTCAACAATTCGCTGCAATAAATTTTTCAACAAAGTTTCACACTCTTCTAATAATACATCAGGGTCACTTATTGGCAAGTAGTAAATTCCAGATTGGCTGGTCATTACTTTCTAGGTTCGTCATAAATATGTGTTTGTGGTTTCGCAATTGAAGGCACTGTACACAGTAAATTTTGCGTCGCGTGTTCGTAATAAACGGTAATGATACCTACTCTAGTGCCTACCTTCATAAACAATTCTGGACTCAAACTAGGACGTACATTGACATTTGACGCACTACTACTGCTAGCACCGAAAGGTCTAAACACTTCCATACACTGGTCGTTCGTGTCACTAACTTTAGTTTTCTTACTACCCATATATAAATACACAAATTGCGAAAATTCAGTTCATCAACTAGTACCACTTACAACTCCACTTGTAACAAATAGGGGTTTGCTACTACAATGATGTCGTGTGATTGAGAAATAAAAATTACGTCTTTAGATTTTTCTTTGTCTACTAATTCTTTATTAATTGACAGCAACCAGTCATTTAAACTGAGATAAAATTTGTCTGATCTGAGTGGCTGTAGAGGATGCCCATGCCGAGAAATGTAACTAGCATCTTTAAAACGAATACTATTAAATTTAACTAATCCCAAAATGGCAATAAGTCGGCCTCTAATTCTTTTATCACTTAAAAATTTCTGCAATCCGACATCATTTTCAAACAAAGACTCCCATGCAAGTTTTACTACCATGAAAAAGTGGGTACGTTTAACACTGTAAAAGAGTTAAATAAGTACAAACTTAAAGTATTAAGTACTATCCCACTCTTGTGACACCAAAATATGTCAGGATAGCGAGTGGAGGTGTGGTACTAGGTCTTAAATCAACTTCAATTAATTGCTCTTCACTTAAAGTTTATTAACATTCTTCTTAACTAGTTAGCTACTACAGCTTCCATCGAGTACATTTCTAAATGAACTTGTGTTCAAATGAATAGTCAGTAATCATAATGAACTCTAATTCAAATGATTGAGTTTTATTTCAACAGTTAGTAAATCATAATACTTTTACATAACCAAGTAGTGACTCTGTTTTACTCTCAAGAAGATTCTAAGTTCGTTAAGACCAAAAGATTCTAAGTTCAATAAGACTTTGAATTTTACATGTTTCTTAAGTCAAGTATTCGATAAGTCTGCGAACAGTAGTTCACTCACCAATTGGAAGATAGCCCATTGTAGTAGAGAAGTGTTCTGGCTGAAACAAGTACACGGGCCGCGACTGTGTAGCGTATGACCGAGTGATCCTCTTTGCGGTCAGGACTCGGGTATTTATTGAAATCTGGGGCAGTATGTCTCCACGTGCGCCCTTGAAGTTGTTTACAAAACTTGATGTTTGACGTAATGTCATGATAGGTGAGGGACAGATGCGGCGTTAACGCTCGTCCGAAAAGGAAGTGTTGTGGCTCTGGTTTTACAGACAACAACAGATAGGACAGATATGATAATTAACCGCTAGATGCTTACGCGTGTATCCGGTTAGATAGGCCTTGGATTTGACATGTACACTGATTGAATTGCGTCTTGGTGAACATTTGCGTCTCAAATAAAGAAAACAAAAAGAAATAATAAAAACAGAAGTTGCTCATGGGAGTCCTGGGCACTGGGCACTACAGTGTACTTTGTTATAACTATTAAAGCATAAGTTTGTATTGTAACGGGACTATTTTGAAGGGTTTAATTTTTATTTCTTTTATTAATTATTTGGGGACAAGTGAATTTTATAATACAAGTTAAATAGAGTAAAATGTTTACATGTGTTGAAAAGATTTTAAACTCAATGATGAAACTAATTTGAGATAGTTGTACTAAATATAAACCATAGTTAAAAAGTAATAATAACTGAAATGTGATGTAAAATAAAGGTTAATAATAAATTTGAAATTTTGAGGAATGTAATTGTAGTAAGTAAATAATTAACTGATGATATATAAAAGAGTTAATAAAAATTTCAAGTTATAATGTTTATAATTTTCTATATAAATTATTTAAAAGTGAATTGTTTGTTTAATGTGAATGTAGCAATGCTAATGTTCAATGTTAATGTCTATTTGTTTATTATGTTATGGTATGTTATTATACAAGGTCAAAGGGTGATTTTGGGGGGTTGTTTGGTGTTAATAGAAGTGATATAATTATGGAATGTAGAGACTGCAACTGTAGAAGGACATTAAGCTTAGCTATAGGTAGGCTATTGCAGTGGTGGCATGTGCCACTGTAGATAGCAGTAAGGGTTGGGGAATGACAGAGAGTGTTACCACCATCGGAGGCCAAACTGGCGTAATATACACTGCACAACTTTTATATAATTTTATATTATATGTTGGTTTGTTGCCGTGCAGTGTATTATAAAATGAAGTTAAGCATGCCTGAATTTAAAGTTGGTTTCCCCGCCTTTTCGGGCGATTACTGCCTTACCAGCACTAATCGTGGTTTTGGACGACAGCCAGCTGTGGGCAGAAATTGTAAAACTGACCATAGTTGGTTGTCCTTGAAATTGGTATAGATTTGAAATTAATGGGGGGTGACTTTAGGGGAAATCCCCGGAACTATGGAACTGCGGCTGCCACTTTGTTCGCGTAGGAACAAGCAAAAAGGTGATAGACCCGTTTTAAGGGCGTAAATGTGAAACAATAGATATTATGATATCTAATTAATTTTAAAATGTAAGGCCGAAGCAAGGACACAGAGATGCCAAAATTCCTCCACCAATGCCGTCCTTGTGGAAGGAACTGAACGCCACAGTTCAGTGGGGGGTCATAGTGTGTCTGGCAAGGTGGTTACTCAGGGGAGTACGAATGTAAAAATTTGTTTTTGTAACTAAAAATATTATTATTTTTATTATAATATTATTATAATAAACATATTACATATTAAACATATTACTGTAACAATAACATGTAAACAATATTACATGTAAATATTGTTATTGTGTTAGCGTATGAAAATTATGAGTGTATATTATGTATTTTGTATTGTATAATTTTGTAAAGTGTGTGTAACCTATAGGGCAAGGTCATTCACTTGACCTAGAAAGATTAGCTGATGTGCTGTAACAGGGTCCATATGACCAATTCATATGCTCTTTAAATAATTCGTATAAATTCAAGCCGTATTTGCTTTTATAATTTTTCTTTGATTGGCGAAATAGCGATTTAATAAAATTTATTGCATTTAAAATTTTTTTATACCTGCCGAGTAGATGGTTGTGAAATTCAGAATATTTTGTGGTTTATATGCTAGTGTGTTATAGGATTTATGTTGTTCATAGTAAATGGATTATAACTAAATGCTAGAATAAGGATGTTTTAATATGTTCATTTTAGTTGTTTTATGATTGTGAAAGATTTTTGATATTCTAATCAAATTAATGGTTTCTTAATATTGGACTTAGAGTCAATTTTGAGCAAAAAGTGAAATGATTCTCATGTAATTCGTTTTAATTCATTTTAAATAAATAAATAGTAACAACAAATTAGGTCCAGTCAATAAACATGAGAAAAAACAATTTTAAAAGCTAACAAACATTTTTATAATTTTGAGTATGAGTTTAGGTATACTAAAAAAACAAAATAAGAGTATGTGTATGCACCCAGTACTTGCTAAAAGCAACCCAGTTTGCATGGAAGGGGAACATATCGATTGAGGATCTGGTGTGGTATAAGGCCAGGGTGTGGATTTTGGTTGCAATGATAAGAGGTTAGGTAGTACTATGTTGTGTATCTGGCCGATGTTATGGTGTTGGGATCTCGGATAGAGAAGTCCAGTAATATCGTTCGGGTGCATCCATAGTCGCCTAGCTAGGGGAGTAGTTTACCCATGATGTGTTAAGATCTAACGGGGGTTGTTGGCGCCATGTCCTCACCGATCCTCTTAGGGGTTTAGCAATGAGAATTCTTCTGTTTCGACAGAAGCTCTCTCATTGGGGGGGTATTGTAACGGGACTATTTTGAAGGGTTTAATTTTTATTTCTTTTATTAATTATTTGGGGACAAGTGAGAGGTTTTTATTTGTTATTCAGTATTGTATAATGATTTCCCATCAGCGTGGCCCGGTGAGCGCTAAAGGAATTCGTCTCCAACAAAGGAACTGCACGCTGTGTTGCAAGAGAACGCAACAATTCCCAGAAGTCTAACATTGTGTCCACTCTTAGACGCGCAACACAAACAGATGCGCGTAAAGACGCACATTGGTCCGAAGGGACACTTCAACAAAAGATGGCTAAACCCAGCCTCTTTTTAGCCATGTGCTCGTTGCAGTTGGAAGTGAAAGCGAAACCCCTCCCAACTGAATCATGTGACGAAAGGCCGTGAAATTTCGTCGCTTTAAACAACACCGAACATCATTGTGCTGTAACCACATTGACGAGCTTTCTGACATAAGGAGGCTGGGGAACAGCGGCCAGATCTGGTAGCGAATAGCAGTGATATCCACCCGCATAAAAAGTCAGTCTGCGACGAAACAGACGCCTGATCAGGTGGGCATCAAGACTCGTGAACCGTAAAATTTGCTAAATTTAAACTAAAATGTGAGAACAGTCTGGTTGAAAGTGTAGCGTGACAGAAGTAAACAAACAATACCAAATTTAATAACTAAAAGTGCGGGATAACTAAAATGTGGACGAACTAGAGCGACAAAATGCGACGCGTGGTTGGAGGAGGCGCCGAATCAGTAACTATTTATCACACAAATAAAAAAAATCAATCATAAAATGTATCAAGCTAAAGAGCGCTATATTTTTTGGGGGAAATTCTTTACGTATGTCTGAGAGAGTGAGCAATCTGGGTCGTTTTATTAATTTTATTACCATGGTTAGAATGTAATTGTTTAGTTATAAGTATTACAACCATTTTTGTTTCATGTATGATAAAAAGTATCAATGTTTTCCAAGAGAAAGGTTAAATAACTGAGAAGCAAAGTTTTTCGAAGACAGTGAGTAACTAGTAAATCAAAATTGAATTAATATTCCAGTAAATATTATCGATGTAGTATAAAAGAAATTGATGAGGTGGGAGTTTTGACATCATTTGATCAGATAAAATAGAAAGTGTTAATTAACCATATCAATGTGTATTGGTCATTTGCGTTCACCTATTTCTCTCTGCCAAAAAGTACACCAGACGAGACCTTGGGAATCTACGAAAGGTAGGTGATGCTACCAAAATATCAATACTTTATTTATTAATTAACCTGAACTGCTTTAGTTGGCGCCCGTTTAACAGTGACTTTGTAAATTAAATTAAATTAATTTACAAACTGGTCGAAAATGGCAGAGGGAAATAAGAATGCAACTTTGTGTGAAGGGGTAGAAAGGGAATCAAATTTAAATGTGACGCAGGACTGTTTAGTATCAACAAATATTAATGAGAGCGTAAACAATATAGCAGACGAATTAACGATTGAGACAGTAGATGATAAGAGTAGTAAGAGCCATGATGTAGATGTATTCAACCAATTAGCGTTGATGATGGAAATGATAAACAATAAATTTGAACAACAGAATAAGAATAACGATAAGTTAAACACAAATTTAAGTGATTTTAAAATTGAAATGAAAGCAGAAATAAATGTCGTAAATAATAAACTTGACAAACAAGACGAGAAAATTAAATCAGAAAATAATAATTTAAAATCTGAAATCAAATCAGAAATAAATGCAGTAAAAGTAGAAATGAGTAATGAGTTTGCGAACATAAGGAGCGAATTGAGAGTGAGTGAAATAAATATGAATAGCCGATTAGAAAGTATGAATAAAACTATTGCAGGCATGAAAGGTGAGATAATTATAAATATAAATAAAATTCAAGACGAAATAAACGAAAATAGAACGCTAAAGGAGGAGGTAGAAAATGACACAGTTACGAGTGAATGTGACGAAATAACAGACGACCAGGATAATAATAAAATAACAAATAATTACGGAGGGATCATCGACAAGGTAGGTGTTAGTTACGAAAATGAATTAACAACTGATAGTAGTAAGATAGTTGAAAACGAAATATGTAAAAATAATACAGTGAAAATAATTAGCAATCATAATAATATAGAAACAGTGAGAGAGAGCGAGAGAGTAGAGATCAGTATTTGTAAGTTAGTGAGAGAGTATGAAGAGAATGATTTTGTGAATATAGGGCAGAGGGTAGATTTTCCCCAGTTTTATGGTAAATCAAGCTGGTTACAAATGTTATTGAAGGGCAAGAGTCCCTTACAGGAAAACAATGTGTTTTCAAATAGGTTTTTAATTTTTAGTAGGCGTTTTTATGATTTAATACCCTCTGTATGGAATGATAGCAAAAGTATGAATTGGCGTTATGATGAAAGATATGTTGACGGGAAGGTAAAGTTATTTAAGGTTAGTAGAGGTTATGACGAATTAATAAAGAGGTTAGATATTGAAAGAGTTAGTGATAGTAAGTACTTACCTTGTGAAATAGTTAGTACAGCAATTGATAATATTGATTACTTACTTTATGACAAAGCAAATACAGCAGCAGATAATAATGATAATGAAACTGTAATTGACACAACTATGACAGATCGTACTAAAGGTGACTGGACTATACTCGATGATAATAAATTGTGTGATTTAATAACATGGAATAATCCTGTTGATATTGTGGAAGCATATAAAAATTTGGATAATCTTTATATTAATAAAAATGATATGAGTTTGGTATACATAATAATAATATATGATATTGGTATACATATAATAATATGATTCGGTAATACAGCAACTAATCAGTTAATTGCTATTACAAAATGCCTTATTCCTTTTCCATGATGATCAGATTTTGCTATGCGCCTGCATAAATAAAAATTATTAAAATGCTTAACTCCCAACACAAAGTTGAACACATGATGAAAAGTTCATCATGTCACTTATTCTAGTAACAAGGTAAGTTTTTTGAATACTGTTTTAGCTGAATTTATACAGTAGGAGGACACTCAACATTTCATTTAGTTTGTGTGTGTAACTCTGGTTAATCAAAGAGAATTATTTGTGTAAATTCAAATTTAGTAATACAAATCTACTACTGTAAATGCCTGGAATGCTATGCATTAAAGAATTTTAATTAACTTTATATGGGGAAAACTGGTTTACATACATTATTTCTGAAAATAATAATTCTGAAATGTAATCAGTACTTATATCAAGTTAAGTGCAATAATTAAATATATTCTTCAACTTGCTCGTTAAATAGATCCCTTCTCCTTCACTTACCAGGCACATAAGGGAAGCTCTAAACCATGAACTGTCCCAGTAGTGAATGCTACAATGAAATCTTTAGAGTCTGTATCACTTTCTTTTGAACTTCTAAATACAGGATTTCTTGGAACTGTGTAGAGTGGGGTCAGTGGAGTAACTTGCAGAGGGGGGTTATAAGGGGATCAATTCCCATCCAGAACTATTCGAAATTTCAGCAGAATTCCATAATTTCCTAAGTAGACCCATTTCTTAGCCAGTTTTGTTTGTACAAGTAATACTTATAAATAATTATAGAAATAAAAGTAATTACAATATTTTAATGTTATGTTTTCCCCTTACATAAAATAGGCCCCAACTTAAACCATTTCATGACCATGATACATGAAGAACAAAATACTAAGTCATTAATGAAATTGTATACTATAAATATTGTCTGAGATAATAAAAAGAGATAAGAATAATGTAATGAAACTGATACGAACATTATCAATAAGAAGATTTTACTCCAGTAAACTGCATTAAAATTTTTTAAAAAAGATAAAACCTATACTCCATACTGCAGTAATAAACTGGATACTCAATAAAGAAAATTATTAATTCAATAATTAGTTTCTAAGTACTAAAATAATGAAACCAAATTTTATTTATGATTCTGAATAGAATAATGTAAATCAAAAAGAGTATTACAAAAATGTAATAATAAAACAACAATAGAGCTAAATGTAAGTCTACAAGTAAGGTTATGTAACATTATAATGTTTTAAACAACAGAAAGAACAAAAAAGCATTGTAAAATCCATGAATTGTAAACAGAAGGTGAAAACTACTGATGAAGTAGTAAATAAGCTTATAATAGCTAGATAATAATGGTTATAATTTGAATTATAACATGAAGAAGAAGAAATATGAGAAACTAAAACTTGTCAATAATTGTATGTAAAAAGAACAGTTTTAATGTAAACTTATTAAACAAACTATACGGCATAAATAATACTAGAATCGTTATTATTAGAATAATATTTCTAGCAAGGAAGATATGATTAACCAATAAGTATAAACAAAGTAAATAATGAAACAAGATACATGGACTAAACCTTCAGAATACTGATACTGAAGATAATAACAACTAGAATAAGTAAGAAAAACAATATTAAAGGACAAACTATGTTGTGAAAGCTTCAGTAAATTGTGAAGAATGTTTTAGAATAATGATGTAATAGGAAGAAACATGTATTTTCAAGGTATGAATGAAATTAAGGGTCAATATCATAGGCAAATGAGCCTAGAACATTTGTATGTTATTCATAGTAAATAATTGTTAAGTTATGTCATTATTGTTGTAATGAAAGTTGAATAAGGGTATCAAGAACAATGTAAAGTAATTGTCTGATAGCAAAAGTAATTATTTTAAACGTACGAAAGAAACTAAGATGTCCACTACAATGGGCCAGTAGGCCCTATACCTGAATAACTTATTTCTACTATTTGTAAACAATTATTGCTAATAATTGTCATTATTAGTGTAACAAAAGTGAAAGCCAAGGATCAAGAACAATTTTGAATAGTTGTCTTGTATTAAAAACAAGAATTGTTAAAATATGAAAAAATAATGTTCAAACTATAATAGGCCAATATGCCTAGACAAATTATGTATGTTAATTGTAAGAAATTATTATTGATTTTTGTCATTAGTATTGTTGTAAAAGTTGTAGGGAGTTATAAGGAACAATTGTGATCAGTTATATCACAATAAAGTTAGGTAATATTATTAGAAGAAAGAGAATTAGGATTTCAGGAACACAGATTGGGTTATACCTAGTTAGCCAAACATGACTTTTATAAATTGGGACATTATTAATTACTGTAAATAATGTTACACTCAATGGTTAGTAAGTAAATATCATTCTTTAATTTTCTTAATTCTTAACCTCATATTATGAGTACAAATGTATGCCTACTTATAAGTAACTTTACTAATGAAAAGTCTTTTTAAAAAAGAGACTTGTGTCCATGTTAACAGCAAAGATGACTATTACTGAAGCTCTGAGAACTGTCATATGATAATGGGATGACAGTGTATCAGTTAGAATAATCAACTACTTATTAAGGCACACTGTAAGGAGGTATGTTTTAATCATTTGGCACACACCATTCCAGAAGTCTGTTCTAAAAACAATTATAATCAAACTGCTGTTTCAACAGTACTAATAATGCAGCATGGCAAAATTTAAACCATTTTTATTGGTCTGAACGTTTGTTTCAAGCTGAATATACCAAATATGTTTGTAATAGGTTTATAATTTAAGATGTGAAGTATATGAAGCCTTTACTAGTACCTGTTCATTAGACAACAAATAATAACTATAATTTCCATTAATGTTGTTAAAGTTCTTTACCATTCATTATTTAGTTATTTTTTTACTGTCAGGAAAAGTTCTGATGTAATTTCTGTATGTGTTATTTTTGGTCTCTCTCTCTCTCTCTCCCCCTCTCATTGTATTTATTGAAAAAACGTTAAAAAACTGACACTCCTCTGTATGTGTCCACATTGCATACAATTAAAAAAATTAAAAACATACTTGAAACATACTTGTGATCTTGCAAAAGAGGATCAGTCCTCTGTGTGTTTTAATGATAATTAGTTAATCAATGAACATGTCATGGACAACAAAATGCAAAAATTTACAAATGAATAATGAAAACACAAAGATTAAAAACTAATAAGAAATCATTATATACATAAAGAAACAAATTAGTAAGATTTATTAGTGAATCAAAGGAATTCAGAAATTCAACTGATAATCACACATTAGTAGGCCTACATAGTGTTACTAATTTCACAATTCCACAAAATTTGTAATTATTGGATAGTGAACATTGGATTTCAATATAGTAAGCGTACACATATTAATTTTAAGTACGTTTTACAAATAGTGAATGGAAAAGAAAATAAATACACAATTTCAACTTTCTTAAACTGAAAACAAGAAATTCTTTTGAGTTAGTGTAATGTGTTGTGTAGTACTGTAAAACAGAGCAGTGCTGTTAGTGTACTAATTAAGATGCATTAAATGTATAAATAAAGCTAATGAGTAATTCTTAGATGACATCATTAATCTTATTGGTAATGGTGTAAAAGCCTTCCCACAGCGGTTGCAGGTTTGGGCTGATTTCTTTCTTCCTTATCATGTTATAGAACTAAGCCTGGCAGCAGGTGTGAGCCCTGAAGAAATTGCAACCAGTCTTCATCTTTGTATTTGCCAAAATAAAATTGTTCTGAGCCAGGTCATGTAAATTCAAGTTAGGCCAAGTTGCTCATTACACTTTGTCTAAATCTTAAAGATATATAGTGTTGATAAAGATTTTAGGACCGTACATTAAAAACATTGTTTGCACATATGAGTAGGAAGCAGATGTATTAATATAATATGTTACCCAACAAGATACAGGAACAATTATGTATATTTAATTAAGTAGTTAGTGGACTTAAAACCTGCAGTAGAAACTCCAGTTTTTATAAAACAAATAGGGAGAGAAATGAAGATTTGATGTTTGTAAATGTTATGTCTATTTTCTTCACAAGTAACTAATGGCTGGTTATTTGTAATCACGTTTTCTCATAATGTATGTTGTTAATGACCTTTTTTTAAGGGTATGAAGACTTAGACCTCTCCATCATAAAACTAGAACACAGGCACAAATTCAGTATATACAGAAAACCAACTACAACTGACACACTAATACACAACACCTCCAATCACCCAATACAACACAAACTAGCTGCCTTCAGAACCATGATACATAGACTTAACAACATCCCCTTAGATGAAAAAGACTACAAAGACAAACTAAACACGATAAAATATCTAGCAGAATCTAACGGATATGACAGAACAATAGTCAGTAAACTCCTACACAAAACAAACAACAGACAAAGACAGAAAACAACAAATTCATAACACTAACATACATCAACAAACAAACTGAAAAAATAGCCCACAAATTCAAAAAAGCAGGATACAGAATCGCTTACAAAACTACTAACAAAACCATCGATCTTTCGAAATTCGATTCCGTCACCCACAACAAGACGGACAGCGCTACAGCGGCAGCCTCTGAAGAAGCCTTTTAAAGGAGAAAACCGGTTCAGGCTGTAAGGTAAAACTTTACGCTTTTACTTATAAAAAAAATAGTGTTCAGAGTCGTTAATGTAATAGTGATATTTAGTTAAGTAACGGACACGTCATGGACAACGAAATCCAAGAAATAACATAAGAATATAGAATAAAGTAATTTGTAAATATATCGTTATACTTCTGACATGTAAAGTAGTATACATCAATAGTCTACTCTCATACAGTATACGAATTTGTTGGAAAATATCAGGCACACTACTTGGCAAGTGTTCAACACTGATTTAAAAATGTTTTGTTTAATGCAAACACTGAAACACACTATACACAAGAAATAGAACTCATCATGAACATAACATGATTATATTACTTCTTATGATATAAGAATATGATATCGGTTTTTTGTTTAATATCCACTTGTAAAGGAAAAAATACAGCAGATAATTATTTTATAAATAACTTTGTTACAGCTGCTATGAAGTTGTTTAGATTAAATAATGTAACCTAACCAACTTTTAAGTATTGAATATTAAGTATAAGTATATTTAATCCTGAGAGAAAATGAACAATTAACACCAGTTTTTGAAAGAACCATGAAAGGAGAGAAGATGAGCTTGTATACGAAATGCAAAGTGGAGTATCTTATGTAGAGATGAAAGCTCAAAAGTTCAAGGCAAATACATATGAATGGAGATGATTGGTAATATCTGGGACCTGTCACACAACAGAACACCATACAATGATGATACTGTGTATGTATGATGTAATGTGCCTGCTTTTAATATTTTCAAAGGATTTTAATACTTTGTTTCAACTGGTTTCACTGTGTAAATCACAAACCTGAATATAGTGCTGGAAGTTTCAGTTCCTCAGCCTGCATAATGATGATGTAGGCCTAAATGTTTCTACCCTTTTCTTGTGCCTGCAAAGAAAAATAAATTAGGCCTACATCACCGGACACACAAAGTACTGACATATGAACATTAATCAATTATTTTGTTTAATCAGTCAACATTCTAGGAGACCAATATTAAAGGGTTTACAGATTATTGACCCGTCCACCAAAACACACACACAGGTTCTGATATATGTTACAATTGTGTCTTAATTTCAGCCAACCGTTCTTTTACTGGTGAAATCAGTACAATTATACCTCGTGAGTATAAGGTTAGTTTAATCTGTAACCTATGATATTAAAAATAATGATACACTGAACATGATTATTACACTTTATATGATATCAGCTTTTTGGCTTAATATCCACTTGTAAAAGAAAATATACAAAATGATTATTATTTTATAATTAACTTTGTTACAGCTGCTGTGAAGTTGTTTAGATTAAATAATGTAACCTAACCTACTTTTAATGTGTCATGTACTGTGTTCAATAAGGAAACAAAATACTTTTACAGAATACTTAAAATCCTTGAAAATGGTATTGGATTAAGCTTGAGCAATGAATAATTAAACTAAGCAAGTGATTTCAATGTCAATATCATTGTGAAAACGTATTCTAAATAGAACATACTTACCAAAATCATCATATTTGGTAGTAAAAAGGGGCCTCATATTTGTTGATGGTTTCCAGCATTTTCTGGAACAAATCCTCATTTCTATTTCTTGTTCGCCACATGAACTCACTTAAATAGGAATCTAAGCGTTCCCTTCTCGTACCACATTCAATCATGTTTCGGCATTTACAGGACCCCCACATGCTTTCTACGCCTTGAGTATGAGCTCCAGTTTCAGGATCCACAAAGTTATAACTATGGTTTACAATCAAATGACTGTACTGTTGTGGCAAATTAACAATTTGACGGTACGAACGCCACTCATCTGACATTATAGTAGACCCTGGTTCAATATTTTCAACTATGAGAGGTAGGAGGGTAGCGGCTGATCTATCTTCCACACTACACAGAAAGCATTCCTTCGTTTCTCGGCAGTATCCACCGAATACCCATTGTTGTGGATACACCCGGCCAACATTATTTTTTCTCTTGGCAAACATACTCTCATCAATTTCAACTGTTAAATTCGGTCCTCCAATTTTCCGTGGGTTTCTCATGACGTCTACGGTACAGATATATCTTAAGTAAGCCGTCCACTCTGTGTGTGTGTTGACGCAGATTTCCAGTTGTTTTTTACTATTTTTCACACTACTACGCCTTCACACCACAAATAAATAAATTTTATTATTGTTCTCAGCGGTAATTTGGACCCCTCTAAAAATGTGCCCTTGCGAACTACTTTATACTCACGGCAAGTCCTCTTATTACAGCACCATCGCTGTTGCTGCCCAAGAGCTAATACCATGTCGTGTCCTTGTTCACATTGATGAGGATTGTGAATCAAACCTTTTTCTTGAAGAAAAGAAATTGCATCCTCTTCTGTACTAATAACACTCAACAGTTCATCGTAGCTAATCATTTTTTAATTAAATGAATGTCAAACTCACAACACAACACTGATTAAAAATGTAATGAAACAAGCGAACAAGCATCACACCTATTCGCTCATCAGCCATTGTAACAACACAATTTTACCACGTGGTGTACAAATGGCATTGGGTCTTTGGCTATTCTAAGCAAAATTCAAGAGCTTTAGGAAAAAACTTTAAAACAAATTTAAAGACTCCCTGTATTAAGTCATTTAAAGTCTACTACAATTAACGTTTCTTTTTCATACATGTTATTTCAATTTATTTTCATAGCAATTAAAATTAAAAGTGCTAACTGAAGATAGCGACACACCATACATTTGCGGTTAGGTGGGGTAATTGTAAACGGAAAATGGATTGAAACATTTTGATTGATTAAAAATTGTGTATACGTTTTAAAATTGAAATAACTGCAAATATTTCAACCTTTTGTTATTATGTTGCGTACAAAAAATTGTTTAAATATAAATAATAAATACAGCTCTAAAATTCAATTTACGGGTACCCCAATTTACAATTACCCTTGACATCTTAGAAGTAATTGTAAACAAGCGTTTTCTTTATCCTTTGAAACTAAAAAACTGACACTCCTCTTGAAATTGAAAAAAGGATTTTAATGTACTTGTTTGGTTATACGTTAGATTGTACTAGGTTATAAATTGGAAGTAAATTCCAGTACTTCGAATAAATACAACCTTTAATGTTATATACAGCCTTTTATCCATACAATAAATACAGCCTTTGAATGTACACTAACAAAGGAAATTTTTGTTAAATCTAATCTATATATATAAAAGAGAAATACCACTGACTCACTGATTCATCACGAAATCCCCGAAACTATAACACCTAGAAACTTGAAATTTGGCATGTAGGTTCCTTATGTGATGTAGGTATCTGCTAAGAAGGGATTTTTGGAAATTCGACCTTTAAAGGGGGAAAAGGGGGGGAAGTTTGCCTGACTAACTGACATAGAATCAACGTAGAGCAAAAACCACTGAATGGATATCTATGAAACTTTGAACATAGCTTCATCATAGGTCTTAGGTGCTCACTAAGAAACGGTTTTAAAAACTTTCACTCCTAAGGGGTAACCCCCCCTATTGTATGTATGTATCTATGTATGTATGTTCCACATCTCCTCCTAAACCACTGGACCGATTTCAACCAAACTCGGCACAAATATTTTACGCGACGGGAGAACCAACATAGGTGAGGTGCTTTTTTCGATGGGGTCCTTTGGGGTCTTCCACATCTCCTCCTAAACCACTGGACCGATTTCAACCAAACTTGGCACAAATATTTTACGCAACGGGAGAACCAACATAGGATAGGTGTTTTTTCGATGGGGTCCTTTGGGGTCTTCCACATCTCCTCCTAAACCACTGGACCGATTTCAACCAAACTTGGCACAAATATTTTACGCAACGGGAGAACCAACATAGGATAGGTGTTTTTTCGATGGGGTCCTTTGGGGTCTTCCACATCTCCTCCTAAACCACTGGACCGATTTCAACCAAACTTGGCACAAATATTTTACGCGACGGGAGAACCAACATAGGATAGGTGTTTTTTCGATGGGGTTCTTTGGGGTCTTCCACATCTCCTCCTAAACCACTGGACCGATTTCAACCAAACTTGGCACAAATATTTTACGCGACGGGAGAACCAACATAGGTGAGGTGCTTTTTTCGATGGGGTCCTTTGGGGGGTTCTTTGGGGTCTTCCACATCTCCTCCTAAACCACTGGACCGATTTCAACCAAACTTGGCACAAATATTTTACGCAACGGGAGAACCAACATAGGATAGGTGTTTTCTTCGATGGGGTCCTTTGGGGTCTTCCACATCTCCTCCTAAACCACTGGACCGATTTCAACCAAACTTGGCACAAATATTTTACTCAACGGGAGAACCAACATAGGGTAGGTGTTTTTTCTATACGATCCTTCGGGGGGGTCCTTTGGGGTCTTCCACATCTCCTCCTAAACCACTGGACCGATTTCAACCAAACTTGGCACAAATATTTTACGCAACGGGAGAACAAACATAGGACAAGTGTTTTTTCGATACGATCCTTTGGGGGGTCCTTTGGGTCTTAAAAACTATTAGATCTGGTTACTATGGCAACCCAATAGAATAGATTCTGGTTACCATAGCATCGGTGGAAGTCTCCCGCGTACGAAATAGCATGGGAGTCGTCCGATGGGCCTTCCCCGGAGTTCATCCACGGAACCCGGGGAGTCTTAAGTCAGATCCCGCGAAAGACGGCGGGGCCAGAGTCCACGGTTCTTATAAATAAAGATATAGGTTATGATATCAAAGGTGGTGTATGCATCTTAAGAAACTTCTTAATAGGGTGTGAATTCAGAGTTGTTTCAGTTTTAATTTAAAAGTGGATAAGTTAAGATCGAAGTAAGTTATAAGCGAGTATAAAAAACAAAGTTTTGATAGCAAATGTATTCAGATCATAGTGTTCAGACAATATAAATGCACTTGCTTCAGTTTGAATTTAAAAATTGATAAGCTGAAATCTATAGAGGTATTGTATTGTTAGAATAAGTTTAGGAGACACTAATTTAACAAATGCCTTATTTCAACATTAACACAATGAATTATAAAAGACAGTAAATACGCAGTGCGTGCAAGTACTGTAGACATTTTATTGAAAACTAATTTAGCTGTTCGCCCTCTCCCAGAGTTAGAAATCGAGCAGGAGCATCACGCGCAACAGAATTCTTCTCCAGATATAAGAATACAGTTTATGACATGTTCTTAAACAGGTGCACTACAGAGTATTCCTCCAGTGAGAATGCGAACGTAACAATATAAGGAAGATTATACAATATACAAGTAATATAACGTTAGAACAAGAATAGGTGCCTATAAGCCTATGAATAAATTATGAACCCGAGCAACGCTGGGTAAATCGGCTAGATATAGATATCTATATAAGCCAAATACCACTGGCTGACTCACTGATCACGATATCTCTGAAACCACTGAATGGATATCAATGAAACTTTGAACGTAGCTTCATCATAGGTCTTAGGTGCTCACTAAGAAACGGTTTTAGAAACTTTCACTCCTAAGGGGCAAAAAACCAAATAATGAAATTTATCGCGGGAATTGCATACTTTGTAAATGAAGTGGTTGACATCTCAGTTTATTGGAAACCCCGAATACATTTAGTTCTGAGTTTTTAATCATTGTTTTAAATTGAAAAACTTCGTTGTTTGCAGGTTCTTATAGTCGAGAAAATTTCGAAGTTCAATTACTTAATAAATGTATGTCCTTTTTTTCTCGGAAACGGCTCTAACGATTTTCTCGAAATAAATAATAAATAGCTGTTGCTATGAATGTAAATAAACAAACTAAGAGTTGAGAATTTGTACAATCTATCTAATCCTATACTATTAAGCGAGCAATAATTGTACAATTACGTACAACGTGAAACTCCGTAGCGAAGCACGGGTATTTTGCTAGTTAATTTTAAAAATCTAAAAGGTTAAGTTACATTGTTAAACGTAGACACAACCTCCAAAAATCGTCTGTGTACCGTAATTATGTGCAATAAATGGAAACTAATTTCTGTACTTCCAATAAATACACCCTTTTAATAAAATATGTGCCAATACACTGAATTCAAATTAAATAAAGAAAAAAGGAATTGTGTGTGTGTTTTCTGTGGTTGAGGCTGAAGATAGAAGTAGTTTCTGTAGGAATATTTCATTTCTAAAACGATTTTAAATATAAATCTTAAAACATGGAAGTCATGTATAGTTCTCCACACGGATATTTTCATTATTTGCATCAAATAGTATTATTGTTTAATACACGTTCTATTCAGATCAATTTATGTGTATACAGTTCTGGAAAAATTAGATATAAATTTTTTTTTTGTTTATTTTAAACTGTATTATGTTTGGAAGTATCCCAAAGTAAATTTAACATTAATCATGTAAATCAATGAGGCCAGTACAGTTTTTTAAGGCTAGGAGAATCCTTGAAATGTTTGGAGCATCACTAGGTCATGATGGATCAAATCATCAAACTTCAGTTTCTGTGAAAAACTGGCAGATTTGAGTAGTCAGTTGATTAAGGATGGTATTGTAAAAGCAACAATTCTTTCAGAATTATTTTATAACCCTGTCAGTCTGCAAATAACTATCACTCCTTTAGATCATCAGCAGATTTAAACTTTTCTTATTTATGCTAGGAATGTATCATGTAAAACTGCTGGAAGCATGGTATACAAAATTTCTATTATCCTTTTCAATGTTGATGACCAAAACAAAAAGTACTACTTATAATTCATTATTGTAGCAGTTACACAGCAGTATACTAAACATCTCTTGGTTAATACCTGTACTCTGGTCAGGTAGCACACAATGAATCATTCAAAACAAGTACAATTCAGTGTCAATGTCTAGTGTTTAAGTGTCACTGCTACACATAGTGAATCATTTGTATTGTACATAACAAATAGTATTCTGACTGTACACGTTTTTCATCTGACAAGAATTTTATACTTAGGCAAACTCATTTAATGGTGCAACGTTCTGTAATATGTGCCAAACAAGTATTCATAAAATTAATATTTGTGTCAAATTGTGTTTTATTTATTTCAAACAAAATCTGTTTTGTGGACATAACTTTATGTCCAATACAATTATTATGTTATTTCTTTTTAGTATCCCTTATAGATTTGCGTGATCAAAACTTTTAATACTAAAACTTTTTTTCAGCTGATAACCATGCTTTGTTGAGATTATTAACGAAAAGTTTTGCTCATTCAGTGATGTGGCATCTTCAGTGATAAAGTTGAGTCTCATCGTGGTAAAACTACTGAAGACTTCATAGAATTGGAAAATTAATGAGAATAATATTCTTACAAGCAGTGACAAGAATTATGAACTTAAAACAGTGGAATGAATTATTGAATACCAGATACTCTCAATTGCTAAAACAAACACACTTATATTACAACAGTTCTCTTTATATAATTATCCAGGACACACTGTATAGCCTACAAACAGTAATAAAAAAATCACAATAGTTTACAACACAAATAAAAAATTGATCATTTGTCACTTTCATTAAAAACTGCTGTCTAATATCATCCTATATGAATGCACAACCTACTACACCAACTTTCTAAAACTCAGCTGGTGGCAACATCCTAATTATCAGGCTAATGTGAGAAAGTTCCAGATGAATGCCAAGAGTGTGGCTCTAGAATATTCTGCAGTGCTGCTGATTAACAGTATGTGATCAGCATCACATAGAGTACTACACATTTAAGCTATCTAATTGACTTGGTATTACAATATTAGTAAAATGTGCTTGTTAACCAAATAGTGTGTTGTTACTCCTGAAAATCCCATTTCACTAAGAGCATTTTAGAAGTCTGGGTTATCTTCTCCACAAACATGCCTTTAGTTCAGCATTTCTTAACCTATTGGGCATGAGCCACTGCTGGGTCCCGAGAGGGCATTTGGAGGGTTGCAAAGTCAGGTTCGGAAATTTATTTACTGTCTTAAAAAGCTACTACATGTAAATAACTAAGATATATCATTTTAACAATTTAAATTCAACCTGTTTTGTACATAGTCTAAACTGTACATTTTTGTTATTCATGCTCTACCATTGCTTTTTACCAGCTCTGATGTTTAACTCTCTATAACCAGATTGAAAGTTGCTTCCCAGAGGGATACAGTGAATTCAATTGGATTCAAGACCCATTCTTGTATTTTGAAAGTTCTAACATGTTGTCAGTAAAACTAAATGAGCAATTGTGTGATATCATCTGTGATGCTGGGATTAAAACTAAATTTTTAGTAAATTATTTTGTATAGTTAGTGATAACATGAGACATGTCATGGACAACAAAATCCATAAACTTTTAGATTCTGACTTAACAAAGTTCTGGATATCTTTAAGAGATGAATATCCTGAACTTTCGGAGTTGCTCATCCCATTCATTACCTCATTCTTGAGTGAAATGGGATTTTCATCTCAAGTGAAAAGCAAGCACAGAAATAGACTTGATGCACAATCAGATTTATGACTTAATTTAACCACTCTTGAATCCAACATACCCCAGCTTTTGCAGAAAAAGCAGCTCCAACTGTCACATTAGTAACTAATGATTAGTTAGGCAAGTAAAAACTCTTTTGTTTTTAACTTCAGCATGTGTTTATTAGAGCAAATTAGTCTTTTGAATTACATTTTTGCTTTTCTATAATTAAGTGTACATATAATTTGTTTAATCATAAAAGAAGGCTTAAAGTTCTCAGTGTTACCAAAAATATGATTATAAAGTGGGTGCACACCCCTACAAGTAGTTCTGCCATGCACACCCCTACAAGTCTAATTAATTTTAAAAATCTAAAAGGTTAAGTTAGATAATTAAACGTAGACACAACCTCCCAAAATCGTCTCTGTACCGTAATTATGTGCAATAAATGGAAACTAATTTCTGTACTTCCAATAAATACACCCTTTTAATAAAATATCTACGAATAACGTAGCCTACTAGGTTATACGTTCTAAATTGGAAGTACCGATAGGTTTTAATTCGAATAAATACAGCCTTTAATGTATATACAGCCTTTGAATGTACACTAACAAAGGAAATTTTTGTTAAACCTAATTAATTTTAAAAATCTAAAAGGTTAAGTTGCATTGTTAAACGTAGACACAACCTCCAAAAATCGTCTGTGTACCGTAATTATGTGCGATAAATGGAAAATAATTTCTGTACTCTAATAAATACACCCTTTTAATAAAATATGTGCCAATAAACCCCAATAAAATATGCAAATAGGTTATAGGTCTACGTTCTAAATTGGAACTGGGTTTTAATTCCGGTACTTCGAATAAATACAGCCTTTAATGTTATGTACAGCAGCCTTGTATCCATACAATAATTTAATGTACACTAACAAAGGAAATTTTTGTTAAATGTAATTAATTTTAAATATCTAAAAGGTTAAGTTGCATTGTTAAACGTCGATACAACCTCCAAAAATCGTCTGTGTACCGTAATTATGTGCGATAAATGGAAAATAATTTCTGTACTTCCAGTAAATACACCCTTTTATTGTACACTAACAAAGTAAATTTTATTCAAGTTACATTGTCGTACATAACCTCCATAACCTGGCATTAGTTACTTGTGAAGAAAACAGTACTAGTACACATCGAACACGGAAAAATTTTGAATACACTTTTTGACACAATTTTACATAAAAGCAACATCAGGCAAGTTGAATCCCCGCGCCAATCACCTTCCTCCACACAACCCCAACAACACCTTCCACACAACAACCGTTAAGAAATGATGGCAGTCTGACTCAAAGCTGAAGAAGGCGGATACGTACGCCGAAACGCGTCCAACGAAAAAGTAAGTTTTACAAGAAAAAGTTCATTTTTAGATAAACGGAAAAAAATACAAACGTGGTGACGGAAGCTGTCTTTGGCCGCAGGATTTAGTGAGACCCCTTATTTAATTACATATTTCCGTCTACACGTTTGTATTTTTTCCGTGTTCGATGTGTACTAGAACTGTTTTCTTCACAAGTAACTAATGCCAGTTTATGGAGGTTATGTAGACAATGTAACTTAAATAAAATTTACATTGTTAGTGTACAATAAAAGGGTGTATTTACTGGCAGTACAGAAATAATTTTCCATTTATCGCACATAATTACGGTACACAGACGATTTTTGGAGGTTGTGTCTACGTTTAACAATGCAACTTAACCTTTTAGATTTTTAAAATTAATTAGATTTAACAAAAATTTCCTTGTTAGTGTACATTCAAAGGCTGTATTTATTGTATGGATAAAAGGCTGTATTTATTCGAATTAAAACCTATCCGTACTTCCAATTTAGAACGTATAACCTAGTAGGCTACGTTATTCGTACATATTTTATTGGAGTTTATTGGTACATATTTTATTAAAAGGGTGTATTTATTGGAAGTACAGAAATTAGTTTCCATTTATCGCACATAATTACGGTACAGAGACGTTTTTGGGAGGTTGTGTCTACGTTTAATTATCTAACTTAGATAGTAGGCTTCGTTATTGGTGCATATTTTATTGGGGTTTACTGGCACATATTTTATTAAAAGGGTGTATTTATTGGAAGTACAGAAATTAGTTTCCATTTATCGCACATAATTACGGTACAGAGACGATTTTGGGAGGGTGTGTCAACGTTTAATTATCTAACTTAACCTTTTAGATTTTTAAAATTAATTAGACTTAACAAACATTTCCTTACTTAGTGTACATTCAAAGGCTGTATTTATTCGAAGTACCGGAATTAAAACCTACTTCCAATTTAGAACACAGTACAATCTAACGTAGGCCTATAACCAAACAAGTACATTAAAATCCTTTTTTCAACATAATGCAATAAAAAGCAATGTGCAGTTTCTGTTAACACCCAAATGATTAAGTATTAATAATGGGTTAGAGTGGAATACTGTTAGCCAATTCATTTGTAATAGCTAAAATTGCCAAATTATTAAGCCTTTCTTGGTAGGTAGTGCTTCTCTGCCAAGTTTTCAGTGAATTCACTATACTGCTCAAAGATTTTTCAGGAGACGAAACTGTAACTGGAATAGTACAGAAAAGCCTATAGGCAAGACAGAAGTTCACAAATACAGTTTGAAGGTTTTTGGAGTAGGCTTAGTGGATTATTTTCTGATTCAAACTCTGTTTTATAAATGTTCTTCAAGTGTAATATTTCTTCAAATAGATCCATTGCCAATTCCTTTTTAAACTTGCTAATGAGAACTTTTACTTTCAATTCTAATTCATCATTTTCCATGTCCGTAAAGTTCAATACTGGTGGAAACAAGTCACGAATTGAACTAATTGCAGTGAATCGTGTTTTTATGTTGCCCATTACAAACTCTAATACTGGGTACATGACTGAGGTTTTAAATTTATTTTCTTGATCTTTGTTTACTGAAAAATCACTATTGGATTGATCTGTACTTTTTTCCACCTTTTGGGAGATTCAGGAGGAACTTTTAATAGTTCTTTTGCAATTAAGTTTGGTTCTTCAATTATGCTGTCTGGGTTATCACGCAACAATTTCAATTCTGTCAGCAAATCTTCCACTAGAGTTATTTCAACGAGTGTGATTCCTTTGCTTTGAATAACAACATTTTTTTAGTCAATATATGAAAGCACTTTGAACCAAAATGATGCCAACATTAAGCTCTTTGTGGAATTGAAATATTTCTTAAACCCTAATATGATGTTGTAGGCAGAGGGAGTTAGACTAGAAGACATCTCTTCTAAAGTATATCCAACAATTTAAGTACTCCTGGGTAGTGCTTAACTATCGGTTTGACAGCTTGGATCCTCTTACTTCATCTTGTTTCAGGGAAGCTCTGCAGTGATAAAGGAATGTGCTTTTTCAAAACTTCCCAACATTTTTCTCTAGGGCTGCTAGAGAAAAATGAGTAAAGACTTGAAACATGCCCGAAAAATGTCATCACATCTGCATTGAGTTTTGCAGCATTAACACCCACATGTTTCAAGGAATGCGCCCCACATGGTAAAAATATTATGTATTCGTTCTTTTCAAGAATTCTACTTCCAATTTAGAACCCAGTACAATCTAATGTGTGGAGAATCATACATGACTTCCATGTTTTAAGATTTATATTTAAAATCGTTTCAGAAATGAAATATTTCTACAGAAACTACTTCTATCTTCAGCCTCAACCACAGAATTGTGGTCACTAACATCTACCACCTCACATTAGCGCACTTGATTTTCACTGATGATGGCAGTCGATGGCACTTCCGAAACGTCTGGTTTTGCAGAATACATTGGACCACGGCCAAACAGCCTGGAAAGGAATTTTATCAACAAACTACTTCATCGTTGCCGATAATGTAGTACACATATAAAAAATTATCCCCTCCCCTTCACCTATCATTTTAAATTATAGAAAATTATCCCCTCCCCCTTCAACTTCCCCCTACCCCTTTTCATTTATTGATATTTCATCTACCTTTCTAGAGTGGATTATTATGACCTTTTCAGGATACTTTATTTATCAAAATTAAGTACTTTACTCTTGTTAAAACATAAAACGTTGCAGGTAAACTACCCCTTCTCCTTAACCGATCTTCACCAAAATCAACAGACCTTGAGTCCTCTACAATATGCAAAAAATTATTTGAATTTGCGGCAATTATCATTCGCCATAGACAAAATTCTATACACAGACATCTTTCAAAAAATTACTTCTTTATGTATTGAGGGTAGTACAATCAGAATCAGCCCTTATCTCGAACACGATTTTTTTCGTCATCCATTTCCTTATGGAACATGGAAGTAAAAACAATATCCTTCTTTTTATAATATGTATTGCACATGTTTTCTAACTCGGGACACTAATTATTAGATAAAATGTTTACCTTCATTTAAGCCAGCTTCCACTCACTGTGTTCTTTCTCAGAGGCCATAACATGTTTTTTTTTTTAACGTTGCTGAACATAAATTGATGTTGAATTAAAAATAAAGTAAAGGATTAGCACCTGAATTTTGCAACGTGCAAGTTGAAGAATCTATTTAATTATTGCACTTAACTTGATATAAGTACTGATTACATTTCAGGATTATTATTTTCAGAAATAATGTTATGTAAACCAGATTTCCCCATATAAAGTTAATTAAAATTCTTTAACGCATAGCATTCCAGGCCTTTATGGTAGTAGATTTGTATTACTAAATTTGAATTTACACAAATAATTCTCTTTGATTAACCAGAGTTTACACACACAAACTAAATGCTGAGTGTCCTCCTAGTGTATAAATTCAGCTAAAACAGTATTCCAAAAACTTACCTTGTTACTAGAATATGTGACATGATGAACTTTTCATGTTAAATAGTTTAAATACTTTGTGTTGAGAGTTAAGCAATTTAATAATTTTTATTTATGCAGGTGTATAGCAAAATCTGATCGTCATGAAAAAGGAATAAGGCATTTTGTAATAGCAATTAACTGATTAGTTCCTGCTGTATTACTGACTGATATTACAAGACCAATTTTTGTTTAATTGAAAAGATATATTTTAACTGTTTCTTTTGGTGCAATCTGTAAATTCCTTGACACACATCCATAAAGGTTTGAAAATATGCTTATTGCAGTTTGATAGAAACAAATTCTCAAAAAACTAATACAAATTTGTTATGACTGATCACACCAGCTATCCTTTCTATTTGAAATGAGCCTTTTATCCAAATTTATTACATAGTATTGTGCCAAGATATATCACTACATTTGTATACTGTAATACAGTAGTGGTAGAATATTATCATTCCACTAATATTACCCTAACATAATAAATGAAAATACATTATATACACATCTTTTGACATAATCATCCTTTCACTTATCACTTTTTGCTTATCAATTTATTTGATGAATATATATTTAACGATTTATGTAAAATACAACAGGTGTTTAACGGACACGTACTATGTGTAGACCTCTTATTTCCCTCCTCGGCAGGTTGAAGCTCAACTGGCATTAGAGTTGGGTATGAAATTATACTATGCTCATAGTCTGTCTGTTAGCAGCTAGTGGCATCTATTGACATTCACTCATGTCAAATTACAGAGTCGGTAAAGGATGTTCGAAATTTGAATGTAAACAAATTAATAGTTAAATAATTAATATAATGGAAGTATCACATATATAATGTATGTAAATGTAATTGTGAAAAAACGATGTAGGGCCTACTTCATATACAGATCAGAAGTAAATGATGAACTATTCTCTTTATGTAATAAGCCTTGTTACTAAACAATATATATTTTTAAAAGCTTCTTATCATATTGAGATGAAATGGAGTGGCATTTGAAACATCTCTTAGGTATAAAAACAACATAACGACCTTTACAAAATTTGCCGCCCGTAGGCAGTAGCCTACTTTGCCTATGCATAAATCTGCCTCTGGTGTACATGCTAAATGCATCTGAACAGTAGTAAGAATGACTTAGTATCCTGTTGAGTTATTCACATTTCTGACGGATGATACGCAAATACTGGAAGGTAGGATGTGAGAGCCAGCAATAACCTTAAATAAAACTTTCATATATTTCAGTTATTACAGACAAGTGCTTGATTTGATAATTTTTTAAAAATAAAATTGTATATTTTAATGTAGCTTTACAGTAGCTTGACAGAAAGTGTAAAAATGTAAAATAAAAACGGCATGACTTAGGTGTAAATAAAAAGTGAACACTTTACAGTAGCACAAAAAATGACAAAAAACTGAGACAATGAAATGCTACAGTTCAGTTAAAAATTTTGCAATCTCCCTCACACAAAATTTTAAAGAATAAAGACATCAACACAACAAAATATTTTTTTTTTAGCAAAAGGAAACACAATGGAAAGGCATCTCAGGTAGTATCACTTTGAAATTATGGTTTCAAAATGTTTAGGGAAAAGAATAAAAAAATGCTAGCATTAACAATCCAACAATGTATCTAAAAGATCAGGATCTTGCTAAGTACATTATAGGGAAAATTGGTTTTGTAGCTGCTAGTGGATGTTTGTTTCTATAAAAAATAATTGCAGTATCTAATAAATTATGGTACATATTTAATCATTTATTGAATAATTTGTCATTTATATAATTTTGTTTTTTTTTAATTTCTATAGATACTTTTGGTGTGTTTGTTGTAATTTTGTGTTTTACATAATCTTTTGTGATTAAATCATTTGGTATAAAATGTTCCAGATTATAAAATACACCTCACAGTTTTAACATACAATATGTATAGTAACACCTCTATACATAGTAACAGGTATATCAATATGCCTGTAATCACAGGTATAGGAAAGTAATGGCAAATCTTGCATAATCTTGTTATCAGTTATTGTTATTATTCGGCTAGTGCTATTAAATTCATATTGGCCCAAAGTGATCACAAAAGGAATTTATTGTATTTGTTTACAGTCAACAGTGTAGATTCCGGTGATGATTTGATAGGCAACATCCTAATTATCAGGCTAATGTGATAAAGTTCCAGATGAATGCCAAGAGTGTGGCTCTAGAATATTCTGCAGTGCTGCTGATTAACAGTATGTGATCAGCATCACATAGAGTACTACACATTTAAGCTATCTAATTGACTTGGTATTAGAATATTAGTAAAATGTGCTTGTTAACCAAATAGTGTGTTGTTACTCCTGAAAATCCCATTTCACTAAGAGCATTTTAGAAGTGTGGGTTATCTTTTATGTTTCACTCCACAAACATGCCTTTAGTTCAGCATTTCTTAACCTATTGGGCATGAGCCACTGCAGGGTCCCGAGAGGGCATTTGGTGGGTTGCAAAGTCAGGTTCGGAAATTTATTTACTGTGTCTTAAAAAGCTACTACATGTAAATAACTAAGATATATCATTTTAACAATTTAAATTCAACCTGTTTTGTACATAGTCTAAACTGTACATTTTTGTTATTCATGCTCTACCATTGTTTTTTACCAGCTCTGATGTTTAACTCTCTATAACCAGAATGTAAGTTGCTTCCCAGAGGGATACAATGAATTCAATTGGATTCAAGACCCATTCTTGTATTTTGAAAGTTCTAACATGTTGTCAGTAAAACTAAATGAGCAATTGTGTGATATCATCTGTGATGCTGGGATTAAAACTAAATTTTTAGTAAATTATTTTGTATAGTTAGTGATAACATGAGACATGTCATGGACAACAAAATCCATAAACTTTTAGATTCTGACTTAACAAAGTTCTGGATATCTTTAAGAGATGAATATCCTGAACTTTCGGAGTTGCTCATCCCATTCACCACCTCATTCTTGAGTGAAATGGGATTTTCATCTCAAGTGAAAAGCAAACACACAAATAGACTTGACGCACACTCAGATTTATGACTTAATTTAACCACTCTTGAATCCAACATACCCCAGCTTTTGCAGAAAAAGCAGCTCCAACTGTCACATTAGTAACTAATGATTAGTTAGGCAAGTAAAAACTCTTTTGTTTTTAACTTCAGCATGTGTTTATTAGAGCAAATTAGTCTTTTGAATTACATATTTGCTTTTTGCTTTTCTATAATTAAGTGTATATATAATTTGTTTAAGCATAAAAGAAGGCTTAAAGTTCTCAGTGTTACCAAAAATATGATTATAAAGTGGGTGCACAAGTAGTTCTGCCATGCACACCCCTACAAGTCTAATTAATTTTAAAAATCTAAAAGGTTAAGTTAGATAATTAAACGTAGACACAACCTCCCAAAATCGTCTCTGTACCGTAATTATGTGCGATAAATGGAAACTAATTTCTGTACTTCCAATAAATACACCCTTTTAATAAAATATGTACCAATAAACTCCAATAAAATATAGTATGTACGAATAACGTAGCCTACTAGGTTATACGTTCTAAATTGGAAGTACCGATAGGTTTTAATTCGAATAAATACAGCCTTTAATGTATATACAGCCTTTTATCCATACAATAAATACAGCCTTTGAATGTACACTAACAAAGGAAATTTTTGTTAAATCTAATTAATTTTAAAAATCTAAAAGGTTAAGTTGCATTGTTAAACGTAGACACAACCTCCAAAAATCGTCTGTGTACCGTAATTATGTGCGATAAATGGAAAATAATAATAAAATATGTGCCAATAAACCCCAGATCTTTTTCTTCCAGGTTTTCTGAACATTTAAAAGCCCTCACCACAAACTACATACATTCCACATTTGCCACACATTTACATAACGAAAACCACAGCTACACAAACATAGAACACAACATGGAAATATTACACTACTTACCAAAAAGTAGAAAACTAAACACAGCTGAACAATTTGAAATATACAGATATCACACATTACAACCAAACAACATATTAAATGAACAGATACATTACAAATCACATACACTATTTGACACACTGATCCATACACATAATTCGAACCTCAGCGCCAACCCCTTCCCACCATCAACCCCCACCACACAATCCATTCCGTAACGGTTATTCTGTAATCGACAGTTAGTACTCAACCCACTGAAGAAGAGAAACAACATCTTGAAACGTTTGGGAAGTGACAATAGTAAGTTTCATAAGTGAAAGTGTATATATATATTATTAAATTAACAAGTGAACGAAGAGGATGCAACAACAAGATAATTAAAGGCTGTATTTATTCGAAGTACCGGAATTAAAACCTAGTTCCAATTTAGAACGTAGACCTATAACCTATTTGCATATTTTATTGGGGTTTATTGGCACATATTTTATTAAAAGGGTGTATTTATTGGAAGTACAGAAATTATTTTCCATTTATCGCACATAACTACGGTACACAGACGATTTTTGGAGGTTGTGTCTACGTTTAACAATGCAACTTAACCTTTTAGATTTTTAAAATTAATTAGATTTAACAAAAATTTCCTTTGTTAGTGTACATTCAAAGGCTCTATTTATTGTATGGATAAAAGGCTGTATATACATTAAAGGCTGTATTTATTCGAATTAAAACCTATCGGTACGTCCAATTTAGAACGTATAACCTAGTAGGCTACGTTATTCGTACATACAGTATTTTAATGGAGTTTATTGGTACATTTTTTATTAAAAGGGTGTATTTATTGGAAGTACAGAAATTAGTTTCCATTTATCTCCCATAATTACGGTACAGAGACGATTTTGGGAGGTTGTGTCTACGTTTAATTATCTAACTTAACCTTTTAGATTTTTAAAATTAATTAGACTTGTAGGGGTGTGCATGGCAGAACTACTTGTGCACCCACTTTATAATCATATTTTTGGTAACACTGAGAACTTTAAGCCTTCTTTTATGCTTAAACAAATTATATATACACTTAATTATAGAAAAGCAAAAAGCAAATATGTAATTCAAAAGACTAATTTGCTCTAATAAACACATGCTGAAGTTAAAAACAAAAGAGTTTTTACTTGCCTAACTAATCATTAGTTACTAATGTGACAGTTGGAGCTGCTTTTTCTGCAAAAGCTGGGGTATGTTGGATTCAAGAGTGGTTAAATTAAGTCATAAATCTGAGTGTGCGTCAAGTCTATTTGTGTGCTTGCTTTTCACTTGAGATGAAAATCCCATTTCACTCAAGAATGAGGTGGTGAATGGGATGAGCAACTCCGAAAGTTCAGGATATTCATCTCTTAAAGATATCCAGAACTTTGTTAAGTCAGAATCTAAAAGTTTATGGATTTTGTTGTCCATGACATGTCTCATGTTATCACTAACTATACAAAATAATTTACTAAAAATTTAGTTTTAATCCCAGCATCACAGATGATATCACACAATTGCTCATTTAGTTTTACTGACAACATGTTAGAACTTTCAAAATACAAGAATGGGTCTTGAATCCAATTGAATTCACTGTATCCCTCTGGGAACCAACTTTCAATCTGGTTATAGAGAGTTAAACATCAGAGCTGGTAAAAAACAATGGTAGAGCATGAATAACAAAAATGTACAGTTTAGACTATGTACAAAACAGGTTGAATTTAAATTGTTAAAATGATATATCTTAGTTATTTACATGTAGTAGCTTTTTAAGACACAGTAAATAAATTTCTGAACCTGACTTTGCAACCCACCAAATGCCCTCTCGGGACCCTGCAGTGGCTCATGCCCAATAGGTTAAGAAATGCTGAACTAAAGGCATGTTTGTGGAGTGAAACATAAAAGATAACCCACACTTCTAAAATGCTCTTAGTGAAATGGGATTTTCAGGAGTAACAACACACTATTTGGTTAACAAGCACATTTTACTAATATTCTAATACCAAGTCAATTAGATAGCTTAAATGTGTAGTACTCTATGTGATGCTGATCACATACTGTTAATCAGCAGCACTGCAGAATATTCTAGAGCCACACTCTTGGCATTCATCTGGAACTTTATCACATTAGCCTGATAATTAGGATGTTGCCTATCAAATCATCACCGGAATCTACACTGTTGACTGTAAACAAATACAATAAATTCCTTTTGTGATCACTTTGGGCCAATATGAATTTAATAGCACTAGCCGAATAATAACAATAACTGATAACAAGATTATGCAAGATTTGCCATTACTTTCCTATACCTGTGATTACAGGCATATTGATATACCTGTTACTATGTATAGAGGTGTTACTATACATATTGTATGTTAAAACTGTGAGGTGTATTTTATAATCTGGAACATTTTATACCAAATTATTTAATCACAAAAGATTATGTAAAACACAAAATTACAACAAACACACCAAAAGTATCTATAGAAATTAAAAAAAACAAAATTATGTAAATGACAAATTATTCAATAAATGATTAAATATGTACCATAATTTATTAGATACTGCAATTATTTTTTATAGAAACAAACATCCACTAGCAGCTACAAAACCAATTTTCCCTATAATGTACTTAGCAAGATCCTGATCTTTTAGATACATTGTTGGATTGTTAATGCTAGCATTTTTTTATTCTTTTCCCTAAACATTTTGAAACCATAATTTCAAAGTGATACTACCTGAGATGCCTTTCCATTGTGTTTCCTTTTGCTCCAAAAAAAATATTTTGTTGTGTTGATGTCTTTATTATTTAAAATTTTGTGTGAGGGAGATTGCAAAATTTTTAATTGAACTGTAGCATTTCATTGTCTCAGTTTTTTGTCATTTTTTGTGCTACTGTAAAGTGTTCACTTTTTATTTACACCTAAGTCATGCCGTTTTTATTTTACATTTTTACACTTTCTGTCAAGCTACTGTAAAGCTACATTAAAATATACAATTTTATTTTTAAAAAATTATCAAATCAAGCACTTGTCTGTAATAACTGAAATATATGATAGTTTTATTTAAGGTTATTGCTGGCTCTCACATCCTACCTTCCAGTATTTGCGTATCATCCGTCAGAAATGTGAATAACTCAACAGGATACTAAGTCATTCTTACTACTGTTCAGATGCATTTAGCATGTACACCAGAGGCAGATTTATGCATAGGCAAAGTAGGCTACTGCCTACGGGCGGCAAATTTTGTAAAGGTCGTTATGTTGTTTTTATACCTAAGAGATGTTTCAAATGCCGCTCCATTTCATCTCAATATGATAAGAAGCTTTTAAAAATATATATTGTTTAGTAACAAGGCTTATTACATAAAGAGAATAGTTCATCATTTACTTCTGATCTGTATATGAAGTAGGCCCTACATCGTTTTTTCACAATTACATTTACATACATTATATATGTGATACTTCCATTATATTAATTATTTAACTATTAATTTGTTTACATTCAAATTTCGAACATCCTTTACCGACTCTGTAATTTGACATGAGTGAATGTCAATAGATGCCACTAGCTGCTAACAGACAGACTATGAGCATAGTATAATTTCATACCCAACTCTAGTGCCAGTTGAGCTTCAACCTGCCGAGGAGGGAAATAAGAGGTCTACACATAGTACGTGTCCGTTAAACACCTGTTGTATTTTACATAAATCGTTAAATATATATTCATCAAATAAATTGATAAGCAAAAAGTGATAAGTGAAAGGATGATTATGTCAAAAGATGTGTATATAATGTATTTTCATTTATTATGTTAGGGTAATATTAGTGGAATGATAATATTCTACCACTACTGTATTACAGTATACAAATGTAGTGATATATCTTGGCACAATACTATGTAATAAATTTGGATAAAAGGCTCATTTCAAATAGAAAGGATAGCTGGTGTGATCAGTCATAACAAATTTGTATTAGTTTTTTGAGAATTTGTTCCTATCAAACTGCAATAAGCATATTTTCAAACCTTTATGGATGTGTGTCAAGGAATTTACAGAATGCACCAAAAGAAACGGTTAAAATATATCTTTTCAATTAAACAAAAATTGGTCTTGTAATATCAGTCAGTAATACAGCAGGAACTAATCAGTTAATTGCTATTACAAAATGCCTTATTCCTTTTTCATGACGATCAGATTTTGCTATACGCCTGCATAAATGAAAATTATTAAATTGCTTAACTCTCAACACAAAGTATTTAAACTATTTAACATGAAAAGTTCATCATGTCACATATTCTAGTAACAAGGTAAGTTTTTGGAATACTGTTTTAGCTGAATTTATACACTAGGAGGACACTCAGCATTTAGTTTGTGTGTGTAAACTCTGGTTAATCAAAGAGAATTATTTGTGTAAATTCAAATTTAGTAATACAAATCTACTACCATAAAGGCCTGGAATGCTATGCGTTAAAGAATTTTAATTAACTTTATATGGGGAAATCTGGTTTACATAACATTATTTCTGAAAATAATAATCCTGAAATGTAATCAGTACTTATATCAAGTTAAGTGCAATAATTAAATAGATTCTTCAACTTGCACGTTGCAAAATTCAGGTGCTAATCCTTTACTTTATTTTTAATTCAACATCAATTTATGTTCAGCAACGTTAAAAAAAAAACATGTTATGGCCTCTGAGAAAGAACACAGTGAGTGGAAGCTGGCTTAAATGAAGGTAAACATTTTATCTAATAATTAGTGTTCCGAGTTAGAAAACATGTGCAATACATATTATAAAAAGAAGGATATTGTTTTTACTTCCATGTTCCATAAGGAAATGGATGACGAAAAAAATCGTGTTCGAGATAAGGGCTGATTCTGATTGTACTACCCTCAATACATAAAGAAGTAATTTTTTGAAAGATGTCTGTGTATAGAATTTTGTCTATGGCGAATGATAATTGCCGCAAATTCAAATAATTTTTTGCATATTGTAGAGGACTCAAGGTCTGTTGATTTTGGTGAAGATCGGTTAAGGAGAAGGGGTAGTTTACCTGCAACGTTTTATGTTTTAAGAAGTGTAAAGTACTTAATTTTGATAAATAAAGTATCCTGAAAAGGTCATAATAATCCACTCTAGAAAGGTAGATGAAATATCGATAAATGAAAAGGGGTAGGGGGAAGTTGAAGGGGGAGGGGATAATTTTCTATAATTTAAAATGATAGGTGAAGGGGAGGGGATAATTTTTTATATGTGTACTACATTATCGGCAACGATGAAGTAGTTTGTTGATAAAATTCCTTTCCAGGCTGTTTGGCCGTGGTCCAATGTATTCTGCAAAACCAGACGTTTCGGAAGTGCCATCGACTGCCATCATCAGTGAAAATCAAGTGCGCTAATGTGAGGTGGTAGATGTTAGTGACCACAATTCTGTGGTTGAGGCTGAAGATAGAAGTAGTTTCTGTAGAAATATTTCATTTCTAAAACGATTTTAAATATAAATCTTAAAACATGGAAGTCATGTATGGTTCTCCACACATTAGATTGTACTGGGTTCTAAATTGGAAGTAGAATTCTTGAAAAGAACGAATCCATAATATTTTTACCATGTGGGGCGCATTCCTTGAAACATGTGGGTGTTAATGCTACAAAACTCAATGCAGATGTGATGACATTTTTCGGGCATGTTGCAAGTCTTTACTCATTTTTCTCTAGCAGCCCTAGAGAAAAATGTTGGGAAGTTTTGAAAAAGCACATTCCTTTATCACTGCAGAGCTTCCCTGAAACAAGATGAAGTGAGAGGATCCAAGCTGTCAAACCAATAGTTAAGCACTACCCAGGAGTACTTAAATTGTTGGATATACTTTAGAAGAGATGTCTTCTAGTCTAACTCCCTCTGCCTACAACATCATATTAGGGTTTAAGAAATATTTCAATTCCACAAAGAGCTTAATGTTGGCATCATTTTGGTTCAAAGTGCTTTCATATATTGACTAAAAAAATGTTGTTATTCAAAGCAAAGGAATCACACTCGTTGAAATAACTCTAGTGGAAGATTTGCTGACAGAATTGAAATTGTTGCGTGATAACCCAGACAGCATAATTGAAGAACCAAACTTAATTGCAAAAGAACTAATAAAAGTTCCTCCTGAATCTCCCAAAAGGTGGAAAAAAAGTACAGATCAATCCAATAGTGATTTTTCAATAAACAAAGATCAAGAAAATAAATTTAAAACCTCAGTCATGTACCCAGTATTAGAGTTTGTAATGGGCAACATAAAAACACGATTCACTGCAATTAGTTCAATTCTTGACTTGTTTCCACCAGTATTGAACTTTACGGACATGGAAAATGATGAATTAGAATTGAAAGTAAAAGTTCTCATTAGCAAGTTTAAAAAGGAATTGGCAATGGATCTATTTGAAGAAATATTACACTTGAAGAACATTTATAAAACAGAGTTTGAATCAGAAAAGAATCCACTAAGCCTACTCCAAAAACCTTCAAACTGTATTTGTGAACTTCTGTCTTGCCTATAGGCTTTTCTGTACTATTCCAGTTACAGTTTCGTCTCCTGAAAAATCTTTGAGCAGTATAGCGAATTCACTGAAAACTTGGCAGAGAAGCACTACCTACCAAGAAAGGCTTAATAATTTGGCAATTTTAGCTATTACAAATGAATTGGCTAACAGTATTCCACTCTAACCCATTATTAATACTTAATCATTTGGGTGTTAACAGAAACTGCACATTGCTTTTTATTGCATTATGTTGAAAAAAGGATTTTAATGTACTTGTTTGGTTATAGGCCTACGTTAGATTGTACTGTGTTCTAAATTGGAAGTAGGTTTTAATTCCGGTACTTCGAATAAATACAGCCTCTTATCCATACAATAAATACAGCCTTTGAATGTACACTAAGTAAGGAAATGTTTGTTAAGTCTAATTAATTTTAAAAATCTAAAAGGTTAAGTTAGATAATTAAACGTTGACACACCCTCCCAAAATCGTCTCTGTACCGTAATTATGTGCGATAAATGGAAACTAATTTCTGTACTTCCAATAAATACACCCTTTTAATAAAATATGTGCCAGTAAACCCCAATAAAATATGCACCAATAACGAAGCCTACTATCTAAGTTAGATAATTAAACGTAGACACAACCTCCCAAAAACGTCTCTGTACCGTAATTATGTGCGATAAATGGAAACTAATTTCTGTACTTCCAATAAATACACCCTTTTAATAAAATATGTACCAATAAACTCCAATAAAATATGTACGAATAACGTAGCCTACTAGGTTATACGTTCTAAATTGGAAGTACGGATAGGTTTTAATTCGAATAAATACAGCCTTTAATGTATATACAGCCTTTTATCCATACAATAAATACAGCCTTTGAATGTACACTAACAAGGAAATTTTTGTTAAATCTAATTAATTTTAAAAATCTAAAAGGTTAAGTTACATTGTTAAACGTAGACACAACCTCCAAAAATCGTCTGTGTACCGTAATTATGTGCAATAAATGGAAACTAATTTCTGTACTTCCAATAAATACACCCTTTTAATAAAATATGTGCCAATACTCTGAATTCAAATTAAATAAAGAAAAAAGGAATTTTGTGTGTGTGTGTGTGTGTGTGTGTGTGTGTGTGTGTGTGTGTGTGTGTTTTCTGTGGTTGAGGCTGAAGATAGAAGTAGTTTCTGTAGAAATATTTCATTTCTAAAACGATTTTAAATATAAATCTTAAAACATGGAAGTCATGTATAGTTCTCCACACGGATATTTTCATTATTTGCATCAAATAGTATTATTGTTTAATACACGTTCTATCCAGATCAAATTATGTGTATACAGTTCTGGAAAAATTAGAAATACAATTTTTTTTGTTTATTTTAAACTGTATTATGTTTGGAAGTATCCCAAAGTAAATTTAACATTAATCATGTCAATCAATGAGGCCAGTCTAGTTTTTTAAGGCTAGGAGAATTCTTGAAATGTTTGGAGCATCAGTAGGTCATCATGATGGATATAATAATCAAACTTCAGTTTCTGTGAAAAGCTGGCAGATTTGAGTAGCCACTTGATAAAGGATGGTATTGTAAAAGCAACAATTCTTTCAGAATTATTTTATAACCCTGTCAGTCTGCAAATAACTATCACTCCTTTAGATCATCAGCAGATTTAAACTTTTCTTATTTGTGCTAGGAATGTATCATGTAAAACTGCTGGAAGCATGGTATACAAAGTTTCTATTATCCTTTTCAAGGTTGATGACCAAAACAAAAAGTACTACTTATAATTCATCATTGTAGCAGTTACACAGCAGTATACTAAACATCTCTTGGTTAATACCTGTACTCTGGTCAGGTAGGACACAATGAATCATTCAAAACAAGTACAATTCAGTGTCAGTGTCTAGTGTTTATGTGTCACTGCTACCCATAGTGAATCATTTGTATTGTACATAACAAATAGTATTCTGACTGTACACGTTTTTCATCTGACAAGAATTTTATACTTAGGCAAACTCATTTAATGGTGTAACCTTCTGTAATATGTGCCAAACAAGTATTCATAAAATTAATATTTGTGTCAAATTGTGTTTTATTTATTTCAAACAAAATCTGTTTTGTGGACATAACTTTATGTCCAATACAATTATTATGTTATTTCTTTTTAGTATCCCTTATAGATTTGCGTGATCAAAACTTTTAATACTAAAATTTTTTTTCAGCTGATAACCATGCTTTGTTGAGATTATTAAAGAAAAGTTTTGCTCATTCAGTGATGTGGCATCTTCAGTGATAAAGTTGAGTCTCATCGTGGTAAAACTACTGAAGACTTCATAGAATTGGAAAATTAATGAGAATAATATTCTTACAACCAGTGACAAGAATTATGAACTTAAAACAGTGGAATGAATTACTGAATACCAGATACACTCAATTGCTAAAACAAACACACTTATATTACAACAGTTCTCTTTATATAATTATCCAGGACACACTGTATAGCCTACAAACAGTAATAAAAAAATCACAGTAGTTTACAACACAAGTAAACAATTGATCATTTGTCACTTTTATTAAAAACTGCTGTCTAATATCATCCTATATGAATGCACAACCTACTACACCAACTTTCTAAAACTCAGCTGGTGGCAACATCCTAATTATCAGGCTAATGTGATAAAGTTCCAGATGAATGCCAAGAGTGTGGCTCTAGAATATTCTGCAGTGCTGCTGATTAACAGTATGTGATCAGCATCACATAGAGTACTACACATTTAAGCTATCTAATTGACTTGGTATTAGAATATTAGTAAAATGTGCTTGTTAACCAAATAGTGTGTTGTTACTCCTGAAAATCCCATTTCACTAAGAGCATTTTAGAAGTCTGGGTTATCTTTTATGTTTCACTCCACAAACATGCCTTTAGTTCAGCATTTCTTAACCTATTGGGCATGAGCCACTGCAGGGTCCCGAGAGGGCATTTGGTGGGTTGCAAAGTCAGGTTCGGAAATTTATTTACTGTGTCTTAAAAAGCTACTACATATAAATAACTAAGATATATCATTTTAACAATTTAAATTCAACCTGTTTTGTACATAGTCTAAACTGTACATTTTTGTTATTCATGCTCTACCATTGTTTTTTACCAGCTCTGATGTTTAACTCTCTATAACCAGATTGAAAGTTGGTTCCCAGAGGGATACAGTGAATTCAATTGGATTCAAGACCCATTCTTGTATTTTGAAAGTTCTAACATGTTGTCAGTAAAACTAAATGAGCAATTGTGTGATATCATCTGTGATGCTGGGATTAAAACTAAATTTTTAGTAAATTATTTTGTATAGTTAGTGATAACATGAGACATGTCATGGACAACAAAATCCATAAACTTTTAGATTCTGACTTAACAAAGTTCTGGATATCTTTAAGAGATGAATATCCTGAACTTTCGGAGTTGCTCATCCCATTCACCACCTCATTCTTGAGTGAAATGGGATTTTCATCTCAAGTGAAAAGCAAGCACACAAATAGACTTGACGCACACTCAGATTTATGACTTAATTTAACCACTCTTGAATCCAACATACCCCAGCTTTTGCAGAAAAAGCAGCTCCAACTGTCACATTAGTAACTAATGATTAGTTAGGCAAGTAAAAACTCTTTTGTTTTTAACTTCAGCATGTGTTTATTAGAGCAAATTAGTCTTTTGAATTACATATTTGCTTTTTGCTTTTCTATAATTAAGTGTATATATAATTTGTTTAAGCATAAAAGAAGGCTTAAAGTTCTCAGTGTTACCAAAAATATGATTATAAAGTGGGTGCACAAGTAGTTCTGCCATGCACACCCCTACAAGTCTAATTAATTTTAAAAATCTAAAAGGTTAAGTTAGATAATTAAACGTAGACACAACCTCCCAAAATCGTCTCTGTACCGTAATTATGGGCGATAAATGGAAACTAATTTCTGTACTTCCAATAAATACACCCTTTTAATAAAATATGTACCAATAAACTCCAATAAAATACTGTATGTACGAATAACGTAGCCTACTAGGTTATACGTTCTAAATTGGAAGTACCGATAGGTTTTAATTCGAATAAATACAGCCTTTTATCCATACAATAAATACAGCCTTTGAATGTACACTAACAAAGGAAATTTTTGTTAAATCTAATTAATTTTAAAAATCTAAAAGGTTAAGTTGCATTGTTAAACGTAGACACAACCTCCAAAAATCGTCTGTGTACCGTAGTTATGTGCGATAAATGGAAAATAATTTCTGTACTTCCAATAAATACACCCTTTTAATAAAATATGTGCCAATAAACCCCAATAAAATATGCAAATAGGTTATAGGTCTACGTTCTAAATTGGAACTAGGTTTTAATTCCGGTACTTCGAATAAATACAGCCTTTAATGTTATGTACAGCAGCCTTGTATGCATACAATAATTTAATGTACACTAACAAAGGAAATTTTTGTTAAATCTAATTAATTTTAAAAATCTAAAAGGTTAAGTTGCATTGTTAAACGTAGACACAATCTCCAAAAATCGTCTGTGTACCGTAATTATGTGCGATAAATGGAAAATTATTTCTGTACTTCTAGTAAATACACCCTTTTATTGTACACTAACAAAGTAAATTTTATTTAAGTTACATTGTCTACATAACCTCCATAAACTGGCATTAGTTACTTGTGAAGAAAACAGTTATAGTACACATCGAACACGGAAAAAAAATACAAACGTGGAGACGGAAGTTGTCTTTGGCCGCAGGAAACAGTGAAAGACCCCATTCTTGCACGCCATTTCACTCGACTTTGATTTCATGCGTTTGCTAAACATTTTGCGTATGGGAGAAATGGGACTATACCGTACCTTCTGTTTGTGTACACCTTGTTGTTATATGCAGTGAGATGTAATAATTTTATACTGTAACTAAGGATCTTATTATAGAGCTCTACTGTAACGCAGAAGCAATTAGACGACTGTTTAGCTAGATCTGACTGTAGACATTGTTCGGTTATTTATTCATATAATTACGTGTCAGATTATGCTGAAAGACTTTTTGTTTCTATGTTGGAAGATATGTTGTTTGTATGTTAGTTTCGTATTATGTGATTTGTATGGCACTGAATTTGAATAATATGGTGAATAGCATAGTTTATATTTACATATTCATCAATTAATTATGGTTACCGTGCTTTCGAAAAGTTTATTACCTGCAGCGGTGTATTGAATAGTTTATGTTAGTGAAACTAAATTATAGCAGCCGTAGTATACTTACGAAGGTCTAAGGTAATTTACTTATTTAAAGACAACTGGACGTTAGGTTAAGGTGGAAACATAGTCATTGATAGGTATGAAGTAAATTTCATTTGTAATATAATGCAGACTCATTATCAAAAATTAATTTCAATTTGGATGTGGTTCTTCGTTGCGTGTTGATGACATTATCCACAAGCTAGAAGACTTACTCGATTGTACGTTAAAATATCTTCCGTTCCAGTAAAAAGTTAGCAAGGTTTCCTGTTTACTTTTTATTTCCGTTTTAATGTCTGAATTAATAATTCCAACTTTCACATCAGCATATATAAATGTAAGCCTTACTTTTTTCAGGCCTGCATATGCTGTAAACACAACACAATGTCTAGACTAAGCTTGGAGGTTGGTAGCTCTAAAGGTACCACTAATTGAGGTATACCCTAATTTAATGTATGTGGATTTAACCAGTATAAGAGTGCGTTACAAATGTACTGAAAGTAATGGCATAGTCAAATATTGTTATACAATGTACAGGACAAGTACAAGACTAAATGTAATATTATTATAGCTTGCTTAACCCACACCTGGGCAAACATAACCTCACCTTGCCTGCATAACTGACTACTACCATAAGGTGACTAATAACAATAGGCTAAATATGAAATAATGAAAGATACAGATATTCAACAGAATACGGAAAACTGCTGTTAGTGGCATTTATGGAAAGTATCAGTAGATGAATATATTTTTAGGCGTGTAAATATGTGATGATTTCTCAAAACTATGCTTTTGTGATAATGTTTTCACAACGATTCATTGCACATTAAAGAACGAATTGTAGTTACTCAGGTTAACGACAATTTGAAATGACAAATGAATTTATTACAGTTCTTGCAAATGAAAACAAGAAAATTATGATGCTCACTATATTATTATTGAAACGATTTATTATATAATTTGTATTGAACTGAACTAAAGCAAATAACACTTTTTGTAGACTTCCAAAACAAAATAAAACTTTCAGATTCTGAACACTTTTTGTTGTAGACATTATTGTCAGTATATGTTTTATGTATGTAATAAATACCCATTTTTACTTAAGTCAATGTGTTTAATGTAAAGGCAGTGCAGTTCAGCTTGAACAGTAACAGTAATGGAGCCATGTTTTGTGGTGCATGAAATAGCTTTGTGGTGGAGGCGGCATAAAGTAGTTTTATAGTTTCTTGTAAGAAATTTATTTTCAAAACGGATTGTATATAATATTTCTGGTTTGGTCAGTACTGTATTGTATTAAGCCAATACATGACATTAGATATTATTAAAATACACAAAGTAAACTAAAAATCTATTACATAAATGTGTATGTTAACCAACTACTGAATATTATTATTTGGCCATGTACAGCCATTTATTATAAACAAACAGTTCAACATAAACATAATATGATTGCAAGGTGGATATCCCTACTTTCACTATGTTAAATTCTGAAAATTGAGATGCATTTTCAAAGAAATAACAAAATATAAAATATAATTTTGTTTTTAATCCTACAATATCTTTCGTATAACATCAGTATTGACACTTGGGAATGCACAATAAATTCAGATTTGGTGCTCTTTCACTTTGCCCTTTCACTATAGCTGATGTTAATATGTCCTTCCCATACCAACAAATAAATGTTGCCAATTCTTATCAGCTTACACAAATGTCTCTTTTCAGTGATATAGCACATCACGTTTTGGATCTGTTAGGTGTTTTTGTATGTGGTTTGTTTTAGTAGTGTGTTATTAGGCTGTCAGAAATTATATCGGTGACATGAATATCATTAATGTTACCCTTCATGTTACTGGAAAACTCTTCAAAGTGGTTTCAGCGGATCATGAATTCAATCAGTCCCAGTTCTCCTTTTTATATGCAGTTTACAAACTATGAAACATTGTTCCATTGTCCATTATGGTATTTCAAGTCATTAAAAATTATAATTTCTACACGATTTCTAATATTATTTGTCAAAGATTTTCTGTTTAAGACCAGATTAAATTTACTGCACCCTGAAAGCTATTTTTTAAATAAGATGAAACGCGTCTTCAGACTAGATAAAGCAGAACAAATATTTCAACTCTTTAAATCTGTCAAACGCTTCAAACTTCCATTGTAAACAACAGCTTGCTAGTAGTATTGCAGTGTATTTTCACAGCTGTCAATTTGGAAGTTATGTGAAACAGAGTATACTGTATAACTTCTGCAAACATTTTGACTCGGAGGTTTCATAAAAATTTTAGAATTCAATTGATAAGCAATTGTTTCCTTCTCAAAATAATTCTAAAATTATGTCAAAAGTCTTATAATTGCTGGTAAATAGGAATTTAAAAACCAAGTCTGTGTCAAAATAAGTAACATGGTATGACGAACTGATAAAAAAAATTGTGGACACATGTTTGTATGGCTTCAAAGAAAAGTGTACCTTTATGGGGAAAACATTTTCCAGGAATCATCAGTATAGTTAGCACTGTAGGTTGAATGGTCTTCTGTACGTTAGCTCATTCCAATTACATGTGCAGAAGTAATGTGACTTTTCCTACATAAGTGGTCTCGGTATCTCCTTTCAGCCAAGAACACTTTATTGTATTAAATGAAGTACATTGCCTACACTCAGATAAGGTATCCTCATTGGTTAAACTGAGGTCTGACAATGGGACGACATTATTTATTAATAAAGACGTGTGCATTTAATCTAAAAGTGTCCTTAATCAGATGTTGTTCGTGTGCTAACTTGTGGGTGATGTAGATTTAGTCTTCATTGACTGCCAACTTGTTTTCATTTGTTTCAGGTATTAACAAGATCAATTTATCCATCATCTGACAAATGGAAGAGATCAAATTTGAGGACAAGGTATAAAGTTTAAAAATAAAAATATATTTTTTGCTGTTTAATGTATGTATTAAATTGATACACGTGTTATATACACGTATCGTATACACACATTTATTTCTTATATTAATAATAGTTTATTTATCATCATATTGATTTATAATTAATTGCTGTACAGAATATGATTTATACATGTATTATTTTGTGTAGCCTAGGGTTCACATTGACAATATGCATTTTCCATAACCTCCTAACTTTCAAGCAATTCTCTTCCTCCCTCATCCAAAACTTTTTTTTTTTGATCTGCCAGTCCTCTGTCTTTGTGTTGACCAATTATGTCAACATACTTATACTATTCTATCATCACTCATTCTCTTGTGTTATCCACTCTGGTAGTCTTGTCCTCTGCAAGTCTTCCTGGTATTCTCCTGAACTCAGTGTTGCAAACTGGTCAGTAAAGTCAGTAAAAGTCAGTATTTTTGAGTAAGTCAGTAAAAAGCCAGTATTTTTTAATTTGGTCAGTAAAGTCAGCTTTTTAAAGCAGAATTTAGTGGTTCTTAAGAAAGGGTTTTTACTCAATACCAGCAATTCATTTTTTTATTTCCTTACTTTCTAACATGATAATTAAAAATTTTTTTGTCAGAAAAAAATAATTAAGATTAGGTATGAAAAGCAGATTGTGAGATTGGTTTAAGACTCCTAGAACAGTGGCCAGCAGTCACGTAGTATTTCATGGTATTTGTGCCAAAATATAAAAGTGATTTAATGATATCATCCAAATACAAGAACATTGTTAGTCTTCTGAAAGTTAACACAATGAAAATGGAAACAAAACTTTGTTTTCTCCAGTGCTCACATATTTTCACAGTTTACTGGTCACTTTCAGAAAGAAGAACCTTTGATTCACCTTCTGTATGATCACCTCAAAACTCTAACAAGCAGACTAATGACTTGTATATGTCATTCTGAGGTTATCTTCTCGTTAGATTCCTTGAATGATGAGAAAAGTTTTCTTCCTCTTAAAGAGGTAAACTGTGGATTAGATGTAAAAGAATTACAAATGTTACCAGAAAAGGACAAACTTGCATTTCTGCTCCAAGCAAAAAAGCATTTCATTGCTAGTTGTAAACACATTTTTACCAAGTCTTCCTTGATGTCAAAACCTTTATTGAAGCATTTTGAATGTTTGATCCCATCCGAAAGAACAAAAGACAATAGTTGGAAGTCCATTGTTGAAGTGGCAAAAGCATTGCCTATTGATCTGAACATAGCCTCCCTTATTGATGAATGGAAGTTACTGAGTTTGGAAGAAGATGAGCTCCATAGCAAGAGCAATCGCATTGATGTTTACTGGAACCAGTTTTTTAAGAAAACTGATAAGGCAGGTGAGATGAAGTACCCACTTGTTTCTAAGGTTGTCAAAGTAGCTTTATCTCTTTCTCATGGTTCAGCAGATGTGGAAAGAGGCTTCTCAAGCTCGCAGAGAGTTATGACCTCTGATCGGGCAAGTATGTCTGAAAGAACTCTGGATGCCTATCTTCACGTTAAGATAAGTTTGCGCGTTGCATAAACTCTATGATGGAAAAATACATTTGGTTCATATAAACAAAGAGCTCTTGAATCTCGCTCAGTCAGCCTATATACATCATAGGCAGTACCTAGAAGAACAACGTTTAAAGAAAGAACAGGAAAAGAAAGAAGAAGAAGCTAAGGAGAAAGAGCGTATTGCCGAAAACGAATTAGAGAAAAAACTCTCAGCTGAGAGGAAAGGTATTGATGATAAAGAAGTAGTATTAAAACAACTGAAAAGTGATGAAGAAGAGAAAAGAAAAGTAGCTGATACTCTTTTAAAAGATGCAAATGAAAGATTAAAGCAGGCTATTAAAAATAAGGATCTTGTTGCGGCTAATGTTGCACAGGCAATCCTGGAAAGTGCTCAGAAAGTTAAAGAAGAAGCTGACATAAAAAGACATGATGCAGAAAAAATTCAGAAAAATGTTGAGAAAAGAAAATCTTCACTAATTACTTCATTTTTCAATAAAAAACCCAAGCAATGAGTTTCAATTACAATTCTTAAGCAGACTGATCATAGAGTACCAAGGATATTTAACGTTCTCTTGGTATGTACATTATATTATTCTAGGTATATTTAAGATGGGTAATTATGCTATAGTTTTATTAGATATAAGATGTAAGTTAAGCGCTGAATAATATGTCAATAAAATAAATATACAAAATTAACTTATAATGGTGGCAAGGGAAATTGGCCTGAGTAGCTGTAAACCAGTTAACAATATGCCTGCTGATTTTACTTGAACAATGTTTAGTTTTTAATGTTTTTTAATAAGTCTCAAACTAAAATAATGCCATTGTATGTTAGATTTTGTTTTACAGCTGCTCAGTGGGGAGAAGGGTGGCCAATTATAAAAAATATGTTTTAAACTGTCTCTAATTACTTGTAAATTAATATTAATATGGTCGATGGAGGTCAGTTATTTTATCTTAGGTCAGTAAGAAGTCAGTATTTCAGTGATTTTAGTCAGTAAAATCAGTAATTTAGACCTCAAAACCAGTTTGCAGCCCTGCTGAACTCCATACTTGTGACATCTGATTTTGCTATTTTGACTTACATTGTCTCACTCCCAGTTTCTGCAGAATACATCAGTATTATGTCTTATGTTATACGAGGGTCATTCAATAAGTAAACAAACAAACAGCTGTGGAGCAAAAACGTTTTATTCAATCAATACAATTTTTTTGTTACTTTTCAACATAATCTCCAGCAACGTCTATGCACTTGTCCCAGCTCTTTACAAGCTTTTGTATTCCCTCAGCAAAGAATTCTTTACCTTGATGTCGAAGCCAGTTTTGGACTTTTTCCTTCACTTCTCATTGCTGTTGAACTTGACACCACGCAAAGTCTCCTTGAGTGGGCCAAACAAGAAAAAGTCAGATGGGGCAAGGTCAGGGCTATAAGGGGGATGAGGCAGGACTCCCAACCTACTTTTTTTATTGTTTCGAGCGTCAGTTTTGCCATGTGTGGGCGAGCATTATCGGGAATCACACCTTTCCTCTGCCATCCCGACATTTCTTCTTCAATGCAGGCTTAACTTTGTTCACAATCATGTCAGAATAGTACTGACTATTGATGGTACGCTGGTCTTGTAGGTAATCACAGAAAATTGGGCCTTGGGAGCTCCAAAAGATGATTAACATCACCTTACCAGCCGATGGCTGGGTTTTGAATTTCTTTTTGGCGGGTGAACTTGAATGCTTCCACTCCATGCTTTGTCGCTTTGACTCAGGTTCAAAATAGTGAATCCAAGTTAGAGTTTTAGTGGTTCCAAATCCAAAAATCTTATAACAGAACGCTGTTCTTCGAAAGTACTGTCCTCAAGAGGACATGCCATCGTAAATAAATCTGTATTGGTTATGTTTATGCAATATATTATTGAACAGCTGATCAAAACTCACAACGACGTTGCCAGGTAACACTCCTGAAAGTTTCAATCAGCTGCTACAATTAATTTCTTTTCTACAACTGTTTGTCTGTTTACTTATTGTAACCCCTCTTTCCTTTTTTATGCTTTATTAAAAAGAAACTTTTTATTTGTATTTATTTTTTTTTTTGAAAGAGAAGCCACGAGTTTTTTAAAACTAGGCCAGAGCCTAGAGAAGCCAAAAATGCGCGGGGTCCAGTATGACGGGACTTGCAATTAAACTCAGCTGTTAATTAACAATAACATTCTTTTTATTGTTGCCCCCATAATTCGTTACATGGAAATATCCCACAAATCACATAATTATCACATGGCAATCAGCAATAAACCACAAAATACATAATAAATAAATAGTGTTCACATGTCCTTAATTGTGTCAATAGACAATATCTATATATACATATATATATATCAAGCAACATTCCGTAAATTATATAAATCCCCCCCCCCCGTTACTAACACTTAACATTGACATCACATACAGAAACATAAAGACACATAGACTCATAATTATATACACATATTATAGACACCTAATACCCTTATAATACCCATGTTCGACCTGACCGACAGGCAGTGTTTCTGCAAAGCCCCAAGACCGGCAATCATAAATGTTCAACTTCCAGTCACCATAATTTATTAACTTCCATTAATTTAAATTATTAAAAACCGCCAAAAGGATGATAATGACTAACAAGCATACAGATAGGCCGGACTGCCCATATGAATTGATACATCTGATAATTGGCCCATTATGAGCATATGAAAATCTTTAAGATTCTTGCACAGTATATAAGTGGGAAAAACCCTCATCACCTGAGTTTATTTTCTAAAAGGTTAATTTTGTGTTACAAATCCCGATTGATACATGTATCAGTATATGCTTTTACAAGGTCAAAAATTAATCAGTATATGCTTTTACAAGGTCAAAAATTAATCAGTATATGCCCACAAAATATAAAATTTCCTTTCTCTTAAAGTCAGATTGCTGTGTATAATTGATATTATAATAACCGCCTGTTGTGCCCTAGCAGATGTGGAAGTGCGCCAGCATGTACCCGACCATATGTGACAGGAATCAAACCTGCCTTAAACTGAATGAACATGTGCCTGACAAAAACTATGTCCCTTTTACCCCCAGAAAACCGCCTGAAAAACGAAACCCCCAGCCCTTACATGTTAAACCGAAATGAAATTAAAATATGAACCCGTTCTGAACCAGCCGGAACAGAACCCCTAACATGTGACTTAAATATTATAGTGAATAGTGTAATGACTCTAAGGATCTTGTATAATATATCAAAAAAAAATATTTAAAAGTAAAAAAAAACTCTGGCACGCTCCCCCAGTGCAGCACACAATTACAAACATAGTACTTAGATTTATGGGTTAAATTATAAAAGTCACATGATGTTCTAATGAGTGTTCAGCTGACACACCCCAGAGCAGACTGTCTAGCAGCGTGGGCACATGGTTTCAAAAGAAAAATAATTTGTAATTCAGGTGAACGGCAGGCCCGGCCAACGAAAATAAAAAGAGTTCATATCACCTTAATCGTGAGCATGTGATGCATCTTGTGGTTGTTCAACAGAGTCCCTCTTCCGAACAGGTGTGTGTATGATGGCTCATGGCTGATGAAGGTGTAGTTACATCAGCCTAGACCAGAATCTCCGACTAGGAACGAGAACCCTGGGAATTCACAAAAGATTAGAATGCTGTTCGCAAAAATGTGCACCCTAGTTCCACGTAATAACCTCAGAACAGGCCTTCCAACCAACTCAAGATAAAAGCATAGTTGTTTTTTTTTTTTTTTTTTTTTTTTTTTTTTTTTTTTTTTTTTTTTGAAAATGGCCTGGGAATAATCAAGTCTGCCAGGTGATAATGAATGCACTAAATTAAAAAAAATAATTTTAAAGAGTGTCTAATAAGAGTCACTCTGCACTTGCTTCAACGAGTGCCGACATAACTGAACAAGTTGGCCTTGCCACGAGGTGACACAATTATTGCAATTTGCCGAAAAATGACCACATTAAATGCAGTTACAGTTATACACAAACAAAATATAAATAGTGTTTCATCTGAGGGTGGTCTCACAATTTATTTTAACTGCCATAATTACTTAAAAAGAACACTCGTGCAGTCTATTGCATGCACGTGCCTACCTTGCACAATTCAACTCCGTCTATACGTACTGACTTTAGCTTATAAATTTACATAAAGCTTTACCAAATAATTACAGTAACTCTTGTATAATAATAATTGAGAAAAAAGATATGAGCTGTGTATACTGAACATTGAATAAATCTTTTACAACACACACTGCCCGATCGCACCAAATACATTCATCTTTCACATTCGGCTGCATACATTTACGTTAAATAATTTAGTTATTTTTGACGCATACTATAAGATGCTATGATTACTTACCGGGAAGTCTCGTAAATTTAGCTTGCCATTAGTGCAGAAGAAACAAACTACGCAATGCTGTCTGTTCGAGTTGGAGAGCCTGTTGATTCTATGCGAGCCGGAGTGGAACTGCCATAAGCAGTTACAATGCAACAAACAGCAAAACTCGCCAAGAGATGGCGCGCGCCGTTTCAACAGTGCCATTCCAATATCGCGGCTCACCGACGTTAATATACGAGTTTACAAATTTTATAATACCTTCGATCGCCGGGTTAGGCAAACACCGGCACATTATTGAATGACCCTCGTACCTTGTATGTATTAGTAGTATTATACTGTATGTCTAAAAGTCAATATTAGACATGTAATTGATGTACATATTCAAACCTTTGTGTTTTGTCTCAAATGTTTGTTAGCCAGATAGTAAGAGCCAGGCACACAACTGACTATTCTATGAGTGATCATGACTTGCATTTGAATTTTTTATCTGACCACACTCCTGTGCCAAGTGGGGGAGTCCAAAATTCACCATTTATTGCCCACTTTTAATGTTGTAACCATTAGCTATACAATTGCTTCCTTCAGATTTTATGTACACGACCTACCCGTTCATGGGGAGTGAGGTTAACCCTTCTTACTAAGCCACTGCTCTTAAGATTAGGTATAAACAAGTCAGTCAAGGACACGGTAGGCATGCTGCTTTTAACTGTATAATTAACAAACTATTAATGTAGAAAGTGTGTTAATAAGTTTACACTACAGTAGACAGTAGATAATTAATTACATTTGACTTAATTAAATTGTTATCTTACTTTAACATCATTAAAATTCATATCACCTCATCATAACTAATAATCTTTGTAACGGGACAAACCAAGAGGTTTATTTTAATTTCTTAATAATTTTAAAAATTACATCTTTAATGCAACAATATATGATGGAAATCCGGTTGAAACATGGCTTTTTGTAGATAAGATCATTTATCCTTTCATATACCTTACAGGTATATACTAGGGCAATTTGAAAAGTTTATGGCCTAATAATAAAAGACTTACCAGTATTTTTTCGTTTTGGAATCACTTTTCATATTTCAGCATAGTCTCCATGTAGTCGAACACATTTGGTTTAGTGATGCTCCAGTGCTTTTATCCCATTCAGATGTTTGATTGTTCTAGGTCCTCTGATAACCATTTACTGCCACTTTCAGTCATGTCCAGAAAAATCCCTCCATCCCCAGGGAATTTCTGAGTTTTGGGAATAATTAAAATTAAATAGAGCTAAATTAGGCGAGTGAGTGTGATGTTGCAACAGATTGTATTTCAGCTCAGCGATTTTTTGCCTTAAAAACAATGCTTGTCTGAGGTCTTCCATTATCCTACTACAAAATTATCTGTTTATATACTAAACCTGGCCCTTTTTTACAAGTATTTTAATTTATTTGGTCTAAAAGGTTAGAATATCACTCTTTATTTTTTGGCACATCCATGACAATCTCTTAACAACATTCTCTTGGCCACTCAGAAAATCAAGTCATACCTTTCCAACAGACAAAATTGACTTTCCTTTTTTTGTTTACATGACTGTAATTAACAATACTGCAGACCAACATGTTGGTTTACAGCTGTTCATGAGGCAAATGTGGTGTCACCTGATGTGTCTGACGTGTTTCTCAGACTCTTCGTATCTTCTTCTTCTGTGACTCTTCCTGAACCACCTTCTTTATCTGTGAGGGCTTACAGCATCCCACAACTGAACAGTCAACCTGGATACTCTAGTCTCTGCCTTCCTCTGCAGTACTTCCCACTCACTGGGCGCCCATCAGCAGAGTCATTACTGGGTCTCAACCAATAGTGACCCACCACACTGTCTCATCTTCACAAACCTCTCCATTCACCCATTGTTTCCAGAACCTGTTCATTTTTGTTTTAATAATTACTTTGTCCATCCAGTATATTTTCTACAGCAGCAGTTTTCAAATGCTGTGGTTGTGTCTTTCACTTTTCCCTATTGTCTAGGTTTCACATGCAGCTTCTATAATAGCATGCTGCAAACATATAATTTGAGGAATTTCTTCGTAATTTAGAATCCAGTATTTGACAGTAGCAAATCTGTTTTTCCATTTGGCCTGTGCTCTGACACTGATTCCTCTCAGTTATCTTTACCAGTTTTAATATTATTACAAGTTATGAATGTGGTGTTTGTAAAAATTTAATTAAAGTTTAATATGTTTGTTGTGTTAAACGTGTCAAAACGTATGCTCTCAGTCGTGTACGGGTAAACCGTATTCTGCTCTGCCGCATTCAAACGTTGCAAACGTTGCCGCCTCGCCACCTGATTGGCGTACAGCTCTCTGCAGTATTACCCAGCTTGCGTCTCGCTTTAACGCCTTCACTTCAATAATTACTAATCGTAATTCTAAATTAACGGAATCAAACATACAGCATTGCAGATTGAGAACATTTATTAATCCTTTAGAATATTTCACTTGGTTTATTATACATCAAAATTCGTTTTCGGCACCGGCTATTACAATTGTGTAGTTGGTACTTGCTCAGCTCAGTTGTATACAGTCAATCAGTAATGTTAGTTTACAGTAAAAATTATCGTTTTTCTCAGGGGTGTAAAGTCCTTTTGGCTACAGAAATATATGTTTACGGCTAACACACAACAAGTTATAATAATTCTTACAACTAATTACATAAATAAATCGATATCTCATTACATTTGACTAAGTAATCACCAATGAAAACTTGTGAAGCAATTTATGGTTATGTTTCATTTGCCAGAAGTTCGTTATTAGAAGATTCGTTAATTATTTATCATAATTTATTTTCTTAATAATTGTTAATTTGTTATAGTTAAATAGTGAATTTAAATAAGCATTTATTTTGACTCGGAATAGTGATCAGTGATTTTGAAATAGTTATATTTAATTCAGACCAAAATTTGTGAATACGCTTTAAGGGATAATGTTTATACTCATCAGTTACTTGTTGCTGAAGATCCTGACGTCGTCTTCTTCGATAGATAACTCCTGGGCTGTCGTCTTCTTCTATGGATGATTCCTGTCGTCTATTTCCCTCGTCTCGGCACTTTTCTTTGCTACTTCAGGCCTCGTAATTCTTCAGTTGGTGTCGTCTTCTTCTTTTAGGAGGTTCCACTGATCTTCATATAGTGTCCGTGGTCGTTTTTCTTCGTCACGGCGTCGCTTCGACTTCTTTGGATCACTACGGTTTGTTAAATTAATTTTTTTTTATAAATAAAATTTACGTTCAGGATTCCCTGTACTGTTGTACTTGTCTTCTATTAGTTTTAAATAGTTTTGAAATTGTTTGAAGAATAATAATTTAATGTTAATACGAGAGCTACTCGGTCCACCCTCTGGCGTTGGTTAATAATGACTTACTGAAAATCTAACGGTTTTTTGGCGTTATTTTTCTTGTTGCTATGGTTACTTCATAAATTATGCTAATTTTTCATTGGTTATTAACTCAGGTTATTGTTAGGATTTATCGTCTTTTTTCGTCTATTTCTACCAAAATATCTTCAACTGAAGATTACTACTTTGTTCTAATAGCTAGGGTCATCACATTAGTACCATTCTTCCTAATTTTTTATGATGAACATTTTGATACCCCTCATGCCTACTTTTGGATAGCTAATTACATTTTTACTATTTTCCCAATTTTACATCTTACACATATTTTATTCAAAATTAGTTGTTAATCACATTTTTTTTTGTACTATGAATACCCACTTACATGGTTTAATCATTTGGCACGTTCTGCCTTAACTTTGGATTATTATTTGTTCTCAAATTAATAAATTTATGTTCAACAGTTTGGCTTAGAGCCTAGATTCCATTCTACTTCCATCTAACATTTCTTACTAACATTCCTGGTAACTCTAATACAATTTACAAACAAAACAAACAATAAACATCAGTATCCCTAACTCTAATTCTTACTATTAAACATTTCTTTTCAGGTTCTACCCTGAAATAACTTTTAATTGCTGTTATCTGCTTACCCTACAATTTACTCTATGCTATGATTTTCTGAACACAAACAAAATTCTTAATACTTACTTAAAGAAACTTAAAGAAACTCTTATAATACTATTGACAAACTGTTCCTTGTATGCTATGTCCTATCTACTATTCCCTTCACTTAAACAAAGTGTTAGTCCTTCTTAATTTGCTATACACTCTGATACCTTAACTCTTACCTTAATATATAATCTTGATATCTTATTACGTAAATTAACAATATTACAATTAGTTCAATCTTACCTACTAGTGCACAGTTTATCACAAATTGTTTATCTGTTTAACATAGTTGGCTTACATAATATTTAGTTCTACACTCTCACTACATTTTTTCTTTCATTAGAAAGTTTCTATAATTACTACCCTGCTCACTTTGTTTCATTATTTTATACCTATCACTTCACTACTTATTTATTTTTACACACACACTTTTGGGCTTATTCGCTTGTTTATTCATGGGTTGTCTGATTACCTTAAATCACTGTGTGATTATGGTCATTTATAACTATTTACCTCCAAATCACACTGATCACGTTTGGTCATCATTTTAATATTGCTTTTGTTTTGGGCTCAAAGTATTGTTTATAGCCTTTGGCCATTACTACTACAATTAGTTTGGGGTATGGTTAGCTTCTAACCCCCCTACATTATATTATACAATTACATTCTTTAAATAATAAGATACATGTGATACTATTACCCTTCATTAATCTTATTGTCCTAGCTACATCTCATATGCTACAGACATCAATTCATTACTAAATTTACAATATTCTGTTCACTTTTTGGGATGACTTGATTGTACTTAAACTTCTTCTTCACTGTCTCTTGGTTTTCTTTTGGTTCCTATCCGATCTATTGTGTCAAGTGTGTCGGGTTAATAGTCATTTGTCATTTATTGGGTTACTGGGTTATTGATCTTAAGTTCATAAGTTTTTTGCCTTTTACTCTTATTTTCAGCTGTTTATTTTATAATTAAATACCATTGAATTCTTGCTACCTTATGTCATGTTACATAATGCATCGCCACCAAAATTGATTATTTCGAAACAAAGATTATTAGATTTTTTCTGAAATCATCAATATAGTTCATTTTATCAAGTTGTTATTATTCAGGAATTCCTCCATCGCTACTTCTTCTGTATTCATTCTTTATTAAGTCATGGTTCATAATATAATAATTGGTATTATTTTTTTTTTCTTTATTATTCCCCTTTATGTTCTATTTCCCTAAAATTTTTCTTCTCTCTCCTTCATATAAATTGGTAATAGTCAGAGGGCACGTGTGGCTCTATTACTCTGCTATCCATTTATACACATTTTGAGTTCAGAGGCCTTGCCTATCTGCTCAATAACATATGTTGGACGTATCTCAACATAAAATCATCACATAATAATATTCATAATAATTATAATAATAGTCGTTCATTTCCGACTCACATAATATTAATACAATAAAACATTTTTGGGATAATTATTCTTTCTTTTATACAACTCATGACCTTTCATTTCAATAACTTATTTGGATTCCTTTGTTTTAAGCTTGTGGCGATATTTAGTAGGCATTTTGTATTGTTTTAAGAGCTTATTCTATATGGTAGTGATTCTATTTGTCATCACTCTAATGCTCATTGATATTTAATTAACATTGTAGCTGGTTTTGACTCATTTATATTTTTTCATTGATAACTCAGCTAATCTGCCAGTGTTATTTTTTATTTGATTGTTTTGGTTTCTTCTTTTGTGAAACATTAATTTCTATTTATCCACTTTTTGTGATAGGGTTTGTTAATGATGTTATGTAGCGTCATCATTATTTGTGTAATATTTAATTATTTTATATCTCAATTTTTATGATATTTCATTATACATTTCCAAAATTTACATGTGTTTACACATTTTGTTTCACACTTGTTCGTAAGTTTAGCCTTACTTTGTTTTGAACTTAGCTTATCTTTCTTCTAAATTCCCTCTCATTTATAATAATAATGGTTCCAATCAAATACTTACTGTAAGTTGTGCTTACATTACTTTTGAATTTTGATAATAGTTACTTACAAAATTCTTTTTAATTTTCTGACACTGGTTCATAATACTTTTTTAAAGAAGACTGGTTATAAGTCCCTTTTATCTTTTTAGTTGTGATTTCACTTATGACATAGGTATTATTTTTATTATCCTTCAATATGAGGTAGGGTATTTATTTTGTTATATAATGGACCCTGTTATATACATTCATTTTTCTTATAGGTTAATCTTCTCATTTATACATTAGTTGGTTTGCATGGTCGTTTTACTCAAAATCAGTCCCATTTTCTCAGTGTTCCTTCACACTTGGTTTAGCCATTGTCCATGATTATATGAGCTGCTCCTGTTCGGATTACTGTCGTCTTCATAATGACTTCTGTTTGTGTCCACTTTCTTGCTATTATTCTGTATTTAAATGGTTCTGTCATAGAATTCTCACTGGTTTCCATTGCTATCGCAATCATTTCATTGTTTTGTGTATACAACGAATAGGTCAATGCTATTTCCATTGTAGATGCTATCGTTGCTATAGGATTATGCATGTCCATTAAGTGTCTTCTCCTTCTTATTCTGTTACCCACTATTTTGTAGTGGTTCCTTCCTAAAGGTTCTAGTAAGTTCCTTCTGTTATTTTTAAAATTCATGAATTCATTCTGGTCGTTAATTATTGCATTAAACATCTCAAACAGTCCATTCTTCATCATCTCCAATTCTTCTCTGGTATTTATGAGTTTCCTTGGATGTATCTGTCTTACTTTCTTCATTTCCATAGTTTGGATATCCTCCTTGTGGCTGTTATTTTTATTTGCAGACAACAGTATGCTTTTGTCTTCTTTAGTTTTTATTTCTTTCCTACTATCTTCTATTTTCTTATTTCCCGGTTTCCCGTCCTCGTTCACTGTTTCTTTAATACTTTCAGAAGTACCGTCCAGTGGTTCACTCCATTTCTTGAGACTCCTCTCCATTGTTTCCTCTATCCTTCTGAAATGCTTATCCATTTCCTGTTTATCCTCCCTTCTCCATTCCATCATTATCCTGAACCTCTCCTGCGTGCTCAGGTCTTCTTTCTGGGTGGGTTTCTCTATTTCCGTCGGAGTTAATAATCCTTTCACATCTTTGGCTATTTCTTTTTCTAATTGGACATTGGGTTGTTCCAGGTTTTTATTATTTGGTGTTTCGCTGAACCCTTTTATTTGATTATGTTTCTTCCTCCAATCACACATCTCTTCTCTGGATAGCTCGAACATAACCCTTATCCATTCTCTTAGCTCTGCATTTTCTGTTTGTATTTGACGTTCCGGTTGTCTTATAGATTGTCTCCATTGGTCATATTCCTCCTGTGTATATTCCTCTGTCACCTGTGCGTATATTCCCGTTCTTTTGTTTTTCATTTGTTCTCCATTACTGCAGAATCTCTCCCAATCTTCTTCAGTCATTCTTTCCACCTTGTTATCGCCTTTTCCGTGGGCTGTCCCGATAGTCTCTTCCTTGCTGCATTTGGTTTCCAGCTTCCACATTTCATCATAAATTCCTTTCCATGACATTTTGTTGTATGGCGGTTCCATTTCATCCGCGCGACTCATTTGTGCTCGTTCATGGTCAGTGGTGTTCCTTTCGATGTACTCCATCTGTCTGCTAAACTTTTTAAATAGTGCTGTCATCCATTCTGCATAGCTGACTCGTTTTTCTTCTATCTCCCTTTCCGATCTCTTTGTCTCCTTTTCCGCCTCCTTCTCGTGTTTTGCCGGTTCCATTTCCGTAGTCGCCGCTAGAATCTGTAAAGTTTAAAGGTGTGTTTCCTTACCTATTCTAGCCCTACTAGTTGGCGCGCCACTTTGTAAAGCTTCTTTATGTGGGGTTGTAAAAATTTAATTAAAGTTTAATATGTTTGTTGTGTTAAACGTGTCAAAACGTATACTCTCAGTCGTGTACGGGTAAACCGTATTCTGCTCTGCCGCATTCAAACGTTGCCGCCTCGCCACCTGATTGGCGTACAGCTCTCTGCAGTATTACCCAGCTTGCGTCTCGCTTTAACGCCTTCACTTCAATAATTACTAGTCGTAATTCTAAATTAACGGAATCAAACATACAGCATTGCAGATTGAGAACATTTATTAATCCTTTAGAATATTTCACTTGGTTTATTATACATCAAAATTCGTTTTCGGCACCGGCTATTACAATTGTGTAGTTGGTACTTGCTCAGCTCAGTTGTATACAGTCAATCAGTAATGTTAGTTTACAGTAAAAATTATCGTTTTTCTCAGGGGTGTAAAGTCATTTTGGCTACAGAAATATATGTTTACGGCTAACACACAACAAGTTATAATAATTCTTACAACTAATTACATAAATAAATCGATATCTCATTACATTTGACTAAGTAATCACCAATGAAAACTTGTGAAGCAATTTATGGTTATGTTTCATTTGCCAGAAGTTCGTTATTAGAAGATTCGTTAATTATTTATCATAATTTACTTTCTTAATAATTGTTAATTTGTTATAGTTAAATAGTGAATTTAAATAAGCATTTATTTTGACTCGGAATAGTGATCAGTGATTTTGAAATAGTTATATTTAATTCAGACCAAAATTTGTGAATACGCTTTAAGGGATAATGTTTATACTCATCAGTTACTTGTTGCTGAAGATCCTGACGTCGTCTTCTTCGATAGATAACTCCTGGGCTGTCGTCTTCTTCTATGGATGATTCCTGTCGTCTATTTCCCTCGTCTCGGCACTTTTCTTTGCTACTTCAGGCCTCGTAATTCTTCAGTTGGTGTCGTCTTCTTCTTTTAGGAGGTTCCACTGATCTTCATATAGTGTCCGTGGTCGTTTTTCTTCGTCACGGCGTCGCTTCGACTTCTTTGGATCACTACGGTTTGTTAAATTAATTTTTTTTTATAAATAAAATTTACGTTCAGGATTCCCTGTACTGTTGTACTTGTCTTCTATTAGTTTTAAATAGTTTTGAAATTGTTTGAAGAATAATAATTTAATGTTAATACGAGAGCTACTCGGTCCACCCTCTGGCGTTGGTTAATAATGACTTGCTGAAAATCTAACGGTTTTTTGGCGTTATTTTTCTTGTTGCTATGGTTACTTCATAAATTATGCTAATTTTTCATTGGTTATTAACTCAGGTTATTGTTAGGATTTATCGTCGTTTTTTGTCTATTTCTACCAAAATATCTTCAACTGAAGATTACTACTTTGTTCTAATAGCTAGGGTCATCACATTAGTACCATTCTTCCTAATTTTTTATGATGAACATTTTGATACCCCTCATGCCTACTTTTGGATAGCTAATTACATTTTTACTATTTTCCCAATTTTACATCTTACACATATTTTATTCAAAATTAGTTGTTAATCACATTTTTTTTTGTACTATGAATACCCACTTACATGGTTTAATCATTTGGCACGTTCTGCCTTAACTTTGGATTATTATTTGTTCTCAAATTAATAAATTTATGTTCAACAGTTTGGCTTAGAGCCTAGATTCCATTCTACTTCCATCTAACATTTCTTACTAACATTCCTGGTAACTCTAATACAATTTACAAACAAAACAAACAATAAACATCAGTATCCCTAACTCTAATTCTTACTATTAAACATTTCTTTTCAGGTTCTACCCTGAAATAACTTTTAATTGCTGTTATCTGCTTACCCTACAATTTACTCTATGCTATGATTTTCTGAACACAAACAAAATTCTTAATACTTACTTAAAGAAACTTAAAGAAACTCTTATAATACTATCGACAAACTGTTCCTTGTATGCTATGTCCTATCTACTATTCCCTTCACTTAAACAAAGTGTTAGTCCTTCTTAATTTGCTATACACTCTGATACCTTAACTCTTACCTTAATATATAATCTTGATATCTTATTACCTAAATTAACAATATTACAATTAGTTCAATCTTACCTACTAGTGCACAGTTTATCACAAATTGTTTATCTGTTTAACATAGTTGGCTTACATAATATTTAGTTCTACACTCTCACTACATTTTTTCTTTCATTAGAAAGTTTCTATAATTACTACCCTGCTCACTTTGTTTCATTATTTTATACCTATCACTTCACTACTTATTTATTTTTACACACACACTTTTGGGCTTATTCGCTTGTTTATTCATGGGTTGTCTGATTACCTTAAATCACTGTGTGATTATGGTCATTTATAACTATTTACCTCCAAATCACACTGATCACTTTTGGTCATCATTTTAATATTGCTTTTGTTTTGGGCTCAAAGTATTGTTTATAGCCTTTGGCCATTACTACTACAATTAGTTTGGGGTATGGTTAGCTTCTAACCCCCCTACATTATATTATACAATTACATTCTTTAAATAATAAGATACATGTGATACTATTACCCTTCATTAATCTTATTGTCCTAGCTACATCTCATATGCTACAGACATCAATTCATTACTAAATTTACAATATTCTGTTCACTTTTTTGGGATGACTTGATTGTACTTAAACTTCTTCTTCACTGTCTCTTGGTTTTCTTTTGGTTCCTATCCGATCTATTGTGTCAAGTCTGTCGGGTTAATAGTCATTTGTCATTTATTGGGTTACTGGGTTATTGATCTTAAGTTCATAAGTTTTTTGCCTTTTACTCTTATTTTCAGCTGTTTATTTTATAATTAAATACCATTGAATTCTTGCTACCTTATGTCATGTTACATAATGCATCGCCACCAAAATTGATTATTTCGAAACAAAGATTATTAGATTTTTTCTGAAATCATCAATATAGTTCATTTTATCAAGTTGTTATTATTCAGGAATTCCTCCATCGCTACTTCTTCTGTATTCATTCTTTATTAAGTCATGGTTCATAATATAATAATTGGTATTATTTTTTTTTTCTTTATTATTCCCCTTTATGTTCTATTTCCCTAAAATTTTTCTTCTCTCTCCTTCATATAAATTGGTAATAGTCAGAGGGCACGTGTGGCTCTATTACTCTGCTATCCATTTATACACATTTTGAGTTCAGAGGCCTTGCCTATCTGCTCAATAACATATGTTGGACGTATCTCAACATAAAATCATCACATAATAATATTCATAATAATTATAATAATAGTCGTTCATTTCCGACTCACATAATATTAATACAATAAAACATTTTTGGGATAATTATTCTTTCTTTTATACAACTCATGACCTTTCATTTCAATAACTTATTTGGATTCCTTTGTTTTAAGCTTGTGGCGATATTTAGTAGGCATTTTGTATTGTTTTAAGAGCTTATTCTATATGGTAGTGATTCTATTTGTCATCACTCTAATGCTCATTGATATTTAATTAACATTGTAGCTGGTTTTGACTCATTTATATTTTTTCATTGATAACTCAGCTAATCTGCCAGTGTTATTTTTTATTTGATTGTTTTGGTTTCTTCTTTTGTGAAACATTAATTTCTATTTATCCCCTTTTTGTGATAGGGTTTGTTAATGATGTTATGTAGCGTCATCATTATTTGTGTAATATTTAATTATTTTATATCTCAATTTTTATGATATTTCATTATACATTTCCAAAATTTACATGTGTTTACACATTTTGTTTCACACTTGTTCGTAAGTTTAGCCTTACTTTGTTTTGAACTTAGCTTATCTTTCTTCTAAATTCCCTCTCATTTATAATAATAATGGTTCCAATCAAATACTTACTGTAAGTTGTGCTTACATTACTTTTGAATTTTGATAATAGTTACTTACAAAATTCTTTTTAATTTTCTGACACTGGCTCATAATACTTTTTTAAAGAAGACTGGTTATAAGTCCCTTTTATCTTTTTAGTTGTGATTTCACTTATGACATAGGTATTATTTTTATTATCCTTCAATATGAGGTAGGGTATTTATTTTGTTATATAATGGACCCTGTTATATACATTCATTTTTCTTATAGGATAATCTTCTCATTTATACATTAGTTGGTTTGCATGGTCGTTTTACTCAAAATCAGTCCCATTTTCTCAGTGTTCCTTCACACTTGGTTTAGCCATTGTCCATGATTATATGAGCTGCTCCTGTTCGGATTGCTGTCGTCTTCATAATGACTTCTGTTTGTGTCCACTTTCTTGCTATTATTCTGTATTTAAATGGTTCTGTCATAGAATTCTCACTGGTTTCCATTGCTATCGCAATCATTTCATTGTTTTGTTTATACAACGAATAGGTCAATGCTATTTCCATTGTAGATGCTATCGTTGCTATAGGATTATGCATGTCCATTAAGTGTCTTCTCCTTCTTATTCTGTTACCCACTATTTTGTAGTGGTTCCTTCCTAAAGGTTCTACTAAGTTCCTTCTGTTATTTTTAAAATTCATGAATTCATTCTGGTCGTTAATTATTGCATTAAACATCTCAAACAGTCCATTCTTCATCATCTCCAATTCTTCTCTGGTATTTATGAGTTTCCTTGGATGTATCTGTCTTACTTTCTTCATTTCCATAGTTTGGATATCCTCCTTGTGGCTGTTATTTTTATTTGCAGACAACAGTATGCTTTTGTCTTCTTTAGTTTTTATTTCTTTCCTACTATCTTCTATTTTCTTATTTCCCGGTTTCCCGTCCTCGTTCACTGTTTCTTTAATACTTTCAGAAGTACCGTCCAGTGGTTCACTCCATTTCTTGAGACTCCTCTCCATTGTTTCCTCTATCCTTCTGAAATGCTTATCCATTTCCTGTTTATCCTCCCTTCTCCATTCCATCATTATCCTGAACCTCTCCTGCGTGCTCAGGTCTTCTTTCTGGGTGGGTTTCTCTATTTCCGTCGGAGTTAATAATCCTTTCACATCTTTGGCTATTTCTTTTTCTAATTGGACATTGGGTTGTTCCAGGTTTTTATTATTTGGTGTTTCGCTGAACCCTTTTATTTGATTATGTTTCTTCCTCCAATCACACATCTCTTCTCTGGATAGCTCGAACATAACCCTTATCCATTCTCTTAGCTCTGCATTTTCTGTTTGTATTTGACGTTCCGGTTGTCTTATAGATTGTCTCCATTGGTCATATTCCTCCTGTGTATATTCCTCTGTCACCTGTGCGTATATTCCCGTTCTTTTGTTTTTCATTTGTTCTCCATTACTGCAGAATCTCTCCCAATCTTCTTCAGTCATTCTTTCCACCTTGTTATCGCCTTTTCCGTGGGCTGTCCCGATAGTCTCTTCCTTGCTGCATTTGGTTTCCAGCTTCCACATTTCATCATAAATTCCTTTCCATGACATTTTGTTGTATGGCGGTTCCATTTCATCCGCGCGACTCATTTGTGCTCGTTCATGGTCAGTGGTGTTCCTTTCGATGTACTCCATCTGTCTGCTAAACTTTTTAAATAGTGCTGTCATCCATTCTGCATAGCTGACTCGTTTTTCTTCTATCTCCCTTTCCGATCTCTTTGTCTCCTTTTCCGCCTCCTTCTCGTGTTTTGCCGGTTCCATTTCCGTAGTCGCCGCTAGAATCTGTAAAGTTTAAAGGTGTGTTTCCTTACCTATTCTAGCCCTACTAGTTGGCGCGCCACTTTGTAAAGCTTCTTTATGTGGGGTTGTAAAAATTTAATTAAAGTTTAATATGTTTGTTGTGTTAAACGTGTCAAAACGTATACTCTCAGTCGTGTACGGGTAAACCGTATTCTGCTCTGCCGCATTCAAACGTTGCCGCCTCGCCACCTGATTGGCGTACAGCTCTCTGCAGTATTACCCAGCTTGCGTCTCGCTTTAACGCCTTCACTTCAATAATTACTAGTCGTAATTCTAAATTAACGGAATCAAACATACAGCATTGCAGATTGAGAACATTTATTAATCCTTTAGAATATTTCACTTGGTTTATTATACATCAAAATTCGTTTTCGGCACCGGCTATTACAATTGTGTAGTTGGTACTTGCTCAGCTCAGTTGTATACAGTCAATCAGTAATGTTAGTTTACAGTAAAAATTATCGTTTTTCTCAGGGGTGTAAAGTCATTTTGGCTACAGAAATATATGTTTACGGCTAACACACAACAAGTTATAATAATTCTTACAACTAATTACATAAATAAATCGATATCTCATTACATTTGACTAAGTAATCACCAATGAAAACTTGTGAAGCAATTTATGGTTATGTTTCATTTGCCAGAAGTTCGTTATTAGAAGATTCGTTAATTATTTATCATAATTTACTTTCTTAATAATTGTTAATTTGTTATAGTTAAATAGTGAATTTAAATAAGCATTTATTTTGACTCGGAATAGTGATCAGTGATTTTGAAATAGTTATATTTAATTCAGACCAAAATTTGTGAATACGCTTTAAGGGATAATGTTTATACTCATCAGTTACTTGTTGCTGAAGATCCTGACGTCGTCTTCTTCGATAGATAACTCCTGGGCTGTCGTCTTCTTCTATGGATGATTCCTGTCGTCTATTTCCCTCGTCTCGGCACTTTTCTTTGCTACTTCAGGCCTCGTAATTCTTCAGTTGGTGTCGTCTTCTTCTTTTAGGAGGTTCCACTGATCTTCATATAGTGTCCGTGGTCGTTTTTCTTCGTCACGGCGTCGCTTCGACTTCTTTGGATCACTACGGTTTGTTAAATTAATTTTTTTTTATAAATAAAATTTACGTTCAGGATTCCCTGTACTGTTGTACTTGTCTTCTATTAGTTTTAAATAGTTTTGAAATTGTTTGAAGAATAATAATTTAATGTTAATACGAGAGCTACTCGGTCCACCCTCTGGCGTTGGTTAATAATGACTTGCTGAAAATCTAACGGTTTTTTGGCGTTATTTTTCTTGTTGCTATGGTTACTTCATAAATTATGCTAATTTTTCATTGGTTATTAACTCAGGTTATTGTTAGGATTTATCGTCGTTTTTTGTCTATTTCTACCAAAATATCTTCAACTGAAGATTACTACTTTGTTCTAATAGCTAGGGTCATCACATTAGTACCATTCTTCCTAATTTTTTATGATGAACATTTTGATACCCCTCATGCCTACTTTTGGATAGCTAATTACATTTTTACTATTTTCCCAATTTTACATCTTACACATATTTTATTCAAAATTAGTTGTTAATCACATTTTTTTTTGTACTATGAATACCCACTTACATGGTTTAATCATTTGGCACGTTCTGCCTTAACTTTGGATTATTATTTGTTCTCAAATTAATAAATTTATGTTCAACAGTTTGGCTTAGAGCCTAGATTCCATTCTACTTCCATCTAACATTTCTTACTAACATTCCTGGTAACTCTAATACAATTTACAAACAAAACAAACAATAAACATCAGTATCCCTAACTCTAATTCTTACTATTAAACATTTCTTTTCAGGTTCTACCCTGAAATAACTTTTAATTGCTGTTATCTGCTTACCCTACAATTTACTCTATGCTATGATTTTCTGAACACAAACAAAATTCTTAATACTTACTTAAAGAAACTTAAAGAAACTCTTATAATACTATCGACAAACTGTTCCTTGTATGCTATGTCCTATCTACTATTCCCTTCACTTAAACAAAGTGTTAGTCCTTCTTAATTTGCTATACACTCTGATACCTTAACTCTTACCTTAATATATAATCTTGATATCTTATTACCTAAATTAACAATATTACAATTAGTTCAATCTTACCTACTAGTGCACAGTTTATCACAAATTGTTTATCTGTTTAACATAGTTGGCTTACATAATATTTAGTTCTACACTCTCACTACATTTTTTCTTTCATTAGAAAGTTTCTATAATTACTACCCTGCTCACTTTGTTTCATTATTTTATACCTATCACTTCACTACTTATTTATTTTTACACACACACTTTTGGGCTTATTCGCTTGTTTATTCATGGGTTGTCTGATTACCTTAAATCACTGTGTGATTATGGTCATTTATAACTATTTACCTCCAAATCACACTGATCACTTTTGGTCATCATTTTAATATTGCTTTTGTTTTGGGCTCAAAGTATTGTTTATAGCCTTTGGCCATTACTACTACAATTAGTTTGGGGTATGGTTAGCTTCTAACCCCCCTACATTATATTATACAATTACATTCTTTAAATAATAAGATACATGTGATACTATTACCCTTCATTAATCTTATTGTCCTAGCTACATCTCATATGCTACAGACATCAATTCATTACTAAATTTACAATATTCTGTTCACTTTTTTGGGATGACTTGATTGTACTTAAACTTCTTCTTCACTGTCTCTTGGTTTTCTTTTGGTTCCTATCCGATCTATTGTGTCAAGTCTGTCGGGTTAATAGTCATTTGTCATTTATTGGGTTACTGGGTTATTGATCTTAAGTTCATAAGTTTTTTGCCTTTTACTCTTATTTTCAGCTGTTTATTTTATAATTAAATACCATTGAATTCTTGCTACCTTATGTCATGTTACATAATGCATCGCCACCAAAATTGATTATTTCGAAACAAAGATTATTAGATTTTTTCTGAAATCATCAATATAGTTCATTTTATCAAGTTGTTATTATTCAGGAATTCCTCCATCGCTACTTCTTCTGTATTCATTCTTTATTAAGTCATGGTTCATAATATAATAATTGGTATTATTTTTTTTTTCTTTATTATTCCCCTTTATGTTCTATTTCCCTAAAATTTTTCTTCTCTCTCCTTCATATAAATTGGTAATAGTCAGAGGGCACGTGTGGCTCTATTACTCTGCTATCCATTTATACACATTTTGAGTTCAGAGGCCTTGCCTATCTGCTCAATAACATATGTTGGACGTATCTCAACATAAAATCATCACATAATAATATTCATAATAATTATAATAATAGTCGTTCATTTCCGACTCACATAATATTAATACAATAAAACATTTTTGGGATAATTATTCTTTCTTTTATACAACTCATGACCTTTCATTTCAATAACTTATTTGGATTCCTTTGTTTTAAGCTTGTGGCGATATTTAGTAGGCATTTTGTATTGTTTTAAGAGCTTATTCTATATGGTAGTGATTCTATTTGTCATCACTCTAATGCTCATTGATATTTAATTAACATTGTAGCTGGTTTTGACTCATTTATATTTTTTCATTGATAACTCAGCTAATCTGCCAGTGTTATTTTTTATTTGATTGTTTTGGTTTCTTCTTTTGTGAAACATTAATTTCTATTTATCCCCTTTTTGTGATAGGGTTTGTTAATGATGTTATGTAGCGTCATCATTATTTGTGTAATATTTAATTATTTTATATCTCAATTTTTATGATATTTCATTATACATTTCCAAAATTTACATGTGTTTACACATTTTGTTTCACACTTGTTCGTAAGTTTAGCCTTACTTTGTTTTGAACTTAGCTTATCTTTCTTCTAAATTCCCTCTCATTTATAATAATAATGGTTCCAATCAAATACTTACTGTAAGTTGTGCTTACATTACTTTTGAATTTTGATAATAGTTACTTACAAAATTCTTTTTAATTTTCTGACACTGGCTCATAATACTTTTTTAAAGAAGACTGGTTATAAGTCCCTTTTATCTTTTTAGTTGTGATTTCACTTATGACATAGGTATTATTTTTATTATCCTTCAATATGAGGTAGGGTATTTATTTTGTTATATAATGGACCCTGTTATATACATTCATTTTTCTTATAGGATAATCTTCTCATTTATACATTAGTTGGTTTGCATGGTCGTTTTACTCAAAATCAGTCCCATTTTCTCAGTGTTCCTTCACACTTGGTTTAGCCATTGTCCATGATTATATGAGCTGCTCCTGTTCGGATTGCTGTCGTCTTCATAATGACTTCTGTTTGTGTCCACTTTCTTGCTATTATTCTGTATTTAAATGGTTCTGTCATAGAATTCTCACTGGTTTCCATTGCTATCGCAATCATTTCATTGTTTTGTTTATACAACGAATAGGTCAATGCTATTTCCATTGTAGATGCTATCGTTGCTATAGGATTATGCATGTCCATTAAGTGTCTTCTCCTTCTTATTCTGTTACCCACTATTTTGTAGTGGTTCCTTCCTAAAGGTTCTACTAAGTTCCTTCTGTTATTTTTAAAATTCATGAATTCATTCTGGTCGTTAATTATTGCATTAAACATCTCAAACAGTCCATTCTTCATCATCTCCAATTCTTCTCTGGTATTTATGAGTTTCCTTGGATGTATCTGTCTTACTTTCTTCATTTCCATAGTTTGGATATCCTCCTTGTGGCTGTTATTTTTATTTGCAGACAACAGTATGCTTTTGTCTTCTTTAGTTTTTATTTCTTTCCTACTATCTTCTATTTTCTTATTTCCCGGTTTCCCGTCCTCGTTCACTGTTTCTTTAATACTTTCAGAAGTACCGTCCAGTGGTTCACTCCATTTCTTGAGACTCCTCTCCATTGTTTCCTCTATCCTTCTGAAATGCTTATCCATTTCCTGTTTATCCTCCCTTCTCCATTCCATCATTATCCTGAACCTCTCCTGCGTGCTCAGGTCTTCTTTCTGGGTGGGTTTCTCTATTTCCGTCGGAGTTAATAATCCTTTCACATCTTTGGCTATTTTTTTTTCTTTTTCTAATTGGACATTGGGTTGTTCCAGGTTTTTATTATTTGGTGTTTCGCTGAACCCTTTTATTTGATTATGTTTCTTCCTCCAATCACACATCTCTTCTCTGGATAGCTCGAACATAACCCTTATCCATTCTCTTAGCTCTGCGTTTTCTGTTTGTATTTGACGTTCCGGTTGTCTTATAGATTGTCTCCATTGGTCATATTCCTCCTGTGTATATTCCTCTGTCACCTGTGCGTATATTCCCGTTCTTTTGTTTTTCATTTGTTCTCCATTACTGCAGAATCTCTCCCAATCTTCTTCAGTCATTCTTTCCACCTTGTTATCGCCTTTTCCGTGGGCTGTCCCGATAGTCTCTTCCTTGCTGCATTTGGTTTCCAGCTTCCACATTTCATCATAAATTCCTTTCCATGACATTTTGTTGTATGGCGGTTCCATTTCATCCGCGCGACTCATTTGTGCTCGTTCATGGTCAGTGGTGTTCCTTTCGATGTACTCCATCTGTCTGCTAAACTTTTTAAATAGTGCTGTCATCCATTCTGCATAGCTGACTCGTTTTTCTTCTATCTCCCTTTCCGATCTCTTTGTCTCCTTTTCCGCCTCCTTCTCGTGTTTTGCCGGTTCCATTTCCGTAGTCGCCGCTAGAATCTGTAAAGTTTAAAGGTGTGTTTCCTTACCTATTCTAGCCCTACTAGTTGGCGCGCCACTTTGTAAAGCTTCTTTATGTGGGGTTGTAAAAATTTAATTAAAGTTTAATATGTTTGTTGTGTTAAACGTGTCAAAACGTATGCTCTCAGTCGTGTACGGGTAAACCGTATTCTGCTCTGCCGCATTCAAACGTTGCCGCCTCGCCACCTGATTGGCGTACAGCTCTCTGCAGTATTACCCAGCTTGCGTCTCGCTTTAACGCCTTCACTTCAATAATTACTAGTCGTAATTCTAAATTAACGGAATCAAACATACAGCATTGCAGATTGAGAACATTTATTAATCCTTTAGAATATTTCACTTGGTTTATTATACATCAAAATTCGTTTTCGGCACCGGCTATTACAATTGTGTAGTTGGTACTTGCTCAGCTCAGTTGTATACAGTCAATCAGTAATGTTAGTTTACAGTAAAAATTATCGTTTTTCTCAGGGGTGTAAAGTCCTTTTGGCTACAGAAATATATGTTTACGGCTAACACACAACAAGTTATAATAATTCTTACAACTAATTACATAAATAAATCGATATCTCATTACATTTGACTAAGTAATCACCAATGAAAACTTGTGAAGCAATTTATGGTTATGTTTCATTTGCCAGAAGTTCGTTATTAGAAGATTCGTTAATTATTTATCATAATTTACTTTCTTAATAATTGTTAATTTGTTATAGTTAAATAGTGAATTTAAATAAGCATTTATTTTGACTCGGAATAGTGATCAGTGATTTTGAAATAGTTATATTTAATTCAGACCAAAATTTGTGAATACGCTTTAAGGGATAATGTTTATACTCATCAGTTACTTGTTGCTGAAGATCCTGACGTCGTCTTCTTCGATAGATAACTCCTGGGCTGTCGTCTTCTTCTATGGATGATTCCTGTCGTCTATTTCCCTCGTCTCGGCACTTTTCTTTGCTACTTCAGGCCTCGTAATTCTTCAGTTGGTGTCGTCTTCTTCTTTTAGGAGGTTCCACTGATCTTCATATAGTGTCCGTGGTCGTTTTTCTTCGTCACGGCGTCGCTTCGACTTCTTTGGATCACTACGGTTTGTTAAATTAATTTTTTTTTATAAATAAAATTTACGTTCAGGATTCCCTGTACTGTTGTACTTGTCTTCTATTAGTTTTAAATAGTTTTGAAATTGTTTGAAGAATAATAATTTAATGTTAATACGAGAGCTACTCGGTCCACCCTCTGGCGTTGGTTAATAATGACTTACTGAAAATCTAACGGTTTTTTGGCGTTATTTTTCTTGTTGCTATGGTTACTTCATAAATTATGCTAATTTTTCATTGGTTATTAACTCAGGTTATTGTTAGGATTTATCGTCTTTTTTTGTCTATTTCTACCAAAATATCTTCAACTGAAGATTACTACTTTGTTCTAATAGCTAGGGTCATCACATTAGTACCATTCTTCCTAATTTTTTATGATGAACATTTTGATACCCCTCATGCCTACTTTTGGATAGCTAATTACATTTTTACTATTTTCCCAATTTTACATCTTACACATATTTTATTCAAAATTAGTTGTTAATCACATTTTTTTTTGTACTATGAATACCCACTTACATGGTTTAATCATTTGGCACGTTCTGCCTTAACTTTGGATTATTATTTGTTCTCAAATTAATAAATTTATGTTCAACAGTTTGGCTTAGAGCCTAGATTCCATTCTACTTCCATCTAACATTTCTTACTAACATTCCTGGTAACTCTAATACAATTTACAAACAAAACAAACAATAAACATCAGTATCCCTAACTCTAATTCTTACTATTAAACATTTCTTTTCAGGTTCTACCCTGAAATAACTTTTAATTGCTGTTATCTGCTTACCCTACAATTTACTCTATGCTATGATTTTCTGAACACAAACAAAATTCTTAATACTTACTTAAAGAAACTTAAAGAAACTCTTATAATACTATCGACAAACTGTTCCTTGTATGCTATGTCCTATCTACTATTCCCTTCACTTAAACAAAGTGTTAGTCCTTCTTAATTTGCTATACACTCTGATACCTTAACTCTTACCTTAATATATAATCTTGATATCTTATTACCTAAATTAACAATATTACAATTAGTTCAATCTTACCTACTAGTGCACAGTTTATCACAAATTGTTTATCTGTTTAACATAGTTGGCTTACATAATATTTAGTTCTACACTCTCACTACATTTTTTCTTTCATTAGAAAGTTTCTATAATTACTACCCTGCTCACTTTGTTTCATTATTTTATACCTATCACTTCACTACTTATTTATTTTTACACACACACTTTTGGGCTTATTCGCTTGTTTATTCATGGGTTGTCTGATTACCTTAAATCACTGTGTGATTATGGTCATTTATAACTATTTACCTCCAAATCACACTGATCACTTTTGGTCATCATTTTAATATTGCTTTTGTTTTGGGCTCAAAGTATTGTTTATAGCCTTTGGCCATTACTACTACAATTAGTTTGGGGTATGGTTAGCTTCTAACCCCCCTACATTATATTATACAATTACATTCTTTAAATAATAAGATACATGTGATACTATTACCCTTCATTAATCTTATTGTCCTAGCTACATCTCATATGCTACAGACATCAATTCATTACTAAATTTACAATATTCTGTTCACTTTTTTGGGATGACTTGATTGTACTTAAACTTCTTCTTCACTGTCTCTTGGTTTTCTTTTGGTTCCTATCCGATCTATTGTGTCAAGTCTGTCGGGTTAATAGTCATTTGTCATTTATTGGGTTACTGGGTTATTGATCTTAAGTTCATAAGTTTTTTGCCTTTTACTCTTATTTTCAGCTGTTTATTTTATAATTAAATACCATTGAATTCTTGCTACCTTATGTCATGTTACATAATGCATCGCCACCAAAATTGATTATTTCGAAACAAAGATTATTAGATTTTTTCTGAAATCATCAATATAGTTCATTTTATCAAGTTGTTATTATTCAGGAATTCCTCCATCGCTACTTCTTCTGTATTCATTCTTTATTAAGTCATGGTTCATAATATAATAATTGGTATTATTTTTTTTTTCTTTATTATTCCCCTTTATGTTCTATTTCCCTAAAATTTTTCTTCTCTCTCCTTCATATAAATTGGTAATAGTCAGAGGGCACGTGTGGCTCTATTACTCTGCTATCCATTTATACACATTTTGAGTTCAGAGGCCTTGCCTATCTGCTCAATAACATATGTTGGACGTATCTCAACATAAAATCATCACATAATAATATTCATAATAATTATAATAATAGTCGTTCATTTCCGACTCACATATTATTAATACAATAAAACATTTTTGGGATAATTATTCTTTCTTTTATACAACTCATGACCTTTCATTTCAATAACTTATTTGGATTCCTTTGTTTTAAGCTTGTGGCGATATTTAGTAGGCATTTTGTATTGTTTTAAGAGCTTATTCTATATGGTAGTGATTCTATTTGTCATCACTCTAATGCTCATTGATATTTAATTAACATTGTAGCTGGTTTTGACTCATTTATATTTTTTCATTGATAACTCAGCTAATCTGCCAGTGTTATTTTTTATTTGATTGTTTTGGTTTCTTCTTTTGTGAAACATTAATTTCTATTTATCCCCTTTTTGTGATAGGGTTTGTTAATGATGTTATGTAGCGTCATCATTATTTGTGTAATATTTAATTATTTTATATCTCAATTTTTATGATATTTCATTATACATTTCCAAAATTTACATGTGTTTACACATTTTGTTTCACACTTGTTCGTAAGTTTAGCCTTACTTTGTTTTGAACTTAGCTTATCTTTCTTCTAAATTCCCTCTCATTTATAATAATAATGGTTCCAATCAAATACTTACTGTAAGTTGTGCTTACATTACTTTTGAATTTTGATAATAGTTACTTACAAAATTCTTTTTAATTTTCTGACACTGGCTCATAATACTTTTTTAAAGAAGACTGGTTATAAGTCCCTTTTATCTTTTTAGTTGTGATTTCACTTATGACATAGGTATTATTTTTATAACCTTCAATATGAGGTAGGGTATTTATTTTGTTATATAATGGACCCTGTTATATACATTCATTTTTCTTATAGGTTAATCTTCTCATTTATACATTAGTTGGTTTGCATGGTCGTTTTACTCAAAATCAGTCCCATTTTCTCAGTGTTCCTTCACACTTGGTTTAGCCATTGTCCATGATTATATGAGCTGCTCCTGTTCGGATTGCTGTCGTCTTCATAATGACTTCTGTTTGTGTCCACTTTCTTGCTATTATTCTGTATTTAAATGGTTCTGTCATAGAATTCTCACTGGTTTCCATTGCTATCGCAATCATTTCATTGTTTTGTTTATACAACGAATAGGTCAATGCTATTTCCATTGTAGATGCTATCGTTGCTATAGGATTATGCATGTCCATTAAGTGTCTTCTCCTTCTTATTCTGTTACCCACTATTTTGTAGTGGTTCCTTCCTAAAGGTTCTACTAAGTTCCTTCTGTTATTTTTAAAATTCATGAATTCATTCTGGTCGTTAATTATTGCATTAAACATCTCAAACAGTCCATTCTTCATCATCTCCAATTCTTCTCTGGTATTTATGAGTTTCCTTGGATGTATCTGTCTTACTTTCTTCATTTCCATAGTTTGGATATCCTCCTTGTGGCTGTTATTTTTATTTGCAGACAACAGTATGCTTTTGTCTTCTTTAGTTTTTATTTCTTTCCTACTATCTTCTATTTTCTTATTTCCCGGTTTCCCGTCCTCGTTCACTGTTTCTTTAATACTTTCAGAAGTACCGTCCAGTGGTTCACTCCATTTCTTGAGACTCCTCTCCATTGTTTCCTCTATCCTTCTGAAATGCTTATCCATTTCCTGTTTATCCTCCCTTCTCCATTCCATCATTATCCTGAACCTCTCCTGCGTGCTCAGGTCTTCTTTCTGGGTGGGTTTCTCTATTTCCGTCGGAGTTAATAATCCTTTCACATCTTTGGCTATTTCTTTTTCTTTTTCTAATTGGACATTGGGTTGTTCCAGGTTTTTATTATTTGGTGTTTCGCTGAACCCTTTTATTTGATTATGTTTCTTCCTCCAATCACACATCTCTTCTCTGGATAGCTCGAACATAACCCTTATCCATTCTCTTAGCTCTGCGTTTTCTGTTTGTATTTGACGTTCCGGTTGTCTTATAGATTGTCTCCATTGGTCATATTCCTCCTGTGTATATTCCTCTGTCACCTGTGCGTATATTCCCGTTCTTTTGTTTTTCATTTGTTCTCCATTACTGCAGAATCTCTCCCAATCTTCTTCAGTCATTCTTTCCACCTTGTTATCGCCTTTTCCGTGGGCTGTCCCGATAGTCTCTTCCTTGCTGCATTTGGTTTCCAGCTTCCACATTCCATCATAAATTCCTTTCCATGACATTTTGTTGTATGGCGGTTCCATTTCATCCGCGCGACTCATTTGTGCTCGTTCATGGTCAGTGGTGTTCCTTTCGATGTACTCCATCTGTCTGCTAAACTTTTAAAATAGTGCTGTCATCCATTCTGCATAGCTGACTCGTTTTTCTTCTATCTCCCTTTCCGATCTCTTTGTCTCCTTTTCCGCCTCCTTCTCGTGTTTTGCCGGTTCCATTTCCGTAGTCGCCGCTAGAATCTGTAAAGTTTAAAGGTGTGTTTCCTTACCTATTCTAGCCCTACTAGTTGGCGCGCCACTTTGTAAAGCTTCTTTATGTGGGGTTGTAAAAATTTAATTAAGTTTAATATGTTTGTTGTGTTAAACGTGTCAAAACGTATGCTCTCAGTCGTGTACGGGTAAACCGTATTCTGCTCTGCCGCATTCAAACGTTGCCGCCTCGCCACCTGATTGGCGTACAGCTCTCTGCAGTATTACCCAGCTTGCGTCTCGCTTTAACGCCTTCACTTCAATAATTACTAGTCGTAATTCTAAATTAACGGAATCAAACATACAGCATTGCAGATTGAGAACATTTATTAATCCTTTAGAATATTTCACTTGGTTTATTATACATCAAAATTCGTTTTCGGCACCGGCTATTACAATTGTGTAGTTGGTACTTGCTCAGCTCAGTTGTATACAGTCAATCAGTAATGTTAGTTTACAGTAAAAATTATCGTTTTTCTCAGGGGTGTAAAGTCCTTTTGGCTACAGAAATATATGTTTACGGCTAACACACAACAAGTTATAATAATTCTTACAACTAATTACATAAATAAATCGATATCTCATTACATTTGACTAAGTAATCACCAATGAAAACTTGTGAAGCAATTTATGGTTATGTTTCATTTGCCAGAAGTTCGTTATTAGAAGATTCGTTAATTATTTATCATAATTTACTTTCTTCATAATTGTTAATTTGTTATAGTTAAATAGTGAATTTAAATAAGCATTTATTTTGACTCGGAATAGTGATCAGTGATTTTGAAATAGTTATATTTAATTCAGACCAAAATTTGTGAATACGCTTTAAGGGATAATGTTTATACTCATCAGTTACTTGTTGCTGAAGATCCTGACGTCGTCTTCTTCGATAGATAACTCCTGGGCTGTCGTCTTCTTCTATGGATGATTCCTGTCGTCTATTTCCCTCGTCTCGGCACTTTTCTTTGCTACTTCAGGCCTCGTAATTCTTCAGTTGGTGTCGTCTTCTTCTTTTAGGAGGTTCCACTGATCTTCATATAGTGTCCGTGGTCGTTTTTCTTCGTCACGGCGTCGCTTCGACTTCTTTGGATCACTACGGTTTGTTAAATTAATTTTTTTTTATAAATAAAATTTACGTTCAGGATTCCCTGTACTGTTGTACTTGTCTTCTATTAGTTTTAAATAGTTTTGAAATTGTTTGAAGAATAATAATTTAATGTTAATACGAGAGCTACTCGGTCCACCCTCTGGCGTTGGTTAATAATGACTTACTGAAAATCTAACGGTTTTTTGGCGTTATTTTTCTTGTTGCTATGGTTACTTCATAAATTATGCTAATTTTTCATTGGTTATTAACTCAGGTTATTGTTAGGATTTATCGTCTTTTTTTGTCTATTTCTACCAAAATATCTTCAACTGAAGATTACTACTTTGTTCTAATAGCTAGGGTCATCACATTAGTACCATTCTTCCTAATTTTTTATGATGAACATTTTGATACCCCTCATGCCTACTTTTGGATAGCTAATTACATTTTTACTATTTTCCCAATTTTACATCTTACACATATTTTATTCAAAATTAGTTGTTAATCACATTTTTTTTTGTACTATGAATACCCACTTACATGGTTTAATCATTTGGCACGTTCTGCCTTAACTTTGGATTATTATTTGTTCTCAAATTAATAAATTTATGTTCAACAGTTTGGCTTAGAGCCTAGATTCCATTCTACTTCCATCTAAAATTTCTTACTAACATTCCTGGTAACTCTAATACAATTTACAAACAAAACAAACAATAAACATCAGTATCCCTAACTCTAATTCTTACTATTAAACATTTCTTTTCAGGTTCTACCCTGAAATAACTTTTAATTGCTGTTATCTGCTTACCCTACAATTTACTCTATGCTATGATTTTCTGAACACAAACAAAATTCTTAATACTTACTTAAAGAAACTTAAAGAAACTCTTATAATACTATCGACAAACTGTTCCTTGTATGCTGTGTCCTATCTACTATTCCCTTCACTTAAACAAAGTGTTAGTCCTTCTTAATTTGCTATACACTCTGATACCTTAACTCTTACCTTAATATATAATCTTGATATCTTATTACCTAAATTAACAATATTACAATTAGTTCAATCTTACCTACTAGTGCACAGTTTATCACAAATTGTTTATCTGTTTAACATAGTTGGCTTACATAATATTTAGTTCTACACTCTCACTACATTTTTTCTTTCATTAGAAAGTTTCTATAATTACTACCCTGCTCACTTTGTTTCATTATTTTATACCTATCACTTCACTACTTATTTATTTTTACACACACACTTTTGGGCTTATTCGCTTGTTTATTCATGGGTTGTCTGATTACCTTAAATCACTGTGTGATTATGGTCATTTATAACTATTTACCTCCAAATCACACTGATCACTTTTGGTCATCATTTTAATATTGCTTTTGTTTTGGGCTCAAAGTATTGTTTATAGCCTTTGGCCATTACTACTACAATTAGTTTGGGGTATGGTTAGCTTCTAACCCCCCTACATTATATTATACAATTACATTCTTTAAATAATAAGATACATGTGATACTATTACCCTTCATTAATCTTATTGTCCTAGCTACATCTCATATGCTACAGACATCAATTCATTACTAAATTTACAATATTCTGTTCACTTTTTTGGGATGACTTGATTGTACTTAAACTTCTTCTTCACTGTCTCTTGGTTTTCTTTTGGTTCCTATCCGATCTATTGTGTCAAGTCTGTCGGGTTAATAGTCATTTGTCATTTATTGGGTTACTGGGTTATTGATCTTAAGTTCATAAGTTTTTTGCCTTTTACTCTTATTTTCAGCTGTTTATTTTATAATTAAATACCATTGAATTCTTGCTACCTTATGTCATGTTACATAATGCATCGCCACCAAAATTGATTATTTCGAAACAAAGATTATTAGATTTTTTCTGAAATCATCAATATAGTTCATTTTATCAAGTTGTTATTATTCAGGAATTCCTCCATCGCTACTTCTTCTGTATTCATTCTTTATTAAGTCATGGTTCATAATATAATAATTGGTATTATTTTTTTTTCTTTATTATTCCCCTTTATGTTCTATTTCCCTAAAATTTTTCTTCTCTCTCCTTCATATAAATTGGTAATAGTCAGAGGGCACGTGTGGCTCTATTACTCTGCTATCCATTTATACACATTTTGAGTTCAGAGGCCTTGCCTATCTGCTCAATAACATATGTTGGACGTATCTCAACATAAAATCATCACATAATAATATTCATAATAATTATAATAATAGTCGTTCATTTCCGACTCACATATTATTAATACAATAAAACATTTTTGGGATAATTATTCTTTCTTTTATACAACTCATGACCTTTCATTTCAATAACTTATTTGGATTCCTTTGTTTTAAGCTTGTGGCGATATTTAGTAGGCATTTTGTATTGTTTTAAGAGCTTATTCTATATGGTAGTGATTCTATTTGTCATCACTCTAATGCTCATTGATATTTAATTAACATTGTAGCTGGTTTTGACTCATTTATATTTTTTCATTGATAACTCAGCTAATCTGCCAGTGTTATTTTTTATTTGATTGTTTTGGTTTCTTCTTTTGTGAAACATTAATTTCTATTTATCCCCTTTTTGTGATAGGGTTTGTTAATGATGTTATGTAGCGTCATCATTATTTGTGTAATATTTAATTATTTTATATCTCAATTTTTATGATATTTCATTATACATTTCCAAAATTTACATGTGTTTACACATTTTGTTTCACACTTGTTCGTAAGTTTAGCCTTACTTTGTTTTGAACTTAGCTTATCTTTCTTCTAAATTCCCTCTCATTTATAATAATAATGGTTCCAATCAAATACTTACTGTAAGTTGTGCTTACATTACTTTTGAATTTTGATAATAGTTACTTACAAAATTCTTTTTAATTTTCTGACACTGGCTCATAATACTTTTTTAAAGAAGACTGGTTATAAGTCCCTTTTATCTTTTTAGTTGTGATTTCACTTATGACATAGGTATTATTTTTATTATCCTTCAATATGAGGTAGGGTATTTATTTTGTTATATAATGGACCCTGTTATATACATTCATTTTTCTTATAGGTTAATCTTCTCATTTATACATTAGTTGGTTTGCATGGTCGTTTTACTCAAAATCAGTCCCATTTTCTCAGTGTTCCTTCACACTTGGTTTAGCCATTGTCCATGATTATATGAGCTGCTCCTGTTCGGATTGCTGTCGTCTTCATAATGACTTCTGTTTGTGTCCACTTTCTTGCTATTATTCTGTATTTAAATGGTTCTGTCATAGAATTCTCACTGGTTTCCATTGCTATCGCAATCATTTCATTGTTTTGTTTATACAACGAATAGGTCAATGCTATTTCCATTGTAGATGCTATCGTTGCTATAGGATTATGCATGTCCATTAAGTGTCTTCTCCTTCTTATTCTGTTACCCACTATTTTGTAGTGGTTCCTTCCTAAAGGTTCTACTAAGTTCCTTCTGTTATTTTTAAAATTCATGAATTCATTCTGGTCGTTAATTATTGCATTAAACATCTCAAACAGTCCATTCTTCATCATCTCCAATTCTTCTCTGGTATTTATGAGTTTCCTTGGATGTATCTGTCTTACTTTCTTCATTTCCATAGTTTGGATATCCTCCTTGTGGCTGTTATTTTTATTTGCAGACAACAGTATGCTTTTGTCTTCTTTAGTTTTTATTTCTTTCCTACTATCTTCTATTTTCTTATTTCCCGGTTTCCCGTCCTCGTTCACTGTTTCTTTAATACTTTCAGAAGTACCGTCCAGTGGTTCACTCCATTTCTTGAGACTCCTCTCCATTGTTTCCTCTATCCTTCTGAAATGCTTATCCATTTCCTGTTTATCCTCCCTTCTCCATTCCATCATTATCCTGAACCTCTCCTGTGTGCTCAGGTCTTCTTTCTGGGTGGGTTTCTCTATTTCCGTCGGAGTTAATAATCCTTTCACATCTTTGGCTATTTCTTTTTCTAATTGGACATTGGGTTGTTCCAGGTTTTTATTATTTGGTGTTTCGCTGAACCCTTTTATTTGATTATGTTTCTTCCTCCAATCACACATCTCTTCTCTGGATAGCTCGAACATAACCCTTATCCATTCTCTTAGCTCTGCGTTTTCTGTTTGTATTTGACGTTCCGGTTGTCTTATAGATTGTCTCCATTGGTCATATTCCTCCTGTGTATATTCCTCTGTCACCTGTGCGTATATTCCCGTTCTTTTGTTTTTCATTTGTTCTCCATTACTGCAGAATCTCTCCCAATCTTCTTCAGTCATTCTTTCCACCTTGTTATCGCCTTTTCCGTGGGCTGTCCCGATAGTCTCTTCCTTGCTGCATTTGGTTTCCAGCTTCCACATTCCATCATAAATTCCTTTCCATGACATTTTGTTGTATGGCGGTTCCATTTCATCCGCGCGACTCATTTGTGCTCGTTCATGGTCAGTGGTGTTCCTTTCGATGTACTCCATCTGTCTGCTAAACTTTTAAAATAGTGCTGTCATCCATTCTGCATAGCTGACTCGTTTTTCTTCTATCTCCCTTTCCGATCTCTTTGTCTCCTTTTCCGCCTCCTTCTCGTGTTTTGCCGGTTCCATTTCCGTAGTCGCCGCTAGAATCTGTAAAGTTTAAAGGTGTGTTTCCTTACCTATTCTAGCCCTACTAGTTGGCGCGCCACTTTGTAAAGCTTCTTTATGTGGGGTTGTAAAAATTTAATTAAAGTTTAATATGTTTGTTGTGTTAAACGTGTCAAAACGTATGCTCTCAGTCGTGTACGGGTAAACCGTATTCTGCTCTGCCGCATTCAAACGTTGCCGCCTCGCCACCTGATTGGCGTACAGCTCTCTGCAGTATTACCCAGCTTGCGTCTCGCTTTAACGCCTTCACTTCAATAATTACTAGTCGTAATTCTAAATTAACGGAATCAAACATACAGCATTGCAGATTGAGAACATTTATTAATCCTTTAGAATATTTCACTTGGTTTATTATACATCAAAATTCGTTTTCGGCACCGGCTATTACAATTGTGTAGTTGGTACTTGCTCAGCTCAGTTGTATACAGTCAATCAGTAATGTTAGTTTACAGTAAAAATTATCGTTTTTCTCAGGGGTGTAAAGTCCTTTTGGCTACAGAAATATATGTTTACGGCTAACACACAACAAGTTATAATAATTCTTACAACTAATTACATAAATAAATCGATATCTCATTACATTTGACTAAGTAATCACCAATGAAAACTTGTGAAGCAATTTATGGTTATGTTTCATTTGCCAGAAGTTCGTTATTAGAAGATTCGTTAATTATTTATCATAATTTACTTTCTTAATAATTGTTAATTTGTTATAGTTAAATAGTGAATTTAAATAAGCATTTATTTTGACTCGGAATAGTGATCAGTGATTTTGAAATAGTTATATTTAATTCAGACCAAAATTTGTGAATACGCTTTAAGGGATAATGTTTATACTCATCAGTTACTTGTTGCTGAAGATCCTGACGTCGTCTTCTTCGATAGATAACTCCTGGGCTGTCGTCTTCTTCTATGGATGATTCCTGTCGTCTATTTCCCTCGTCTCGGCACTTTTCTTTGCTACTTCAGGCCTCGTAATTCTTCAGTTGGTGTCGTCTTCTTCTTTTAGGAGGTTCCACTGATCTTCATATAGTGTCCGTGGTCGTTTTTCTTCGTCACGGCGTCGCTTCGACTTCTTTGGATCACTACGGTTTGTTAAATTAATTTTTTTTTATAAATAAAATTTACGTTCAGGATTCCCTGTACTGTTGTACTTGTCTTCTATTAGTTTTAAATAGTTTTGAAATTGTTTGAAGAATAATAATTTAATGTTAATACGAGAGCTACTCGGTCCACCCTCTGGCGTTGGTTAATAATGACTTACTGAAAATCTAACGGTTTTTTGGCGTTATTTTTCTTGTTGCTATGGTTACTTCATAAATTATGCTAATTTTTCATTGGTTATTAACTCAGGTTATTGTTAGGATTTATCGTCTTTTTTTGTCTATTTCTACCAAAATATCTTCAACTGAAGATTACTACTTTGTTCTAATAGCTAGGGTCATCACATTAGTACCATTCTTCCTAATTTTTTATGATGAACATTTTGATACCCCTCATGCCTACTTTTGGATAGCTAATTACATTTTTACTATTTTCCCAATTTTACATCTTACACATATTTTATTCAAAATTAGTTGTTAATCACATTTTTTTTTGTACTATGAATACCCACTTACATGGTTTAATCATTTGGCACGTTCTGCCTTAACTTTGGATTATTATTTGTTCTCAAATTAATAAATTTATGTTCAACAGTTTGGCTTAGAGCCTAGATTCCATTCTACTTCCATCTAACATTTCTTACTAACATTCCTGGTAACTCTAATACAATTTACAAACAAAACAAACAATAAACATCAGTATCCCTAACTCTAATTCTTACTATTAAACATTTCTTTTCAGGTTCTACCCTGAAATAACTTTTAATTGCTGTTATCTGCTTACCCTACAATTTACTCTATGCTATGATTTTCTGAACACAAACAAAATTCTTAATACTTACTTAAAGAAACTTAAAGAAACTCTTATAATACTATCGACAAACTGTTCCTTGTATGCTATGTCCTATCTACTATTCCCTTCACTTAAACAAAGTGTTAGTCCTTCTTAATTTGCTATACACTCTGATACCTTAACTCTTACCTTAATATATAATCTTGATATCTTATTACCTAAATTAACAATATTACAATTAGTTCAATCTTACCTACTAGTGCACAGTTTATCACAAATTGTTTATCTGTTTAACATAGTTGGCTTACATAATATTTAGTTCTACACTCTCACTACATTTTTTCTTTCATTAGAAAGTTTCTATAATTACTACCCTGCTCACTTTGTTTCATTATTTTATACCTATCACTTCACTACTTATTTATTTTTACACACACACTTTTGGGCTTATTCGCTTGTTTATTCATGGGTTGTCTGATTACCTTAAATCACTGTGTGATTATGGTCATTTATAACTATTTACCTCCAAATCACACTGATCACTTTTGGTCATCATTTTAATATTGCTTTTGTTTTGGGCTCAAAGTATTGTTTATAGCCTTTGGCCATTACTACTACAATTAGTTTGGGGTATGGTTAGCTTCTAACCCCCCTACATTATATTATACAATTACATTCTTTAAATAATAAGATACATGTGATACTATTACCCTTCATTAATCTTATTGTCCTAGCTACATCTCATATGCTACAGACATCAATTCATTACTAAATTTACAATATTCTGTTCACTTTTTTGAGATGACTTGATTGTACTTAAACTTCTTCTTCACTGTCTCTTGGTTTTCTTTTGGTTCCTATCCGATCTATTGTGTCAAGTGTGTCGGGTTAATAGTCATTTGTCATTTATTGGGTTACTGGGTTATTGATCTTTAAGTTCATAAGTTTTTTGCCTTTTACTCTTATTTTCAGCTGTTTATTTTATAATTAAATACCATTGAATTCTTGCTACCTTATGTCATGTTACAATATCTACCTATTTTTGTTCCTGATTCTCCTCTTTCCCCTAATAATTTTTTATAAAATTCAATAGAGTTCTCAATTTACATTGTTTTCTGTGAGTAGAAACCATACCATCAGTAACTCTTTAACTCTTAACATCAGTAACTCTTAACTCTTATACTCTCCATGAAATGTTATTACGGTCTTGAACATCTTTATGGTTTCCTTTACAGCCTCTTATAAAGCAAACTCATATAATGGTAATTAATTTGTATAAAAGTAAATTTTAATTCCTTGTTATTTGTAGGATGTTCTAGCGGTCAGTGTAAAGAAAGAAGCAGATCCAGAAGAGGCTGAGACTGAACAGGTAATGTCCATAACCATTATTTAGCCCATAGCTAATGTGTTACGTTGTTCCGTGTCATGTACCACTAGAGATTTGGATCACATTAGTTTGTAGATATGTAATTAAAAATGAACAGAATACACAAACTGTATCATAGTGTTGTATACATATAAACTACATGAGATTAAGTAAGTAAAATTGCACACTCGTGTGAGTGCGTGCGCGCACACATACACCATGTAGGTACAGAGTATGGATATTTATTGCAAAAATTGATAGGTGATTCTATATGTTTCATATTTAGTATTGATCACCTCTTTATATAGTACTCTATAAATCACCGAAAAGACAAAGTAAATTTTATAATTGTTCTATTTGCAGGATGTATTCCCAGTTATAAATTCTGTCTTTAAAGGAGAAACGCATGTAAAAGAAGAAATCATCAATGAAGAGAATGAACAGTTTGTTGATCAGGTATTATACATAGTTATAAATTTGTTTATAGTAACAAGAATTTATTGTTGTAGTGAACAGCAGTGTTGTTATTTGTAAACTTATCGGTTAATGTTTTAGTGGATGGTTAGTGAGGATCGGTCAATAATACAACTTTAGTTATTTTGCGTCGACGTTTCGACAATATTTATTGTCATCTTCAGGACCTGTGTATGAAATACAATAGAAATATCAAACATAACGAAACAATTAAATATTTGGGTGAACGTGTTGGTGATGTGAGTGTGTGCGTGCGTATGTATGTATCATTTTTTATGTGAAGACTTATGATAGTTTGTTTACATCTTCAAATTATCTTTAAGAAAGCGAGCAAATTATAGTATGAGAGAACTTAATTTATACAGTATTACAATTTAAATTACTAAATATAATGTTATTTTAATTAATTAAACAAACAGTAACCAACAATTGGATATTACAGTAGATTGGTACATAAATTGTTTATACCTACAACAGTCAACATATAGCAAAGTAATATATTACCTATAACTAAAACAGATTAGGGGATGTTCACTACGTAATTATTAAAAGTTATTTTTACCATGTTTCACTCCCTACTGCTGTTAGCAAACAATCATAATTTAGAAACATACAATTTACACAATATTGTAAAACATTATGAATTATAGTAAACATTATAGTAGATTATAGTTTAAAAGTATTTATTAAAACAAATTGATAATTACACAACTGAATCTTCAACACCATGTTCATCTTCATCTGTAACTCCAGCATCACTTTCGTCTCTATCTTCCTCTTCAACATCACTTTCATCTTTATCTTCATCTTCAAAATCACCTTCATCTTTATCTTCATCTTCAAAATCACTGTTGTCTTTAACTTCATCTTCAACATCACTTTCATCTTTATCTTCATCTTCAGGAATTTTGTTTTCTGAAGGTTTTTCCCCTTTGTCTTGCTGCTCTTCACAAGAGCGCTTTCTCTTGTTTGGCTTACTCTTACAATTTAAAAGCTTCCAATTGCATGATAAATACGTCAACTTGGCAGCTCTTTGTGAATTTAGGAGATTTCTTTTTTTGCTGTGAACCCAACTGAATGTACTGAATGTACGTTCAGTAGCAGCAGATGTCACAGGTGCTCCTAAAATTCGAATAGCTACATCTGCTAGTTCACATGTTCCTCTTAATCCCCTCCACCACAGAACTGGGCTCAATTCATCAATGCCTTCCCACACAAATTGTTTTCCCCAGATCCCTTGCTTGTCTCTATAGTCAGCTATATTTTCTTTTATTTTAGGGATGCTTACACCCATTTTCCGCCCAACATCACAAACAAAGCTAACTGCATCTAGTAACTCGAGTGGTTTTAAACTGCTCCCTTGAGCAGCTGGATTTAGTAGGTCTGCTGCAAGGTGTATTTCCCCTAAGCCAAAATCTCTCCGCTTTTTAAACTTCTTCAGAACATTTTTCTCTTCTGCTTTTTGTAATGGAGAAAGTGGGAGCTGTACAATTAAAGTTTTCTCCAAGTCATTGAATTTTGAAAATACTTTATGTATCTGTGGCTGGTTACTTTCAAAAGCAGTTATCAGATGTACAATAGGATTTAAGATGTCTACCATTTTTTGTACACGAACCCAGAATACACAGTCATCTAACAACCTTCTTTTCATTTCTGTGGAGAGTTCTGCCTGTTCACTGACAGCAAGTGTTTGAAGTACGACTTTATTTGCCAATAAACTTTTTATACAAAACAAGTGACTGCCCCATCTAGTTTTCCCTGGTAGCTTTAATGTAACTCTATCCTTGAACTTTTTTTTCTCAGCCGAGATCTGGTCAAACAGTGCCTTTAAAATATGGCTGTTTTTGATTGTCTTCACAATGTCGATTACAGTAGCCATAAAGGACTTCACTGATGTACAGCGTAAAATATCTGAACAAAGCAGGTGCAACAGGTGAGCAAGGCAACCAAGGGCCACAATGTTAGGATACTTTTCTTTAACTATGTTCAGCACAGCCTTCATATTAGCATCATTGTCTGCAATAATGACTAGAAATTTTTCTGGACCATATTTTATAAGAATTTTTTCAATTAGTTCAGCTAAATACTTTGCATTGTGTCTATTGTCTTTTGTCATAACAAAGTCAACAAAAAGTGGATCCGGTTTGGAAACTACAAAGTTAATTATGGATTCATTGTTTAAGTTGCTCCATCCATCACATTGCAAATGTAGATCTTTTGAGTCTTGTAACTGTTTACTTACTTCAGTCTGCATTTCGGTATATTGAGCATCTAAATAGGTTGAAGCCAGACGATACCGTGAAGGTAGGACATAAGATGGTCGAATTTTCTTGAAGAAATCAATCCACAGAGGATGTTCAACGAGTGCCAATGGAGACCCACTAACAAATATTGCCTTAGCAAGGTATTGATGTAGACGTTCCTGCAACACACGAACAGAAACAAATTAAAACCGATAACCTACAGAAAAAATGTACAATGATCTTAGCAACACATAAATTACATGTTTAAAGCATAAAGCCCAAATAAAAAAGCCTGCGAATTTTGTAACAAAAGTGAGACCGGCATTTATGTTCCAGTTTAGATTAGGGTAAGGTATCATATTTTAAAATCTTAATGTGATAACATAGCAACTATTTGATTAAAAAACGCCTGCGTAATAACTAAAATACACAATAAGGTACTTGTGGGTACTGGTGTAGTGGGTAGTTTTTCTTTTGCGTTTTCATGACAAGTTTTGTAGTTATTAATAATAATAATAATGAAAAGATTTATTACACAAACAATGTTTACACAAAGCAGATACAACGATACAAAATATCGTAATCTTATAGACATGGCCATTAGCCATCCGTCAAGCTGAGCACTGAGCCATTGACTGCTACATAAAAACTCACTATCAAATTTTATGAAATTTGCAATGAAATTAACTAATACATTATTTAATGAAAATATGCATGAATGAAACACTATCAGACCTACCAAAAATTCTAAAACAGAAACTAAATAAATAACTCTGAACTCTGCTTTGTTTAAAGAGAACGCGAAATTACAAAATATTCCCACTCAATTCACTCGGAGGCCTATCTTCATGTTAGACTCAGCAATTATTTTATGAACATATAAATTATTACGCATTACGCAAATATATTTTCTAAATTCACTACTAAGCTACTAGGTCCTTTGTTTTGCGTGAATAGGCCTCTTCCTAACGCCGCGACTTTAAACTTCCATCCAAAAGATATACATCAAAGAAAAATTACATTTTTGTAGTTATTATTTAACTGCATGTAGGCCTAGAGAGACTAATGTAAAAAAAATATATTTGTAATTTTTAGGTGACCTTGGTGTACAGCCATTATAGAATTTCTTTAAAGATAAAGCACATGCTCATGCTAAATGTAGAACCTAGCCCTAATGGCCTAAAATGTTAAAATATAATACTTAAAAATGCCCGGTTCGGTTTAAAATTAAATCAAGCTAGACGTCGAATTTCATTTCCATTAATTAAATTAACGAGCCTATTAACGAAGACTCGACGAAGTATACGTTGTATACCTAGGTTAAAAGATTAGTTAAATATAGACCAATGCAGTACATACATTCGGTTGAATTGCATTATCTTAAACCAAACTTAAACTTTTTTCTATCACAGAACCTGACGGTTTTGACCTAATGTAACCTTTGGTTGGCAGATAACGGATTTGAATCCACATAATCTTTGAGATAATATGAATAATAAGCAGACTATGTACTTTAAAGCGTTACGAGCTTTAATTAAATATTAAAGTCATAAACCTGTTTATATAATTGAAACTCTGCTTGCTTTTTAAATCAAAATATTCGAATTTGTCCCACTTACCTTCATTGCGAAACAACCAGGGTGTCGTCTGATGTACTTAGGCAGAGAAAAACAACAGGTAATGCAATGACACACACGTATTTTACAAACATAAATAAAATGGTATTTTATTTATATAGCATGACAATTTTTCTGTTTACCTTCTGGTTTAGATTTATTAAACTACGCCTTATGGCTGAATTGTGAAACTACGTCAAATTATGATTTCTACGGTAATTATGCTTTTATACCCTTCTATACCCTCCGAACAATATTTGATTCACCTAGCCATGCTATCAAGATTTATTTATTACTGAATATATATATATACTTACGACTAACTTATTTTCTACTCAAAAAACGACCCAGTAATGCACACGCACAACTCACATACTATTTTAATTCCCCATAATTTAGATTTAGCGCTTTTAAATTGATTTTAATTAGTTAGTAGATGTTTAAATGATTACTTTCCTGAACTTAGATCCATAACGACCACGTGGTGAATTTAGTTCATTGTTGTTTTCCTTGTTGTCTGAGTAGGGTTCACTTTTTTATGTCCGAAAAGTTTCTGCTGTTAATTTAGATATTCACTAATCACATTTTGCACTGCTTTTTTGTTTCTGCACTCACATAATTAAAATTTTGCTTTAACACATGGTACTGTTGTACAGCCGGCCGGCTCTCTGTGTTGAAGGCGACAACGTAGTTTTCCTAAGCGTCTATATAAACCACGCCTTCTCCATCCATGGCACCTATGTTCGTGATTGGTTGGTAAAAATCACGTGACGCTTTAATGAGTCGTCACGTGATATCACTTGTGGAGCGAGTTTAAATAGTTTCGTTCTGTCTCTGGGCTCGCTAAAAAGTTTGTGCTTTTTGCCAAAGGAAAACGCAATCATCCGCGCACCGGTTCGCATTCCAACACCTCAAGGAGCAGTGCTTATTGCAGGGCGCTGACAAAATATGCGTCTTGGTGCTCCGACGAAGTAAAACAAGGAATGTTAATTGTTCAAAACTGAGGCCCTGTTTGGGTAGACCTTATGTTACACTTATAATTGCAATAAAAAATAAAACCCCTCAAAATTGTCCCATCACAATACCCCCCCAATGAGAAATCTTCTGTCGAAACAGAAGAAATCTCATTGCTAACCCTAAGAGGATCGGTGAGGATATGGAGCCAACAACCCCCCTTTAATTTCTTAACACATCATGGGTAAACTACCCCCCTGGCTCGGCGACTATGGATGCATCTGAACGAGATCCCTGGACTTCTCTGTAAGAGATCCCAACACCGAAAAATCGAACAGACACGCACCACGGTGCACCTTACCTTCTATCATGCTACCCCAAAAATCCTCAATCCCTGGCTTATATCATGCCAAATCCTCAACCGATGTGTTCCCCCTTATCATGCACACTGGGTCGCCTTTAGCACTACTGGGCTCATACATATACTTGTTAATCTTTTTTTTTTTTTAAATTCAAAAATATTTATTGCTAAATCAAACTCACTTATTCTAACATTTGATTATACCTACATACTGCACCACGCAATTCTACAAAAAACACTAGTACTACACCTAAACAATAATACAATCAGAAATCAAAAACATCAATTAGATGGCAGGCACAAAATCAAAAATTTTTTTTTATTTTTCAAAATTTTAAAACCAGTTTCAAAAAAAAATTTTAATTCAGAAAAATTTAAATTTCTTAAAATATTTTCTTTCTATATTGAAGTTATTTACAGCTTGTTTAAGTTGATCAAAAAACAAAAGTTAAATTAACTTTCATACTAAACCTGCCTAGAATATGACCTCCTATCAGCTGATCAAAACTAGATCAAGTCCAGATCCTTGACCTACATACGTTATGTACAAGTTACATCTGTGAATACATTAACCTCCTGTAAAATTCAGTCTTGCAACGCAAAAACATAATAAAATACAACATTTAAAATTAACAAAATATTATTATAATTAACAATTGGATTGACATTTAAATTATTCAAATAAACACTTTATAATTTTACATTTTCAAATTCTATTAAAATTTTCCTTGGTTTCAATCAAAATTTTACCTTTTTACTATGAACCTCTTTTCTTTGATAATCTCATCTCCACTACTTTGGGTGATTTAGTTATTTATACTGGCTTGAACAAATTGCAAATCATTCCTAAGTGATATTCTACAGCTGGTCAGCTGACATCCCTAGCTAATTGTAAACACATTTCAAAATTGAGCAAATTGCATGAAATCTAACGTATAACAATAAAATAATACACTTAAAATTATAGCATGAACAACTTGTATTGACTTGTCTGAGCAGCTAGTTATTTAACAGAGCACAAGCAGTTTTTATAGGATCAAATTTGAATTAGTAAAACATTTTTATGTTATAAGATTTACATTCGTGGCTCCTCTGAGCCACCTCCCGGCCACACACTCTATTGCAAATTGTGTAAGACTGTGGCGCCTTTTCGCTTCCACAGAGACTGTATATTTTGGAGCAGGGTTTACCTCTCCGTGTCTCTGCTTCCGCTATTAAGTTTTAAAATAGTGAACATCATCATGTTCTTGTTATAAAATGATACACCCTTAAAACGGTTCTACCACCTGTCTCTGCTACCCCTACGCGGGCAGAGTGGCAGCCGCTGTTCCATAGTCTGGTGATTCCCCTTAATTTCACCCCCCATCAATTTCAAAGTACACCTTTACAACGATAACAGCTATGGCCAGTTATGGCAGAACGTGACGCAATGAGCCCCAACCATAGCTGTTAAAGCTAAACCAATTCCACGGTCAAGGTTCGGTGAGGCCGTGACCGCCCGAAAAGTTGGGGAATCACAAGTATAATATTTCCTTTTAAAATTAAAATTGATAATTTATATTACATGACATTTCTAGTCTTGGTGGTGTTTTAACTAATACATTTCTTTCTTAACTATCTTAATGTCCATTTACATAAAATACATAATGTGTGTATAAACAATAGTAACAATTTATAATAATAGAATATAAAAATGTCTGTTTAGGTATGAAAATATTAATATTCACAAATACATCCATCATCACTCAGCTAGATAATACTTTTTTAACTGGGTCACATTATAGGTTCCCTTTATTTCTCGAGTTTGCAAATCTACTAAAACATACGCATTCTCCATTTTCACTTGGCTAACCTCATATGGACCGTCATACGATAGGAAGAATTTCTTAATTTCAAAATTATTAATAACATTTATTTTTAACCTTTATGTTATTCCACAAACTAAACTATTTAAGACTTATTTAGTTATTAATTGTTTTTCAATTGAAATTTCATCAAATAATTTAAACATCTCATAAAAATTCAATCATACAACATTAAATCACAATATTTAGCCATCTCAAATTATTCACTTCAATTGATTATTAAACTTTACATTTTTCAATTATTATCAAAATTTACAAAGCATCGATTATTGTCTTCATAATTATTCAACTTCATAATTATTATTACGCTAATTATTCATGTAAACTGCAAAATATTAATAATATATATACACAAATGAATTCACAAATTATTTACAAATCATTCGTCAAGAACTGTTCAGTTGTTTCACACTTCATTTGGTAAAGCAGTCCCTTCCATAACCATTAATTACATGACTAAACGTTCAATAAACATTTATTGTCTCTACCCCCAATCATCGTACAAAAATCTGGTTTTACGTGTACACAGTTCATTCTTTACTAAACACACTATATTATTTTTATTAATATAAAGATTATCCAAATTCTTATATTCTTCCACAATATCAACAGGATTATTCTCTGTTATTAAATTATGTAATTTATTATCATCAAGTATAGTCCAGTCGCCTTTAGTACGATCTGTCATAGTTATGTCAATTACAGTTTCATTATCATTATTATCTGCTGCTGTATTCGCTTTGTCATAAAGTAAGTAGTCTATTACATCAATTGCTGTACTAACTATTTCACAAGGTAAGTACTTATTATTAATAACTCTTTCAATGTCTAATCTCTGCAATAACTCGTCATAATCTCTACTAACCTTAAATAACATTACCTTCTTGTCAACATCTCTTTCATCATAATACCAATTCACACTTTTTCTATCATTTCGTACAGAGGGTATTAAATCATAAAAATGCCTACTACAAATTAAAAAATTATTTAGATATATATCGCTTTCTTGTAAGGGACTCTCGCCCTTCAAAAATATTCGTAACCAGCTTGGTTTACCATAAAACTGGGGAAAATTTACTCTCTGCCCTTTATTCACAAAATCATTCTCTTCAAACTCTCTCTGTAACTTACAAACACTCTCTCCTCTCTCTCTCACTGTTTCTATATTATTATGATCGCTAATTACTTTCACAGTATTATTTTTATGTATCTCGTTTTCAACTATCTTACTACTATCGGTTGTTAATTTATTTTCGTCATTATTTGTTATCTTATTATTACTCTGGTTGTCTGTTATTTCGTCACAATCACTCGTAACTGTGTTATTTTCTACCTCCTCCTTCCATGTTCTACTTTTGTTTATTTCGTCTTGAATATTATTTGTATTTATAATTATCTCACCTCTCATGCCCACAATAGTTTTATTCATACTTTCTAATTTGTTATTCGTATTTATTTCACTCATTCTTAATTCGCTCCTCACATTCATAAACTCGTTATTTAAATCAGTCAGTTTAATATTTATAGTATTCACTTCTGATTTAATCTCATTTTTAAATTCATTTAAACATGTGTTTAGATTATTATTTTCTGACTTAATTTTCTCGTCTTGTTTGTCAAGTTTATCATTGATTTCAGTTTTCATTCCTGACATCATTTCCATTATTAACGCTAACTGATTAAATATATTTACATTATCGCTTATTTTTGCGTCTACTGTCTCAATCGTTAATTCGTGTGTTGTATTGTCTACACTCTCGTTAATATTTGTCGATACTAAATCGTCTTGCGTAACATTTAAAATTGACCCCTCCACAATATCTTCACATAAATTTACACTCTCGCTTTTCTCTGCCATTTTTCGATCAGGTTGTAAATTAATTTATTTTATATTACATTAAAAATTAATTTACAATGTCAACTGTTCAGGCGCCAATTAAAGCGTTACGAGCTTTAATTAAATATTAAAGTCATAAACCTGTTTATATAATTGAAACTCTGCTTGCTTTTTAAATCAAAATATTCAAATTTGTCCCACTTACCTTCATTGCGAAACAACCAGGGTGTCGTCTGATGTACTTAGGCAGAGAAAAACAACAGGTAATGCAATGACACACACGTATTTTACAAACATAAATAAAATGGTATTTTATTTATATAGCATGACAATTTTTCTGTTTACCTTCTGGTTTAGATTTATTAAACTACGCCTTATGGCTGAATTGTGAAACTACGTCAAATTATGATTTCTACGGTAATTATGCTTTTATACCCTTCTATACCCTCCGAACAATATTTGATTCACCTAGCCATGCTATCAAGATTTATTTATTACTGAATATATATATATATATATACTTACGACTAACTTATTTTCTACTCAAAAAACGACCCAGTAACGCACACGCACAACTCACATACTATTTTAATTCCCCATAATTTAGATTTAGCGCTTTTAAATTGATTTTAATTAGTTAGTAGATGTTTAAATGATTACTTTCCTGAACTTAGATCCATAACGACCACGTGGTGAATTTAGTTCATTGTTGTTTTCCTTGTTGTCTGAATAGGGTTCACTTTTTTATGTCCGAAAAGTTTCTGCTGTTAATTTAGATATTCACTAATCACATTTTGCACTGCTTTTTTGTTTCTGCACTCACATAATTAAAATTTTGCTTTAACACATGGTACTGTTGTACAGCCGGCCGGCTCTCGGTGTTGAAGGCGACAACGTAGTTTTCCTAAGCGTCTATATAAACCACGCCTTCTCCATCCATGGCAACTATGTTCGTGATTGGTTGGTAAAAATCACGTGACGCTTTAATGAGTCGTCATGTGATATCACTTGTGGAGCGAGTTTAAATAGTTTCGTTCTGTCTCTGGGCTCGCTAAAAAGTTTGTGCTTTTTGCCAACGGAAAACGCAATCATCCACGCACCGGTTCGCATTCCAACACCTCAAGGAGCAGTGCTTATTGCAGGGCGCTGACAAAATATGCGTCTTGGTGCTCCGACGAAGTAAAACAAGGAATGTTAATTGTTCAAAACTGAGGCCCTGTTTGGGTAGACCTTATGTTACACTTATAATTGCAATAAAAAATAAAACCCCTCAAAATTGTCCCATCACAACTTACATTTTCTTGAGTATCCATATGGTCCAAAAATGACAATAGTTGTGATTGTTGTGAAGACTGAGAGGTTGAAGACTGCAACAAAGTTTTTGATTGTCCACATTGCTGTAATCCCCAAACTTCTGATGAGGATGAAGATGATAGGTTTGAATTTCTGCTTGCAAGCCTATTATGCTCATTACTACTTGCACTTGGCCCGGGTTTTGGTTCTGTTTCAAAAGATGTGTCAATTTCCATGGGTTCCAGGACACTCATGTTTTGTGGAGTTGATGTTGAAAAAGATTTGAAAACAGCAGTAGCACAAATGTTTGAATTTAACACTTTTTTCAAATCTGCAGGGAGTCTTGAAACACTTTTTTATATGGTTACTCATGTAACCCCTCTTTGCTTTTTAATGCTTTAGGAAAAAAAAAAATTTTTTTTTTTTTTTTTGAAAGAGAGGCCACTAGTTATTTAGAACTAGGCGGAAGGCCTAGAGAAGCAAAAAATGCGCTGGGTCCAGTGAGACGGGACTTGCAAATGAAACTCTGCTTTAAGACAACAATAACAAGTTTTATTAGACTAATTTTTTTTTTTTTTACAATTAATTCTCCAGTATATGTTGTAAGTTATCGTAAATACGGTGTATTTAGTTTTCGGTTTATTTTGTAAACAAATCGATCAAATACGGTGTATACGTTAACTTGTAATAAAATAAAAGTGTTGCTGCTGTTATTTAAAATTATGTTTGTGTTTAAAATATTAAAGGTCTTGTTTAAACAAAGTTCAATTATGTGTGAAATATTCTTTTGAAATAAATCAAAGTTTGAAATAGTTGTTTCTAATTGAAGGTTACTAACGTGGTAAAGTAATTTACAATGTAACATTCGAGGTTACTCACAGTGTGTTTACAATGGTGTAATTATACTTGTTTGAAACGAATCCCCTTATATGAAACAAATAAAATAGTTGAGTTGATAATAATTAAATGCTAAATTTGCTTAATTTGAAATGTAAAATACAATAGTTGGTTGCTTGATATTGATGACCGTCTGGTTGATATTGGCTGTAAAACTTCTCCTCCAGGTTGCTGATAGTCTTAGTACGTTACGTCTCGTAATGTCTGGACAATATAAATAACTAAATATACTTTCACGTACCTGGTCGTGTTTTCTAGAAGTTCACTGAGCTGTCAACTCAGTTTACAAACACCAACTCACTTTAGTAGCAAGGTTAGATTGCCTTGTTTGCTAGTTAGTGGGCGCCACACTGATTTATTTAGGGAAAATCCCGTGTAAAACCCACAAATAGAATTACTGAATGATTAAAAAATTTAAAATAATGGTGTATCACCTTTATGGCAATGCTATTCCAAAATATTAAAACACAACTGAAGGTTGTTCGAGTTTTCTTAATAAAATATTTAATTATCATGTAGAAATAAATCAAATCGAGTGATGCTGTTAATAATGGGTTTTATTTACACCCTTATCGAGAATTCAAAAAACAAATATAATGAAAACATACAAGTTGTACAATTATAAATCAGTTATTATATGCCTTATACGGCTTGCTCAGAACATGAATTATAAATCTGGCTAAGTCCAGATGTTATTTATTTTTAACATTACAATTATGAAAATCTCAGATGTGAATTCTTTGAGACACGAAAAAGAAAATTATGCCTACACAATATCTAATGATTTGCTGATAAAATATTGGTTGATAATGTTTTGAGGTTACTTTCATTAAGTAAACAAATAAAAAATGACCTGTTGAGAGGTCGCGCGTTTGTCAACGCTTGCTTTTTGATTTACAAAATTTATCATGTGAGAACACTTACAACTAACATACAGCTTAATTCATAATAACAAATTCATATAATAAATTGAAACGTGGTGTAATCTTGAAATGTTTCTGTGTTTTGCGTCAGTACAGATCAGTGTAGAAAAATTGTACAGGTTATGGCGCTCTGATAAAAAGTGAATAATGATTGCACTGTTACCTTTTGGTTTTAATTATTTAATTAAAACTCATTAACCACTTCGGTAATCGGATTATAATGATTACCGGGTTTTGCACAACACACGCACCAGCACAGACTATTGCGATCCTCTTCTGACTAAATGGATCATGAATGATAATAATTAATTATTTTCTGTTCATTATTTCCCGCACAAAATTGAAATAATACTGCACATAATCACTGTTGTTTTCTGTAGATTAACTTGAAGTAGTTGTTTCTTGGTGTTGAACTGTTTATTTCGATGTATTATGTAGATGATGCTAATAGTTATTAAAAGTGTAGAGATAGCGAACACACGTCTGTGCTGTATGAAGTTTGGTAAGAGTCTGTCGAGAAATTCGTTGCTTCCTCTTATATACCCTCCTTGTCGATCGGTCTTAGGTAAAAATGTTAATTACTAACTAATTTTGTGATTGGTCCTGGCAGGTGTGACGAGTATGACGTAGTTTTATTTTGGCCGTTGATAACGGTTTTTTAACTGTCAAACGCTGATGTGACAGATAGCTTTCATTGTTGTTGTTATTCATAAACCAATTTCTGATGCATATTTTGCAAATGATGCTAACATCTTTCCCGCACTTAATACAATTGCGATTGGGTCGATATCATTATCAAATTAAAGATCATTTTTTCTTCTTTAATTTGATATCACTCGATACCAAGTTAACTTCACTTTGACCGACATTGTTATAAAATCAATGTTCGGGTACACCATTTTCACTGTCGTCTGCTTTTTCTGAATCGCCGATTTTACACTTTGGTTAATATTGTTTGTGCTCACATATCATTTTATTATTCAAACGTTTATGTGGGAACACCATTAACTCTGTACTGACATTTTTACTGAACATTATGAGTACACCTAAACTCTATACACTGTACTGAACGATCCTAATTACTATGACATTTCGTTTTATGCTAACTCGTTCTATTCTACTATTTAACAATTGAATTACGATTAAATTTATCATTTTAATAATGTTTTTTGTTACGTCAGAGCGTAACAATTGTTGTGTGTATTTTAATTTACACTTATGTTAACTCCTAATAATTAATTCACTGACTAATGCTTGGTCTAGACGTTGTTAAGACATATCACTCATATTGGAATTTTGCCTTAACAACACTTATTGGTTCTCAATTCGGTAATTTGTTGAGGTACTTTACTTGTATAAGATTCCCTCTTATAAATGGTTTTTCTTTCTCACAAGTATATTTGATATTGAAATACATCTTTGTTCTCACTATGTAGCCATTGCTAATTTTAGTTTTTTGGCATTCATAATTTACTAGTCATGGTCAAATTTATTATCAGCAAAATGCTAATTCTGATTTCACAGTATTCAGATGCTTATTGATTCATTTTTTTATTTACATATAATATTCGGTTTACATTAACTACTGACTTGATTGACAGCTGAATGTAAATTTACTCTGTCCATCAGTTTGTGTTAGTCTTGGTCTGGTTGTAGTGTCAAACAGTATTTGGGTTTACTGCTTCATGTGGTACTTCTGCTTCATTCTTCTTTCTTGGTTTCTCCTTTCTTGGTTATTCTTACTACTATATAAACTATTTACATTGTTGTTTTGTCCTTACAAAATCTGATAACATACATTTAGGTTAGGTAACATTTTGTTATGTTACATATACACCCTCCTTAAAATTGACCATTTGAGAAAAATTTATTTTTTATTAAATTATCAATTCATGTCAGTTTCTTAGTATATTTCTGTAAAATTTTTTTCTTGTACTCTTTGATTTTTTATTAAACATACTATTGGTGTATTACTCTAGCTTGATTTTTTGTTTAGTAATACAATTCTTAACTTACTAGTATTTTCAAGTTGCTTACTTTCTAAGTCATTTAACTACAATAGATCTCGTTTCTTGAGTTAACAATTTCCTGTCTTATTCACATTCTACTTTCTTATTACATATCTTTACATTCGTGATTATCTTAATGGTTATTATAATTTATACCTCACAGATTCTTCCATAATAGTCCTTGATACATTAGTACAATATAACTCCCTAACTGTTGTAGAGGGTTCGGAATCAGGGTGGCTCACTGTGGCTAACATCCTCTGCCGTTCCTCAATACACATTCTCAGATTCAGAGGCATTACTCTTCTCTGTCTGAGAAAAAAATAAACATTGCACCTGGCAATAGTTGCGCTATCACAACTCAAAAAAAAATATAACACATATCATTCATATTCAATAATATAATATATTCACTATAATATTCAAGGTATCAGAGGTTTTCATTTATATCACATCTCCATCTTTATACTAGCTAACATACTTTCTTTCTTACAGGTAATTATTTCTTTTTTAGACTTGACATTCTTAGCTATGCTTTTATCAGCTATATTGTTACTTTTTGTACTAGTTGACAATTTGCTTTGGTTCACTTGAGTATTCTTAAGATTATACACTTATTTTGCTGCTTATAGTACTTATGCAGTTGGTTTTTTCTATCTAGAGTTTACAATATTTTTTATTTTCACAATAGTTCATTAAGTTTTTCTTAATAAGTTATATTCATCCTGAATTATCAGGGCGTACAATGTTCGTATACTAAATGGTTTTTTGTTTGATGTTCTCTGACATATTTGGTGATGTACCATATTTGATAATTAATAAACATTTTTCTTTCCTTTCATTCCATTATAACAATAGTTATCTTTACAATTAACACTCTTTGTTATTTTTCTTCTCTACTCCTTCAAGTGATGGTGGTTCTCACTTATTCTGGATGATTTTATATAATATACAATATTCTATAATTACAATTTCATGTGACAATATAATGACATACTAATATCTAATTTTATAGACATTCTTGGGGTTACATGGTTCGTTTTATAAACATTTTTTCTCTTTCCTTACTTTCCATAATAATATCCTTCTTTTATTTTACACACTTTGTTATACTGCCTCTCTACTCCTTCAAAGGTTAGTTGGGTGACCTTTATTCTGGACGATTTTAATTAATATTTGAGTTTTATGAGAGGTACACAATAATCATTTTATAAACATTAAGTTACATATAATATTCATTTGGATACACATTTTTTCTCTTTTTTCTAAGTATAGTATAGTAATGGTAGTTATATGCCACTACTGGCTCTTTGTGACATAATAGATGTCCCTTTTCTTATTAAATCATTTAGTTGACATTACATAATTTTCTATCCTTTGGTGTGATAGATCTGATTCTTTTTTCACAAGTAACAAATAGTTTGGCTTATATCTTAATCCTACACACTTTTGTAACTCGATAGGGCAAATTGATTTGTTATAGTCAATTAGTTACCTTCAATAAGTTGGAGCTTAATATGTGATTCTGTTAAACATTAAATGAGTTTGTTTATAGTAATTCTTTTTAAACACATATTTTTTGTTTATACCCTAAACATTCGGGTGATAAATGTTGTCTACTACTACATATTATCTGTTCTTAATAGTAATCATTTTTTATGGTTGGTATTCATGGGGTTATTTTGTGCTCTTCCACTCTATTCCTATCATGCGGTTCTTCCACTTGGCGGCTACCAGATAGTCATTGGCTCCCCGTTTCCTTGCCTTTTTCCTCTCATCATCTCTGGTATCCCAGTGTCCATTGTACTCTGGGCCTGGGCTATTATTGACGTCTGGCCCTTCTTCTAATCCGGGTTGACCTCCGTTCATTTCCTGGTTGGATTCTTCCATCGCTTGGTCCCTCTTCTTCCGCATTTCCCTTATTCCTTGGGCGTACCCTTCAATGAGCTGGTCCAGTTGTTCTTGATAATTTTCCTTCTTCCTGTGAAGCTTCTTTCTTCTAGGAATATTCACTTTAAATACCTCATTGTTTATAACCTTCTCCTTCATAACATAGTCACTGGCATGTAACGTTGTCTTAATCGTTCCGTCATCTGGGTTATTAATTAAATAGTCTAATGCTTGGTTATTCATTAAGGAATCAATTGACCTTGTTTGGTGTATTTCATTTATTGGTATATTTAATTTAATTGGATTCTTATTTAATGTTTTACCCACTGTTTTATGGTGATTTACTTTTAATATTTTTATGAAGTCCTGTTTATACTTCTTACCGTTGATTCTTGCTCTATGACGAATAATTGGGTTGTCCACGAAGTTAATTAATCCACTCCTAGTCATCTCTAATATTTCCTTTGTAATCCTTGTCTTCTTAGAGCGTATTATTCCTTTTATCTTTGTCTCTTTCCCTACTGTTTTCTTAATTATCTTGTTCTTTACATTTTTAATGATGGCTTCTTTATGCTGAATATTCTCTTCATTCCTGTGGTGTGTATCCTCAGGCACCAATGCTTTCGAGTCTTCTTTGTTCTCAGTTTGTTTCCCAGTGTCTTCGGATTGTAGACTTAATTCTTCCATGGTTTCATCATTTGGTACTTCTTCTATCTCTGAGTCGTTGTCGTTCTTTCCTTCTTCACTATTCTCAGACTCTGGACTCATTTGTTCCATGTTTTTGTCTTCGGATACCTTCCGTTCTTCTCTCCACTTCCGGTTATTCATTTCATCCATTTTTTGGCTAATTTTCATTAAGGTGGTGTTTAATTCTTCTCTGATGGCTCTACTGTTATCATCTATTTTACTGTTCAGCGTGTCCATGGATTTATGGGTACTGTCAATCCTCTTATTCAAGTCCTCTTTCAGCGATTCCATATTTTTACTAAGCGACTCCATATTCCTATTTAAGTCACGATGGTCCTCCTTTATTGACTCTATATTTTTATTCAATAACTCGATATTTCTTTGATTCTCTTCCCGGGATTTCCTACCATCTTCCCTTAAAGTTCGATTATCTTCCTTCAATGATCGACTATCTTCCTTAACCTGTCCGAATTGTTCCATCATCATTCTCATCATGTGATCCCATCTTGCCTCTTCGGACGGTCTGTCTGGTCGGTCGCTGACTATCATTTCCATCTCTGGTTGTACATGAGGTATTTCGTCGGTACTAGTTTCGATATTATTTATGGTAATCACTTCCATTTCGTGTACAGGTTGTGCTTCATAAGCCTCTGTATCCCGTTGTATTTCTCCTACCCTACTGTCCTTATATCTCGTATCATATTGGTGGGTGTGCGGCATGTTAATTCTTTCGTCTCTACCGGGCTGATATAATATATAAAAAATATTTTTATTTAATATTTTTTAAGCCCCACGTTGGGCGCCAATTTGTAACGAAATCAGATCCGGTGTATTTAGTTTTAGGTTTATATTGTAAACAAATCGATCGAATACGGTGTATACGTTAACTTGTAATAAAATAAAAGTGTTGCTGCTGTTATTTAAAATTATGTTTGTGTTTAAAATATTAAAGGTCTTGTTTAAACAAAGTTCAATTATGTGTGAAATATTCTTTTGAAATAAATCAAAGTTTGAAATAGTTGTTTCTAATTGAAGGTTACTAACGTGGTAAAGTAATTTACAATGTAACATTCGAGGTTACTCACAGTGTGTTTACAATGGTGTAATTATACTTGTTTGAAACGAATCCCCTTATATGAAACAAATAAAATAGTTGAGTTGATAATAATTAAATGCTAAATTTGCTTAATTTGAAATGTAAAATACAATAGTTGGTTGCTTGATATTGATGACCGTCTGGTTGATATTGGCTGTAAAACTTCTCCAGGTTGCTGATAGTCTTAGTACGTTACGTCTCGTAATGTCTGGACAATATAAATAACTAAATATACTTTCACGTACCTGGTCGTGTTTTCTAGAAGTTCACTAAGCTGTCAACTCAGTTTACAAACACCAACTCACTTTAGTAGCAAGGTTAGATTGCCTTGTTTGCTAGTTAGTGGGCACCACACGGATTTATTTAGGGAAAATCCCGTGTAAAACCCACAAATAGAATTACTGAATGATTAAAAAATTTAAAATAATGGTGTATCCCCTTTATGGCAATGCTATTCCAAAATATTAAAACACAACTGAAGGTTGTTCGAGTTTTCTTAATAAAATATTTAATTATCATATAGAAATAAATCAAATCGAGTGATGCTGTTAATAATGGGTTTTATTTACACCCTTATCGAGAATTCAAAAAACAAATATAATGAAAACATACAAGTTGTACAATTATAAATCAGTTATTATATGCCTTATACGGCTTGCTCAGAACATGAATTATAAATCTGGCTAAGTCCAGATGTTATTTATTTTTAACATTACAATTATGAAAATCTCAGATGTGAATTCTTTGAGACACGAAAAAGAAAATTATGCCTACACAATATCTAATGATTTGCTGATAAAATATTGGTTGATAATGTTTTGAGGTTACTTTCATTAAGTAAACAAATAAAAAATGACCTGTTGAGAGGTCGCGCGTTCGTCAACGCTTGCTTTTTGATTTACAAAATTTATCATGTGAGAACACTTACAACTAACATACAGCTTAATTCATAATAACAAATTCATATAATAAATTGAAACGTGGTGTAATCTTGAAATGTTTCTGTGTTTTGCGTCAGTACAGATCAGTGTAGAAAAATTGTACAGGTTATGGCGCTCTGATAAAAAGTGAATAATGATTGCACTGTTACCTTTTGGTTTTAATTATTTAATTAAAACTCATTAACCACTTCGGTAATCGGATTATAATGATTACCGGGTTTTGCACAACACACGCACCAGAACAGACTATTGCGATCCTCTTCTGACTAAATGGATCATGAATGATAATAATTAATTATTTTCTGTTCATTATTTCCCGCACAAAATTGAAATAATACTGCACATAATCACTGTTGTTTTCTGTAGATTAACTTGAAGTAGTTGTTTCTTGGTGTTGAACTGTTTATTTCGATGTATTATGTAGATGATGCTAATAGTTATTAAAAGTGTAGAGATAGCGAACACACGTCTGTGCTGTATGAAGTTTGGTAAGAGTCTGTCGAGAAATTCGTTGCTTCCTCTTATATACCCTCCTTGTCGATCGGTCTTAGGTAAAAATGTTAATTACTAACTAATTTTGTGATTGGTCCTGGCAGGTGTGACGAGTATGACGTAGTTTTATTTTGGCCGTTGATAACGGTTTTTTAACTGTCAAACGCTGATGTGACAGATAGCTTTCATTGTTGTTGTTATTCATAAACCAATTTCTGATGCATATTTTGCAAATGATGCTAACATCTTTCCCGCACTTAATACAATTGCGATTGGGTCGATATCATTATCAAATTAAAGATCATTTTTTCTTCTTTAATTTGATATCACTCGATACCAAGTTAACTTCACTTTGACCGACATTGTTATAAAATCAATGTTCGGGTACACCATTTTCACTGTCGTCTGCTTTTTCTGAATCGCCGATTTTACACTTTGGTTAATATTGTTTGTGCTCACATATCATTTTATTATTCAAACGTTTATGTGGGAACACCATTAACTCTGTACTGACATTTTTACTGAACATTATGAGTACACCTAAACTCTATACACTGTACTGAACGATCCTAATTACTATGACATTTCGTTTTATGCTAACTCGTTCTATTCTACTATTTAACAATTGAATTACGATTAAATTTATCATTTTAATAATGTTTTTTGTTACGTCAGAGCGTAACAATTGTTGTGTGTATTTTAATTTACACTTATGTTAACTCCTAATAATTAATTCACTGACTAATGCTTGGTCTAGACGTTGTTAAGACATATCACTCATATTGGAATTTTGCCTTAACAACACTTATTGGTTCTCAATTCGGTAATTTGTTGAGGTACTTTACTTGTATAAGATTCCCTCTTATAAATGGTTTTTCTTTCTCACAAGTATATTTGATATTGAAATACATCTTTGTTCTCACTATGTAGCCATTGCTAATTTTAGTTTTTTGGCATTCATAATTTACTAGTCATGGTCAAATTTATTATCAGCAAAATGCTAATTCTGATTTCACAGTATTCAGATGCTTATTGATTCATTTTTTTATTTACATATAATATTCGGTTTACATTAACTACTGACTTGATTGACAGCTGAATGTAAATTTACTCTGTCCATCAGTTTGTGTTAGTCTTGGTCTGGTTGTAGTGTCAAACAGTATTTGGGTTTACTGCTTCATGTGGTACTTCTGCTTCATTCTTCTTTCTTGGTTTCTCCTTTCTTGGTTATTCTTACTACTATATAAACTATTTACATTGTTGTTTTGTCCTTACAAAATCTGATAACATACATTTAGGTTAGGTAACATTTTGTTATGTTACATATACACCCTCCTTAAAATTGACCATTTGAGAAAAATTTATTTTTTATTAAATTATCAATTCATGTCAGTTTCTTAGTATATTTCTGTAAAATTTTTTTCTTGTACTCTTTGATTTTTTATTAAACATACTATTGGTGTATTACTCTAGCTTGATTTTTTGTTTAGTAATACAATTCTTAACTTACTAGTATTTTCAAGTTGCTTACTTTCTAAGTCATTTAACTACAATAGATCTCGTTTCTTGAGTTAACAATTTCCTGTCTTATTCACATTCTACTTTCTTATTACATATCTTTACATTCGTGATTATCTTAATGGTTATTATAATTTATACCTCACAGATTCTTCCATAATAGTCCTTGATACATTAGTACAATATAACTCCCTAACTGTTGTAGAGGGTTCGGAATCAGGGTGGCTCACTGTGGCTAACATCCTCTGCCGTTCCTCAATACACATTCTCAGATTCAGAGGCATTACTCTTCTCTGTCTGAGAAAAAAATAAACATTGCACCTGGCAATAGTTGCGCTATCACAACTCAAAAAAAATATAACACATATCATTCATATTCAATAATATAATATATTCACTATAATATTCAAGGTATCAGAGGTTTTCATTTATATCACATCTCCATCTTTAGATTAGCTAACATACTTTCTTTCTTACAGGTAATTATTTCTTTTTTAGACTTGACATTCTTAGCTATGCTTTTATCAGCTATATTGTTACTTTTTGTACTAGTTGACAATTTGCTTTGGTTCACTTGAGTATTCTTAAGATTATACACTTATTTTGCTGCTTATAGTACTTATGCAGTTGGTTTTTTCTATCTAGAGTTTACAATATTTTTTATTTTCACAATAGTTCATTAAGTTTTTCTTAATAAGTTATATTCATCCTGAATTATCAGGGCGTACAATGTTCGTATACTAAATGGTTTTTTGTTTGATGTTCTCTGACATATTTGGTGATGTACCATATTTGATAATTAATAAACATTTTTCTTTCCTTTCATTCCATTATAACAATAGTTATCTTTACAATTAACACTCTTTGTTATTTTTCTTCTCTACTCCTTCAAGTGATGGTGGTTCTCACTTATTCTGGATGATTTTATATAATATACAATATTCTATAATTACAATTTCATGTGACAATATAATGACATACTAATATCTAATTTTATAGACATTCTTGGGGTTACATGGTTCGTTTTATAAACATTTTTTCTCTTTCCTTACTTTCCATAATAATACCCTTCTTTTATTTTACACACTTTGTTATACTGCCTCTCTACTCCTTCAAAGGTTAGTTGGGTGAACCTTTATTCTGGACGATTTTAATTAATATTTGAGTTTTATGAGAGGTACACAATAATCATTTTATAAACATTAAGTTACATATAATATTCATTTGGATACACATTTTTTCTCTTTTTTCTAAGTATAGTATAGTAATGGTAGTTATATGCCACTACTGGCTCTTTGTGACATAATAGATGTCCCTTTTCTTATTAAATCATTTAGTTGACATTACATAATTTTCTATCCTTTGGTGTGATAGATCTGATTCTTTTTTCACAAGTAACAAATAGTTTGGCTTATATCTTAATCCTACACACTTTTGTAACTCAATAGGGCAAATTGATTTGTTATAGTCAATTAGTTACCTTCAATAAGTTGGAGCTTAATATGTGATTCTGTTAAACATTAAATGAGTTTGTTTATAGTAATTCTTTTTAAACACATATTTTTTGTTTATACCCTAAACATTCGGGTGATAAATGTGGTTTACTACTACATATTATCTGTTCTTAATAGTAATCATTTTTTATGGTTGGTACTCATGGGGTTATTTTGTGCTCTTCCACTCTATTCCTATCATGCGGTTCTTCCACTTGGCGGCTACCAGATAGTCATTGGCTCCCCGTTTCCTTGCCTTTTTCCTCTCATCATCTCTGGTATCCCAGTGGCCATTGTACTCTGGGCCTGGGCTATTATTGATGTCTGGCCCTTCTTCTAATCCGGGTTGACCTCCATTCATTTCCTGGTTGGATTCTTCCATCGCTTGGTCCCTCTTCTTCCGCATTTCCCTTATTCTTTGGGCGTACCCTTCAATGAGCTGGTCCAGTTGTTCTTGATAATTTTCCTTCTTCCTGTGAAGCTTCTTTCTTCTAGGAATATTCACTTTAAATACCTCATTGTTTATAACCTTCTCCTTCATAACATAGTCACTGGCATGTAACGTTGTCTTAATCGTTCCGTCATCTGTGTTATTAATTAAATAGTCTAATGGTTGGTTATTCATTAAGGAATCAATTGACCTTGTTTGGTGTATTTCATTTATTGGTATATTTAATTTAATTGGATTCTTATTTAATGTTTTACCCACGGTTTTATGGTGATTTACTTTTAATATTTTTATGAAGTCCTGTTTATACTTCTTACCGTTGATTCTTGCTCTATGACGAATAATTGGGTTGTCCACGAAGTTAATTAATCCACTCCTAGTCATCTCTAAAATTTCTTTGTAATCCTTGTCTTCTTAGAGCGTATTATTCCTTTTATCTTTGTCTCTTTCCCTACTGTTTTCTTAATTATCTTGTTCTTTACATTTTTAATGATGGCTTCTTTATGCTGAATATTCTCTTCATTCCTGTGGTGTGTATCCTCAGGCACCAATGCTTTCGAGTCTTCTTTGTTCTCAGTTTGTTTCCCAGTGTCTTCGGATTGTAGACTTAATTCTTCCATGGTTTCATCATTTGGTACTTCTTCTATCTCTGAGTCGTTGTCGTTCTTTCCTTCTTCACTATTCTCAGACTCTGGACTCATTTGTTCCATGTTTTTGTCTTCGGATACCTTCCGTTCTTCTCTCCACTTCCGGTTATTCATTTCATCCATTTTTTGGCTAATTTTCATTAAGGTGGTGTTTAATTCTTCTCTGATGGCTCTACTGTTATCATCTATTTTACTGTTCAGCGTGTCCATGGATTTATGGGTACTGTCAATCCTCTTATTCAAGTCCTCTTTCAGCGATTCCATATTTTTACTAAGCGACTCCATATTCCTATTTAAGTCACGATGGTCCTCCTTTATTGACTCTATATTTTTATTCAATAACTCGATATTTCTTTGATTCTCTTCCCGGGATTTCCTACCATCTTCCCTTAAAGTTCGATTATCTTCCTTCAGTGATCGACTATCTTCCTTAACCTGTCCGAATTGTTCCATCATCATTCTCATCATGTGATCCCATCTTGCCTCTTCGGACGGTCTGTCTGGTCGGTCGCTGACTATCATTTCCATCTCTGGTTCTACATGAGGTATTTCGTCGGTACTAGTTTCGATATTATTTATGGTAATCACTTCCATTTCGTGTACAGGTTGTGCTTCATAAGCCTCTGTATCCCGTTGTATTTCTCCTACCCTACTGTCCTTATATCTCGTATCACATTGGTGGGTGTGCGGCATGTTAATTCTTTCGTGTCTACCGGGCTGATATAATATATAAAAAATATTTTTATTTAATATTTTTTAAGCCCCACGTTGGGCGCCAATTTGTAACGAAATCAGATCCGGTATATTTATTTTTAGGTTTATATTGTAAACAAATTGATCGAATACGGTGTATACGTTAACTTGTAATAAAATAAAAGTGTTGCTGCTGTTATTTAAAATTATGTTTGTGTTTAAAATATTAAAGGTCTTGTTTAAACAAAGCTCAATTATGTGTGAAATATTCTTTTGAAATAAATCAAAGTTTGAAATAGTTGTTTCTAATTGAAGGTTACTAACGTGGTAAAGTAATTTACAATGTAACATTCGAGGTTACTCACAGTGTGTTTACAATGGTGTAATTATACTTGTTTGAAACGAATCCCCTTATATGAAACAAATAAAATAGTTGAGTTGATAATAATTAAATGCTAAATTTGCTTAATTTGAAATGTAAAATACAATAGTTGGTTGCTTGATATTGATGACCGTCTGGTTGATATTGGCTGTAAAACTTCTCCTCCAGGTTGCTGATAGTCTTAGTACGTTACGTCTCGTAATGTCTGGACAATATAAATAACTAAATATACTTTCACGTACCTGGTTGTGTTTTCTAGAAGTTCACTAAGCTGTCAACTCAGTTTACAAACACCAACTCACTTTAGTAGCAAGGTTAGATTGCCTTGTTTGCTAGTTAGTGGGCGCCACACGGATTTATTTAGGGAAAATCCCGTGTAAAACCCACAAATAGAATTACTGAATGATTAAAAAATTTAAAATAATGGTGTATCACCTTTATGGCAATGCTATTCCAAAATATTAAAACACAACTGAAGGTTGTTCGAGTTTTCTTAATAAAATATTTAATTATCATATAGAAATAAATCAAATCGAGTGATGCTGTTAATAATGGGTTTTATTTACACCCTTATCGAGAATTCAAAAAACAAATATAATGAAAACATATAAGTTGTACAATTATAAATCAGTTATTATATGCCTTATACGGCTTGCTCAGAACATGAATTATAAATCTGGCTAAGTCCAGATGTTATTTATTTTTAACATTACAATTATGAAAATCTCAGATGTGAATTCTTTGAGACACGAAAAAGAAAATTATGCCTACACAATATCTAATGATTTGCTGATAAAATATTGGTTGATAATGTTTTGAGGTTACTTTCATTAAGTAAACAAATAAAAAATGACCTGTTGAGAGGTCGCGCGTTCGTCAACGCTTGCTTTTTGATTTACAAAATTTATCATGTGAGAACACTTACAACTAACATACAGCTTAATTCATAATAACAAATTCATATAATAAATTGAAACGTGGTGTAATCTTGAAATGTTTCTGTGTTTTGCGTCAGTACAGATCAGTGTAGAAAAATTGTACAGGTTATGGCGCTCTGATAAAAAGTGAATAATGATTGCACTGTTACCTTTTGGTTTTAATTATTTAATTAAAACTCATTAACCACTTCGGTAATCGGATTATAATGATTACCGGGTTTTGCACAACACACGCACCAGAACAGAATATTGCGATCCTCTTCTGACTAAATGGATCATGAATGATAATAATTAATTATTTTCTGTTCATTATTTCCCGCACAAAATTGAAATAATACTGCACATAATCACTGTTGTTTTCTGTAGATTAACTTGAAGTAGTTGTTTCTTGGTGTTGAACTGTTTATTTCGATGTATTATGTAGATGATGCTAATAGTTATTAAAAGTGTAGAGATAGCGAACACACATCTGTGCTGTATGAAGTTTGGTAAGAGTCTGTCGAGAAATTCGTTGCTTCCTCTTATATACCCTCCTTGTCGATCGGTCTTAGGTAAAAATGTTAATTACTAACTAATTTTGTGATTGGTCCTGGCAGGTGTGACGAGTATGATGTAGTTTTATTTTGGCCGTTGATAACGGTTTTTTAACTGTCAAACGCTGATGTGACAGATAGCTTTCATTGTTGTTGTTATTCATAAACCAATTTCTGATGCATATTTTGCAAATGATGCTAACATCTTTCCCGCACTTAATACAGTTGCGATTGGGTCGATATCATTATCAAATTAAAGATCATTTTTTCTTCTTTAATTTGATATCACTCGATACCAAGTTAACTTCACTTTGACCGACATTGTTATAAAATCAGTGTTCGGGTACACCATTTTCACTGTCGTCTGCTTTTTCTGAATCGCCGATTTTACACTTTGGTTAATATTGTTTGTGCTCACATATCATTTTATTATTCAAACGTTTATGTGGGAACACCATTAACTCTGTACTGACATTTTTACTGAACATTATGAGTACACCTAAACTCTATACACTGTACTGAACGATCCTAATTACTATGACATTTCGTTTTATGCTAACTCGTTCTATTCTACTATTTAACAATTGAATTACGATTAAATTTATCATTTTAATAATGTTTTTTGTTACGTCAGAGCGTAACAATTGTTGTGTGTATTTTAATTTACACTTATGTTAACTCCTAATAATTAATTCACTGACTAATGCTTGGTCTAGACGTTGTTAAGACATATCGCTCATATTGGAATTTTGCCTTAACAACACTTATTGGTTCTCAATTCGGTAATTTGTTGAGGTACTTTACTTGTATAAGATTCCCTCTTATAAATGGTTTTTCTTTCTCACAAGTATATTTGATATTGAAATACATCTTTGTTCTCACTATGTAGCCATTGCTAATTTTAGTTTTTTGGCATTCATAATTTACTAGTCATGGTCAAATTCATTATCAGCAAAATGCTAATTCTGATTTCACAGTATTCAGATGCTTATTGATTCATTTTTTTATTTACATATAATATTCGGTTTACATTAACTACTGACTTGATTGACAGCTGAATGTAAATTTACTCTGTCCATCAGTTTGTGTTAGTCTTGGTCTGGTTGTAGTGTCAAACAGTATTTGGGTTTACTGCTTCATGTGGTACTTCTGCTTCATTCTTCTTTCTTGGTTTCTCCTTTCTTGGTTATTCTTACTACTATATAAACTAGTTACATTTTGTTATGTTACAATGTATATATGCGCCTTCAAATAATTAAAGTTAATCTTACATAATCCGTATAATAGATCAAATTCATTAATAGGGTTCAATAGTATGCATGTGTACATATCTGCATCTTCATACAACTAAGTTATGATTACAAGTGCTTTCACCTTCATAAGAATAGCTCAAAATCGTTATTATAATTCAACACTATACATATGCATCGCCAAATAATGGACGTTAATATCACTGAGCAGCATACATGTATTTCTAAATAATTTAAGAACGGCGCATAGTATCGACCCTCCCAGTAAGCAACATAAACCATAAACATGATATATATATATATATGTATAACAACGTATAAACAATCTAATAATCTAGTAAATGCATGACACACAACATATAATTAACATAGATACACATAAGAAAAATATATATATATACACATCTACATATAAATACCACACACCATGTCCACCTGGTTGACAGTGAAACTGTATGTATTTACTACAAATATATAATCTCTTACTCTTACCTTTCGGATTGGGGTCCAAAGTCTTTCAGACGAAAACAACTGCAAACAGGGTTACTTAGGTTGGCGTTACGAAATATAATAACTCAGTTTATTCTGGCTAAAATAACTAATTTGGATTTTATTTAATGAAATTATATAAAGTTTTACAGCTATGCAATAACGTATCAAATTTTATCCTGGTTGATTACTACATTGATCAAAAGTTTCTTTAGTTTCCTGTTATATGGAAATTACATATAAAGTATCGATATATCTAAATGAGAAAAACAATTCTTACAATTACTATATTTTTATGACTACAACAAGGTCCCAGTACTTTGTCTCACGCACTCATTCATACTTTTTACATTTTTATCTTTTAACCCCGTTCTTAGAGCTCTGTGTTTATTTTTATTTCCTGGATTTATAAAATTAATTTTATAGTGTTGTGAAGGGTACTTAACCAATCCACGGCGTTTTTAACAGTTTCATCACCGTCACGGGTTACTCACGGTATCACTCATCACTCCGAACTGTCATTTATGAATATTTTTGCTGTCACAGTACACTCCGACTTCTTTAGTTTAACATATTTGAGTTTAGTTTTAAATTACCCTTTTGGTAACATTTTGTCGGCCGACTTTATGTTGCTCGAGCACTGAGGAGATGACCGCGCGGTCAGAGTTACAGTTGAACTGGCGTTAGTTCGCTAAATTGCACACAGTGTTTTTTGGTCACGTGATCATGCATATGTGCTCCCATTGGTGCTATTGAAAGCGCACCTTAGCGTAGGCGGGAAGTTTAGCAATGTTTTTGCCGCCTGATGCAATTCATAACTTGGCGTTATTTTCTCCGTGATTCACGGCTGATGCGAAGTTAGGTGTTATTTCACAATCTGTCTACGCTGCGTGAGTGTGGAGACAAAACATAGGCGTTTGGTTTTGTAATAAACACAGCCAATTTGGTTGACTAACTTGGGGTTCTACAAGGGTGAACAATGACTGCATGGAAAATATAATTTTTAAAATGTTATCTTGACCCTACAATTTCGTACCGTTACAATACCCCCCCAATAAGAGGTTGAAAGCCAAAGCGTTCAAACTCTTATTGCCTAAACCCTAAGAGGATCAGTGAGGATATGGCGCCGCAACCCCCTGAACACTCTACTAAAATCATGGGTTCTTACCCCCCTAGTCTGACGACTGTGGCAGCACCCATCTGATCTTACGGGACTTCTCTACTCGAGATCCCACCACCATAAGCGCGGACCGATACCCACCACAGTATCGCCTGACTCTAGAACATTCAATTAAAATTTAATAAACGGCCTTCCCCCATTCCATATCCCACAACTGATTTGTTTCCTCTTGGCCATACAGGCTCATTCTTTGCAAAGTACTGGTTTGGTTTAAAATTAATAATATAACCTTACAGTCTACTTGCAGTTCAATCATATAAACTAAATAATATTCCCCGTATAATATTACCCAATCAAAATGACACATTAATTATGCAGGATTACATTAACTCATAGGAATCGTACCTAAAATACAAATTATGTCCTTACTTGCCTACTATATGTATATAGATAAACAAAGATTTTTTTTTCTACCCCCTTTTATTCCTTAACCCCTGATACCCGTTACATTCTACTGTGTTCAGCACTAGACTTCTTGGCCCTCGCAGACCTCAATCTAGCCGTAATTACATCTCCCTCGTGACCTGTAACTGGGTCACCGCCCATCCACACTCACTATTACCCCCCCTAGACTGTAGCGACTAGTTGCTTTCACAAGGACTGATGCGGAAGGGGTGGAAATTTTTTTTCTTTTATTCCACCCCCATCCTTGCTTCGGCGTTACAATAAAATTCGGTATTACCTACTATTTTTTATTTATACACCCCTAATGGACTACCACCCCATCTGGGTGAAAATAGCCCTGTTCCAAAATTTGGTAGATTCCCCCCAAAAAAATAGCCCCCCTACTAAATCTAACAAACCACCGGGTTAACAAAACAAAACAAACCACAAGCCGGTTATATCAAGTAAAATTTATGATTTGCCACAATTAACTACTTTCACGGTCATGGTCCGGTGAGGTCATGGCCGCACTTAGGTGGGGAATCTACAGTTAAAACATAAATTGTCAATTATAAAAGTTTACACGAGCAGTAATATACACATCTCCATTTCCAGACACTATCTTAGCCCAAACATTTCCTTCAGTTTTCAATTTTAAATGCATATTGTAATCATTATGTTTTTTATCAATTAGTATTTAATTTATAATTCCAGTTTGAATTCGAATGAAAATAAAGTTTAAGTTCATTATTACAAGTTCATTATTAAAATCATCTTTTCAATTAATTTAATTACCAATTTCATTTAATTTAATTCATATTGTTTTAATCAACAATTTCAAAATTAATTACATTTTTCAAAATGATCCGGCATAAAATATTACCTACGTTATTCCAAAAATTTACATTCCTTAATAATGGTATTTCTTTTATTTCATAATGGGATTTTCCTACTGGCAATTATTCAGCAGACTACAACAGTTTTGTTATTGTCAACTCAGCATGACTGTAGACTTTAGTCACAACATACAACTACAACACACCTGTTTACATAAACAGTTGTATGCCAGACTGTTTTAATAAACACTCTGTCTCAACATTCATAGTTACATCATATACTGACATATTTACTTCCTTCAAATTTTTTGGTTTCTATAAATCTTTTAGTTAACACTTTTCTCAACTGGTACCAATTCAGATCAGAGTTAATTTTGCTTCATTAATGAAATTAGCCATTTTAAATTATTTGCTTAACTTGAAAATTCTTTAATAATCTCCACTCAAAACAGTTTAACTTTAATTACAGCTGTATGAAGTGAATGTATAAAATATATAAAATTACAATTTCAATTTGAATCAGAATGAATTTAAACACAGCACTAACATTTACAATATTAAGTTACTCCAAGGACCGCTACAATTCTATTTAATCTCTTCGTTTGTTCAAAACAATTTCAATTACTTTAATTACAATTTTCAAAATGATTCTACGTGGTTTAATGTTTAATTTTTCCTTGGTATTTCAATGAATTTTACCAACATTAAGTCATATGTTTCAAATCTCTCTTTAAAGTCCTCCACAATCACATTCTAACTACCGTTTACCCTCTACTCATAACCTAACATAGCAGGTGCCACAAAATAATAATTAAACCTTTTGGTTACATAGTTTTTTCTTTAAAATATTTCAAAAATTTATTTTTCCTCCAACTACCCGTGAATAGGTTATACTTTATATGTACAGGATAATGGTGTATAGAGATGCGATTGAAAACGAACAGAACCCCACTCCAATTAATATACAGTACTTTTTTTTTTTTTTACCAAACAAACCACAACCACTGATTTACCACCCCATCTCTATAAACGATAATTCTATTGGCTTATACAGAACTTTGTTATTTCGTTTGTCTACCCAGCCACAAAACTTCTCCACTACCTTCCTAATTAAGGGATGAGTTTACAATTCATAAATAACGCCAGTTTATTTAATTTTGAGGATTACCCTAATGTAGTATTTAGAATTAAGGCAATCAAATAGTTCCAAAAAGTGTGCCAATTTATGTAACTATTGTAATGTTTTCTCTAAGGGGAGGGTTAAGGAAATCGGGAAGATAAAAGGGTAAGGATCATTAAAAGGTCAAGAACTAGGACTAAAGGTAAGGACAAAGCTTCCTCCGGGAATAAGAGTAAATGGAGAAAACCAAGGCTCGCGTGGGCAGGGGCGCGTCCCTGAAATAGATGAACCCCACTGGGACAAGTGGGGAACATCTATCTGCTACCACTTACTATTTTATATTAAATTCATAATTTTATAGTTTATTTAGTTTATATTCAATTACAGAATTTAATGTATTATTTTATTTTTACCCAATACTTTTTTAAATTGGTGGCGTTATGGGTACCCACTATCTCCCCCGTCATTTGATTTCGTAAAACATAAGCATTATCCATTTTAATTTCAACAACTTCATACGGTCCCTCATACAGCAAAAAGAATTTTTTAATCTTTTTATCCTGTGCACTTGATAAATCGTGTCTTCTCACTAATACTAACTCCCCTATCTCGTACTTAATCCACTTACCTTTGGCATCATGAAGCTGTTTTCTTCTTTCTCCCTTGGTTAATAAGTTTTCATTTGCGAGTTGAAGTTTTACTTCCAAATCTCGTGGGTTGCTCTCCGGTGGAAAGTTGAACAGCTGTTCCAGGATCCTAGGTGGACGTTTTCCCTTGACTAGCTCGTATGGTGTGAACCCCCGTTGATTCATGGGTGGTACAATTTAACCATTCTTCAATTCTTCCCACATAGGCTGGCCATTCACTGTGTTAAGCATGGCAGTATGCCCGGAAAATTCTTCCTAATTCTTGCATGACTCTTTCGGCTTGGTTCAACTGAGGATGATATACCGCCGTGTGTTTAGGTATGATACCTTCCCAACCCAAAGTTTGTCGCCATATTCCACTAATAAATTGGGGCCCATGGTCAGATAATATTATTTTAGGTTTTCCGGTTTTAATCATATAATCCTTTGTTATTTTCTCACTTAGTACTTTACTAGTGGCCCTCTTTACACTGTATAATCTTACAAATTTCGTGAATGTGTCTAATACCACAAAAATATACATTACGCCTCCCCTTCTACGCCTCCCCTTCCCTTTGGTAGAGGGCCAAACAAATCTACCGCAACTAGATCAAAAGGCTTTTCTACTTTAATACACCTCATCTCTCCCTCTAAACGGTAATTAACTACTTTTGACTTTTGGCATAAATCGCACCCCCGGAGTAAAGTTGTAACCCTCCGTTCCATATTTTTAAATAAACATGATTCTTTTAATACATTTACACACTTCCTCGCACCGAAATGCCCATACCAAAAATGACAGTCCCATATTATCTTATCTACCAACCCTTCCGGTATGACTAACCTCCAATCACGCTCTCCCCCCTCTACTTTCTTAAACAAACTCCCTTGATAAATCTGGAAATGACGGCTATACCCTGACTCCTCTAAGTCGGACTCTAAGCTAGTTATTATTTTGTTCAATTTAAGATCTGTTCTTTGCATACTATTAATATCTCTCAATTCTTCCCCAAATAATCTATCTTCCCTACTAAGTCTGAAAATTTCTATTTCTTTTAAGTCCCTTCCTGTTCTCATTCCCTCTGTATCTACCCTAGATAAAGTGTCAGGTATTTTGTTTTCTACCCCTTTTATATACTCCCAACTAAAATTGTACTCTTGTAAAGCTAGCACCCACACTGTTATCCTGCTGTGTGTCAACTTACAGGTGTTTAAAAAAGATAATGCCTTGTGGTCCGTCCGGATGATGGTGGAGTTATCCAGTAGATATGTACGAAACTTCTTTACCGCAAAGACAATGCTTAATAGTTCCTTCTCCGTCGTTGTGTAATTTCTTTCAGCAGCTAACAAGGTGCGACTGGCGAAAGCGATGGTGTGATGCTCCTTTTCGTCGTCCTCCTGGTACAGTTCTGCACCCAGTGCGATGTTACTAGCATCGGTCTGTAAATAAAATGTGCGTTCAAAATTAGGGTGATTCATCATGATCATGTTACTAAATTGGTCCTTTATTTCGATAAACAGCTTTCGTTCTCTTTCCCCCCATTTCCACTGTTTGTTCTTTTGTAACACTGCGCTCAACTTTGAAGTTATATGGGCATAGTTTTTCTGAAATTTTCTATAAAAATTACATAGTCCTAAAAAACTTTGTAACTGCTTAATATTTTGAGGTTCTCGGAATTTTAAAATTGATTCTACTTTCCTGGGTTGGCTTTTATCCCATCTGGTGTAATTATGAACCCTAAAAAATGTATTTCTTTCTGTAGGAATTTAGATTTCTCCCAATTGACAGTCAACCCCCCTGTATGCAATCTATCTAATACATATTCTAAATGTTCCACATGTTCGGAAAATGTTCGTGATGCTATCAATATATCATCTACATAAATCGTTAAAAAATCTAAATTTTGTGGCTGGAGTATTTCATCTAAACATTTTATAAAGCTGGCTACACTGGTATTCAGCCCAAAAGGTAATCGTTTAAATTGGTAATTCTTTCCATTAAACAAGAATGCTGTGTATTTCCTGCTTTCACATGCTAGCGGGACTTGCCAGTACCCCGCGGTTAAATCTAATGAGGTCATATATTTAACTCCACTGAATTTTTGAAAGATTTCATTTATTGCTTCAGGTGACTCCCGGTCCGGGATAATTATTTGATTAATTTTACGGGCGTCTAAACATAATCTAACGCGGCCATCTTTCTTAATGACTACTACTAACGGGTTAAAGTACGGTGATACTGATCTTTCTATTATGTCCCCTTCCAACATTTTATCTAATTCCGCCTGAACCGCCCTTCTTTTTGAATAAGGTACCGGTTAGCTTCTTTGTACATAGGGTGCGTGTTCCCTTACTTTTAATTCGCATTCATAATCCCTTGCCCTCCCTGGTACATCGGCAGACACTTCTCGAAAACACTTTATTACCTGCCACAACGCTTTGCGTTGAGAACTCCCTACGTCACGCCCCTCACTACAAAATTTTACCGCTCTATCCTCCCAAATTCGTTTATTTATATTACCCCCTAACTCTCTCTCTCTCTACATACGTATGTATTAACTTCCGTTTCTATTTTACTGGCCCGATTTGGTATTATCTTAACTCCCGAAATTCTCACTTTATCTACTACCCATTCAAAGCTAATCTCAACTGGTTTACCTTCATTATTAAGTACTAACAACCGCTTCTGGAAATCAATTACCGCCTTGTGTTTTATCAAAAAATCATTCCCCAGAATAACCTCCAAATTTAGTCCCCTTGCTACTAAAAATGTGTTGTCATATTCTACTCCATTAATTACCATGTTCAAATGTACTTGTTTAGTTACACGTTTACTCCTAACCCCGGTAATACCTACAATGGTCACCCCCGCTACTGGCAAAATTGGGATATTTTTATTTATTTCTTGCAAACTCTCTAATATGTGTTCGGAAATGACAGAAATTTCGCTGCCTGTATCGACTAAAGTTTTTACTTCCTTACCTTCAATTTGAATTCTTACCTCTGTCAATCCGGTTTCTGGTCTTGCTGTCTCCAAGTCCTCTTCCTCTATCAGTTCCTTGGACATATCCGTACAGATGACGTTATTTGTATATTCATTGTTGTCTTGGGCCCCGCAGTCATTTGTCGACAATGGTGGGGTCCCTTCACTCACTGTCCTTGTTAGTTTTCCGTCTGGGTGTTTGCACGGCCTGGAGTGTGCCCACCACGACCTCTATTAGAAGTTCCACTGCTTCCCGGTGCTCCTCGGTTGCTGCTCCCTCCTCTCTGTGGTTGACTATTTTGGTTATGTTCAGTATTACTGCGTTGGCAACTCCTCTCTTTATGACACCTGTAACAAGTTGTTCTACTACCATAGTTCTCACAATGACACTCTCCACATCGCCAGTCATCACGTCTATAGTTATTATTGTAGCCTCCCCTTGTCCCTCTATATGTTTTTGGTGTCCCACTAGATTGATTATGATTATGATTCTCATTGTTATGTACCCCTGACGGGTTTGAGCGCCTACCAATTTCCCGGTCCCTGATATTTTGGAAAATATCTAATATTTGTTCAAGATCATTTATACCTTCCACTTCCCGCGTCATCAGGTTAATTTGCACCTCCCTTGGTAAATGTTTACTTATATGGCGTACAAATGATCTAAACGGTAATGGTGGTTCAAGGTATTTTGCGTCATTGTACATTTTCATTACATAAATGGTGACATTATTACCATTAGTCCCAAAATTACCCGACCCCATTATCTTGCTTCTAAGTACTTCTTGGTCCTCTTCAGACCAATATTTACTTCTAAAATCCCCTTCAAAACTTAGGAAATCTAACCAATCTCCCTTATCTACCTCCGCCCAAATTGAGGGGCTTCCCTTAAAACATTTCATAACTTTCAACAATTTCATCTCCCAATTACTGTTACAAAATCTATTAAAGTCTCGTACTCTGTTTAAGAATTGCATGGGGTGTACCCCCCTCCTATCCCCAGTAAATGACTCTAACTCTATTTCGCTATCTACATTACGGGTAATTACTACTTGCTCACTGACACTGTCTAATTTTCTATTTATTACCGTGTTTAAGTCGTCTTTAACATTCCTTATTTTTTGTTCCATCAAATTAAACTTGTTGTTAGTTACACGTTCAGATTGAATACTGGCATTGTTTACCATTTTTACAGCACCTTTTAATAGCTGTATTTCTGACTTACAACTACTTTCTGTTTCACTGATCTTACTATCAACATTTTCATTAATTTCTAAGATTTTATTCGCAAAACTCAATTGACATTCACTTATTTTGCTATCGCAATTGCTTTCTATTTCATTTATTTTGAAATTAACATTAGTTTCATATGTCTCAATGTTATCTCTAACTTCTTCTATTTTCTCTACTACACAATTAAATTTACACTCATTATCAACGTTACACTTATTTATCCTACTTTCAAAATTATCTTTCAACTCTTGAATTTGCTCATGAACTTGTATTTTGATTGTCTCTGACACTTGTTTGTTTACATTAATGATATGATTATTTAATTGTTCATTTACTGATCCTATCACTTGTTCTTTAATAGTGTTAAAGCATTCATCCATCTCATTTAAACGTTTATTAATATTGTCTTCTAACTTAACACTCTGTTGTTTCATATCATATAAACGCTTATCAAATTTTTGGTCAATATTATTTATATCACCCTTTAACTCATGGAATTTGCTGTTAATTGTATTGAATTTAACATCAGAATCACTCTTTAACTCATTGAATTTAACATTCTGTTCATCAAATTTAGCATCATTACTATCAAATCGTTTACTGAGAAGGTTAAATAGGTCATTCATTGACATTTCTTTGTCTTTTATATTTGTTTTAATTGTAATAGGGGTGGAAGTTGCTCCCCCCTCATTAATTAATACAGATTCGTTTACATTACTGTCACTGATTGACAGTGACTCTGTCTGAATACCTGAATCGCCTTTATTGGCCGACTCAGTTGATATATTTTCATTTACTACCGTTTCGGTTGCTATTGTTTTTAATTGATTTTCAGCACTAGTGCTAGTTAAATCAATAATGTTTTCCATGTTTTCAAGTGTTTACTTATACACGCTTTATATACTTATACTGACAATCGCCCTCACTCCCAAACAACCCATTCTGCAGCTTGGTTAGGTCTGGCGAATATAGGTTATCAACCCTATACTCGCATCACTGTACGGGGGCCAATGAAACTGTATGTATTTACTACAAATATATAATCTCTTACTCTTACCTTTCGGATTGGGGTCCAAAGTCTTTCAGACGAAAACAGCTGCAAACAGGGTTACTTAGGTTGGCGTTACGAAATACAATAACACAGTTTATTCTGGCTAAAATAACTAATTTGGATTTTATTTAATGAAATTATATAATGTTTTACAGCTATGCAATAACGTATCAAATTTTATCCTGGTTGATTACTACATTGATCAAAAGTTTCTTTAGTTTCCTGTTATATGGAAATCACATATAAAGTATCGATATATCTAAATGAGAAAAACAATTCTTACAATTACTATATTTTTATGACTACAACAAGGTTTTAAAATGTGTAGTACCCAGTACTTTGTCTCACGCACTCATTCATACTTTTTACATTTTTATCTTTTAACCCCGTTCTTAGAGCTCTGTGTTTATTTTTATTTCCTGGATTTATAAAATTAATTTTATAGTGTTGTGAAGGGTACTTAACCAATCCACGGCGTTTTTAACAGTTTCATCACCGTCACGGGTTACTCACGGTATCACTCATCACTCCGAACTGTCATTTATGAATATTTTTGCCGTCACAGTACACTCCGACTTCTTTAGTTTAACATATTTGAGTTTAGTTTTAAATTACCCTTTTGGTAACATTTTGTCGGCCGACTTTATGTTGCTCGAGCACTGAGGAGATGACCGCGCGGTCAGAGTTACAGTTGAACTGGCGTTAGTTCGCTAAATTGCACACAGTGTTTTTTGGTCACGTGATCGTGCATATGTGCTCCCATTGGTGCTATTGAAAGAGCGCCTTAGCGTAGGCGGGAAGTTTAGCAATGTTTTTGCCGCCTGATGCAATTCATAACTTGGCGTTATTTTCTCCGTGATTCACGGCTGATGCGAAGTTAGGTGTTATTTCACAATCTGTCTACGCTGCGTGAGTGTGGAGACAAAACATAGGCGTTTGGTTTTGTAATAAACACAGCCAATTTGATTGACTAACTCGGGGTTCTACAAGGGTGAACAATGACTGCATGGAAAATATAATTTTTAAAATGTTATCTTGACCCTACAATTTCGTACCATTACAACAGCATATATATATTGTCATCGTACCACCCTCAAACCACCTTAATCAGATCAAGTACCCGGCCAGCTTCAAAAGCTTCTCAATTAACAAACCCAACAGGAATAACAAGTCATAAAATCCCAGAGCTGAAACACCCAAAATTCTAAGTATATGAAGGCCAAAGTCAAATTGGCAAAACAGTCAGAACGGCACTTAAGTACCAAGTGTAAACGAGAAATATCAATTATGGAGCCCCAAATAATAATCACTGTGCCATCACGAGGTCAACATGGCTGCCCGGTTGCATAAAATGCATATTCTCATTTATTTTATTTTCTTACAAAAAAAACAAAATTTCAAGCGAAATCAGTGGAACGTAACCACCCAAAAAATAACCTAGAACTGGTATTGATTTGTTTTTTTTTTACATTTCGTTAACATTTATCAGTGAAGTATTATCATGAAATATCAAAAGAAAACTTCACCATTCCTGTGCTGGCTATGGCAAAAATTTAGTGATTACAAAATTATTTAAACAATTGAAATGAATTTCATAAAGCAGAATCTATGGATTTAATTTGATAAAACATACTTGAGGTGTTCATAAAGAACCCACTTGACCTCAGGCACGGCCATGCGCCTGGACTAGATCCAACAAACTATAACATGTTATGGACCTGTGGATAACGGCACCAACAGGTGACGTCCACAGGTTAAAGCACCTCCCCAAATCTTTAAATTAATAACAAAATCAAATACCCAAATAAATGAATATATATATAACGAAGAAAAATTCCCCTATAAGGTACCGAGGCACCCGTGCATGCATACTTAACGCTAATACCACTTAGTAACAGTCAGTGCCGCCCATATTTACAGTAAAAAAAATCTAACATCAAATCGGGTGATGCATGACCCTGGCTGAGTTTACAAATTCTCTGGGGCGTAAGCATTTGTAAAATGAAACAGATAATATTAACCCCCAATGTTCCGTTGGACTTGTGCACAACAAAGTTCTAAACTGGAGCATTTCCGAAATATCTCAATGTAAGGTGTAGCGGCCACAAACATTTTTTAAAAGGCATAAATGTCACCTGGTATTACAGCACAAGGCTTGAGGATCTTGTAGCGTGTGTCCGTCCATTCGTCCTGACAGCTAAAACGGAAAGTTACTGGATTAACTTCATGGATGGCAGGTGATCGGCCATCCGCTGGAGCGAGACAGATTGACGACTTAATTCGGGAACCATGCACAATTATATTGGTAATTACTCACAGGTTCAATAAATCACAATACCCCATTCACCCAGCTGAACTCACACATCACGACATGCCCAGTTTAAAATTTCCAGAAAATTTACTTATGCATTGAAAGCCTACTGAATTAAATAAATTATTTTATATATAATATACCGGTATTAAATATTGAATCAAATAAATAGTATTCATAACTTTTCGTCACCCACTTAATCACTTACTATAATGTCGACATGCGCTAGCAAACTTTAACAGGTTCGTGAGGCACGTTCGTTTCACCAAAATCACAAAATAATTAACTTACGCCCCCTTCTAATATAATTAATAAAATGAACAGGAACAAAAACTGTAAAATACTATCTCTTAGCCAGCGTGAACATTCGAAACATGAATAATCAGAAAGTGACCTGTGCATGCCACGTGGCAATTCAATTCGTACATATATCGCCCAGAAGCGGCGTTGATATTAAGTAAAATACAATTTAGTTTTATTAAACAATATGTAATATACCTTAGACACACTTACTGGAGAGTCGCGTAGCTTTTACTTAGGCATAGTTATATATAGTAGACAAAATCCAACTCGAAGCTGCCAGGCGAATGAGAACGACCTTCTACGTTGAATGCTGATACTGGACTGGTTTATACAACGACTGCAAAAATTTTACGAAGCGCTAGTCCCAGAGCGCGCACGGATCGGCACGGCGGATAGCATAACAAGACGGGCGCCGGTAATACTTAATTAATTAATTCAATGCTGTCCGTCCTCGTTAACATAAAAACAGCAGTTTTTTTTTTCAAAACTCGGCACACCCCCACCCCAAAAGGGCAACTTGGTTGCCTCACACTTGAACTCAGGGAGGGTACCCTGCAGTGTACCCCCTTCCAAGGTGATCCTAGTTGTCCTTGCTCTCAGAACTGCGGCCATCCCCATGCGACCCTCTCCACCATGCCAACCCCACGGGACCGCTCCAACACGTCACCCTCTCCGGTGACCATCACATCCTTCCACCGGTCCCACTCACATACCCGTCCGAAGACCAAACAAGGTTTTTCCCACCTTGGTATGTGAGTGACTGTACTACCTCTCGTCCACCTCTTGGACCGACCAGCCACATGCACCAACAAGGCATCTCCATCCTTGCCATATGGCTGGCCCACATCCCTACACAAGGGCGGACGGCCCCGCCTAGCCAGACAGAGAGGACCGCACCAAGGGCACACGAACATTAATCTCAACTCTTACTTCACCTTTTGTTCACACACCATGACTAGCAAGGGGGTTTTACTTCTCTGCCGACGTCGATACACAATATATACAACCCTCTCTCTCAACAAAAAACACCAGGGAAACAACCGGAGAATGCGGCATGGACCGACCCTACAATGTTCAACAAACAAATTCAGCCACTATCAACAACGAAACAACAGCACATAACTTCTCCATCTTAACTTTCAGAACCAAAACAGGAGAACTTACAATCTCCAAGACCACGACACTCTGAGGGAACATTCTCTAACTCTCTAACTTTCTCCCCTTTTTTTTTTTTTTTTTTTTTTTTTTTTTTTTTTTTTTTTTTTTATGGTAGGGGTAGGAAAATTGGGAAGATGAAAAGGGCATCAAAGATGACCCTTTGTGGATCATTAAAGGGTCAATAGCTAGGAGTAAGGGTGAGGACATGGCTCCCTCCAGAAATAAGGATGAATGGAGGAAACCAAGGCTCGCGTGGGCAGGGACGCAACCCTGAAATAGATGAACACCACTGGGACTGTGGGGAACATCTACCCGCTACCCGTTAACCGCTTCTTCTCATCTTTCTGTAATGGACTTTAGGTACCCGTTCCTTTCGGACACCACTCTCTGAGAAATTATCTCGTGTTGAGCAGTACTGGCTGGTTTCCTCTGAATCAGAATCAAGGCAACTTACATCGCTCCTTTCACTCCGATTTGGATTATCCTCATCATCTAACTCCTCTTCTTCTACAATTTCCCCTTTTCTGTCCCCATAATCCAAATCAACCTCATGACACTGCAGCTCCTCACCATCTTCCAGTTGCTCCTCTGATCCATCTTCAACCACATGATCCCTCAGCTCCTCACCAATTTCTTCATCACACTCGTCACCAGCCGCTTCACAAACTTCTTCACTAACCTCTTCTCCAATCTCATTTTCCTCAACACGTTCATCATCAACATCATCGCCATCACATCCACTACCACCATCATAACACTGCACGTCCTCATCCTCCTATAGTTGCTCACCTGGTCCACCTGAAACTTCTTTTCGTTCTTCGGAATCCTCAACACTACTTACAGAAGGCGTCTGCACATCATCACACACTATACATTCTCACTCGCACACTCCAAAACGCTGCCACCAAATTTCTCCTCGACTTCTACCTCATCTCCTTCCACCACACTTGCGGCAAGGACATCCCCTTGTCCATCCGCAACCTCAGAAACACTTGCAGCCTGGACATCCCCGTGTCCATCCGCAAACTCAGACTCTCCAGTCTCCCTAACACTCACAACTATACTTCCCTGTGCAGCATCTGCAGACCGCTCTTCTGCCTCTTCCTTCGATTCCACTCCTTCACCACTCTCAGCAACTACAACGTCCTCAACCTTTTCCACCCTGGACTCCAGCTGTCCAGGTTCGTGTGCAATGACTAAATTAATTTGTACTGGCGATGGTAAAGCTACACCATCAAGTGACTTCTCATATCCCGGCGTAGGTGATGATGATGTTACAGGCTCTGGATCCCTCACGAACCGAGATGGAGATACCGGAACAAATTCTGCGGCCTCTGGATTCAACCATGACGTCCTCTTTGAGTCCGGTAACTCAGTATCAACAGACGTTTTCTTGTCGTCTTGTATTGATCCCACGAAGTAATTCCGCTCTTCTACTTCTGCTTCACCTTCTTCATCCACTACTCTATTACGCACTTGCGCTTCATCTGGAACTTTTAAATTTTACTTTCTCTCCAAATAGGAATAACTTGCTACAGCATCCCTACCTGCCGATGTTTGTTCCCTAATATAACTTCTTCTTCCCCTGTTAATTTCATATTTCTTTATTTTCTGTGCTGTAGCTGTTGTCACCGTCTTTCCACTTACCACCCCCTTGTAGCCTCCATTACTTCCGGAATATCCAGTTTTTCTGCCAGTCTCTTGTGTCCTCCTCCTACTCCCATGGTTATCATTCTTAGCTCTTTCTAATGAACCACTGGAGTATTGGACATCTTTAGCAGCTCTTCCCCGGGACTCGTCATTCGCTTGGACAGTAATAGAAACCAGACACAACCGGTCCAGATCCGCGAAACAACGTGGAGGATCTGCGAAGACCAGCCGGGATCTCTCTTGGGGATTCAGTCCTTCAAGAATTGCTTGTATTACCTCCCTCTCGGGCAATCCCAACCTTAATACCCGGGCAGCCTTCCTTACATCGTGCACGTAGTCCTGCAATGTCTCTCCATTGGCCTGTAGGCGATAGAATAAATCTAACTTAAGCTGGAAACGTCGAAGGGGTAGGAAGAAGTTCAACACCTCCATGTGGAAAGCATCAACACTGTCACCCCGACGCAGAGTGTTGGTGACCAGCTCAGCCAACGGACCCCGGCAATACGGGTATATAAGGGACAAGACCTCCCCATCGGATACCCCCGAGAAATCTGCCAACTGCAGCACCAGATCCAAGAAAACCAGCAGCTGGTTCTCATCAACTCCATTCACCACCGAAAATTTCTGGAGAAGCCTGAAATGGGGTGGGCAACTTCTGATAGCGTACCGCCGCCAGAATTGCACAATTCAGAACACACAACAACAAACATAAATTCCCACGAAACACCTAACACAAAAACGACTTACAAAAGGAAAAACTTGAGTACTCTCTCTTCCATCAAGTGGACCCCCGGGTTCCCTAGCGCTGCGAAAACCTGACCCGCTCCAGAACCAACTCTCCGTCAGCCGCCAGACTCAAAAGAAGAAACGACCTCAGACACTAACACCAACATACAATCCACACCACCGAACACCTACCACAACATATGACATTTCAACCAAGACATTATCACAATTTCAGTCGGACGGTACCGACTTCCAGTTGGGCCACACCACATCCAGCTAACCGCACGCGCTATTACTTCCATAACATAAATAAGGGAGCTCATCCCCACGTGATCTCCGGTAAGGTCCAGTCTCAACAACAAAAACCCAACTACAAACACATGCCACGTGGCGGCACCAGGTTTACCATTCAAATCACATAGCAATAATTCATACATAATACATATATACTTACATACGATATCAAACCTGCCATTGCATCTACCTATTTTCATTTTCAAATATTTCTGAAGTTTGATGTTCTTTCCAAACTATTTCCGAGTTTGCAAGCCCCGTCACACCAAAGGACCTTAAGGGTTCGACCCTAGAATGAACCACGCTCTGCTACCATTTGTAACCCCTCTTTGCTTTTTAATGCTTTAGGAAAAAAAAAATATAATACCCATTTTCCACCCAACATCACAAACAAAGCTAACTGCATCTAGTAACTCGAGTGGTTTTAAACTGCTCCCTTGAGCAGCTGGATTTAGTAGGTCTGCTGCAAGGTGTATTTCCCCTAAGCCAAAATCTCTCCGCTTTTTAAACTTCTTCAGAACATTTTTCTCTTCTGCTTTTTGTAATGGAGAAAGTGGGAGCTGTACAATTAAAGTTTTCTCCAAGTCATTGAATTTTGAAAATACTTTATGTATCTGTGGCTGGTTACTTTCAAAAGCAGTTATCAGATGTACAATAGGATTTAAGATGTCTACCATTTTTTACATTTATTTTACAATTATTTTACATTTAATAATAATTATTACATCCAAAAAAAGGGCCTAGCCATGAGGTCACCTTTATCTGGTTTATTGGCTGACATATACTTAAACCACTATGAGAATACATATTTGCTCAATAACGTGAATAAACTTTCCAAGAAAATAATATCATATACACGTTATGTTGATGATACGTTTATAATTTTTAATGGCACAATACGACAAATAGAAAATATGAAATTATACATGAATAGTGTCAATAGAAACATACAGTTCACACTTGAGACGGAGATAAATAATAAACTTAACTTCCTCGACCTGACAATTACAAGACTAGATGAAAAATTCCAATATCAACTATACCGAAAACCGACAACCACGGATCTCACGATAAATGCTGAATCACATCATCCCTTTTCTCAGAAAATGGCAGCTTATCATAGTTTAATACATAGGTTACTTTCCATACCATTAGAAGACAAAGATTTTCACGAAGAACTGAACACGATCAAATACATAGCTAAGGCCAATAGTTATAAAAGATCAATCGTAGATAATTTAGTCAAGAAACACAGAAAAAAGAAAAACAACATAGAATTACAAGAAAATAATAGAAATAAAATTAAGGTATATAGCATCAGAATATGGTAACACCCTACCCAAAATTTTAAACAAAGTATTCGGTGGGATAAATATAAAAAATGGCTTACCGAACTAATAATAACATTAATAAGATACTCTTACCTAAACATTCAAAATCAATTGAAGACAGGACGGGCGTTTATAAGATAATATGCAATGACTGCGACAGCTTTTACATTGGCCAAACTGGTAGACCTTTTAAAAAACGATTCAAAGAACATTTGCCTAAAAAAGAATTTAGTAAAACAGTGTCAAATTACGCACGCCATCTGATGGACAACAACCATAGTTATACTGATTTCACAACGAACTTTCAACCCCTCCATATATGCAGAAAAGGAAATTATATGAATGCTATCGAAGAATACGAAATATATAAGGCCTACAAAAATAAAAAAACAGAAGAAGTCATCCTAAACGACCAGCTGAATTTCCAGTCCAATCTATTATACGACACAGCGATAAGAATACAGAACAAGGTCCATAGTGCACGACATATAACAACATGAACACTGCAGTCGACTATAGCATGTCGTGGTGCGCACCACCGATATCGTGTGTGTCTCAAATCTGGGTATTTTATGTGTTTTTATGTTTATATTATATTTATTGTTATGTGTAGAATTGTATATACAGTGTTTTTAATATTTTAACGATCGACGAACTTCAACAAGGGATATCCTGATGATGGGGCATATGTCCTGAAACGCGTTGAATGAAATATAGAGAAAAGGCCACCAGACGGACAAGAAAAAGGTAAACTATTTTACTAATTATATACTATAAGTGGCTTGGATACCGAAAAACATGGATCTACCATTTTTTGTACACGAACCCAGAATACACAGTCATCTAACAACCTTCTTTTCATTTCTGTGGAGAGTTCAGCCTGTTCACTGACAGCAAGTGTTTGAAGTACGACTTTATTTGCCAATAAACTTTTTATACAAAACAAGTGACTGCCCCATCTAGTTTTCCCTGGTAGCTTTAATGTAACTCTATCCTTGAACTTTTTTTCTCAGCCGAGATCTGGTCAAACAGTGCCTTTAAAATATGGCTGTTTTTGATTGTCTTCACAATGTCGGTTACAGTAGCCATAAAGGACTTCACTGATGTACAGCGTAAAATATCTGAACAAAGCAGGTGCAACAGGTGAGCAAGGCAACCAAGGGCCACAATGTTAGGATACTTTTCTTTAACTATGTTCAGCACAGCCTTCATATTAGCATCATTGTCTGCAATAATGACTAGAAATTTTTCTGGACCATATTTTATAAGAATTTTTTCAATTAGTTCAGCTAAATACCTTGCATTGTGTCTATTGTCTTTTGTCATAACAAAGTCAACAAAAAGTGGATCCGGTTTGGAAACTACAAAGTTAATTATGGATTCATTGTTTAAGTTGCTCCATCCATCACATTGCAAATGTAGATCTTTTGAGTCTTGTAAATGTTTACTTACTTCAGTCTGCATTTCGGTATATTGAGCATCTAAATAGGTTGAAGCCAAACGATACCGTGAAGGTAGGACATAAGATGGTCGAATTTTCTTGAAGAAATCAATCCACAGAGGATGTTCAACGAGTGCCAATGGAGACCTACTAACAAATATTGCCTTAGCAAGGTATTGATGTAGACGTTCCTGCAACACACGAACAGAAACAAATTAAAACCGATAACTACAGAAAAAATGTACAATGATCTTAGCAACACATAAATTACATGTTTAAAGCCTAAAGCCCAAATAACTGTGAATTTTGTAACAAAAGTGAGACCGGCATTTATGTTCCAGTTTAGATTAGGGTAAGGTATCATATTTTAAAATCTTAATGTGATAACATAGCAACTATTTGATTAAAAAACGCCTGCGTAATAACTAAAATACACAATAAGGTACTTGTGGGTACTGGTGTAGTGGGTAGTTTTTCTTTTGCGTTTTCATGACAAGTTTTGTAGTTATTAATAATAATAATGAAAAGATTTATTACACAAACAATGTTTACACAAAGCAGATACAACGATACAAAATATCGTAATCTTATAGACATGGCCATTAGCCATCCGTCAAGCTGAGCACTGAGCCATTGACTGCTACATAAAAACTCGCTATCAAATTTTATGAAATTTGCAACGAAATTAACTAATACATTATTTAATGAAAATATGCATGAATGAAACACTATCAGACCTACCAAAAATTCTAAAACAAACTAAATAAATGAACGCTGAACTCTGCTTTGTTTAAAGAGAACGCGAAATTACAAAATATTCCCACTCAGTTCACTCGGAGGCCTATCTTCATGTTAGACTCAGCAATTATTTTATGAACATATAAATTATTACGCATTACGCAAATATATTTTCTAAATTCACTACTAAGCTACTAGGTCCTTTGTTTTGCGTGAATAGGCCTCTTCCTAACGCCGCGACTTTAAACTTCCATCCAAAAGATATACATCAAAGAAAAATTACATTTTTGTAGTTATTATTTAACTGCATGTAGGCCTAGAGAGACTAATGTAAAAAAAATATATTTGTAATTTTTAGGTGACCTTGGTGTACAGCCATTATAGAATTTCTTTAAAGATAAAGCACATGCTCATGCTAAATGTAGAACCTAGCCCTAATGGCCTAAAATGTTAAAATATAATACTTAAAAATGCCCGGTTCGGTTTAAAATTAAATCAAGCTAGACGTCGAATTTCATTTCCATTAATATAGGCCTATTAACGAAGACTCGACGAAGTATACGTTGTATACCGTATACCTAGGTTAAAAGATTAGTTAAATATAGACCAATGCAGTACATACATTCGGTTGAATTGCATTATCTTAAACCAAACTTAAACTTTTTTCTGTCACAGAACCTGACGGCTTTGACCTAACGTAACCTTTGGTTGGCAGATAACGGATTTGAATCCACATAATCTTTGAGATAATTTGAATAATAAGCAGACTATGTACTTACATTTTCTTGAGTATCCATGTGGTCCACAAATGACAATAGTTGTGATTGTTGTGAAGACTGAGAGGTTGAAGACTGCAACAAAGTTTTTGATTGTCCACATTGCTGTAATCCCCAAACTTCTGATGAGGATGAAGATGATAGGTTTGAATTTCTGCTTGCAAGCCTATTATGCTCATTACTACTTGCACTTGGCCCGGGTTCTGGTTCTGTTTCAAAAGATGTGTCAATTTCCAAGGGTTCCAGGACACTCATTTTTTGTGGAGTTGATGTTGAAAAAGATTTGAAAACAGCAGTAGCACAAATGTTTGAATTTAACACTTTTTTCAAATCTGCAGGAAGAGAGGCCACTAGTTATTTAGAACTAGGCGGAAGGCCTAGAGAAGCAAACAATGCGCCGGGTCCAGTGAGACGGGACTTGCAAATGAAACTCTGCTTTAAGACAACAATAACAAGTTTTATTAGACTCATTTTTTTTTTTTACAATTAATTCCCCAGCATATGTATATATATGCGCCTTCAAATAATTAAAGTTAATCTTACATAATCCATATAATAGATCAAATTCATTAATAGGGTTCAATAGTATGCATGTGTACATATCTGCATCTTCATACAACTAAGTTATGATTACAAGTGCTTTCACCTTCATAAGAATAGCTCAAAATCGTTATTATAATTCAACACTATACATATGCATCGCCAAATAATGGACGTTAATATAACTGAGCAGCATACATGTATTTCTAAATAATTTAAGAACGGCGCATAGTATCGACCCTCCCAGTAAGCAACATAAACTATAAACATGATATATATATGTATAACAACGTATAAACAATCTAATAATCTAGTAAATGCATGACACACAACATATAATTAACATAGATACATATAAGAAAAATATATATGTACACATCTACATATAAATACCACACACTATGTCCACCTGGTTGACAGCATATATATATTTTCATCGTACCACCCTCAAACCACCTTAATCAGATCAAGTACCCGGCCAGCTTCAAAAGCTTCTCAATTAACAAACCCAACAGGAATAACAAGTCATAAAATCCCAGAGCTGAAACACCCAAAAATCTAAGTATATGAAGGCCAAAGTCAAATTGACAAAACAGTCAGAACGGCACTTAAGTACCAAGTGTAAACGAGAAATATCAATTATGGAGCCCCAAATAATAATCACTGTGCCATCACGAGGTCAACATGGCTGCCCGGTTGCATAAAATGCATATTCTCATTTATTTTATTTTATTACAAAAAAAAAACAAAATTTCAAGCAAAATCAGTGGAACGTAACCGCCCAAAAAATAACCTAGAACTGGTATTGATTTGTTTTTTTTTTTTACATTTCGTTAACATTTATCAGTGAAGTATTATCATGAAATATCAAAAGGAAAACTTAACCATTCCTGTGCTGGCTATGGCAAAAATTTAGTGATTACAAAATTATTTAAACAATTGAAATGAATTTCATAAAGCAGAATCTATGGATTTAATTTGATAAAACATACTTGAGGTGTTCATAAAGAACCCACTTGACCTCAGGCACGGCCATGCGCCTGGACTAGATCCAACAAACTATAACATGTTATGGACCTGTGGATAACGGCACTAACAGGTGACGTCCACAGGTTAAAGCACCTCCCCAAATCTTTAAATTAATAACAAAATCAAATACCCAAATAAATGAATATATATATAACGAAGAAAAATTCCCCTATAAGGTACCGAGGCACCCGTGCATGCATACTTAACGCTAATACCACTTAGTAACAGTCAGTGCCGCCCATATTTACAGTAAAAAAAAATCTAACATCAAATCGGGTGATGCATGACCCTGGCTGAGTTTACAAATTCTCTGGGGCGTAAGCATTTGTAAAATGAAACAGATAATATTAACCCCCAATGTCCCGTTGGACTTGTGCACAACAAAGTTCTAAACTGGAGCATTTCCGAAATATCTCAATGTAAGGTGTAGCGGCCACAAACATTTTTTAAAAGGCATAAATGTCACCTGGTATTACAGCACAAGACTTGAGGATCTTGTAGCGTGTGTCCGTCCATTCGTCCTGACAGCTAAAATGGAAAGTTACTGGATTAACTTCATGGATGGCAGGTGATCGGCCATCCGCTGGAGCGAGACAGATTGACGACAATTCGGGAACCCTGCACAATTATATTGGTAATTACTCACAGGTTTAATAAATCACAATACCCCATTCACCCAGCTGAACTCACACATCACGACATGCCCAGTTTAAAATTTCCAGAAAATTTACTTATGCATTGAAAGCCTACTGAATTAAATAAATTATTTTATATATAATATACCGGTATTAAATATTGAATCAAATAAATAGTTATTCATAACTTTTCGTCACCCACTTAATCACTTACTATAATGTCGACATGCGCTAGCAAACTTTAACAGGTTCGTGAGGCACGTTCGTTTCACCAAAATCACAAAATAATTAACTTACGCCCCCTTCTAATATAATTAATAAAATGAACAGGAACAAAAACTGTAAAATACTATCTCTTAGCCAGCGTGAACATTCGAAACATGAATAATCAGAAAGTGACCTGTGCACGCCACATGGCAATTCAATTCGTACATATATCGCCCAGAAGCGGCGTTGATATTAAGTAAAATACAATTTAGTTTTATTAAACAATATGTAATATACCTTAGACACACTTACCGGAGAGTCGCGTAGCTTTTACTTAGGCATAGTTATATATAGTAGACAAAATCCAACTCGAAGCTGCCAGGCGAATGAGAACGACCTTCTACGTTGAATGCTGATACTGGACTGGTTTATACAACGACTGCAAAAATTTTACAAAGCGCTAGTCCCAGAGCGCGCGCGGATCGGCACGGCGGATAGCATAACAAGACGGGCGCCGGTAATACTTAATTAATTAATTCGACGCTGTCCGTCCTCGTTAACATAAAAACAGCCGAGTTTTTTTTTTTTCAAAACTCTGCACACTCATTTTATTGACATTAGCATGTTTGTACGCTTTGCAACAGTACTTACATATCGCACCACAACCTTTTACTTTAAAAAAGTCCCATGCAGGTCCTTTTCTCTTCCCCATTTTTGAAAACTGAATACCGGTACTACTCACACTCACACCTTATGATAGAACAAACATTTTACAAAGAGAGGTTATGTTATATTCACTCCACCAGCATTACTCTGTAAACAAAGAAAAGCTGAAATATGAGTGGAGGGGAGAACTGTCTCACAGTGTTGCCAGTTCTCTGAAGTGCAGTGCAAAATAAAATTTCCCTCTTTAACTAAATAAATCTTTATCCTTAAATCAATCTTAGTACAAATATAGCCTTTGGTTCTGTTGTGATATTATTCAAATACAATTTATTTGAATTGAATTAAATGATGTTGTAGCTGGCCTATAACAATTAACTGTATATAAAGTAATTATGTTTTTTATATTGAAATGAATTATGTAAAATCAACAAGTAAAATTGTCTCTAAACTAAACTAAAATTCTGATTTGAAATTTGATTTGGGTAGACTGAATTAGGCTTACTATTTTCTTAAATCAGATAATACAATTTCATGAAATTGTATTATTATCATTTACTAAGATAACTAACTAACTACAAAGATCATTCAAAAAGTGCAGTAAAAGTACCAGATTTAAAAATTAATGCATTAATTGATAAATACCCTGATTTTGGGTATTTACCCGAGTCAAGGGTAAATACCCAGGTAAATATCCATTTTTAAATACCCTACCCACTGGGTATTTACCCGGCCCACATCACTAGACGTCAGGGGGTGTGAGTACGACGTGACCATGGTGGGGGTAGAATGTGACTGAAGTAGGGATATCACGTGGCCATGGTAGGAGTACCATGTGACAGGCACCATGTGGGGGTACCACAGCACTGGTGCGAAGTGTAGTGATTGGTCGGCCGTGTTTAATATATGTCATGTCATCATATAGCAGAATCAGTTGTGATTGGTGTGCTTGAATGGTGGTAGTCGGTGTGGCCAACATGTGATAAAGGAGAAGAAAATTCCCTCTAGAAGGGAAATAGGTTAAAAAAGGCTGTGTGAGGGAAAATGTAGCGTTGCCACTACCACCAGTGTGTCTACGTCATGGCAGGAACGGATGTATGCTCCCTTAACAAGTGTATTCAGCGTGTCCGTGGCCATCTTGTCCTCTGCTTGTCTTGATTTAATGGGGTGGTATCGTGTGAGGCATAAAATGGTGTAAATGTATACGTGTGTATGAAAGAAAATTAAGGGGCCAGTTCCTGGCTTCTTCTTCTTGTCTTGTTTTTTGTACGTTCATAAATAAGGTTAACGTGTGTGTGTGTGTGTGTGTGTGTTTAAGTAAACCAATGTCTTGACTGCTCTTCTTGTCTTTGTTGTCGCAGGTTTTTTTCAGTGTTCAAAAGTAACGTTAACCTTCACACAAATGATAAATGAGTGTTGGGGAAAACGAAATGTGTATATGGGCGTGTTGTCTGTCTGTGTAGATATAAAATGTGTGTGGGTCGGGTAGCCTTTGCGTAAAAGCACCTTGATGTATATGCGTGCACATAGATTTTGTATATTGTTGTAACCTAATGAAAACATTCATTCTCCTTTGTAGATATGTAATTAAAAATCAACAGATTACACAAACTGTATCATAGTGTTGTATACATATAAACTACATGAGATTAAGAAAGTAAAATCGCACACTCGTGCGAGTGAGTGTGTGCACACACACACACACCATGTAGGTACAGAGTATGGATGTTTATTGCAAACATTGATAGGTGATTCTATATATTTCATATTTAGCATTGATCACCTCTATATATAGTACTCTATAAATCACTGAGAAGACAAAGTAAATTTTATAATTGTTCAATTTGCAGGATGTATTCCCAGTTATAAATTCTGTCCTAAAAGGAGAACTGCATGTAAAAGAAGAAATCATCAAAGAAGAGAACGAACAGTTTGTTGATCAGGTATTATACATAGTTATAAATTTGTGTATACTAACAAGCATTTATTGTTGTAATGAACAGCAGTGTTGTTATTTGTAAACTTATCGGTTGAAACTGTTGGAGACCTTTTGGTGTCCCATGGAAGTCATTTATATGTGCACTTTCAGTCCATATGATTTAGCCATAACATGTACCAGTACCACATGGCAGGAAATTTGAATTTTATGACGTCAGGGGTGTGAGTATGATGTGACCATGGTGGGGGTAGAATGTGACTGAAGTAGGGATATCACGTGGCCATGGTGGGAGTACCATGTGACAGGCACCATGTGGGGGTACCACAGCATTGGTGCGAAGTGTAGTGATTGGTCGGCCATGTTTAATATATGTCATGTCATCATATAGCAGAATCAGTTGCGATTGGTGTGCTTGAATGGTGGTAGTCAGTGTGGCCAACATGTGATAAAGGAGAAGAAAATTCCCGCTAGAAGGGAAATAGGTTAAAGAAGGCTGTGTGAGGGAAAATGTAGCGTTGCCACTACCACCAGTGTGTCTACGTCATGGCGGGAACGGATGTATGTTCTCTTAACAGTGTATCCAGCGTGTCCGTGGCCATCTTGTCCTCTGCTTGTCTTGATTTAATAGGGTGGTATCGTGTGAGGCATAAAATGGTGTAACTTAATGTATATGTGTGTATGAAAGAAAATAAAGGGGCCAGTTCCTGGCTTCTTCTTCTTCTTGTCTTGTTTTTTTGTACGTTCATAAATAAGGTTAACGTTCATGCACATGTGTGTGTGTGTATGTGTGTTAAGTAATACACTGTCTTGACTGCTTTTCTTGTCTTTGTTGTCGCAGGTTTTTTTCAGTGTTCAAAAGTAATGTTAACCTTCACACAAATGATAAATGAGTGTTGGGGAAAACGAAATGTGTATATGGCGGTTTTGTCTGTCTGTGTAGATAAAAAATGTGTGTGGGTCGGGTAGCCTTTGCGTAAAAGCACCTTGATGTATATGTGTGCACATAGATTTTGTGTATTGTTATAACCTAATGAAAACATTCATTCTCCTTTGTAGATATGTAATTAAAAATCAACAGATTACACAAACTGTATCATAGTGTTGTATACATATAAACTACACTCGTGCGAGCGAGTGTGTGCACACACACACCATGTAGGTACAGAGTATGGATGTTTATTGCAAAAATTGATAGGTGATTCTATATATTTCATATTTAGTATTGATCACCTCTTTATATAGTACTCTATAAATCACTGAGAAGACAAAGTAAATTTTATAATTGTTCAATTTGCAGGATGTATTCCCAGTTATAAATTCTGTCCTAAAAGGAGAACTGCATGTAAAAGAAGAAATCATCAAAGAAGAGAACCAACAGTTTGTTGATCAGGTATTATACATAGTTATAAATTTGTTTATAGTAACAAGCATTTATTGTTGTAATGAACAGCAGTGTCGTTATTTGAAAACTTATCGATTAAAACTGTTGGAGACCTTTTGGTGTCCCATGGAAGTCATTTTTATGTGCACTTTCAGTCCATATGATTTAGCCATAACATGTACCAGTACCACATGGCAAGAAATTTGAATTTTATGACGTCAGGGGTGTGAGTACGACGTGACCATGGTGGTGGTAGAATGTGACTGAAGTAGGGATATCACGTGGCCATGGTGGGAGTACCATGTGACAGGCACCATGTGGGGGTACCACAGCACTGGTGCGAAGTGTAGTGATTGGTCGGCCATGTTTAATATATGTCATCTCCTCATATAGCAGAATCAGTTGTGATTGGTGTGCTTGAATGGTGGTAGTCAGTGTGGCCAACATGCGATAAAAGAGAAGAAAATTCCCGCTAGAAGGGAAATAGGTTAAAGAAGGCTGTGTGAGGGAAAATGTAGCGTTGCCACTACCACCAGTATGTCTACGTCATGGCGGGAACGGATGTATGTTCCCTTAATAAGTGTATCCAGCGTGTCCGTGGCCATCTTGTCCTCTGCTTGTCTTGATTTAATAGGGCGGTATCGTGTGAGGCATAAAATGGTGTAAATGTATACGTGTGTATGAAAGAAAATAAAGGGGTCAGTTCCTGGCTTCTTCTTCTTGTCTTGTTTTTTTGTAGTTCATAAATAAGGTTAACGTTCATGCACATGTGTGTGTGTGTGTGTGTGTGTGTGTGTGTGTGTGTGTGTGTGTGTGTGTGTGTGTGTGTGTGTGTGTGTGTGTGTGTTAAGTAAAACACTGTCTTGACTGCTCTTCTTGTCTTTGTTGTCGCAGGTTTTTTTCATTGTTCAAAAGTAACCTTAACCTTCACACAAATGATAAATGAGTGTTGGGGAAAACGAAATGTGTATATGGGCGTGTTGTCTGTCTGTGTAGATATAAAATGTGCGTGGGTCGGGTAGCCTTTGCGTATAAGCACCTTGATGTATATGTGTGCACATAGATTTTGTGTATTGTTGTAACCTAATGAAAACATTCATTCTCCTTGCTCAGAGTGCGAAACAGTATGTTTGAAATAAAACACGACATCAATCATGTGTATAAGTATAATTATACCATCAAAAATGGTACAATAAATATACACAGTTATGCATTATATAATGCAATAAAACACACACACACATCTGCATAAAGTACCTATAAAATTGTCAGAAGGTTTTAACATCAGCAGTGAATCTATAACAGACGTCAGTGTACGGAATTAGAGAGTTACAAATGAAACCGCTGTAGAATGAATAAATAGAAAATCATTAGGACTTACCTTATAGAAAAACAAATGTAAAACTTATTGTTCACACGATATTGAACGATGTAGTAAGTGTGGAACCGTGCTAAGAAATACTGTCCGCACTGCTCCATTTCTCGAATACAAATGACCATGTAGCAGATCACTTGATCACTTTCTCCTCCACTGCACCGTAACAAGTGCACAACAAGTTAGGTGTTCCAAACAATCTGCGGAAAATCAACGTATTTTTAGAAACAAGGTAGATCGAGATGCAAAACTAAAGCTTTACAAAGTTATGGGAGTCCCTGTACTATGTAAAGGGACACACACTATGGGTGTGAATTATGGGCAACAACGAAAAGACAAGACGGTAAAATACAGACCTCAGAAATGGCATTCTCAAGAGGAGCTTAAAAGTGTTATAAACTTGACCTTATAAGAAATAAGGCCATAAGAGAAGAGTTAAAAGTTTTTAACTAGAATGAAAAATTAAAAGATTACAAACAACAATGAAAAGAACACTTAGAAAGAATGACAGATTCCAGACTGACCAAACAAGTCTGGAAATTCTAATCTATAGGACACAGGTTCGTGGGTAGACCCAGGAAGAGATGGCTGGAGGATTTTTAAGATGGAACAGGCAGCACCTTGCTTATGCCGTGTTGTGAAGATGATGATGGTGTATCAAGAATGTCAGTAAATCAGTGCTTTTTCTGTGCTAACAGTTTAACTCATATTTTAACACGTACCTGTTACGGATTGTTTCCAAGTTAAGGCTATGCAGAACCTTGTTGTGACTGGCTTTGAATGTTTTTTTTTAATCGAGTTTACAGCATGTGTGCATACCGTCATGCTTGCTTTAAGGTCCAAATGTACCTTATACATTTATAAATACTTTATTAATGTATAAGGTACCATATAAATATACCATCACGCTTGCTATAACAGCCAAATGTACACATATCTTTGTTAATGAACATGCTTTGGTCTAATATTATGTCCTTCACTCTCATTGATTATATAATTTACATTAAATAAGTTGACTCCATAATTTTGCAACTGCCCTATAGGAGTCCCATTACAGCAAGTAGATTCACATTTGTTAACTCCATACATCTTCATAACACTGTTCAGACTCAGACATCTGACCAGAATTTCTCTATCGTACCTAGAGAAAAATATTGAATATTTTTAATTTCTTTACGTCAAGATGTATTTTCGTGTATTTGGAACATGTTTCGGGAATCCTATTGTTCCCATCCTCAGCCTTGTTGTTGTTATGTTTTCCTGTTGGTTTTTGGTATTTTATACTGGTATTATTGTGTGTGATTGTTGTGTATATACAGTAAGGCCTTGATAATCCGGACCTTGATAGTCCTGAATCCTCGATAATGTGGCACTTTTTATCAACAGCAACCGATTTGAAAATATCGCAATGTTTGACAAAGTTGCTGACGCTAATTCAGGTGGTGTTTGTGGTCTCTCAGATGTTTCAGTAGAATGACATAATTTGGCATATTCAGCCACACTGGAATGTATTTTTAATGTCTCTGGTGCTATTGGCGCGATCATGTTTCTTTGAAAATGCTCAGCTGTCCTTGATACAATTGGGAACTCTCGGCAGAGTTTGTGAGCTGACTACTGTACGAGTCATTGGCACCATTTCATATTGGTTAGTTGTGAGTGTCTGCTTCTTGTGTTTACACAGTGCATGCCGTACCATATTTGAGTTACAGTATTAGTGAACTCCACTACAGTTACGTTGTTCTGTTTTTATTCAGTGGAGTTCAGTTTTAAGTTGTTGCTTCACAGTTTTGATCACAATGTTTTCTGAACACAAAAACCAGAATGCAGTGCTTCTAATAAAATAAAACATGTGAGTGACAATCTAACAAAAACTTGACATTATAAATAGGTTAGAAAAGAGAGAAAACAGGAATGTAATTGTGGAAGAATTTAATATTGGATCCTCAACCTTATATGATATAAAAAAACAATAAGAAAATCTTCAAAAAATTTTGGCTCAAGCAGATACAAAAAAAGCTACTGGCAATTGTCAAACATTAAAAAAGCCTAAGCTTGACCTGACCAGTTGGATAATGCATTGTACACCTGGTTCTCAGCAAAACGTTTTGAAGGAAAATCTGTAACAAGTCCAATGGTAATTGAAAAAGCCAAACAGTTTAGCAGTGATTTGAACGTAAAAGAAGGAGACTAAATTTTCATGAGGTTGGTTGCACAACTTTAAAACTCGTCATGGGATACGCAAATTAGATTTTTCAGGGGAGTCTAAATCTGCTGATGAGGCTGCAGCAAATGAATTTAAAGTTACTTTTGAATGGACGCTCAGCTCTTTAAAAATTGGTTTTTTGAACGTTTGTTCCTGGAGTTAAACAAAACTTCAAAAAACTTGGTTTGCCTGAAAGCACACAGGCTGTTCTGTTAGTAGATAATAGAGCTCATCCTCCTGCTAGTGAGTTAAAGTCACCAAATATAACAGTGAAATACCTCCCTCCAAACTTTACCCCTTTGATTCAGCCTAAGGATCAAGGAGTAATTCAGAGCAAATACAGGGTTTCATTTATTCAAGGACTCATAAACTCAGACTGTAGTGTAAAAGACTTTCAATCAACTTTTAACATGAAAGATGCTATTTTTGCAGCTGCTGTTGCTTGGCAAGAAGTAAAAAATGATACATTAATAAAAGCATGGAGAAAGTTATGGCCAGCTGTGATGAACAATCCCCTTAGTGAACATAATGAACTAGATGACCTAGACATTCCTGAAAGTCAGTTGCTGGAGACTGTTAAAAATGCTGCAGAAGGCTGTTCATCATTGTCAAAAATGTCTGATGAAGTGTTTGACTGGCTAGATGTTGACAAGGATGAACCTACTGTGGAGGAGATAAATGATGAAACAGTGTGTTAAATCCTCAAACAGTTCAAGAAGTGGAAAGTGATGAAGAAGAAGAGGGTTGTGCATCAAATAACGTTACTTGGCGCGAGGCAACCGACGTGATACACACTTTTGTAAAATTTGTGGAGACAAACATTACAACATGGCTGAAGTTATGAATCTTCATATAATCCACAATGACTTTTTAAACAAAAGATGTAACAACAAAAGACAAGTTGATATAAGATCTTTTTTTTTTCAAACCTCAAGTACGACAACCAACGTGGCATCGACCTCCATGGACAATCACTATCACTCACCCTAACATTGACGAATTATAGATTTTGTTTTAAATGTTTAATTTTTAAGAAAATGTTTACTGTTGTAATTGAACATGGTCCTGTGTAATTTAAATAATAAATTTACCTATGTAACTGCACAATAACAGATGTACTGTACCGTTATCCCTTGTTTTATCATATTTAATCTAAACACCTTGATAGTTCGGAAAATTTGATAATCCGGCACGCTCTCGGTCCCGACCATGCCGGATTATCAAGGTCCTACTGTATTAACTTTTTGAGTGTTTTCGATGTTGAGTACTTTAAAATTGTGTCATGTTTTGTATTGATTTGTGTATTAGTTTGTTTAGTTTTGTGTTTGTATATTTATAAATAGGCTATAACATCTTGAGGTAAAGAAATTATAAATATTAAATAAATTATATATGCATCAAGAAATAGACTGTAGCAAAAAGTGTTTGAAGTGTGTGTGTGTGTGTGTGTGTGCGTGCGCTGCGCGTGCGTGTGTGACCAATTTGAACAGTTGCAGTAAATGTTTACAGTTTGTGTAAACAGCTGTATTTAATTGGGAAAAATAATAATTTTTTATTTTAGGGTAGATATTTTATTTATACAATAGACTCGTCTATCCGGCTCGCGACTATCCGGCCTCCGTACTATCCGGTCTATTTTTGAACCTACGTGCCGTGTACAAAATACAAGTTGCGACATGAAAAGTGCGGATTCCCCCCGCTCTTCTACTTAGTACTTAGATGCCATAAGGTGGTTGGCCAAAACATGCGAAGAGATTCCAAACATATCACTTGTAAGGTCTTGAAAATTCGTTTGAACGATGAAGGTGGACATTGCAACCTTGAACCCGTGTGTAAAACCAAAGTGGAAGATGAAAACGATAAACTTGTTTCGTTGCTAGAAAAAATACCGAGGTGTGACAGTGTCAGTGCAGAGGACATTAGGGAATGGATGGCAAACAACGAAGTTGATGAAATAACAGATAAAGATAGTGTGGAAATTTTGACACTGGGAGATGAAATAGAAGAAGAGGAGGAGGAGGCATCTTTAGATGACAGGAAAAATCTCATCCCACATTCGGAAGGGTTCAAGACGATTGAAGCAGCGCTGGAGTACATTAGTCAGCAGGAGGATGCGACGCCAGCTGATATCATCTGGTTGTGTAAGTAGAGGGACATTGCATAGCGGAAGAGGAATAATTTGGATAAGCAGTCATCTATCAAGGGCTTTTTCAAAAACTAAAAACTAAATTTTCACTCTTTTATGTTAGGATTTTACGCATTTGTGTAGACATTTATCAATGAACAGTAAAATAAGTTTAAATCATTTTTTTAAGAATTAAGCCTACGTTTTAGATTTATGTTTTGTTTATTTTAAAATTGTATGTATTCATACTGTACAGTGTACATCATTTTATGTTTCCTGCAATTAAGTTAGACATTATAAAATTTATCTTAAAATGTGTATACAGTATTTTTATTCTTGGACTTCCTTTTTCTGTAATACATTTGTAAAACGTACAGTACAGTACATAACAAACATTTATAAAGTACTGGACTGTACTAAGACGTCAGAAAATATGAATAAGAGCGGGTTTTGGTATAAAAAGTGTGATTTTAATAGTATGGGTGGGGCAGGAAGTGAGTAATTATAGAGCTCCAGCCTATCCAGCCTTTTTGTTATCCGGCCTGCCCTTCTGCCACATAGTCGGGAGTCTACTGTATTTATATTTATTTTGTTACAGCATTTGGAAGACATCACTACAATTATAAAGGATGAAATTCTTTTAGAAGAAGTGGAAATAGAAATGAATACACAAGAGGTAAAGTTTTTTTTTTTAAATATACAATCAGTCTTCCACCAACAAGTAGGTGAGACAAGTGAGATTCATGGTAGATCAGTCTTCCATTGAAGGCGCCATTGAACTTTATTAACAAAATATTTTTGAAGTTGAACATTTATAGTTGAAAATTAGATTCAGTCTTAGCCTTTCCAGTGCTCTGGGTGTGTATACACACGAAATTTTTATGACAATATGATGCTCCGGATGTGGTAAGTTGCAAAGCATAAGCATAAGCGCTCACACATGTTGGCAGCGAAAAGGTTAAAACATGGAGACACCTGAGATGTCTTGCATTGGTGCTGTCACCCAACAAGTTGAGTGCTAGTTGATTGGAGTTGGTGATTCAATTTCAGTTGTTAGGTTATACAATAACATTGAATTTCCTATAACAGTGAAACACTTGAATGTTGTCTTCTACACTTTTGTTCCTTGTGAGGAATGGGTAGGTTGATGATTGTTATCAACATGTAATATGAATACATTGTAAGTACATCAATAATTGAATGAACGAATCGAGTTTTGTTTTTACTCGACCTTTTTTTGACATTTGTCTTTCTGTCTGTTGGGGTATGTCTCACGATTACTTTTCAACACATCAAATGATTTTTGTAAACCTTGGCCTGCGTGTCTGTAACTCTACCCTCAGAACCCTATTGTTTTTGACACTGATCCCACAAAATGTAGGTGGGAGAGTGGTTAAAAGTGTGTGAGGGTGGAAATTTTGAAAAAATCACAAAAGTCTGTGTGGAATATCAAATTAAAGAGAACTTTAACCATTATGAATTTAGCTTCATTTTTAAAAATCTCAATTTTGGGATGCCAGGGGCCAAAAAGTGAGGGAAAATTCTGATAAAATAGCAAAAATTCAAAGGGATTATTGGGCATGTGGGATATCAAAGGGAATATTAACTAAAATCTGAATGTAGTGGTGAGCTTTAGAAATTTCAATATTTTGGAATGCAAATTTTTAACAGAGGAGCCTAGAATGGAATCAAAAATTATTAAAATCCGGCCGTGGTCAGACTAAAGAATATTTTAACACAAATTAGATGTTTAAAATTTTTAGCCTGTATTGTGTGTTTACTATATAGTTGTTACATTTCTGAACAAAAAAATTAGGGTATTTTTAATTAAGAAAGTTGTGTTAGTGGTTATAATCACTATTGTCGGTCCATTGTTAAGCAGCAGGGAAATGGGCAGTAGTCAGTACAACTAATTGGAGGAATGAAGTGCCTAGACAATACACAAGTTATACAGCTCACAAAAACAGTGGGAGCTTAGTATATTATCTGAAATGAAGACAGATAAACCTGTTTGAAATGATATGCTGTCAAATAGTGGCATTTCTCCTGTGTGTATAGTTGTACTTTTACAGATTTATAAATAATAAAGTCCCTAGTTCTGGGCGTCATCTGTACTTAGTCAAATAAATACACAATTATGAAATCATATTTACCGTCTCACCTACCTTAATTTTGGATCCAGGGTTCTCGCACGAACTGTGAATGTAAACGTGATTTTGAGGTCATAAAATAACACACTCGACTCACATTGGTGTAAGACAACTAAAATTTTATTTCGTTCTTTAGATTGTTTTCAAGTTATGAATTATTCATTTCTTTCTCTCTCAAATCATGTTATTATTTCTTTCCAAATAATTAAGACAAAAACATTCTTTAAATATTATATTAATGAAACAACCTTATATAAATAAAATATTAAATAAACATCTTATATTAATGAAAGCAACCCAGCCTGCTCATCCACAACATTCATACAAACCCCTTTTTATTTAACATAAAATATATTTTATTGAATACTGTTACATGATACTGTGGCATAGTCCACGACCGCGTGGCTCCTTGAGTGTATATCCGAATGTTATTTCACCTCATTTTTAATTTTCCTTACTTCAATCCACTTTTAGTGTACGTTCCGTCACCGCAGCCGATGTTGTAAGTCGACTGCCCGTTTTTTTCTACTTTTTACATGCCGGCAAAATTAAACTGTGTCCAGTCAGCGGACGCACAAACTGCTCGCGTCCGGCACTTATAGATGTTGTTTTCCGACTGACTGGCTGAGCGTTACCAACGTGCCTCCCTACCACCGTTGGTCAAGACGGGAAACCAATGCCTTCTTGTGTCAAAATGTTCGTCAATTTTCACACAGTATGGGTTGTTAGTGTGTGTTCGGCGGTGACGATATTTCACTAGCATTCGTCACGTCACTCTAGTAGGCGTGGTTTGTCTGTATTTCCGTCCGCAATCAAACACGTGCTGAAATAATTTTTACAGCTTCGACATCTTTGTTGGCTTTGATTCAGTCTGCATAGCGTCCTATCTGCGCGTGTGCTCAAGTTGCTTGTTTGTGAGCATAACACACCGCTGAAATTCTTGGAATGCAATTGCGTTCTACGGTCACACCTTGCAGAACTATGTTACTGTGTTCTTTGTCTGACTGAAACCATTTTATGTATGAGACTTGCTACCGTATTTATACATGGGAGTTACAATTGACAATGAAATAAATTTAATAAAATAAAATGCCCCATTCTGTCCCATTACAATACCCCCCAATGAGAGGTCTTTTGTCGAGACAGAAGAACTCTCATTGCTACCCCTAAGAGGATCGGTGAGGATATGGTGCCAACAACCCCCTTTAATTCTTACCACATCATGGGTAAACTACCCCCCTAGTTCGGCGACTATGGCTGCACCTGACCTAGATTACTGGACTTCTCTATTCGAGATCCCAACACCATAAACTCGGACAGACACTCACCATAGTACACCTCACCTTCTAACATTCCACCCCAAAATCAAAACCCCCAGCCTTATACCATGCCAGATCCTCCACCGATATGTTCCCCCTTACATGCACACTGGGTTGCCTTTAGCAAGTACTGGGCGCGTACACATACTCATTAATACCTTCTAAATAAACTCCTTATTTAAAATTCATAAAATATTTACCTTTAAATTTCAATTTCCTTTTGCAAATTAATGTTAAGTTTTTCAAATCAAAACAGCAGCTAATTAAATTCAAATCATTTAAATTTCGTTCAAAAATTCATTTAAGTTCAAAATCAAACCGTTATATCACCATTATTTTCATCAAAATCCAAAAAATCTTTTACATGAATCTGTCAACTCTATCAATTTTCTTCACTACTACTAACAATCATAAAATAAAAAAAAACTGAACATCTTATTAAATCGTTAATTCATTTATCCTAACATTTGGTTACACATATATACTAAACAATAGAATCCAATAACCACACTAGTAATACATATAAACAACAATATACTCAGAACCTCCAAACCTCATCTACATGGCAGGCATAAAAAAATAAATTTTAATTTACCAAAATATCTCTTTTATCAGTCTCAAAAAAATTTAAAATTATTTAATTCAATTAAGTAACACCATTGTGTGAATTAATTATCAGAAAATGGTTCTGGCTCTAACATCAGTCACCAGCTGATCTCTCTGGGTCAAGTGAATGACCTTGACCCATATACGCTACACAAAGCTACACCATAAAATACATGAAACATCTTTAAAATTTTTTACCTTCAAACATAATACAACATAATAAACATATAGCATTCAAAATTAACGTGGTTATTATTGTCTTACAATAAACAATAAAATTCACAATTAAATTGACCAAAATTACACACTTTACAACTTTAATTTATTTTCAGATTCTAGTACAATCTGTCACTTGTTTCATTTATTTTTTCATTTTAACTCTGATTCTCTTTAACATTTCCATTCTCAATTAGTTTGGGTGACTCAATAATTCATAATGATTCAACTGATAATTGGGTGACTCTCAATTATTTATAACAATTTGATTTACTAACTTGGCATTTATACATAATCTTACCCCCCTTCTGACTCTAATACTCACTTAACAGCTTTACCTAGTCTGACACCCAACTATCAAAACATCTACCAACCATTCTCTACCTCTAACTTACTACTCTAACTCATTTCGCATCATTCTACCCTTATAACAAAATACTCTCTACCCCTTTGTACTCAGGATGTGTGTTCCCTCCCAATGCTCATTCCCTTATTTGGTTCCCGGACCCTCCCTAGGTAACCCTTTCCGGCGCATATCGGTTCCCCTCCCGCCACAACGCTTTTCGTTGAGGACTCCTTATCACACCACCCCCCTTACAAAATTCCCCATCAACTAATTACTCTCCCATTACCTCACTTTCATCTGCAAATTATCCCCATCTCTTTACTACCTAAATATCACTCTCATTACTCTACATATATTCCCCTTAGCTACTGTGTCACTATCAATACTCAATTCTACATTACTATTACTCCCACAATCTTATTTTGTTTAACACCCCTCTAAGTTTAACTTGGACTGATTAATTCAAATGCCTTCTTTATGCTTGTCACCCAAATTCCAACATTTACCACATTTTACATTACATTAACCCTTGAAAATTCAAAACTATCTCGAATACATGTCACCATTTACTTAAAACATCACACGTTTATTATTGAAACATTTAATTACATTGAAAATTTTGCAAATCACTTATAAGTGACATACTACGTTTATAACCCTAGCAGTCAGCTGATGTCTCATCATCATATGAATAACCTTTCTCTAACTACATTTCAAAATTATACAGATTACACATGTTTACAATCCTTACCCTTAACACATGGCATACAATTAATACAAATACACAAAACTACATAGTTATCATCATAAAATATTGGTGGATTTAAAATCCTTACCATTACATCTAGTACTTAAAATCTTTTTGCTCTCATAGGGACATACATCGCTACTCATTGAGTCATAGTCATAGCAACAGTTACTGAACAGCTCTTTGGATTGTCAACCCCCAACTCTCTCTATAGAGTCATGTTATAAGCTGACTGCCCACTGTTTACAGAGGTCGTCACCCTCTCACTGAACTTTCAGCTACCCTCCTACTTCATCATTTACTTAAAGTCCCCCCTTATACCCCTGGCTTGTAACTGCCAGCTCCTTTTCACACACACTATTGTTTCCTGCTGGTGGACTGTGGCGTTCATTTGCATCCCCAAGAACTGAAGTTTACATGTATAAGGTATAGACGCTGCCTATACCGTTCTTGGTTCAGCGTTATATAAAATTCGGTATTACTGATGTACGAGGACACCAGTAATCCTACTAAAATGATTCACACACCCTTATTACGGCACTATCGACCCGATAACCGCTGTTCCATAGTTATGTAGTTTCCCCTGTTTTACCCCCCTGTCAATTTCAAAGTTCACCAATTTAGTATCTACTTACATAATTCCACGGCCAGGGTCTGGTGAAACCGTGACCGCCCAAAATTTGGGGAAACTACCAAAAGACATATAAGGCTCACACTGACACCGTTACTACAATTCACGGAAGGTCAACTCTTATATGTTTGGGTATATTAATTACTTTTTTCATGTTTACCTCTCTTAGGTGCCGTTCATACTAAGGCGATTTAAGATAAGCGATATATGATACGCGACACGCACAGACAGATACTTGAAATGTAAAGGGAGGCGATAAAAAAGGTTCACAGCCGCGCGATTGCACAACATATCGCAAGTGACATATCTCTCGAAGTACCACTTGCCGGTCTCTTCAGCAATTAGTATCGTACGATATTTCGAGCTGTGAACATGACGGGAAGAAGAGAAGACAATTCTTTAATTCCTTTCATTAATTTAGTGAAAGCTCATTAGTGCATCTGGAACTATTCCATTGCCGCATACAGCAAGACAGATGTGACGAGTGCCGCATGGAGGGAAATTGCATCAGAAATAAAAGACACAGGTAAATGCGTTGTTTATTTATTTATTTATTATGTAAGACAAGTAGTAATCAAATTGTTATATTATTAACTCATAATGTAAATATTTCTAAACTCTGACACACGAAATAAGTAATTCAATTATAATTCAATTTATTTCAATATTAATTTCAAGTATATACAGGTATATAAAGAATTTGTTGTACTAAATGGCTGGGTCTTGTAAACCGACACATCTCCATTGTGTAGGGATTGCACCAGTTGCTTTCAGAAAGTATTCACGTAGTTTATTTCGTTAGCGGTTTGCTGCGTTCAAATTGTTGTTTTCACTGAACGTACTGTTATCTGATAATGCTGGTACCACAGAACACTTATTAAATTGTTGTGGAACATAAGGTTGTCCTTCTCGTCTGCGTATAAAATTATGAAGCACGCGTGCTGTCTTAATAGTCTGCACAAAATTACTTCTGTTGGTATAAATTGGTTGGTCAAATAGACAAAATTTTGACGTTAGCATTCCAAAACTGCATTCCACACTTTTTCTGCCTCTTGAAAGTCGAAAATTGAATATTCTTCTGGCATCATTTAATACTCTTTTTGGAAAGGGCCGCATTATATTATGCTGGAGAGGGATTGCTTCATCTGCCACAAAGTAGAACGGAAACGGATTGTCATTTGCCTCGCCTGGCAAGTGAGTTGCTTCTGGTATTTTCAATTTATTATCCTGCAATAATTTGCCGATTGTTGATTTGCGAAACACAGAAATCCTTCTAATTCGCCCCATTACAAACCATCACTATTCCGTCCATAGTCTCCAACATCTATTGCGGTGAACATTCCATCTGCGTCAGACAAAGCCATTACAACTATTGAAAAGAACCCTTTATAATTATAATCTGTGGACCCTGTATTAGGGGAACACTGAATGCGGAAATGTTTGCCGTCAAAAGAACCAATACAGTTAGGTAAATTCCATAACTCAATAACGTTTTGATATTTGCTTCCAACTTTCCTTCGTTGGTTGTGGCATATACAGCGGTTGTAAGTGGGACCGTATAGCAGCACAAGTCGAATGAACAATGTAACTGATAGTTGATTTACCTCTGTAAAATTGCAAAGAAAGATCTTGAAAACTGCTTCCAGTAACTAGATACCTGAAACAACAACAATTTTGTGTCTGTGTTGTCAACAATTTTGACCCTACCATAAAAACAAAATAAGAACTATAAAAAATAATACATTAAATAAATTGAGGGTTTTAAATCGTAATTAGTTGTGTAATACATACGTTTTCATTTTAATAAACAACATTTTTAAATAAATCCTATTGATGTCTACTTTTTTAAATTTTGTTTCAGAAAAGAACTGTCGAGAGCGATGGAAGAACATCAGAGCAGCATACGTGCGATCGCTGAAACCACCAAAGTCTGGGGCTAGCCAGAATTCGAAGAAAAGTTATTATTTGACTGAGCATTTAGCTTTTCTGCAACCATATTTGAAAGGAGGAGATACGTCCGGCAATCTTCACATTGAAGATACTGCAGTAGAGGAGTCCAATACTAATCAAAATGACGGAAGTGAGACATTTGTTGAAGAGAAAATGCCTGATGAAGCTTCTTCCGTGCAATTAATCGAAAAGCCTGCTCGTAAAAGCTCAAGTCAAACACATAAAAAACGAAAGGGAAAAGACCAAGTCGACGTTGCTTTTATAGAATGGATGAAAATGAAAAAAATCTGTTAATAAAACTGACCAAGATGCTGAACAGCATTTCCTTCTTTCTCTTTTACCTGATCTGAAAAACTTAGCTTGCATCGTAAGAGGACTTTCAAAATAGAAACAATGTCTCTCTTACATAAGTTGTTAGAGGAGGATGAACGGGAGAATGTGGAATCCAGTATTTCAGTTGCTTCCAGCCCTTCTGTATGGAGTTCGTCATCCCATCATGACACCTTACAAACTCAGTTTCACATGAGCAATATTGCAACGACTTCAGCATTCAATTCGATTACCCCACTGCCGCAAGAAAGTGGAACTGATTGGTACAATTTGTAAAAAATTATAAAAATAAAACTGCTAAATTTTATTAATACTGTTGTTTATATTCATATCTACTTACCTTATAGTAATCAGAAGTTTTTCATCTGGAGAAATAGCCTTCCTGAAGTGTGTATCTTTTTTTTCAAGGGTTCGTGACACTAGGCTTTTCAGAAAATGAAAGTTTTCAGGATTCATTCGATAAAACTCCCTGAATTTTGATTCATGTTGAGACAGCTCTCGAGAAACAACAGCCGAGCTATGGTGCACGTTGGTAAGATTGTATGGATGTACCCAGTATTTCCTTTTTCTTCTCATCCTACGCCTGAACCAATAAGCCACTACAACGTCTTACTCACTTGAGCTCATATTTGCAACTGAAGTAGTGAGAGTTGTGTTCCCACCAAATTTTTATCGCCCAAGGCACGCCGATTTATCGCCCGCTGTCATGAACCTTCCTAGCAATATGTCGTCGCAATATATTCCTTACTATATATCGCTTATCTTATATCGCCTTAGTATGAACGGCCTTAGACTCGTCTACATTTTTAACTTTTAAACATCAAACATTTCATTTAAAATTTGCTACTTAGACATTGAACATTTTATTTTATTTAAATTGCATTATAAAATTCATACTTACATTACATCACTCACATACTATCATAGACACACAAATATAAACACCAATAACTCCATGTACCTTCTGAAACATTTTAACAACCATGTTATTCCACAAACTAAACACAATTTAACATTTATTTATTTATTAATTATTATGAAATTTAGATCTCATAAAATAATTTAAATTCATCCTCAAAATTCAATTATATAACATTTTAAATCAATCAAAAATATTTAAACCTCTCAAATTATTTGAATTCCATCAAGTATTGAAAACACAACATTTTTAATTACATTACTCCAAAACAATTACCATTCATTAATTACCACCTTCATAATTATTCTTGTTATTTATTTAGTCTGCCGAAATATTATTATTATTATTAAAACAATTTCTACTACGCACACATTGTTTACATAAAACATTTTATAACACAAACGTAATTAATTTCACTATCAATTTATTTACAATTCTTCATCATTATTTTTCTATTTACCACACCTCATCTCATAAGTTAGCAAGGTCAGAACCATAAATTAAAATATTTAAAATGTCCATTTACTTATTTTAATTTCAACCACCGTCATCGTATATGAGTCTTACTTTTATATAATAATTATCGTCCTTACTCTTGCTCGTTACACTATTATTATTATTATAATAATGACTACTTTCGTTAATTACATCAACACAACAATTAACTACATTTTTGTCTACCATTAATTCGTAAAACCTGTCTACATTGGTGATTCTAGTTCTGTCTCCATCAGTATTTTTGTTCAACATAAGGTAAGTTATTTTATCATTATATTCATTTACTATATCAATCACAACATCAGGTAAGTTATTATCATTTACAACAGTATTATCAAAATAATTATCAATCTCTCTTTCACAATGTAAGTCACTTTTTTCATCTCTCTCAATATCTAAAACCTGCACTAACATTTCATAACCTCTATTAACCTCAAAAATCTCTATTTCTCTCTTTCTCTTTCTCTCATCACAATACCTCTCATAACGCCCCTGAACTATCTCATTCCACGCAAAGGGCACAACAAACTTACTATACGTCTTGGCACTTCCAAGACCATCACAAAAACTAAAGGGACCATTTGAAGACACCTCGTCTTCCATACAACTACCGGAGGAAACTCTGTCCTCATACAACATTTGTGAAACCTCTGTTTCACCATAAACTTGGGGAAAACTTGCCCTTTGCCCTCCATACTTACCTAATCTCTCTTCCCACTCTTTCTCTAATTCATCAACACTAATTACTACTCCGTTACTAACACCAACTAACTTTCTACTCTCATTATCATCACTATTCAATATTTTATTATCTAACACTACCTCTTCCACTATTTTATCATTATTATTATTGGTCATAACTGTAACATTGTCACCTAACTTCTTGTTTATTATCTGATTTAATTTTCTGTCTAGATTTTTATTTATTTCGTCAACCATCTTCTCACAATTATTATTTATAGATTTTATTACCTGTTCTTTAATATTATTAAAACTTGTATCAAGTTCATCTACTTGCTTACTAAAATTAAAATTCTGTTGTTTAATTTCATCTCTCATTAACTTTATCTCATTATTCTGTTCATTAAATTTATCATTAAAATTACTCTTAATTTCTTTAATTTCACTTTTTTTGCTCATCAAATTTACAATTAATTTTATCGAATTGATTTAATAAAATACTCATTATGTCATTATCAAATTTGCTATTACATTTTGTTGAGGTTGGAGTTAACTGGACTCCTGAATCCTCTGTCATATTTGTTTCGTCTGTAACACTTATTTCGACTATTTTATTGTCCTGACCCACATTTGGAGTCAAGTGGACCTCAAAATTATTCATAATAGCTGATTCATCAAAATTGTCAACATTAGTTATTTCATTTACATCATTTTCATCATTTCCTGCCATTTTTAAGTTGTAAATTTACTGATTTTTTGGTTAACTAATTCTTAACTTACACATACAATCTCTTATACTTAATCTAACCTTGATTTGTTGTTTTATGTATGTTGTTACGTAATTTTTTACGTACTGTTACTTAACCTTTAAATCAAACTTGCATTCACTGTAGGTGCGGAATTTAATGAAATTTAATTTATTTCTAAAATTCGTTCCAAGTTCGTGGCGCCATCTGTGATTAGTCAAATAAATACACAATTATGAAATCATATTTACCGTCTCACCTACCTTAATTTGGATCCAGGGTTCTCGCACGAACTGTGAATGTAAACGTGATTTTGAGGTTGTAAAATAACACACTCGACTCGCATTGGTGTAAGACAACTAAAATTTTATTTCGTTCTTTAGACTGTTTTCAAGTTATGAATTATTCATTTCTTTCTCTCTCAAATCATGTTATTATTTCTTTCCAAATAATTAAGACAAAAACATTCTTTAAATATTATATTAATGAAACAACCTTATATAAATAAAATATTAAATAAACATCTTATATTAATGAAAGCAACCCAGCCTGCTCATCCACAACATTCATACAAACCCCTTTTTATTTAACATAAAATATATTTTATTGAATACTGTTACATGATACTGTGGCATAGTCCACGACCGCGTGGCTCCTTGAGTGTATATCCGAATGTTATTTCACCTCATTTTTAATTTTCCTTACTTCACTCCACTTTTAGTGTACGTTCCATCACCGCAGCCGATGTTGTAAGTCGACTGCCCGTTTTTTTCTACTTTTTACATGCCGGCGATTAATTTTTCTGGTATGTGATCCTACATATGTCACTGACTGTGCATAATTCTTTTGTTTTGGTTCATTTTTAGCTTTTTGCATGTTAATACTTTCCATAACTTTATCCACTATGTTGGTGTTATAGTGCCCATTTCCCTACTGCTTAACAATGGACCGACAATCTCTTTGTAGATGTCCAGGTTCCCTGTATCTAAAAAGCTTTGGTCTTCCATACTTTCTACCTTCATACTGTGGTGCCGAACTTTTAACACTCTGTATGTTATTCTTCCTCTTAATCATTTGTGTCATCACAATCTGTTAGTGTGTGCACTTTATGATTCGCCCAACCAGACACTGACTTGGAGGCCTCAAACTGTACAGCATAGACAAGCGCATCCACTCTATTCTGGTATATTGCCATTGTAACAGTTGTTGTAGTTCACTATCTCAGACACCATCAGTAAATATCTGTATCACCAATGTCATTCAGAAATTCTCTGGTGCTGTATGATAGGCCAGTCTAACTAGCAAGTCAATACTTGCTTCAAACTTCTGCATAAGAGTTCTGGCTGTAAGGTGACACTTTCTGTAGTACTCTAAGGCAGATACTTGAAAGCAAGAATAAGTGAAACCAATAATATGTGCTTGCGACTTCAGATTGCCGAAGCCGAAGATATGTTGTCCAGTAGTGCTTCCATCAAATGTTGGGCCCTTGATATGAATAGGCATGACTGCAGTCAAAGTAACTCTCTCTGTTACCTTATTTTCTGTATTTTTTTGGACTTTACCTTTTTTGGTACAATCTGTTGAGCAATTTGATTTGAAACACGGTGTTTTTTCATTGACTGTTCAGCTTCTGTATTAATGTTATTTTACATTTGCAGTCCACTTCTCTACTACAGATAATCTTACCTCTTGCCCACTGAGATCATGTAATTCACCCACACCTCCACATAGTAGAACTCAACTCTGCAATAATATGCTCTTGCAAATGCCTTTGTTCCTATATCAGTGCTTTTATGTGTTCTGTTTCTTGCTGGTGTTCTTCTTTTTGTCAGTATATCTAAGCAGGGATGCTTTTAATGAACTAAATGAATAAGTATTACCTTCTTAGTCTGTCCTGTGGCTTCCTATATAAATTTAAAAAATTAAAAACAGTGTGTTTTAGAACTTATGTTCCATCATCAGGTGCGTTTCACTTGTTGGAGGTCGTCAACACATTAAGACACAACACATATTTAAACACAAAAAACTAATTAACAATAGCGTGCAAAGTTCACGGTTGGCACCGTACGGTGTAATATCCATACTGCCAACTGTTGTCATTGTTGTCTGTGCGCTATCTGTGATGTGGGCTTCAGGTGTTCAGAGAATTGCAATGCTGTATCATACAATGTGTTGGAATGAAAATTCAGCTGGTCGTTTAACAAATGCTTGGGATAAAATTTATATTGGTTGCTTGTTAGTAGAGGTTATGACCAGTTTATGTGCTTATTAGTTATCGTTAAAGGTTCTTATGGTGTTCAAAAAAGTGTATAGCTCAATTCGTGTTATTTGGTGAGTGTTCTTTAGTGTTGGTGTGATATAGTGTCTGTAGTTTTATTTTGATTAATTCTTAGAAAGTCGTGTACACAAATGTTGGTTTTGACACATAAGATAATAAATTGTTCAGATTCACCAGATCCTCTTCTTTAAATGATTCTAGGACGAAGATAGGGTCCACGTCTTCTTCAGTTCTTCTCCCTGGATCTCAATTCTTCTATATTAAATGCTGGATGTTCCCCTCTTGATTATAATATGTTGTATTATGTACACCGATTTGTTTTGCTAAGTCTGGTACGTGTTTTCACAGTTTAAAGTATAATTATATAAGACGTTTTACTAACGTGTCTGTATTCAATGACCGTTTTTAAAGAAGTCCTATTTTATTTATATGAAATTTTTGGTTGCTAAGATAAAACTTGAAATGTGGTTGGTTGTTCAGATCTACATTGTCATACAAATTCATTATTTCAATGTCTGAATTTGTTCAAAACTTTTAAATTAGTATAACTTTTCTGTATTGATTGGGAATTTGAAACTACTAGCATCATTATTTTGGTCTTTACATTTGCGACATATAGACACTAAACATGCCTACTTTTACTTAAGAAATACATATGTTACATTTTTGCTATTTGAATTTTTCTTAAATAACTTAAAACGGATTATTTTGATCCTAGATTTGTTGTGTATACCAATAACTATAAATCTATTCATCCTTCAACATTTGTTTTACAAAATTCTAACAGTATTTCCTAAAATTTACAAAAGTTGCTTTTACATGGCTTCATACAGTTTGCCATCCACAAAAACATTTGCTAATCCATTTATTTGTTATATAGAACATTTAGAACATTTAAGCTTATATGACCATAATATAAAGAGTATTAATGATATTTAGATATCCTACATAAATGTAAACAGTCACTAAAGCTGGACACCCTTGAAAGGTTCGAGATATATAAAGCCATAAAGGAGGATCACAATCGTGTCCTAAATGAAAAAGCAATACATACAAACAATATTTTATTTAATAGAATCGATCATATAGAATGAGAAATTGGCTATATCAGATCGATAAAATTGAACCAAGGTCAAACCGGCATTGATTAGTCTTACCGTGGGGGCGTTCCTGTACAGGTTCGTTTGCGGCCGCGTGTTTTTATATTTCATTGTTGTATTGTTGTTTTGTTGTTATATAGTTTATTTATTATTTGTGTAATGTATGTGTTGTTTTTAATTTTTTAATATCTGACGAGATGTATATACATTAATAATGTTTTGACCTAATTCATATCCGATCTGATGATGACACCAGTTGGTGTCGAAACTCGAGTTATCCCGAAAAGGATTTTAAGAAACGTTGACAGAAGGTAATTAACCTATTTTATAGTCTTAATCGTTTCTGGAGGTAAGAAAAATGTTTAAATCTTCTTTCAATCCATTTTGCTTTGATAATTAATTAATCCTTACAAATCACCTTCACATTGTTCACTCTAATGTGAATGTGTTATTAATCATTGTTTGTATTACAATTAATGGTAGCCTTTTCCCTTGAACATACCTCAATAGGTCTAAGGAATAAGGAAAATTAACAACTATTATTAAAATTGTTAACTACACAATTGATATCAGAACCTGACTTGGGATAACTGCTTTTGAAACACTTTGTTTATTATTGTTTTGACCTTGTATTTGTTATTAATTTATGCTGATGATTATTCTGCTCACCTTAACACTGGTATTATTACACTTTGTCACTGATTGTTTTGGTTGTCACTGATAAATAATATGCAGCTACTTCCTTATTCATTAAAATACATTTAATACTATAATACATTGTATTGTATTTCTACTTTCATTGTTTTTGTGTTTGGTTTACATTTTTATTGTCATTAAAAGAACTAATTAATCTATACAGTCTGTTCTGTTTGATTAATTATTGCTAACTTTTCCCTCATCACTTCACTCTTGTTATAAAATATTATTTACAGTATTATCTTATAAACTATGGTACATTAGTCTTTCTTTACTTTCTGTAGTGTGCTTCATGGTTTATTATTCATTATTCTCTTGACAACATTATGTCCACTATTCATTACAATTAGTTGCATGTTTCATGTATCTATAATAATGGTTTGGTTATATTATTTCATTATATCATCCAAATTAATAACTTACTAATATTTCTTTTTTTACATTCTATTGTATGTTTGGGCCTATTATCCCTCAATTTGTATTTTGATTATCTTTATATTTTGATACATTTGATAAAACCATTTGTTTCCTTACAGTATTGGTACATAAGCTGTCTGTCTTTATAATTATTATTTTGCCATTATTTGAGTTCATGTCATAATCGGGGTATTTTGCATCACTTTGCCTAATCATTAATTTGGGTACGGTCAGTTGTAGTACTAGTCAGTCTAAAATAGTTATTCATTCCTCTTCACTATCATTTTGAAAGATATTTTTCTTCTTGTTTAGTTTCTTATCCATAGTCTTCATTAAATCTGGTACGATATCAAGTTGTTCCAAATGTAATGTTACAAAGTATGTAACCATGCCCATGAGAAATAACTACACGTCTGAAAGCGACCCTGCGGCTGGACAGAGTATATCACTCCACAATCCAGGATCATCCATGAACAACCCATCATCTGAAGCATCTGAAGTGTACATAAAAGGGAAGCAAACTTATATTATTTATGCACAATTAAAAAAAAAAAATTTTTAAAGTAAAGACTTTATGGTAAATAAGACAAAAGAATGTTAAATATTACTTTACTTAATTGTATATAAAGGGAATCTTTTATTTTGTATTACAAAGGTCAACAGAGAGATTTTTTTTTATAAACTGTATTAAAATCTCAGGAGATTGCCAAAAATAATAGCATCCACTTCAAACATAGGCCTATCTCGGACTAGTTATTCTATGTGACACCTGTACATCACAATACGTATAATTTGTAATGTACTCTTTTACCGGTGTTAATTAATTAGTAGTGTACTTAAATAGTAACGAGCCGTTTAATACTTTTTCTCAATACTTACGACGTCGACCATATTCTCGCCATTCACGTTTAAATTTTCCGCCTTTGTCAGATATTTTGTTTTCATAACAGTAGTTAAACTCACCCTATCTCTACTTCATTATCTCTAATAGAGTGCACTCCCATTACCTGTTTCAAAGTACAATTCACATTGTAATCAGCAATCATAATTAGAGCGTTTTTCTTTCCTGTAGTGTACGGTATATTGTGCAGTTCAGTTCTTTTTGGTTTATACACGCATACCGCAAGAATAGAAATACTATTCACCGCTATTGTTATTTTACTTTGTGCTTATTTCATGTGTTTATTTTATGTGTTTAACGTTTGTTGGAATATTATTGTGAAGTTTAGGACTGCCTAAAAAATCACCAAAGTGTTGCTTACAACGGGACATTTACAACGCACAAGGACAAGGTCAGTAAACGCTTAATATGTATGCATTGTTGATTACATGAGAATAAATCCTTTTAACTATTTTAGTTTTACAATATACAGTCCACTGCTGATAAAAAAGAACCCCACATTTTTGGTCCGTCCAGCCCGGATAGCATCTTTCATTGAGAATCCAGCACGTTGGAAAGCAAGATTTTTATTAATTATTACGCTCTTTATTATTATGTTTATTGAATTATTATAATGCTTAAATATTAAAAAAAAAATTATTTACTACTGGCAAGTATTGCCAATACTCAGTGCTCTTTTCATTTTGTTATGATTTTTTCATGTTTTTTCACGGAAGCATAGTTTATTGATTCCTTGTGCAGCGTGTGTTATTTCATGTTTTATCTAGCAAGCATAGTTCTAAAGTGGAGTGTGTTTCTTCAAAACCGACCTCTGTATTAGTTTCTATAAAATACAGTAGCCATATTCCTTTATTACCATATTACCATTATTACTTTCATCTACGCTATTGGTATTTTAGAGTGATAAAAAAAATAAATAAATTAAAATTATTTGGACTGGAAATTACTGAATACTGGAAGAACATTGTGAATTACAACTTTTACTTAGAACTCTTTTGTTATTTACATCTGAATCTGTTTTTTATAGCGAGTGTATTAATAAATTACCAAAATGAGATTTTCTTCTTTTGTGAAGCAAAGTGAACTGATTGAGAGTAGCCTTCATAATATTAATAAGCAAATTGTTGCTTTTGAGGTTATTGGTGTAGGTAATTTAACTGAACAGCAAACACGAAAAGTTAGTTTGCTTAGTTCCACCGCAGAAAATAAATATGCTGAATTTGAAAGGCTTATAAATAAACTATTTAGTACAACACCTTTACCAGAAGATCTGGATAATGAACAGATTTCAAGATTACAAGATTCTATATCAGACTTAAATATAGCTATACAAAGTTCGTGTGCTCCTTTTCTACCATCGCTACCGCAGGAAACCTTGGATCAGTCTCACACTGGTGCATCACAACTAGTTGCGCCTACTCCCACCGTAAATTTACCTTGCTTAAACTTGGGAACATTTTCTGGACAACCTGAGAAATGGGTAGCCTTTCACAGTCTGTTTGAAAATGCAGTGTACAAAAATGAAACCATTTCTAATGTGGAGAAATTTACATACTTGCTTTCTTGTTTGACTGATGAGCCGCTAAATTTAATTAAATCGTTGCCTGTCACTAATACAAACTATGCCATAGCCTGGCAAACTTTGCTAAAAAGATATCAAAATTCTAGTTTGTTGATAACACTTCACGTAAACAATATATTTGAGTTACCACAATTGCACAATCCTTCAGTTAAACAAATGAGGAATTTTCTGTCGACCTATAATGAAAATTATCAAGCGCTCAAAGCACTAGGACATGATATTGCTAGCGAAAGTTTGTTGTTGACCTCATATATTTTGCGTAGATTTGACATGGAATTCAGGACCAAACTTGAACGTTCTCGAGATAATTTACAAAATGTTCCTACCATTACAGAAGTAATTACATTCTTAGAAAATGAATGTTCTTGCAAAGAGGCAGCGGGTTTAACTAATATCATCTCAAAAAAATGAACCTTCTCTTCAAACCTCTAAAAAATCAGTGGCTTTAAAATGAATACAAACCAGTTTAAACCGCACAAAATAGCGGTGGTCACTACTCACACTCAGCATTGTATCTTCTGTTCATCAAATTCACACAACATATATAGATGTGCATATTTTCCGCACTTACTGTACAAGACAGACAAGCTTTTGTTAAAAATAAGAACTTGTGTCAAAATTGTTTTGGAACACATAAGTTAGTCACCTGTAAGTCCGTCCACACATGCAATGTATAGATAGGCGCCACCATAGCCTACTACATTTTTTTGTTCAGAACCGCTCCGCACAACCGCAACAAAAATTGACTCAGTCAAATAGACCTACCTTGTGCCCTTTTGTTGAAACGACGATGCATAAGCAAAACCACTCTGCAGAGTGTCACCAGGATACTACCTTGATAGGTGTTTCTTGCAATCAGAATAACACTGTGTTACTCGCAACCGCTTTGGTGCATATCACATCTGCCAGTGGAAATGCAGCAGTTGTACGAGCTGTGCTTGATAGTGCATCCCAAACAACAATTATTTCAGAAAGTTGTGCAAAGACTTTGTGTTTGTACCGCTCTCAAACAGATGTTCCAGAACTTAGTGGCATCTCTACCGCCCCAGTGAAAACAAAGGGACTTACCTTTGTGACATTGTCTTCGCTCAGTGGGAATATTTTAGCAAAATCTCACCCAGTCATGATTCTTAATAAAATATCATGCAATCTGCCTCATGTTCAGCTCCCACCAGAAATTAAAGAGCGACTCAAAGGTTATATGCTAGCGGATCCCACTTTTGATGTTTCGGGTCCAGTTGACCTTCTGATTGGAGCAGATTTATTTGCATTGACTCTTAATGGTACCTTTATCAATCTCGGCAAGAATATGCCATACACTGTCAATACAATCTTTGGCTATGTTGTGCTTGGTCCGACACCTGTTTCACTTACGTCTAAGCCTTACTCAGGCTTAGTGACTCTTTTATCGACGAATGATCGTGATCTGCACACAACGTTGCAACGTTTTTGGTCCATAGAGGAACCACCTCACACTACAAAACTTGCTCCACAAGATGAAAAATGTGAAGCTCACTTCGTCTCTACTCATAAGAGAGATGCCTCCGGCAGATATGTTTGTCACTTGCCTTTCAGCGGAAACCCTGCTCAACTAGGTGACTCTACAACTTTGGCAAAACGCCTGTTTAATACACTTGAACGCCAATTTGAATCTCAACCTGAGTTTAAACAGAAGTATGTCAATTTTATGAATGACTACTTAGCATGTGGGCAAATGAAACTGTGCACATCTGTGCCGTCTCTGAACAAGCCGGATTACTTTTTGCCACACCATGGCGTTTTTAAAGATAGGAAAATCCTTGTTGTTTTCAATGCATCAGCACCATCTTCTTCAGTGTCTCACTGAACCACATTCTACATCAGGGTCCAAAGTTGCACAATAACATTACTGATATAATTCTTCGCTTTCGTCAACATAAATTTGTTTTCTCTTGTGATATCAAACAAATGTTTAGGCAGATATCCATCCATAAAGATGATCAGATCTTTCAGTTAATATACTGGAGAGAAGACACTTCAGTCCCGCTAAAGGCCTACCAATTGACTACTGTCACTTATGGTATGACGTCCTCGCCTTACCTTGCTAATAGAGTAGTACAACAGCTCATTATGGACGAAGGAAAAAATCATCCACTTGCTGCTGAAGCACTCCAACAGCAAATATATATTGATGATGTTCTATTAGGGAGCAATTCTCTGGAAGAAGCTCTCCACCTTCAAGAGGATGTTGTTTTACTTTTGAAAAAGGGTGGATTCGAACTGAGCAAGTGGTCTTCAAACCATCCTAAACTCTTAGAAAATGGCATGCAAGATAATCATGAGACACCCCTCATGTTACGCACGTCGGAACAGCCATTTTCAAGTCTTTTAGGGCTAAAATGGATCCCAGATATTGATGTCTTTTCATATTTGATGCACACGCCTTCAAGTAATTACACAAAAAGAACTTTACTTTCATCAATTGCTCAGATCTATGACCCTTGTGGTTGGATATCCCCAATAGTTTTTTGGTCTAAAGTCTTAATGCAGCATGTATGGACCTTAGGCTTAGATTGGGATTCTCCATTACCTGATCATATTTCCGAGAAGTGGTCACGATTCGTGAAAGAACTTCCAGAAATAGAAAAGCTAAGGATACCACGTTTCATATCCTTAGCAACTGCAGTCAATATCCAGCTTCATGGATTTTCAGATGGAAGTGAATCCGGATATGCAGCTTGTGTCTTCCTGCGCATAGAAGACGCAGAAGGAGATGTCAACATACGACTGCTGATAGCAAAATCAAGAGTAGCTCCACTGAAGCGTGTGACTATTCACCGCTTGGAACTTTGTGGTGCGCACGTGTTAGCCAAATTGCTACATTACTGTACAGAACAGCTCTCACAACATCACAAGATTGACAACATTTCAGCATGGTGCGACTCTACAGATACGCACTCTATCTTTTCGTCTCAAGGTGTATGTTGCTAATCGTGTGGCACAAATACAAGACTTAGTTTCACCGCACGTCTGGAAATATGTTTCAACTGTTGACAGTCCTGCTGATTGTGCTTCTCGAGGCTTGACACCCACGGTTCTGATGAAACATAGCCAATGGTGGCTAGGACCACCGTGGCTCGCTAAATCAACGCAGACCTGGCCACAATCTGTCCTTCATCCAATTTCGGAGGAGTCTATTCCCGAAATGAAACCAAATGTGCTTAATCTTATGATGACCACAAAAGAAGTCCCAACATTTAGCTTTCTTACAAAGTTTTCTTCTTGGAAGACTCTTCTTCATGTAATGGCTTATGTCTTTCGCTTTATAACCCGTTTGAAATTTAAAACCACCATAAGTGGATCATTTACAGTAACTGAATTAAATAACGCCTGTAACCGCATTTGCTGGCTCATTCAGAGACTTCAGTTTGCAGAAGACATAGATCTACTCTCCAAGAAAAGGACATGCTCAAACCGCATCCAACGTCTAGCACCCTTTATTGATGATGCAGGAATAGTTCGTCTCGGAGGTCGACTGAAGAACTCTGCGCTTACTTACAATGGCAAACATCCTATTCTTCTGCCAAAAAATCATGTCGCTTGTAACTTTAATTTCTCTGTTACAAATTAATTTATTTTTGTAATGCAATTATTTTGAGATTTTATCGGACGCCATGTTGCAAACTGTACAACCAAAATATGAGACTTACCTTGCGGTCCAGAATTCGTGTTAGCGAACCAGTGATTGCGAAATGTATTACCTGAAATAACTCACTCTGGCTTAGATTTGTTACCAATGACCTTACCTTTTATTTATATAAACAACCCTACTTACATATTGAAAAGACTCTACTATGTGCCAAACATGCACGTGTTTACTATGCCTCGGGGCGTAGTTCAATTTATCTGGTAAACATATATTCTCCCTTAAACATTTTTTAGACCCTCCAAAATAAACATGTGTTATAACTACTATATAATAAACATGATAAACGATAAATGATATTGGCACAACCCAGCACTTATTAATTATATTTGTATCCACTCTTTCACTCTCTCCCTTTCATTCTCTGGTAAAATTTCATTTATCTGAGCTCATTTGAATAAATATTTAATATTTGATTAATTTTGAATATAAAGATTTTATATATCCTTTTGAATATAACGGTTTTATATTTGAATAATGCAATTAGGTTGTAGCAGCCAATTGTACTTAGCTGTACGCTGATCGAAAACGTCCCATCGTGGATCACACGTTTTCAATGTTGTAGCGTCCCATCGCAGATCACACGTTTTCAATGTTGTATCAACCCACAATTGGTATCAGCCCTGTTAATATAACTGTTGCAATCACATATTGAATAAACTTTTGGTGGTGTAAAATTTATATAAACAAAACTTGGTGAATTTGCCGGTTGTGTGAATTGGCCGGCTGGCACACTTCACGGTCGAGATGAAAATGGCAGCATTTTGTTACTGAGCCTTGCTGAGGTGGGGCAAAACTACGTCACTGGTCCTTTGTTTGAACGGCCAAACCCCGTTTGATTACAAAAGTATGTATTACATCTTGCATTCTTTAGCTGACGTAATCATGGGCTAGGCTTGTTTACCTGTTATGACGAACTGTTTTTTGCTACTTTTGTGATTTTCCTTTGACCTCGACACAAATCCTGTCCGCTCAATGTTACGTTATTGACAGTTCTCAATAAAACTTTACCAATCTTTTATATGGGATTTTAAAATAAATTACAACAATTAGGCTTTAGAACAATTATTTCCCAAAATCGTTATAGGACCAGAAATGTACCGTTACAAAACCCCCTCATTGAAAGATTTTATGCCGAAGCACATTCATACTTCCTAAAGGGATCAGCCAGGATATGTCGCCACAACCCCCTTACTATTGATGTGCAAAGAATACAATAACACCCGTGGTCCGATGGTGACAGTACCTGCATGACCTTACTGGACTTCTCCTACGAGATCCCAACACCATAAGGCCAATCAGGTGCTTTACGCTCTTGCTCTGACGCGCTGGCCATCTCAGGACCGCCGTCACAACATCACCAAACACTGAAACAACAAATCAAAAATATCAAAATAGTGGCTTGGTATAATACCATATCCCTAACTGATTTGTTTCCCCTTAGCTATGTGCTGGTTTGTGTTAAGCACTGGGTTTGTTTCAACTCAACAAGAATTATATAGAAGTGCCATTCTCTTCATTGACTACCCTTAACATTATAAAATTTTTTCGATTCCCATCGATAATAATTAACCCTTTTTTGTTTTCATAATTAATATAATTATAAGAAGAAATACAATCTTTATACTACAATTGAAACATATAATCCAAAATTTATGGATACAATTACCAAAATCTTCCTCTTCATAAACATTTTATATTAACAAATTTTCTATTATTATTATTAATATTAATATTATCATTAACAGTAATTAATCCGGCGCTGCTAACAATATTTACCCCTCTTTCTCCTCCACACAAACTATTTCCCCCTCTGAACTGTTGCGTGCAGTTGCCTCCACAAGGACTGAGGCAGAAGGAGTGTGGTGTTTTTCTTTTCTCTCTCTCTCTCCCATCCTTGCTTCAGCTTTACAAAACTTCAAGGTAAACCCTACTTTTATTCTTATAATATGCCCCTAAGGTCTACCACCCATACTTAGGTGAAATAGCCTATGCAAACAAATAATCTGAGATTCCCCTGAATCTCCCATTAAATTTCCAAGTTGAACCAATTTCATAGGCAACCAACTATGGTCAGGGTTTAACAATTGCTGGCTACAGCTGGTTGTCGTCCAAAACCACGATTAGTGCTGGTAAGACAGTAATCGCCCGAAATATGGGGAATCGCAATAGTTTGACCCGTTGTGTCATATGTAGTTACATTTGTAACTACCCTAAAACTAACAATTTATACATATTACATATATATATAAATCCTCCTTACAAGACTAACACATAATGATCAAATTATCACTGTTCATAAAGCAGTCTCAATACATCACCATAGTATCACTATGTTCTTCTAACCACTTAAGGTTGTTGCTTCAACATAAAATTTTATTTATCACTTGACAACTATAAACATAATTTTCAAAATTTAAACGTTATCTCCAAAAAACGGGTGATTTCTTTCTTTATTTCACATAATTAATTTTGAGTATAGACACTTTGCAAGTTCCAACTTTCACTTTTCAAAAACAATACTGGATAACAAGTACAACAATGGATCATCTTATATTATATTATTTATACTTCTAAGAAAACATTAACTCCTTACTGAGTTAGTAAATTAAGTTACAAAATTTAGGATGTTCTATTCTATAATTCTTAGAATAAAACCAATGTTTGTGGAAAAATGCCAATCGTTAAGTTTTTTTTTTTTTTTTATATTCACACGAAACTAGGGGTCCCCCTCCCCGTTCAACAATAAAATTAAATTTCTACTTGCACCAATTTGTGGAGTAAGACCATCGTTGCTTTCACTCCAGATGGCAGTTCCGCCAACCATGGTCCGCCTCCAGATTACCAAAATCCACGATCAGAGGTGGTGAGTCTGTGATCGCCCGAAAATGGAGGAGAGTCCCTTCTGAAAAATAATATACACCAAATTAATACTCATACACTCCCTAATATCAAAAACAAAACAAAACTATTTATAATACCTAAGATGACCAGTACAATTTTAAATTTGTAGCATTGTGTGTTCTTACTATCTCTCCAGTCACGCTGTTCTGCAACACATATGAATTTTGCATTTTAATCTCTACTACCTCATACGGTCCCTCGTAGAGTAGGAAGAACTTCTTGATTTCTTTGTCTTGCGCGCTCGATAAGTCATGCCTTCTTACTAATACCATTTGTCCTATATTATATTTAACCCACTTACCTCTTGCGTCGTGTCTACGTTTTCTCTGCTCGCCTTTGCTTACTAAATTTTCGTTAGCCAACCGGATTTTAATGCTCACATCAGTTGTCCTGCTCTCAGGTGGATAATCAAACAGTTCTAAAATTCTTGGGGGGCGTGTTCCTCTTACCAACTCATGAGGTGTATAGCCGGTGGACTCGTGGGTGGTACTGTTTAGCCAAGTTTCTACCTTTCTTATATACAACGGCCATTCGCTGTGTTTAGCGTGACAATAGGCTCTGAAGATCCTGCCTATTTCTCTCATTGCACGCTCAGCCTGGTTGGACTGGGGATGATACACAGCCATATGCTTCGTGAGGATTCCTTCCTATCCTAAGGTCTGGCGCCATCTTCCACTGATGAATTGCGGCCCATGGTCTGACAAAATCACCTTTGGCTTACCCACATTAATCATATAATCCTTCGTCACCTTTTCACTCAATACCTTACTGGTAGCTCTTTTCACGCTATACAATTTTACATATTTTGAGAAAGTGTCAAGCAATACAAATATATAAACTACTCCGCCTCTACCCTTCGGCAACGGTCCAAACAAATCCACAGCAACTAAATCGAAAGGTCTTTCTACCTTAACATAATTCAACTCACCTTCCACTCTGTAATTTACCACCTTCGACTATTGACACAAATCACAACTCCTCAGTAGCTGTCTCACTCTTCTCTCCATATTCCTGAAAATACATGATTCTTTTAAAACATTCACACACTTTTTAGCCCCAAAAATGACCATATCTTATATGACAATCCCAAATAATCTTCTCTTCCAACCCTTCGGGCACTACTAATCTCCAGTCACGCTCACCCCCTACTACCCTCTTGAACAACAACCCTTTGTAAATTTGAAAAAATTGATTGTACTCTGATTCATCCAGCTCCGTCTCTAAACTGTTTATTATTTTCCCCGACTTACCATCTGCTCTCTGCATGGTTTTGATATCCTCAACTCTTCTCCAAAGATCCTGTCTTCCCTGCTAATCTGAAAAATTTCAATTTCCTTTAAATCCCTACCTGTTTTATGGTACTCGCAATCTACTCTGGAAAGAGTGTCGGGTACCTTATTCTCTGTTCCTTTAATATACTCCCACTCGAAGTTGTACTCCTGCAAAATAAGTACCCACCTGGTTAAACGGCTGTGAGCAAGCTTACAAGTGTTGAGGAACGACAACGCCTTATGATCTGTTCTAATAATTGTTTTGTTGCCTAAGATGTACGTTCTGAATTTGCCGACTGGGAACACAATACTGAGCAATTCTTTCTCCGTTGTGGTGTAGTTCTTTTCGGCTGGCAACAATGATCGGCTGGTGAATGCAATAGTTAGATGTTCCCCCTCGTCATCCTCCTGATACAGTTCAGCACCTACTGCTACATTGCTGACGTCCGTCTGCAAATAAAACACTTTATCAAAATCCGGATGGTTTATCATAATCATTTTGCTAAATTTTTTTTTATATCTTCGAAAGCTCCACGCTCCACGTCTCCCCATTTCCATTGCCTGTTCTTTTGCAATACAGCACTTAACTTTGCTGTGATGTGTGCGTAGTTCCTTTGAAATTTTCTGTAAAAGTTGCACAGCCCAAGAAAACTCTGAAGTTGCTTGATGTTCCGCGGTTCATGGAAGTGCATAATAGATTCGACCTTGTCTGGGTTGGCGGAAAATCCTTCCGAAGTAATAATGAATCCTAAAAAATTAATCTTTGTTTGTAAAAATTTGGACTTGTCCCAATTTACTGTTAATCCTCCCGCTTCTAATTTTTCTAACACATACTTTAAATGGTCTTCAAAAGTCCGTGATGCTATCAAAATGTCGTCCACGTACACTGCGAGGAAATCTAAATCTTTTGGTCTCAAAATTCTGTCTAAACATTTAATGAAACTAGCTACGCTGGTATTTAGCCCAAATGGTAGTCATCTAAACTGATAATTTTTCCCATTAAATAAAAATGCTGTGTATTGCCTACTTATCTCTGCTAGTGGTACTTGCCAATATCCGGCCGTCAGATCTAATGATGTCATGAACTTCACTCCACTAAAGTTTTGAAATATTTCATTAATTGATTCTGGTGATTCCCGGTCTGGTATGATGATCTGGTTTATCTTCCTCGCATCTAAACACAATCTTACTCTTCCATCTTTTTTAATTACCACCACCAATGGATTTGAGTAGTGAGATACTGACCTCTCTATAATTCCACCTGCCATCATCTTATCCAACTCTTCTTGCACTGCTCGTCATTTAGAGTAAGGCACTGGATAGCTCCGCTGCATGAATGGTGTGTGTTCCCTAATCTGCAACATACATTCATAATTTTTTGCCCTTCCTGGAACTTCGGCAAACACTCTCTTAAACTGCGCTATTACCTGCCACAACGCTATACGTTGGCCACTCCTTATCACATCACCCCCACTACAGAATTCATCCGCCCTTATCTCCCACACTGCATTATTAATATTGCTCATTTCATTATCAACATCTTCAGAATACTCACCCTCTCTACACAAATTTATTTTAGTATCTATGTTATTCTCAATTACTCGCTTTGGTAGTAATTTCACACCAGTTATTTTAACTTTATTCATTACACTTTCAAAATTAACTTTAACAGACCGATCACCCCCATCTAACTCTAACACCTTCTCTTTAAAGTTTATCACAGCTTTATTTCTTTGTAAAAAATCATTGCCTAAAATGATGTCTAAACTTAGCCCCTTGACTACCAAAAATGTATTATCAAAATTTATATCTTCAATTGAAAAACTTAAATGTATTTGCTTGGTCACACGTTTACTACGTACTCCCGTGACTCCTATCACTGTAACCCCTGCTACGGGTAGAGGAATATTCTTTTTAAATTCTTTCAGTTCACTTAAAATGTTTTTGGCTATTACAGAAATCTCACTCCCCGCGTCAACAAGTGTTTTAAATTTCCTATTTTCTATTGTTACCTGGATTTCCGTGAGTCCAGCTCTCACCTCCGTTGTTGTGTTATTTTCTTCCTCCAACAAGTCAGCTATTATATCTGTTTTGATGACGTTAGATTGGACATCTTCTATTGGTTGGACCTCATGAGCTTCCCTGAACAGTGGTCGGGTCCTAGGTACCACTGTTGACTTTAGTTTTTTGGCTGTGGCCTGCTGTTACTGGTGGTGGGTACCTGGTGTCCCCTTGTCGGTCCCTGGTTATGATTTGGTGTTCCTCGGGTACTCAGTGCTCCTCGGTTTGTCGGTACAAACTGCTTGGTGTTGTTACTACTCCTTGGTTCGTTTTTTGGTACCTTACATTTGTAGCAATGTTGCATGTGGGCACGATTCCCAGTCCTACACCTAGAACAACTCCACTCACCTGGTTGCTGTAAATTAGTACGATACATATTATGATTATTGTTTCCATTATAATAATTTCTTTGCCGATTATATTTGGTGTTATTAGTATTTATAGTATGTGGTATGGGTCGTCTACCCATTTCACGATCATTAATACTCTGTAGTATATCTAACACTCTTTCTAGCTCGTTTAGAGTTTCTATTTCTTTGGTCATTAATGTAACCTGCACTTCTCTTGGTAAGTGCTTACTCATGTATCTAACGACTGATTTAAACGGTATTGGTGGCTCTAAGTATTTTGCCTCGTTATATAGTTTTGTCACATATATTGTGATATTATTATTATTAGGGTTATGTCCTATGAAATTGCCCGCTCCCATAATACGGCTTCTTAAAGTTTCCTGTTCTTCTTCCGTCCAATACTTGCCCTTAAAAGCTTTTTCAAAAGTGTCATAACAATCCCATTCTAATCGATGAGCCTCAGCCCATATTATTGAATTACCTTTGAAACACTTTACTATTTTGGTTAATTTCACTTCCCAACTACTGCTACTGAAATAATTATAATCCCGTGTCTGATTCAAAAAACGCATGGGATGTATCACCCTGTTTTCATGGCTAAAATTTTCTAGTTCTATTTCATTGTATAAATCCCTATAGTCACTACCACTCTCTCGTTAATACTGTAACACCACAAAATGTTACATAACCAAAACACACCAGAAGGGTAAATTATGACACTAAAGTAATAAAGTGAATCATTGTAATGAATGTAACCAAGAAGAGAAGGGACCAGCATAGAAGAAAGAAGAGGAGGGATCCCAAGAAGCAGTGATGAATACACTGCATGACACTACAATTTAAACACAATGACTGACTATGACTAATGGACATGCAAGTTCACAAATAAGCTGTCAAGCGAGCCAGTTCATGACATTAATGTGTAGAGTCATGTAATTAATAAACTAAATAACCAATGACTCTAATAAAGTAAGAGCAGTAACAGCATTTGGGCTGAAAATAGAAGAATTATGATACAAATAACAAAGACTATTACTATACTAGCTGTAGCCACAAAGCTATAAAAAGGCTAGCTTTATCAACCAGGATGTAACATTATAGAATAAGGATAATTATAAACGGAAGCCTTCTGTGTATAAGCAACTTCCTGATTAAACGAAATCTAATTAGAAATAATAATGAACAAGTAATAAACATGGTGCTATGACTGTATCTAGACCATGCATAAACGAATTTATGTCATTAAGTTAATAGGGAAACAGGACCCCTAAAGTACATTAAATTTACAGAATAGTAAAAATAACTAATGAGGTGTGAAATACCACCACTCAGTTAATATTGTATGCCTTTAAAATGAGTAGGCCAAGTAAAAATGTATTTTGAGAGTAAGGAATTGTCAGAGTAATGTATTATCATAATTATAATAAGATTTAATATTGTTCAGCTATAAACAGCTTTTAATTGTAATAATGTATGTATTTTTATTCATGTAGTAATGTTCGAAAGAGAACACAGAGATAAATAATCAAATGTAAGAGATAGGGAAATAGTCACATTTTGCATTATTAGCAGACGACAATAAGAAACCATGTTTCAAACCACTATTTTTAAGTATTGTCAGTGAAAGCTAGGTTCAAACCGGCATTAAACCACATCAAAATAAAGAGCAGAGACTAAGCTTTAATTTGATGATAATAACTTAGAGATTGGAATTATAATAATTGAATAGTGAGTGTTAGCATCAATTTTTAACCAGATTTAAGAAATTGCCAGTGAATACAAACAATAACGACAATTTGGGTACGAGAGACGCGCCGGTGGTGTCTGACAAAACATTACGTCACTATAACGGAATTTTGTACCAATCACAAAAGAGTTTACTGAGCGAGAATTGTTCCTAACGGCGATAGAGGAGAGGGGTATATAATCAGAGAGACGCTAAAAATTTTGCATTCGCTTCCTTCATCACGAGCTAACAAGTTGCGGCTCGACATTGTTTTATATTCTAATAATCTACTACAACATAATAGTACTAAATACTTCAAATTTTACCAAAATAATTATTAAAAAGGCGATTCATCGTATAAGAGTGCATCGAAAGTTAAAAGTGAAGCTTTTTAAACAGTGCGTGTATTCGGAACGAGCAAAATTAACTTAACCTGTAAAGGCAACAACCCATTATCAGTAAGAAGAGGGTTATTTCTCATTTCCAAGTGCGATTAAAGTGCAGTGTATTAGCGATCAATATAATCTGATCGTTAAAGTGTTTATTTTTAATCTATAAGATTGAAAAGCAAGGTAGTACAGTGACCAATTTTATTGTTTATCTGCCTTCTACTGATCGTAACTATTAACACATTTGTACTGACGCAAAAACAAACTATTAATAGCGAACACTGCATCCATTTACATAAAGGATTTAATAATCCGACGTAAGAATATATGTGCTAGAGTTAGTTATTATAATATTAATTAGGATATAAGGAGACAAAATTATCGTTAACCTATAATATAATTGCAAGTTTTAAAGAGGCCAAAAGATGAATTACTATCATAGTAGTATCTATTAAAGCAATTAATAACGTTCTATTTTGTATTTTCAAGAACCTACCCATGAGGTACCTAGTTAAATAAGATTAAAATTTTGATAATGAACAAGAGTTTTTAGATTGTGCTTAACTGAGCTAGACCAGACAGTAGATGGATAACTTATTATCCGAATTGTATTAATGTAAAAAATGTATTTTTATTTGATCTGATTTTAGAGGGTATAATAAGCCCATAATGTTATACAGCACAACCTTTGTTTCCAATTATTTCAATTTAGATAAGCAACACTCAGTATAGCATACACTGAGGTACATTTGAACAGAAATTTTACAGTACTCTATTTGAATTATTTTAAATGCCATAAGCATTTAAACAAGTGTTAAAAAGTGAACATACACAATTTTAAAATTAGAAATTTGTTTTTATGGGAACTTTTCTCGAAGAAAACCCATATGGCGCCCACATAACATTCAAGGTGCTATAAAACCTTGTTTCTAAAGTTTAAGCTGGTCAAAAGGGAAACTTGACAGTTTATTCAGGGTAGGTGAACGTCAGAACATCAAGTACTACAACCAGGTACGTGAAAAGTGTTCTTTGTATTAATTTATTTGTCCAGACAACACTTGACTTTACTTACACTGACGATATTTTTCCAAAGAAGAGAAGTTCGACGCTACCGTTACATTCATTTACCGACCAGCAATTATTATTTTATCCATAATAAATTATCACACTATAATTAAATAATTCATATTTATCAATTATCATAAAAGATAATTACTGCATGTAATACACGAGAATCCATCAAACAACAATTAAATTTATAAATTATATCAATTTTTATAGAAGGGGAATCGAGTTTCCTTACAATACTAGAAATATTTTTATGAATTTCCCCCCGTAACTCATTTTTCACACTTGTTAAATTATTAGCAATTAAATCATATTTATCATGCACATCATTATTATTTTGTATAGCTAAATCATCTATTTCTTTGATCTTAGTTTGTAAAATACTTATTCTACTCTTAGTATTTCTTTCATGTTCTGGTATTGTATTATCTATAGTCTCAATATTTTTTGTGATGTCCACAACATTTGATTCAACTTTCTCTAATTGGCTTTGCAAAACATTTGTTTTCAATTCTATTTGGTTATTTACTACATAGTTTGTTTTAATTTCTATTTGACTTTCTACATAAGTTAAACATTTCTTTTCTATTTCTTTATTTTGTGACTCTATCTGGTTTTTAACTGTGTCATTAACTGTCTCATTAATTTGATCAATTTTGTTCTCCAAATTACTTATTTTAATATTAAATTTCTCATTAACTATTTCTACTGTGTGTTTCTGGATATTATCACAACGTGTTTCTATTTCGTTAATTCTTTCATCAAAGTGGCAATTTTGTCTTTTAATTTCATTTTTTATTTCATCAAACTTTACACTTTGTTCATCAAATTTGGCATTTATTTTATCGTATTTCAGATCGGAATTGCTTTGCTGTTCATCTAACTTCATACTCTGTTCATCAAATTTATTATTAAAACTACTCTTAATTCCTTTAATTTCGCTTAATAGTAACTGCATCATAGCAGCTGTCTCATCTGTTTTATTTTCATGACTTGAGATGGAGGTTACTGTTACTGTCTCTGATTCTACAAATGCAGTCGTACTCGACTCACCAATCTGACTAATTTGTGTTAATGGAACATCCATCTCACTAGTCAAATTTTCATCAGTTGTACTGATTTCTATTGTTTTATTGTCATTGGTACTCATTTTGTTTATTATATCTCTCACACATATATGTCTATAACCTCGTAACTTAGCCCTACCTTACGCACGTGTTTACGTACTTTCGAAATTACTTCAGGTAATTATTCCGCTTTTCTGGTAGGCACACTCCACATAAAATTATATTTTATATCGAGTCCAAGTTCGGCCGCGCCAATGTAACTTTAATTTCTCTGTTACAAATTAATTTATTTTTGTAATGCAATTATTTTGAGATTTTATCGGGCGCCATGTTGCAAACTGTGCAACCAAAATATGAGACTTACCTTGTGGTCCAGAATTCGTGTTAGCGAACCAGTGATTGCGAAATGTATTACCTGAAATAACTCACTCTGGCTTAGATTTGTTACCAATGACATTACCTTTTATTTATATAAACAACCCTACTTACATATTGAAAAGACTCTACTATGTGCCAAACATGCACGTGTTTACTATGCCTCGGGGCGTAGTCCCATTTATCTGGTAAACATATATTCTCCCTTAAACATTTTCTAGACCCTCCAAAATAAACATGTATTATAACTACTATATAATAAACATGATAAATGATATTGGCACAACCCAGCACTTATTAATTATATTTGTATCCACTCTCTCACTCTCTCCCTTTCATTCTCTGGTAAAATTTCATTTATCTGAGCTCATTTGAATAAATATTTAATATTTGATTAATTTTGAATATAAAGATTTTATATATCCTTTTGAATATAACGGTTTTATATTTGAATAATGCAATTAGGTTGTAGCAGCCAATTGTACTTAGCTGTACGCTGATCGAAAACGTCCCATCGTGGATCACACGTTTTCAATGTTGTAGCGTCCCATCGCAGATCACACATTTTCAATGTTGTATCAACCCACAAATGGTATCAACCCTGTTAATATAACTGTTACAATCACATATTGAATAAACTTTTGGTGGTGTAAAATTTATATAAACAAAACTTAGTGAATTTGCCGGCCGTGTGAATTGGCCGGCTGGCACACTTCACGGTCGAGATGAAAATGGCAGCGTTTTGTTACTGAGCCTTGCTGAGGTGGGGCAAAACTATGTCACTGGTCCTTTGTTTGAACAGCCAAACCTCGTTTGGTTACAAAAGTATGTATTACGTCTTGCATTCTTTAGCTGACGTAATCATGGGCTAGGCTTGTTTACCCGTTATTATGACGAACTGTTTTTTGCTACTTTTGTGATTTTCCTTTGACCTCGACACAAATCCTGTCCACTCAATGTTACGTTATTGACAATTCTCAATAAAACTTTACCAATCTTTTATATGGGATTTTAAAATAAATTACAACAATTAGGCTTTAGAACAATTATTTCCCAAAATTGTTATAGGACCAGAAATGTACCGTTACACGCTATTCATTTACTCATCGATTACTATCATTGCATTTACCTGCACGCTGGTCCCCAGTTCCTCCAAGCAACACTATCTCAACGCTTTTGGATCCTCTCCGCCTGCAGTGTTATACGCTCAAGAATATTTAAATGCGTACGATGTTTTCGTACAAAATCAACAAACATGTCTCCGCTCATGGGTGATCTACCAGCCGGTCGTGTTACCCCTACTCGTTGTTTCAACGCTTCTGGAGTTGATTATGCTGGCCCTTACACGGTCAAGTTTTTTACACTTTGCAGGATACAGCCTATAAAGGTGTACCTCTGCCTGTTCATCTGTTTTGCAACAAAAGCTGTACACTTGGAAGTACACTTGGACTGATTTAACTACAGACGCCTTCATTGCAGCCCTTACGAGATTCATCTCTAGGAGAGGTCTTGTATCAGACCTGTACTCTGATTGTGGGACTAATTTCATAGGAGTTGCTTCTTCGCTCAAAAGATGTTTTCAAGATCTCATGAAGCAACCAGAGATGCAAGATTTTGCTACGAACAACAGTATCACATTCCATTTCATTCCTCCGCATGCACCTCACCAAGGTGGACTTTGGGAACATGCCATTAAAGGTGCAAAATATCATCTCACCAGAGTCATAGGTGAATACATTTTAACGTATGAAGAATTTACCACCTTAGTTGTGCGTGTTGAAGCTATCCTTAATTCGAGGCCGATAGCTCCTCTCTCGAATGACCCTTCAGATCTTCAACCTCTTACACCAGGACATTTTCTAACTGGAGGACCTCTTAATGCCCTGATCGAACCTCAACTAACTAATGCACCACTTAATCACATAAAACGCTGGAAATTGGTTCAAGCCTTCACACAACATCTCTGGAAAAGATGGCAAATGGAGTACCTCCACACACTTCAAGAACAGTCCAAATGGATCAGACCTCAAGAAAATCTCAAAATAGGAGATTTAGTCGTTATTCGTGAAGCGAACCTGCCACCCCTCAAGTGGAAGCTCGGGAGAGTCATCTCCGTATCTCCAGGGAATGATGGAGTGGTACGTGTCGTCAACATGAAGACTGCAGGTGGAACCTTGACCCGTCATTCTGTTAAGGTTTCCCGTCTTCCCATTTACTAAAATCCTTGACCAGTCAACTGGCTACTGCCCCTTATAATTTAGTTTTATTATACTCTTCCAAAGGATCAAATTTGTTCTTGTTCTTTTAATGTTTCTTGTTGAACCAGTTGGTTCAAAGGGGCCGGTATGTCAGATATTTTGTTTTCATAATAACAGTTAAACTCACCCTATCTCTACTTCATTATCTCTAATAGAGTGCACTCCCATTACCTGTTTCAAAGTACAATTCACATTGTAATCAGCAATCATAATTAGAGCATTTTTCTTTCCTGTAGTGTACGGTATATCGTGCAGTTCAGTTCTTTTTGGTTTATACACGCATACCGCAAGAATAGAAATACTATTCACCGTTATTGTTATTTTACTTTGTGCTTATTTCATGTGTTTATTTTATGTGTTTAACGTTTGTTGGAATATTATTGTGAAGTTTAGGACTGCCTAAAAATCACCAAAATGTTGCTTACAGCGGGACATTTACAACGCACAAGGACAAGGTCAGTAAATGCTTAATATTTATGCATTGTTGATTACATGAGAATAAATCCTATTAACTATTTTAGTTTTACAATATACAGTCCACTGCTAATAAAAAAGAACCCCACAGCCTTGCCGTCTGATTTGTCCCCACTGTTTGGCCGAGTCGACTTTGTCAACTATTGTATTTTTATTGTTTGGTTATCCCAAACTCCTATATTACCTTTTGAATGAATCAAACATACAGCAGTTGATGGGTACAAAGGTTTATTTAACTCTTTTTATATAATAAGGTCAATTACAGATCGTAAATAATATATATCATTTAGTTTTGCGCCGGCGGGTTTACGGGTTGTACAGTTGGCGATCCGTTCATTTCGGTCTGGTTGTAGCGATGCTTAGTAATGGCGTATGTTGCTTCTTATGTTTATTTTGAAAATTATCTCAGGGGAAAGTTCTTTGGACTACAGAATGTTGGTTTACAGACTAATAAATGCATATAAATTTATAATACTCCTTGTAACTAATACACAATATGTGATATCTTAAAATATGACAAGTAAGTTATCGCAAATGAGAAGTAGTGTTCGCTAGGTTAATTTTGTTAGAAAGTTTCGTGTTTAAAACAGTTTAATATAAAATCAAAATTCAGTGATAGATTTAGTTTATCGAAGGTGATTATTTAATCAAGTTCAGTTCGAAAAGTTAATTTAGTGAAGTCAAAATAAAATTGTTCATTTACTGTTAGTTATTGAAAGTTTGATTTTTTCGTGAAGTATTTAAATTATACTCATCAGTTCCTTAATGCAGCTTCTCTTGCGATCCTCTTCTTCTTCTGGAAAACGTCTAAGGTTTCTTTCTTGTATGGATTGATTGATATCCAAATTCAAACGATAGAATTTCAAAGTTCAGCTTCCATCAGACTTGTAGATCCATGTGTTCCTCAGGTTGAGTTGGTTATCTTCTGTTCTTCCTCCAGTATTGGTCGTCTATTAATTTGGTATGCTTTTTCCAAGTTTTGGATATAATATTTGTTATATAATTGTTTTTTAATTATTCGACATCTCATCAATAGTTAATTTATACATGCTTCTTGTCTTCTTCATCCAAATTTAGTAAAACTTAATGATTTTAGGATTTATTTGTCTTCAAGGGCTACATACGTCCACCCTCTATGCTAGTCAATAATAGAATAATTAGATTTCAACGGTCAAAACATGTAACAAACTTTAGTTGTCATGGCAACTCTTCAAGTTACACTAGTTCTCATTGGCCAATATCTTATAACATTGTTATATTCTAACGTTTTATTTCTGTTCAAATTTATAAAAATCCTTTAAATTATAATTACTTTCTTATGCTAGCCTTAATATTAATTACACTAACATCATTGTTTTGCTTTTTTGCTAAAGATTATTTTGATATCCCTCATAGTTACCTTTGATTAATTAATAACATATTTCTTATTTTTCCTATGGATATTTCTTTATATTATTCTCTTGAAACTAAACATTATTTATACATTTTGGTGCCTGATATTCTTACTTAATTACCTAAACATATTACGTCCTTTAATTGACCTTTTGTTATTGCCTTCTCTTTAAACTTACAAAATTCCTTCCTTCATGCTAGGCCTAATGCCTAGGTTTTACAATACTTCTATTCAACATTCTTTACAATATTGTTATATTCGTTAATTCTATTTATTTGTTTATTGAACATTGTATAAAGAAACAAACTAGCTTAGTAAAAACATTTGTGCCTTTAAAATCACACTTTTATATAATTAACATATTTTTCTTTTTAGGTCCATGCCTGAAACTAAACTTCTACTTATTATTGCTCTTTTACTTCTATCTCACCTGTCTTCTAAGCTTACTAATACTATGGTTCATTTAATAACAAAACTCTTATAATAATAATTTTTTAACACTACTCTAAACAATATAACTCACTTGCAAATTCCTTCACTAAGGTATAGTGTCTCCTTCTCCCATCTTCCACTCTAATATTTTAACTTTTACCTTATTTCTAAGTATTTCTTACTTTCTATCCCTTAAATTAATAATGATACAATTAGTTTTATATACTTACTAGCTAACATACTTTTAAAGATTGTTTTGTTATATTAATATAGTCTGCTTTTTATTGTATTATACAATGTAGGCATTTACACTGCACTTTTCCTTTCACATGAGGTTTATTATTTTAATATCACTATCACTTTTACTCTTTTTACTTAGTTCATGGTCATTTATTCCTACTTATGTACTTCTATACTTCACCTTACGTTTCACACATTGTTTGTTTATTTAATATATCATCACTGGGTTGTTATTGGTCATTAACATTTGCTTTATTATCATTTGTCACTTTTGTATTAATTATTACATTTGCTAAGCTTGATTATATTTTACTTGCTTTTGCCTATTTTATTATTTAATAGGGTATTTTTTACTTCTATCTTCCTATCTTAGATTTATACATTTATTTTTCTTTTCTTTTCTCATTTAACTCACATAACATATCTATTTTATTTTTTATGGTTTATATCGTTTACATTTCATTTATGCCCTATCTGATTTAGTGCATTTATTTTACATTTTATTTATTAGCTACATTTTGGGGTTATAATGATTGTGGTCTCTTTGGGTTATATCTTGGTTTCTTGTTCCTTCACCTTCTCCAATCTATTGGGTTAAGTCGTAGTCAGTGTCTTAGTCAATTTTTATTTCGTAGTGTTGGGTTATCAATCTTCAAGTTATAAGTTTTTAATTTTTCTTTCTACCTTCAGCTTTTTCTTTTATCAATTATTAGTGCTATTTGGTGCTATCTTATGTCATGTTACAACATATATACATCGTTTGATAATTTCAGCCATTTTCGTTTTAGTGTGAATAAATTTAAATTCGTGGTTTTATGTGTACTGATTCTTGGTAAACCATGACTCCATTGGTTCTTTATTTAAATATTATCTACTTAACTGTTTTGGTTATTATAATTATCTCAAGATAACAATTTTTCTCTTTAAATTTTGCAGAGTGCCATTTATGAAATACACAGCAATAATAAAATTATAATACTATCTTTGAATACAATAAAATATAAAATACTAATAATAATAGAACAATGTACTAATTCTTGTGTGACAGATTGGCAGCACTAATATTTATTATGCAGTGTTAAAAATAATATTAATGAATACAATTCTGTGTTCATACCGAACCTAACTGTATTGTGTATTTGACAAGCTGGGTCATATGAATTTGCTTGTTCATTGTGTTAACACTTTGAGTACCATGGCGTTTGTATGTAGACCATCCCCTATGACCAGCGGTTTTTTTTATAAAGCACTGTTGTTTAAACATTCATAAATATTTAATACAATTTAATACTACAAAAATAATTATACTACACTTTTCCCAGACTTTCCTCTTGTGAAAATATTCTTAACATTTTTATTATTGATTTTATATATTTAACTAAAGCTGTTAAAAAATACAATGTTTCGTGCAATTTTAAGCAAAAAAATTCTTTAAAATCTTATTATTTGAACTAAAATAATTGCATTAGGTTAGAGTTTACTCATATTGTTTTGTTTATAATACAGGTATTGTCTATAGCAACAAAAATTATTTTTAAAACAAAAATTATTATGACCGTAAAAAGCATTATGACCGGACTGGCATTTGTAGGTTATCTTCGAGTTGAGAGCATAACAATTTATACAACTCAGCACTAATTATGTGAGTGTAACCTTTCTGCACGTATACAATTATTTACTCTAAAATAATGTATAAAAATAAAACGTACTCACCATGGTCACTGTGAATTAAAAAATCGGGATCCGAATCTGTGTCGTCAAAAGTGTCATCACTTTCATCAAGCAAGTCTTTGATTTCTTCTTCTGTCAAATATTGTTTATCCATTTAGTAACTAATAATATAATAATTAAAACAAACACACTCACTACTATCAATAACACACAGAATAAACACGAAATAACCTCAGAAAACCCGCAAACTCACATACACAAAAACCGCAACTTCCACCTTGAACACGCAAAATGTAAACAAAATCAAGACGCTTGCCAACTGTACAAAGTATTTCGTAAAATCTATTTTCATCAGTCAGTGCTGCAATCTGATGGCAGAAACAAAAACCAAAATGCCAAATAAAACTTCTGCATTCGTTCTGTGCCGTAATAGTATGATGCGAAGCGTTTGAAAGCATTGAAAAGTGAGCGGCATAATATTACGCCACCTGTCAAAATACAAAGTCCACTGGCGGCGTAATATTACGCCATTGGTCCTCAAAGTGTTAACTATAATTGTTGCACAGTAAATTTTTTAATAGAGGAGTGAGACATTGATGGCATAAAATAACTAATTACAATACTGAAAAATAATATATCATCCATTTATCAACTATTATATTAGAGAAATTAAATATCAAAAATTTGAAATGTGAATTCAGAATATTCCCTTTTTAAGAAGATACACTGACATACTATTATGCCTCTTATATGTATGTAACACACAACAATAATACTCTATAACATGAAAACAAAAGACATTAAAAAACAATTGTAAAATTCTTGTAAATTTCTCGGGTGTCTGACAGGAATATAAACTTTGAATCATTTTTAAAATTTTAAATCTTAGCAAATAATCTGCAAAAATAGTATTATATTTTTTGTTAAATCAAGTTGTAACTTTATTAATATTTTAATAAAATAATATTCACTTTAAGTAAACAATTATTGTTTACAAGACAGCACCCATTCTAAATTGATTGGAAAAATTATTTTTAATAAAACTTAAAATTCCATATTACTTATTTTACTTCAACTATTTACATTTTCGTATTGATTTTACTTCACTAACTCATACTTCAATTCTTTGTGAGTTGTTTCTTTGTTTTGAACAAAATAATTGTTTATTTTTTATGTGTATGTGTGTGTGTGTGTGTGTGTGTGCGGCTTCTGGATATATGAGACAATGACAACGATGATGATGGTGATGATATTGTTGATGCAGATTTCCTGTTGCTAATAAAACCCCAAGAGTGGCCCCATGAATATGTCATTTGCGTCTTCCGGTGGCAGTGGAAAGAAAGTACATTTCTTCTTATGGCATTGTCTGAATTGCAAAATGTGTTTTGTAGACTTCAGATTTGATTAAATAACCGTGTTTAATTATTGTCATTAATTCATTCATGTCTGGACAGGAGTTCTCTAACCAAGCAAAATACATGCGTACACAGAGATCGTCCCCATTTGCAGCACAATACCTGTTTCTGCTGGTAGACCTCACACACACACACACACACACACACAGCATAAAATCGACAGGTGGTCACGTTTGACAGGCTAGAGCCTGTAATCTTTGCCTGTACATACACTACTTAAAATTATATTTAACATCTTCTCTCTATGCATTATTTACAACAATACTGCCATTGTTAAATATGCAAATATATGTGTTGTTGCATGTATTCTCCAGGTGTTATTGGATTTGAATGGTATTCGTATTTTATTTACATCTTCACATACGTAATTATTCACATAACAATACGTTTTAAAACGGCTTCTTATAAAAAAAAGATTTAATCAAACATAGTAAACACTGCCATTGAGGGATACAAACTTCTGCCACCTTTCTTTGGACGTATTGTTCTCCGTTGTCGATATCCTGTGTCACATTTGCGTGCTTTGTAGGAAGAGGCTATATAATGTAACGGCCTGCAGAATTTAAAACCTAGGCTACTTAACCTAGAGGAAGTGGAAAGTATGCTGGAGTCCAAACAGAGTGATAGGATTTGCAATCAACACTCTTGTAACCAGTAACAATTTTTATTAGTGCTAATATGTGACACATTGTTATGATCATGAACCATTTTCTTTAAGAACATTAATTTGAGTTATTACAAACTATTCAGTTACAAGTTTTTTAAACAGCTGGATTCTCGTATCATTTTCTTTAAGAACATTAATTTAAGTTATTACAAAATATTCACAAGTTTTTTAAACACCTGGAGTTCATGATCTAAGTTATTTTGAGTTCTCAACAAGATGTATAACGTGAACACCAGGGGGCCAGTCTATCGAGTAGATGTTGACTGAAGGGTAACAATTAGAACTCTTCCACCTGTACTTCTGTTGAAGAACTCAACTGGTACCATGCTGACCAGCGTGCCATGAGTACTGCAGACTGTCCTTAGAGTGTGTTGAATCTCCAGCGAGTCTCATTCCGGGCAGATGTGGGACCTTCAGTGTTCTGCTGGATGAGTATTCCTGGGCCTGACGACTTCGGGGAGCATCTTGATGCACTGCTCTGCAGATAGTGACAGGTCTTGATGTTACTACCTCTGCTTTCCCTTTCTCCCGGCTGGTGTGGGGACCTATAACATTTTTATTTGGAGATTATCCGTCAGTACACCCACCCATACACTCTCTCACCTCGGAACACAGACACCACACTCACTGTCACAATTTTTGTCAACATTTTATTTGCTTATTTTATCCAGTTATAGTTATTACTTTTAAGCTTTTACTTTATCAAAAGACAATTAAATACAATGTCACCATGGGTTTCCAGACCGGAAGTAACGTGTAAGTCAATTTCACAATACAAAGGTTTTACAATGAAATAGACTTTACAGATGTTGAAGCCACACACACACAACACAATCCATCATTAAATAACATAGAATAATACAATTGAGTCTAACGTGAAAGCCCTTTACTGGATTACGAACTCATGCGGAAAGATTTACTTAACCCTGAGCCATCAGACCGTTGAAACACTTCCTGAAGGTTGGCAAGGAATGAGAATGAGACCTGAATTAGTCGGTCCCACTATCCGGCATAAAGGCGACCTGTTCCAAATTGCCCATCATAACCTTTGGTAACCTGCTTACTACAGCGAGCAGCTGATACGTTTGACTAGACCTGCTAGATTGTGTCGCCGAAGCGCAGACACAGCCTTGGCGATCACATGTTAATGATCGAGTTAGCTGTGGCGAGCACAACCACCAAGCGTGTTGGCGGCACTGATTGCATTCAGAGCGGGCCGGGAAAATTCAAACCTCAGCACAATAACGATGATTTTTATACCTTTCTTTTCATGGTGCTATTTCTACCTGTTTCTCTAATAACGTGCTGTTTATTCTGAGACCCGTTCTGTGTTCACCCTTGGTCTCTCTCTCTCTCTCTCTCTCTCTCTCTCTCTCTCTCTCTCTCTCTCTCTCTCGTGGGAAATAATTTCTCTTTGTCTTCTCTCACTTCGTTGTTCATATAATTTTGGTCTTCTCCAACCTTGCTTGCATTTCTCTCTTCATACCGATTTCTTCTCTTTCTGCCCAAAATTTTCTCTTACACTCTCCTCTCTTCTTTCTTGCAGTTCCTTTTGGTTGCCATCACATATCACCTCTAGAGAATTGCTTTTATTTTTGTAATCTGTGTGAGGAAATTTAGTAATTCTTCAATGGTTTTAATTCCTTGTATGTATATTTACATATATATTCCTAATCTTATATTTCAGTTCAAGTGGTATGCTAATTTTAACACTAACTTGTGTTCAGTGAATTTTGATTTGTTTACTCCTTTCAACTGGCTGAGTGATGTTCTCTTCATGTGTTTAATATCTACCACCAATTGGTATCTTACCTCTTTGTGTATCAATATTCCAATAGCAGCAGTATTCAAACAAGTCTTATGTTGTTCACAAATAGTTTACTTGCTCAAACAATCATGTGGCAGCAGAATCTTGAAAATGTTTATTTACTAAGCAAGCTTCTCTGTCAATTATATTATTACCTATCGATTCCATTTCTCGCTCACTATTCAGATGGAATTCAGTTTGATTGTTCTTCAATCCTTGAATATTAAATTAGTCCTCTCTTCCGTACGTGTAGGATACACACACATCTGAACAGGTCTTCTCTTTATTCACATTCTAAGATTTTCTACTTCAATGTGTAAATCATTGTAGAACGTATTTATTTGGCTTGGATAGTCCTTTATTGTTTTGGTAGACGATGGCAGTTTCCAATGAGTAGTTCAGACTTCTAACACTTGTGTCTTTCTTTTGTTTTCAAATACCCTTTTACTGACTTAAAATCACACACACAGAGCTTAAAATCAACATGTGTTCACTTTTACAAGCTACAGCTTGTAAGCTTTCCCTGCACATATACATAGCACTACTTAAACTATTTTTAACAACTATATTAATTATTTACAAAAATTCTAGTGTGGTTAAATATGCAAATGTGTGTGTGTGTGTGTGTGTGTGTGTGTCATTCACCGTTCAATTATATACACATTGCTTATAAAAATCAACAATATTTGCTTATGTTCTTAATAGGAAGAATCCTATGAAGCGTAATGCAATACTGTAATCAGACATAGGGTAAAGTTAATTTTTGCAAGCCGAAAGCTACCTCACAGATAGAACACGATTTTTAACACGATTTTTAACACAATTTGTACTGCTTCAGTGTTCCAATTATGAATTATTACAGTTGTGTATCCATTTGTTCCAGTGTTACTTATTTACACCCATGAATAATATCTGTGAAGAAGAGTATTCTACTCTGGATTGTGAACGATATAGGGGAAAGTCAATTCAGAATACTCTGGGAGACCATCTGTCACCACGCAAGTTAATACATTGTGGCAGTAAGAAGTACCAGTGCGATGTTTGTTCAAAATCATTTACTCAGTCAAGCAATTTGTCAACACACAAGTTAATACATACTGGCATTAAGAAGTACCAGTGCGATGTTTGTTCAAAATCATTTACTCAGTCAGGCAACTTCTCACAACACATGTTAATACATACTGGCATTAAGAAGTACCAGTGTGGTGTTTGTTCAAAATCATTTACTAAGTCAACCAGTTTGTCAAGACACAAGTTAATACATTCTGGCATTAAAAAGTACCAGTGCGATGTTTGTTCAAAGTCATTTACTCAATCAAACTATTTGTCAAAACACAAGTTAATACATACTGGCATTAAGAAGTACCAGTGCGATGTTTGTTCAAAATCATTTACTCATTCAAGCAACTTGTCACAACACATGTTAATACATTCTGGCATTAAGAAGTACCAGTGCGGTGTTTGTTCAAAATCATTTACTGAGTCAGCCGGTTTGTCAATACACAAGTTAATACATTCTGGCATTAAGAAGTACCAGTGCGATGTTTGTTCAAAATCATTTAACCATTCAAACAATTTTTCAAAACACAAGTTAATACATACTGGCATTAAGAAGTACCAGTGCGGTGTTTGTTCAAAATCATTTACTGAGTCAACCAGTTTGTCAAGACACAAGTTAATACATTCTGGCATTAAAAAGTACCAGTGCGATGTTTGTTCAAAGTCATTTACTCAATCAAACTATTTGTCAGAACACAAGTTAACACATACTGGCATTAAGAAGTACCAGTGCGATGTTTGTTCAAAATCATTTACCCATTCAAGCAATTTTTCAAAACACAAGTTAATACATACTGGCATTAAGAAGTTCCAGTGCAGTGTTTGTTCAAAATCATTTACTCAGTCAGGCAGTTTGTCACAACACAAGTCAATACATACTGGCATTAAAAAGTACCAGTGCGATGTTTGTTCAAAATTATTTAACCATTCAAGCAATTTTTCAAAACACAAGTTAATACATACTGGCATTAAGAAGTACCAGTGCGATGTTTGTTCAAAATCATTTACTCAGTCAAGGTATTTGTCACAACACAAGTCTATACATACTGGCATTAAGAAGTACCAGTGAGTTGTTTGTTCAAAATCATTTACTGAGTCGGACAGTTTGTCAAGACACAAGTTAATACATTCAGGCATTAAGAAGTACCAGTGAGTTGTTTCTACAAAAATATTTAATTTTTCATAGCTTGTTGTGTTATAAATAACATGCTGGCATAAAAAATAACAGTGATGTTTGTAACAAAATTTTCTGTTTGTACATTTTGAGTGTAAATTACTCCATTATCCTATAAGAAACCATTACTGTGTGATATGTAAGAATAGCTTTTATTGTCCAAGAAGTTTCAGCAATGTAATAAAACTTATCAATATAATGTTTTTAAACAGAAACCCTTAAACAAGCATAATTATACAAATAAATTAATGTATGCTGTAATATTGGCATTTCAAATATGTAATATGTCTGTAATATTTTGCACTACAAAACAATAGTAAAATTTGTAACATAATTTTACCTTACAAATTAAAATCATGAAATTATACATTGTATTGTAGTGTGACATTATTGATACACATTTATCCTCTAATTAAATTTATGACTGCTGCATGTGTTACAGTGATATATGTATGTGTAGTTGAAATAATTAGAAAGTCTGCGTTTCTTGCCATACATAGATTATACTTATCACACAAGATTTTTGCCTGGCTGCTATAACCTTAACGATGACAGAGTCCTGGTGTCTTAACACATCTTTGTTAGTGTTTGGCAAAATGATTCGCGTGGGAAGTCCCCTAAGTTAATGTAGCTTGGCATTTCACATCTTGTAAGTTGTATTTAATGCCGATAGGTTATTTCATCTAGCATATTTTTGATTGCTGCATACATACTGTTTCTTTACAATTCAGCATTAGTTCAGTGCATTACTGACAGATCGCATTGTATCTCAAAACTGCTAATTTCCGATGCTTTACATGTCAATGTTTTTAACGGTTCCTTGTTGTGAACTGCACATTTGGTATAGTGTTGGCATATGGAGTGTTTGAATTTTTGAATGATTTTTGTTATTGTAATTTTATATTACAAAGTGACTGATAACTTCTTGACTGAAGATAAAATATTATGGTAATTTAATTTCAAATTTGGATCTGAATTGAATAATGTAGAAAATGAAGAGAAAGAGACATTTTGATCTGACAATACAGGTAAGCCTACATAATTTGAGGTTACTTCATCTCACTGTTTACTGCTCGTGTTCAAGATAATGAGCTTTAGCAAGTGTTACGAATGGCAAGACACCAGAATAGTGCGGACACCCTGGTACATGCTTTGCAGTTTGAGGCCACCAAATCAGCGTCTGGGTGGACAAGTCATAAAGTACACGCTAAAAGATCGCAATGACACAGACAAGGAAAAAGAACAAGGAAGAGACTCGGCGGTCGGCACTGCAGAATAAAAAAAGAAAGCACGGAAGACCAAAGTGTTATAGATGTGGGAAACTTGGACATCTACAATGAGATTGTTGGGTTAGAATTCAGCAGCAGGGAAACAAGCAGTAGTCAGTACAATGAGGCGTATGCTGACTAACTGGCGGAATGAAGCCCCTAGACAGTACGCAATTTCTACACTACAGAAAAACAGCAGGAGCTTGGTGGTTACTGGACTCATTCAAGAAAGGCCAACCTCGATTACAGTTGACAGGCGCAACAGTTTCCATTGTGTTGCCCAACATGGTGAAAGATCTCAAGCCAATCTGGTGCTCTTGCAGCTTGCGAACAGCTACTGGACAGCCTGTAAAAGTGTTTGGAAAAGTGGAGATACATCTACGCCTTGGTCGACTTGAGTTTAATCACCAAGTACTTGTTGCAGACATCGTGGATGAAGCAATTCTTTGTGTGGACGTTACGAATGCATACGGATTTATAGTTGACTTCAAAAACAATGTCTGGAGAATCGGAGGAGAAGAGGTAATTGCTCTCCACAATCTTGCATTTGTTATAACTATTTCAATTTATTATTAATTATATAGTTGTTTTACAGTCACTCATTTTTATTAGTTATTTAATTTTTTAGGTAACTTCTATTGGTAGTTTTTATTCTATAATTACGTATTATCGTAATTATTTGTGTTATCATACAGTAACAAGATTTGATAGAATGGATACTTCTCCTTCAACTAGCAAAGACAGGAAAGTTATTCATAGTAAAGCATGGGAAATAATAATACAGTTTTTTGTTATCCAGGATTAAAAAGATTCTTGCAATTAAATTAATGTGAATAACGCATTCCTTAATGTAATTATACACTGTAGAGATAGTCGAGTGTAATTAAGGAGTGGAAGCGTACAGTTTGCAAATTCCATTGCGATAAGAATGGTCAGAAGGCTGTAGTTTATGTCTCAGCAGTACACAATGACAGAATCAAACAACACTCATATCTTTATAAAACATTCTGATATGTGTGAACAGTACATATCATTTGCTTGATTTGTATAGTAATACAATTACAATATTATTATTATTATTTGATTTATGTCGGAAACAGTAAACATATAATTCTTTTTTTTTAAGCCAGCTGTGTGACTGTAGGCACACACACACACAGATAGAGGTCTGTGGTGACACATTTACAAACAAACCTTAACAGTTGCGAGTTTTTGTTACTATTAGAAAGGGTATTCATAGGTTGCCAACAACATCGCTGATAACAACAATTATCTTCTCACATCTCACAGTGACTCCCTCCACATCACCTTTCCCCTCTGACTGTAAGTGTGTCGCGCATTTCCATGCCCTTAACTTTCAATTTTGCTATACTAGGGGCAACCAGTGCTCTATATTCAAACCCCATGTAGTCAGCACACAGGGCATACTAATTGCCAGAAGTTTAGTAAAACCTGATGAAACTGGAAATGTACGTATTAAGATGGGTTTACACTAAGCACAACATACTCGCACAACTGTCTTGCGAGAATGATTCGCTCGATGCCTGTCTCGCCCTTCCCATTTACAATGAGCAAAACGTTGTGCGAAACAGGCACGAAAGAAGATGAGCCGTCAGTTTGGGTGAGACAACCATGTCATCGTGTTCTGTAGTTGTACCTCCGAGTGCTGCATCCGCGTTTGCCGTCATGACAATGCTGTATTTTAAAAAGAAAATGAAACAAAGTCGGCGCTGGTGGGGCAACGAATTATTCTGTCTGCGATGCCAATATGGGAACCAGCTTATGAGGGAAATGACAGTGGAACCTCCTGGTTCATTTTCTCGCACGGAACAAGTATCGACGTTCACACTACACGAAATGGGAGGATAGTGGCTCTTTGATGCGTGTCCAAAAACCGACTAGGGTTGGCTCGCCGCGAGTGCCTCGTGCAACAAGTTTCGGGGTGGTGGCCACATCTACACTAAGCGAGTCTTGTCTCATGAAACAGTTGCACCTAGTGTAAACCCACCTTTAGAGTGGTGAATATTTTGGATCAAGCTGTCACTTTACAACGCAATATGCTCCAAGGCAAATTGACACCTGTGGTCTGGGTAGCCGGAATGACACAACAAAGATCCAGTGCTTCCGATACTTCCAAATTACCAGAAGGGACTGCAGGAATTATTGAACAGATCTTCTAACAACCTCTCAAGTGGTGAGGTAAAAAACTTGGATGGTTTTTACATGAATTCAAAGATTCCTCTGCAGTTCGGGAACAGCCATTAGGAAGAACCTCTTTTGTACAACATCCCATCAATACCAGGCACACAACACTGATACGCCAACCTCCTCAAAGGCATCTATTAGTTAAGCAAAAGGAAATATCTTGGTTAGTACAGGACATGCTGACAGAATAATCGAGCCTTCGTCAAGTGCTTGGTCTTCTCCGGTAGAGTTGGTAGTGAAGAAGGATGGTGGATTGCGTTTCTGTATAGACTACCGGAGGCTGAATGATAATACAAAGAAAGACTGCTACCTGTTACCTCGCATTGACGATACACTCGACATGCTGTCTGGAGCACAGTGGTTTTCCACATTGGACCTAAAGAGTGGATATTGGCAAGTGGGTCTTCAGCAAGAAGAGACCGCTTTCTCGACCCAAGTGGCTTATTCCAATTTAACGTCATGCCATTTGGACTCTGTAATGCACTGGCAACATTCGAAAGATTGATGGACCTGGTACTCTGAGGACTGACATGGAAAACTTGCCTTGTTTATTTAGATTTCATAGTCATCGGGAAAACTTTCAAAGACCATTTGGAAAACCTTAAGGTTCTGACTATAATTCACAGTGCCCAACTAAAGTTGAGCCCAAAGAAGTGTTCTCTATTCCAGAAGGAAGTACAGTATCTGGGCTATCTGGTTTCGGCAGCAGGTGTTAGCATGGATCCTAATAAAGTAGACACCATAAGAGACTGGCCAGTGCCAAAGAGTAAACACGAAGTTCAGCGTTTCCTGAGGTTATTCTCATATTACAGGCGTTTTGTGAAAGGCTTTGCAACTATTGCTAAACCACTACATGAGCTAACGGAAAATAAATGAAACTTCCAGTGATCGTTAGAGTCTGATCAAGCATTTAGAACTTTGAAAATTATATTATGTTCACAGACAATTCTCGCTTTCCCCGTTTCTGAAGAGAAGAATATCATAGACACAGACACATGCAATACTGGTCTAGGAGCAGTTTTGTCTCAAGTGCGAAATGCTGAAGAATGAGTAATGCCATATTAGAGCAAACACTTTCTAAACCACAGAGAAATTATTGCGTTACAAGGAGAGAGTTGCTGGCAATCGTCCGAGCTTTGGAACACTTCAATAAATACCTCTATGGAGGGGAGTTTTCACTACGCACCTAACATGCCGTGCTTGCATGGCTCTTAAGATTTAAAAATGCGGAAGGCCAGTTGGCAAGGTGGCTCGAACGTCTGCAAGCGTACAACTTCAAGGTATAACATCTGCAGGGGCGCCTGCATAGTAATGCGGGTGGCTTATCACAAAGACCGTGCCCAGAAGACTGCCGACATTGCCACAGAAAGGAAGAACAAAATGCCAGTGAACATGTTCAAGCCATTATTGTAGATCTGGCAGATGGCTGGACGATGCAAGATTGTCGACAACAGATGACTGATGAAGACATTGGACCAATCTTGACAGCAAAAGAGGAAGGTCACCGCCCTGATTGGCAAGTTATCTACCATGGTTCTGAAGGGCTACTGGGCATAATGGGAATCCCTTACCTTAGAGAACAGATTGCTGAAATGGGCTTGGAAAAACTGCAGATGGACGAGACGTTGTCATGCAGTTGATAGTTGCCCGAAGTAGAGTGCAGTCTGTTTTGAAGGAGATGCATGATGGAATGTCTGGAGGCTATCTTGGCATTAACAAAACCCTTGATAAAGTATGGAAGCAATTCTATTGGTTTCATCTTCGCCACAACATAGAGGAATGGGTTCAGACATGTGAAATATGTGCTACAAGCAAGGGCCCACAAAACTAGAAGGAGGGGAAATATGAGGCAGTATAACGTTGGTCTGCCTTTCAAGAGAATTGCTATAGACTTTGCTGGACCATTCCCAGTTACTGATGATGGAAACCAGTACATCATGGTTGTAGGTGACTACTTTACTAAGTGGGTGGAAGTCTATGCAATTCCAAATCAGGAGGTTACCAATGTGGCAAAGGAGTTAGTTCACAACTTCTGTTGTCATTATGGATCCCCTATGGAAATCCATACGGATCAAGGGAGAAATTTTGAATCGGGAGTTTTTAAAGAATTATGGCATCTACTCTGAATTTGAAAGACCATGACAACGCCTCTGCATCCTCAGTCAGACGGAATGGTTGAGAGATTCAATAGGACACTTGAACAGCATCTTTCAAAGTCGTTGACGAGAACCAAACAGACTGGGACCCACAATTCCTCATGGCATATATAGGTCATCAATACACGACACAACCGGCATGACCCCAGCAAATTTGGTGTTTGGGCGGGAGATTCATCTTCCTGGGGACTTGATGTTCGGATCACCTAAGACTGTTTTTTTCTGGTGGGGCAAAGGGCGCTTGAAAAAAACAAGTTCTGAAGGAGGATAAAAGTTTGATAAATACTGATCTAATCCTCTTTTCACTATTTACTAGACAGTGTAAAGAAAGCATTGCGAATATAATTCAAAGGGAGATTTCACTAATGTTAGCCTGACTGAAAGTGTTGTGGGCTCAAATTTGTAGTTCTTGTGTTGGAAAATAAGAATATTATGTACACAAAATTAAACAATGGATAGTTATTTTACCTAAGTCAGACACTTTTTCTTAATAGGGACATCAAATATGACTTCAAAAAGTGATTAGTGAGGAACATTATCAATTTTTGTCAGTAACTTTAATCAGTGGGAAAGTTGTACCCAATAATTTGAAATTAGTTACGAACGGTACAAGTTATCTATACAATCTGTGGTCGGCCCATTTCATAGTAAGTGATTCTGAAAATCTATTTCCAAACCTTAAAAAATTTGTGACTGGAAAGCGTTTTTCATTAAATGAAGAGATAATGGCAGCTGTATAGGGGTATTTTATGGATCTTTCAGAATGTTATTTCAAGACTGGGATCAAATTATTAGAGAAGCGTTGGACCAAGTGTATTGAAGTTGGGGGAGATTATATAGAAAAATAAAGTCATTTTTGTAACAATTAACTTGTTTTTTCATTTCCATTCTGCGAACTTTTCAACTATCTCTTATAAGTATACATAACAAAAAATATTCAACATCTGATGTTTTTCAATTAATGTCCCAAGCCTATGTTGGACAAAAAGAACAGAATTTCCATGCGTGTGTAACAGTTCCTGCTAATTGAACACATCAGAGACATTAAAACAAATACCCAAATTCTAGTTTTATCTCACACACACACACACATGGTAAGATGAAAGTCATTAGAACCTATGAACGCATGTGTACTGTATTGAAATATAGATAGAACTGTAATAGTACAGCCCTATTAGACTTTGTTAATCTGATTGTATTTAAGAACAAGTATCTCATTGAAAATAGTGAGCAAGTTCTGTAGCTTGGGGAGCTCACTAGTAGATATAACTTTTACCTTCATGTGTAGGTCTGTAAAATTAATTTCTGTAGCTACAGTTACCGTGAACACACAGGTGATAAGTATATTTAGTTTCCTAAATTTAAAGACACTAAATATTGAAGAATCATGGTGGGTAAGTGTCTGACAGAAGGTGCTTAGAGTGCTTAGGAGAACAGCAGCAGAGGATCATCCAAAATGGTAAAGATTTCTTCAGGAGGTCAGGCTCATTGGTTGGTTGTATCTCTGTTGGATGATGATGCCAACATCTTACACTATAGACTTTCACCATTGTTAAACATTAATTACACACACAATGCTTCAGCCATCAGAATCAGCGCGTATGTACAGTGACACCACAGAAACTGATCTATAATTTAAAAAAATTGTATATAATTACACAATAAATGAAGTAAGATAAAAAAAATGACACGCATGAATAAAACTTATGAATAATGCCCACAGACTAAGAGTTTCCACCCATTTCCACAACGATTCCAGGTATGAGAGTTCCTGTCTGTGGAAGGTATAATGACTAAAAACCTACAGACTCATGGCCTTATTAGCAGGTTGTGTTTATGCAATTATATTTTTGTTGTTTTTAATTTTTACAAGACATTTTGTTAAAATGTTCTGGTACCTACTTCAAAAGGCAACCACTGATTATGAACAGTCAAAATGTTGTGTTAGTATGTAATTAACATTTTATGATATATAATTAATAAAATAGTTTACCTTTTTCTTGTCCGTCTGGTGGCCTTTTCTCTATATTTAATTCAACACGTTTCGGGACATATGCCCCATCATCAGGAATATCCCTTGTTGAAGTTTGTTGATCGTTAAAATATTAAAAACACTGTATATACAATTTTACACATAACAATAAATATAATATAAACATAAAAAACACATAAAATACCCAAACTTGAGACACACGCGATATCGGTGGTGCGCACAATGACATGCTATAGTCGACTGCAGTGTTCATGTTGTTATATGTCGTGCACTATGGACCTTGTTCTGTATTCTTATCTATGATGGGGCATATGTCCCGAAACACGTTGAATTAAATATAGAGAAAAGGCCACCAGACGGACAAGAAAAAGGTAAACTATTTTACTAATTATATACTATAAGTGGCCTGGATACCGAAAAACATGGATTTTATGATAATTTGAGTCCAGAATACTTTTGTATTGCAGTGCTAGCAACAGCACAAAAAAGAAACCACTTATTTATTTTGAACTAGAATGTTAAGAGTTGTAAAAATAAATTGGTACTTGTGCAGTTATATAACCAACCACCGATATCAGTATCAGTTTTTATCACTATTGACATGTTTCATGTTGTCATCAAAGTAAGGAAAACAGACAGGGTGTGTTCATTAAATGCGATGGTATAACCTAAAATAAAATAAACAATTTTGACCACGAAACAAGTACGTCCAATAGCAATTAGACGTGATAAAATATGTTGTATGGTTTAATATATTTAAGCAGAAGGTTATGAAAGTGGTTTCAGTTCAATTCGTCTGTACCTATGTGCCAAAATCCTGTGCCTATTGTACAAGGTGTAGGCTGTGTTGACATAGGTCAGTGGGCTTAGGTAAGTAGGTATTAGTTTATTTGTTAATTACTTTTCTTGAGGTGAAAGTTTTTCAACTAAAGCAAAAACGCTTTTCCTGACATTATTCTTGAATATTTAAAGTGGTTTGCTCCCATTTGTCTGAATTCAGTGTATGTAATATATGTTAACATGTGCTGGTGTTTTTATGTGTGAAGGTTATGTATACCCACTGGTTGTGGCTTTATTTATTACTTTTATGAGTTGCAGTGGCAGTATACACCAAAAACCAATTTTCCTAAGCTTTTGGGAATTAGTCTGGAAAATCAGCATCTAGATGGAATGTACCAATTGTTAAGGGGGGGGGGGATAATGCACAAGTACAAAAAATTAAAGTTTAATTTTAATTTATCATGTTTCTAGTAAAATTTGATACCTGAATTAAAATTTACTTAGAATATTTTAACAAAACTATTGTTGGAACCATAGACCAAACCCCAACCAATGAAAAGATTAGTCACTAATGTGGGGTGTCAAGCTCACATCACTGTCATTAAAGTGTTTGCATTGATTTCAGTAACAAGTAACAGACTATACAGTGGCCACACTTTTTCCTGTGGCTCTTGATTTGAGTTCAGAATTTTGTTTGTAAAAACTACAGAAAAGGACTTTCTCACTAAATGTGAGTCTTCTGTTAAAGTTAAGAAACTTCCCTTTTATCTCATGTATAATATTATTTACATCAAAATTGAGTTTGGCAAATATGTGTATAATCAACTAAACGCTATGTAACGCTATTTATTCCATTAACAATATAAATACGTGTATACCTGACTTATTAGGCTTCAACCTGTCTGCAAGAGCTTCATTAATTTTATCAATTGCTCGATAATCTTGGTCAGTCTGCGACCATCTATTACACATAATAGTATATTAAACATGATTTATTTGTTAATTATTATTTTGTAAAGTTAGTTTTATGAATACTGAATATTTAAATACAGATTTTAACAAACTCACAGACATAGAAGACAAGTAAGTAACTATAATTAGTCTATTTAAATGGAATAAAAATAAAAACATAAATAGATTGATTTCCTTGTGGCCATTACAGATCTGTGTATTATTAATCTACTTCTATCAGAGGCATAGGTAGGCGGTGGGGCAAGAGGGCAGCCGCCCCAGACAGCATAGCCAGGATGGCGGCAAAGTGAGCATAGACTTATAAAACTACAAACAACTTGTTTCTTTCATATGACTATTCCTTTTATAAAAGAAGCGTAACCAGCCAGCTTGTCTGTTGTCATAAACATTGCGTGATAAACAGTATTAGTCTATTTTTGAGCATCGTAATTACGATTCATTATGATAACAAATTACGGTGTAATAAATATTACTCTAAAAAGACATTGTGATAACCAGGTGGAGTTCAAAAGCAGATGTGGTTAAAGCAATATCCACTCAGCTGGATGAAGTGATCACTGCACTGAAGAAACAGGGATACACCACCAACTGGAACAATTGATATGAGGGAAGATGCAGCATTTATAATTAATGCAATAGAAAACTTTAATTTTGTAACCTTACTGGTACTCTTTTTTTCTGGACAGATATTCTTTCTTCAATGAACAAAATCTTGCAGACCAAAGGAATAAACTTTATTCAAGCATTTACACTTCTGGAGACACTATAGGAGAAATTAAAAGTTTGCAGGAATGAGGTGTGTGACAGTGTCATTACTAAGGCAGAGCAGGTATGTAATAAATGATGTGTCAGTTTCACAAAAAGGATAAGAAGGAAGCGCACGATGCTAGGGGGTATACAGATGTTTCTGCGTTAACTGTTCGGCAAGAATTGCGATGTTCTCTAATAGAAATTTTGGACAAACTGTCAGTTAAAATTTCAAGCCATTTCTTTAACATCAAAGTGTTAGAAAAACACTTTGGGTTCCTATGTAAATTTGAGGTGTATGTAAATGATGGGGATATACATTTTAAGGAACAGCTTTCCCAAATCAATATTAAGTGTAGAGTACTTCCAAAACTGTATCCATATTACGTAAACAGTAAAGAATTGTTCAATGACTTGAAAGACGTTGTACTTTTATTAAAAAGGGCAAAAGTTAACGAAGAACAAATGGACTTTACACCTCAAGGACTGCTACAATACATTTCTTCAATGGGATTAGAAGCCTACAAAACACTAGCAACAGCTTTAAAAATGTTTTCTTAGTTTACCAGTCTCTGTGTCTTCTTGTTAAAGATCGTTTAGTAAACTTAATGTGATTAAATCGTACCTACGATCAACAATATCTCAAGACAGGGTATCAAATTTAGGGATACTTTCAACCGAAAACGACACTGCTTCGTCTTTAGATTATAGTGATTTAATAACCGACTTTGCAGTAATTAAGACCAGGAAATTTACATTTAAAATGACTCATTTTAAATATTTATTAAATATTAAAAATAAATATTAAGTGTTTATTTTTAGAAGATGAAACCATTAACTATAATGGTAAGTCATTTATTTTATTACTTTTAATGTAGTTCTTTGTTTAACTTTATGTTGCTTTAGGATACTGTTTTGACAATGTGCTTTAGACCTACAAGAAATTTGCATGTTTATTATAACATTTTTATGTTATAAATTTTCTATATTACTACTATTTTATAGTCTACATTTGTTACTAATAGATGTTTACAAACTGAATACCCTATAAACTGTAGTTTCTTAATTTTGACTTAAAAAAACAAATATTCTTAAAACATTTTCTGGACATGCTTCCATACAAAAATCTACGCATTTGCATTTATTAAGATATTATTACTATCAGGATTTACATTTATTATTGTGCCGGCCCGATTTGGGCCGGCGAAAATTGAATTGTAGATTATTTAATTATAATATAACGCGAGAGCAAGGGGGCGACTGTACGGAACTTTGTACCGTCCATTGGGGCTGCGCGCGCAACGCGTATTAAGGGCCGGCTTGTGTAGACGGTATCAGTTATTATTCTACTCACTGTCTGACTACATGAAACACCGGCTCCGCTCTCCAAATAGTTACTGCGTGGTTTTTCCTTCAACACCTATGGCAGGCTGAAACGTACGAGATCCCCAGTAAGAATTGCATTATTGTATGTGTTTAAAAGTAATTCAAATTAAATAGATAATTAATAACTAGGTGTATGCAACCGTATAAAAAGATGTAATTATGTGAGTGCGATCCGACAGTTTTTATATTAAAAGAAAACTTATTGTTCAGTAAGATTACTTAATGTTCAGTATATAGCCCATGTTCCTTTTATTATTACTATAATAGTGCGAGAGGTACTATAATTGGCATTGTCATGATAAAGGTGTAGAAAGTTAAAAGTTAATGGCTAAAAGTTAGTGCGTAGTTAGGTAGTGAACTATGTCCATTCATGCATCCGACTGTCGGGGTGTTTGTTTAATTAATTTTACTGTAGAGAATTCACTTGTGAGAACTTCCATAGAGGAAACATTATTAATTTTAAAACATTATTAATACTGTGAGTGCTTTGAAATTGATTTTTTTTTGGACAAATAGTGATTATTGGTCACCACGTGGCGCCTAACCTGTTAAATTCTGTTGAGGCATGTAGACATTGTGCTGATGACTTTTACATTACGCCACTTTTAATAAAGTCCTTTTATTATTAAAATTTAATTATTCCATGGCTGAATTTTCTACTCTTTAAGCAGGTTGCAAAGACTTTATTACTGAAACTTTGTGCATTTATTGAGAGTTGATTGAAGGCCCGTTCTGAGGTTAATTACCTGAACTTGGGTGTACGCTTTTGTGAACATTTTTCTAATTTATATGAATTAACAGGGTTCTTGATTAAGACGGAGACTTGGCTTTGCTGATTGCCGTCCATCTGCATCAGCCATGGACCATTAGACACGATCCTGTCTGGAGAGGGAGTCGGTGACCAGAGCACGATGTAGAACTTAGTCAGCACTATTAAGGTGATATGCACTCTTTTATTTTCCTTTTGGGGCCGGGCCGGCAGTGCACCTGTTTTACGGTAAAAATCGTTTGAATCCATGTGACCACGTGTCCAGACTGTCTGCTATAAAGGGGAGCAGCTGATCATCATTCTGAACATTATGAGTTAATTTCAAGAACACTTTAATAACTGAATTACCTAACACTAAGTGCACTGCTTGTAATTGTGTGCTGCACTGGGGGAGCGTGCCAGAGATATTTGTTCACTTAGATATTTTACAGTTTGCACATGGTTATCATATCACTCTTTACAAAATTTATAGAACATGTTATGGACTCTGTTCCGGCTGGAACAGATTCAGTAAATATTAAATTCACCTTGGGTTTAACATTTAAGGGCTGGGGTTTTCTTTGTTTTCTTTTTGGCCGTTTCCTGGGGTATAAAATGGACTTAGTTTTTGACTGCTACATGTTTGTGCAGCCTGAGGCAGGTTAGATTCCTGTCAAACTTTGTCAACCACATGCTGGCGCGCTCCCACAGCTGCTAGGGCACAACCGTCTTATTGTAATTTCATTTATATATATTTATATAGCCATTCGGGGTTAACAGAAAAGAATTTGCATTTTTTTTTTTGGGCATATACTAATTGATTTTGTACTTTACAAAGGGCTATACTGATTGTTTTTTTTTTACTTTCCAAACACATATTGATTAACGTTTTCATTTGTAGTATCTGCTAATTAATTTTTGCTTTAAACTATAGAACATATACTTATTAATGTTTTTGTAAAACATATATTGTTTAATTTTTCTTTGAAATTTGTAAAGCCTCGACTGATTAATTTTCTTACTGGTACAGTATATGCTGATTTAGTGAATCCTTCTGAATTTGTGAAGCAAATTAATCTTTTGGAATTTTATAACAACTGTTTAAAATCAGGTGATGTAGTTTCCGTAAATTTTTATTTAATGCTGTGGAAGGAACTTAAGGTTCATACGCTCATGATGGGTCATTGATCAGTGGAATTCTATATATATGGGCGGTCCGGTCTTACTTATGCGTTATGAGTAATTATCATCCTTTCTGGGGTTTTGGCTTTTATGTAATTCTACAGAAACGGGTTGCTGATGGGCGAACATTTTATCACTGCTGGGTTCGGGGCATGGTAGTAACACTGCCTGCAAGGCGGGTGCATTCCAGGGGCATTTGTGTTAGAATATTGATGTATAATTGTGAGTCTATGTGCCTTATGTTTCTGTATGTGTTGTTATGTTTTGTCTGTGTCTAGCTAGTCACAAAATGGGGGAGAATTTTATATTTATATATATTTACTGAATATTATTCGATACACATATATAGATGTATGTACACTCGTTCTGATATACACATGTTGTCTGTGATACTGTTAAAGCAGAGGCTTTGTTTATTTGTGATATTTATGATTCATGGGGGGGATAACTATGTGATAGAGTTTGCCTACATGTATCAATTGATGGCATACAATAAAAACTGTTAATGTTCTATTACAGCTGAGTTTCATTGCAAGTCCCGTCATACTGGACCCAGCACAATTTTGGCTTCTCTAGGCTCTGGCCTAGTCCTAATTGACTTGTGGCTTCTCTTTCAAAAAAAAATATTAAAATAAAAGAAGTTGTTTTATACTTATAAAAATGCATAAAAGGAAAGAGGGGTTACATTATATATTATTACTTTTTAAGATAAATAATAATGATGAAGTAATGACAAAAGTGAAAAAATTTAGTGAAAAATTATGGATAAAATTAGAAATTAGGAACCTCTACGGAAAACTAAATACATTTAATAAAGAATTATTTAAAATGCACTTGGAATTATATAAAATATTCTTATTTATAGAATTGGAAGAAATATTATACGGGTTCGGTGAGAATTATGTAAATAAGAAATTAAAGAACTCAAACTAATAATTACTTGGTAAATTAGAGAAACTATCCAAAAAAGGAAATATAAGGGTAGGTAACAAAAAGAGTAGTGAGGAAGAATTAGCCCAACGAGTGGTTAACCTTACAGAAGTTACATTCACAGAAGAGGAACAAAAATTATTAGATAAGTGTTTAAAGTATGCACCGCCTGTTGGCATAAATAGGGAAAAGGCATTAGTGGAGTGTGAAGTAATAGTAGAGAAAATAGAAAATGAGCATGCTAAAAAACAAATGAGGTATGAGTTAAAAGAAATCGTTGAAAAAATGTATAATAAAAGTAAAAATCGAAGAAATAAGGTGGAAGAACAGGTCACGAAGGATGTAAAGAAATTAAAAAAGAAAATAATCTACTAGTTACTAAAGCAGACAAAGGAAATACTTCGGTTGTAATGAAGAAAGAACAAGACATAAAGGTACATAAACAAGACAGAAAACTTTATAAAAGAAGGCCCATATCAAGGAATAAAATATGATTACACAAGCAAATACCAAGCTCAAATTAAAAAAGTGTTAAAAGAAATAACATTCCTAAGCGATAAGAAGTAGAAATTACTTATAGAATCAAACCCGGAAGCGCTAAGGTTGAGGTGTCAACCAAAATTACATAAAGAAGGCATGCCGTTTAGGCCAACAGTTTCGTTTATTAATTCGCCTAGTTATAAGATATCAAAAGAAGTGAGCAAGTTGCTTAGGAGGTTATACGAATTTGAGGTAACATATAGTGTAGAAAATAGTAGAAATGTAATAGAACGGTTGAAGTTAGTAAAAATAAGTGAAAATATGAAACTTATGTCGTTAGACGTGTCAGATATATTTACGAATATATCGATTGAACATACTTTAGAAATTATTAAAAATAACAATTTAGGACAGTGTCAGTATAAAAGTGACTTAATAAAAGTTCTGACAGCGTGCGTAAACCAGAACTACTTTAGCTTTAACAATAAGTATTACATTCAAAAGGAGGGGCTACCAATGGGTTGTCCGTTGTCACCAGTAATGGCGGAAAATATATATGAATTATAGTTGTTTTGATTGTTCATCTTCTTTTTTCTCTTTTTTCACAGTACTAAATAATATAGAATATAGAACTTTCACTTGTGAAACTTACTTGTTTTTCTTTCCGTACACGTTTCGGCGTGGTGTTCGCCTTCGTCAGCAGTTTGAGACAGACTGGCCAGTAACTCGTAACGGTTTTTGTTTGGAAGGTTTCACTTTCACTTAACACCATCCCCACTAAACCTTCCAAACAAAAACCGGTATGAGTTACTGGCCAGTCTGTCTCAAACTGCTGACGAAGGCGAACACCACGCCGAAACGCGTACGGAAAGAAAAACAAGTAAGTTTCATAGGTGAAAGTTCTATATTATATATGAATTGTTTTGAGAGGTGTGTCCTAATGGAATCAAAATATAAGGATAAAATAAAGGAATGGATAAGGTATGTAGACGATATTTTGGTGGTGTGGGAGGGAACAAATGAATTCACAGAACTAATGAATGAAATTAATCAAATTGAAAATAAAATTAAGTTCAAAGAGGAAATAGGTGGAGTACAAATAAATTACCTAGATGTATATATAAAGATAGAGTGTGGTGTTTTTAAATTTGATGTATTTAGAAAAGAAACGTATACAGACTTAATTATACTTCAGGAATCATACCATCCCGTAAGTCACAAGATGGCGGCACTAAACTCATTTTGTTATAGGGCAATAAAATATTTAGAAGATGATTCATGTAAAAAAGAAGAGTTAAAAAGAATAGAAGAAATAGCAAAAAATAATAATTATAAACCAGGGATAGTAGAGAAAATTGTAAAAAGAATAGAAGGAAATAGTAGACAAAAAGAGAAGAAAGAAAAGAAATACATAGGATCAATAACGTATCTGGGATTTCAAACGAGGAATATAATCAAGTGCTTTGAAAAACACAATATAGATGTAGCGGTGAAAAAGACAAAAACAGTTTTTGATCATATAAAGAATAGCAGTACTGAAATAACGCCTGAATTACAGAACAGCGGTGTTTATAAATTGAACTGTAAACAGTGTGATACGGTTTATCTGGGTGAAACAGGACGTAAGTTCGAAATTAGATTGAGAGAGCATGTGAGAGGAGAAGGAGACAGAACTACAAATTCGCTCTACGCGAGACATTTTAATGAAACAGGGCATAGGTTTTTAGACCCAACAGAGAACGTCGAAATAGTAAGGTTAGAGAATAACATAAGTAAACGCAAATTGTATGAAGAATTAGAAATATTAAAAGTAAGGAAAAAGAATAGTTATGCGCTGATGAATATAAAGACTGAATTTAGTAATGAGGATATATTTTACTATATTTTGAAAGAGTAATGTATAAAGGGTGTAATACGGTTACAGGATATGTGTTCAGAAGATAGAAAGCTGTAGGAGATTTCTAGAGGGTAATGTATGTGATGAGGTCAAGTTGACTAAGTAAGGGGCGGGGCTAACAAGGACTGGGCGGTAAGTAATTCCCCCTATTGGTTGAGTGTAACTGGTTATGCGTGGGAGGGTTAGTATATATATAAGGGAAGTAGGTATTTTAATTTTGTTGTAGGAAGAACTTGATAATGGTTGTGAAACCGAAAGGCCTCGTTCGAGGGAAAATTGTATATAGCAGAGAAGCAACAAAATATGACAAAGTTGTTATGAAGACTGCTAACACAGATAAAATAGCTGATAATAAATTAGTTTGTTTCTGTTCAGACAACCACAAATGCAAATTTTAGAGGGGAACAAAAAAAATGTTCACAAAAGAGTTTAAAAGAAGTTTGGTAAGAGAATATTAGGCATAGGATGTGCACCATACACGGAACTTCAAAAAAAAGACTAATTTCATTTTCTGCCTTCCAGGTACTTCTGCTACAACTCAAATAGTCTTTTCTGTACTGAAACATGTGGGGTTCTGAGAAAATAGGGCCTACAGGTGATAGTAGACTAGGTGAAAGCTTGACTGTTTCTTAAAATTAGTTCTGAAATTGAATGTAGTGACTTACATACAAAAAATACAATAAAGGAAGATAAGACTCTTTGATGAAAGTGCCCTTTTTGCAAAAATATGATGGTGGAAGAAAAGTACTGAGGTTGATTGTTATGTAAACTTTATTTAAATTTGAAATATGTTCTTGGATTTCGTTGTCCATGACGTGTCCGTTTCTTAACTAAATATGCCTCTATAAATCTTTTAGTTATTTGCTTTTATTATGATGAACAAGGATTTATATTAATAATACTATCATACCAAGAGTAATAAAAATTATAATACAATTTTGCACTGTAGAGTTTGTAATTTTAAGTACCTAAGTTTGAAAATTTGTCCGCCAAAAAATATCACTCCCCTGCTAGGAATCTAACCCAGTATGCTGGTATCCTTACTTTGTTCTCAGAAATGTGGCCAACCCAGTAAAATGGTTATTAATAGTTTTACAGGTTTTTGATTATTTATTCACAACTGGTGTTCTTTAATAATGGCTTTTAGAAGAGAGTACATAATTCAGGCAGTCTGTCTCAAAGCTGACGAAGGCGAAAACCACGCTGAACGCGTACGAGAAGAAAAGACAAGTAAGTTTCACAACTTGAAAGTTTTAATATTCTATAAAGTTTAGTGCTGTGAAAAAAGATGATGAACAATCAAAACAACTGTAATAATTTTATACTGTAATGCAGAAGCAATTAGACGACTGTTTAGCTAGATCTGACTTTAGACATTGTTCGGTTACTTATTCAAATATTACGTGTCAGATTATGCTGAAAGACTTTTAGTTTCTATGTTGGAAGATATGTTGTTTGTATGTTAATTTCGTATTATGTGATTTGTATGGCACTGAATTTGAATAATGTGTTAATATGGTGAATAGCTTAGTTTGTACTTACATATTCATCAATTCATTATTGTTACCTCTTGTTACCGTGCTATTGAAAAGTTTATTACCTGCAGCGGTGTATTGAACAGTTTATGTTAGTAAAACTAAATTATAGCAGCCGTAGTGTACTTACGAAGGTCTAAGGTAATTTACTTATTTAAAGACAACTGGACGTTAGGTTAAGGTGGAAACAGCGAGTAGAAGAGACATAGAAGACCTCTTCTAGTTGCTATGGTGGAAGTAACGATAATAGTCATTAGAGGTGGGACTGTGATTGCGATCACTGCTTCTAAGAACACTGCTCCGTAGTCTTGTGTAGTTCGCGAACGACCTAGTTCAGAAGAGCGTACTTCAGATGAACTACCCGAACTAGTTCGCTGTCGATCCCGGTCTTAGTTCTTTAGTTTGCCCAGCGGCCGCTCCGCCACGAGGCAGCACTGGCCGGCCGACTCCCTTCTAGAAAAACGTTGTCATTAAATTTAATGTCAAACGTTTATAATAAACTATTGATCAATGTACAAAAGAAAATTCAAGCTGCAGTTGCATTATCTCTCACTACCGATGGCTGGACCTCCAGCAATAATCAGAGCTACATAGCTATAACAGCACACTTTATAGATGGTGAGACCAAACTTTGCTCGGCTTTGCTTACTTGTGAAGCTAATAATGATAAACATACAAGCCAAAACTTATGCAATTTTTTAAAAGATGCCATGGTAGAGTGGGATATTTCTCATAAAGTTGCTGCTGTCGTAAGCGACAATACTGGGAATATTATAGCTGCTGTCAGACTTTGCGAATGGCGGTCAGTCGGTTGTTTCGCTCATCTTCTAAATCTGGTTGTCCAAAACGCTACAAAGGAAATAGATGTTTTAGTGCAAGTCAAAAGTATTGTTGAGTACTTCAATCGAAGCAGACAAGGGCAAAAAAATTAACAGCTACACAAGAGCAAATGAGTTTGCCACTACTAAAACTCAAGCAAGACGTACCAACTCTTTGGAATTCCACTTACAACATGCTTGAGCGAATAGTATGGGTAAAGGATGCTATGATTGCAACGGTTGCTCTACTATGCTCTGATCTAACTATAAAAGAAGAGGGCTGAGAGGTAATAGAAGGAGTTTTACCTTTACTTAAACCATTCTACGAGGTCACGGTGGAAATAAGTGCCGAGAAAAACGTGACCCTGTCAAAAGTCATCGTATTTTGTAACTTGATTCAAGGTTTTCTGCAAAAACATACGTCACAAAACGAAAAAGTAGTCGCTGTACAGTCAGCTTTAAAGAAAGGTATGGAAAACCGTTTTAAAGATTTAGAGAATAATCTTTTATACGCTGAATGTACAATTCTGGACCCGCAATTTAAAAGAGAGTGTTCAGGAACAAAAGAGCCTGTGAAATAGTAATACAAGGGCTCAGAAATAAAATTGGTAAAGTGCAATTACCCCAAAGAAAAAATCAAGAAGTTTCAACAAGTATTTCCGACCTTGTATCCAGTACCACTGAAAATAAAAAAGATAGTACGAGTATATGGGAAGAATACGACAGTGAAATGAATAAAATCACAAGACCAGATAACAAAACTGTGGCTGGCATTCGTGAACTGGATAAGTACCTAAACGAAGAGTACTTAGATCGAAAGGAAGATCCTCTACAGTGGTGGCAAGAGCGGCGCCATGTATATCCTCATTTAGCCTATATATTTTTGAAAAGGTTTTGCATCATTGCAACATCGTGCCCTGTGAACGCGTGTTCTCGGGGACCGGACAAGTTATTAGTTAACGTAGAACGCTATTAAAGCTGAGCAAAGTTTCCAAATTAATATTTTTACACAATAATATGTAGATAAACATTGTCCTAATATAGAATATTGAAACTTTCACTTGTGAAACTTACTTGTCTTTTCTTCCCGTACGCGTTTCGGCATGATGTGTGCCTTCGTCAGCAGTTTGTGCGCCTTCGTGAGTCGGTCTCAAACTGCTGACGAAGGTGCACATCACGCCAAAACGCGTACGTGAAGAAAAGACAAGTAAGTTTCACAAGTGAAAGTTTCAATATTCTATATTAGTTTAGTGCTGTGAAAGAAAAAGATGAACAATCAAAACAACTATAAACATTGTGATATAACTACGTAGTATAGTATGTACAAGACTGTTTATCGACTGATTAGTAATGATAGGTGATTAGTACGGTATGACAGAAGAAATATAATTTTGTTTTTTATTTTCTTTACCTATTTAAGTAATTTTATTTGCCATTTTGTTTCTTATTGTTTAATTAAAGAATATGTAAATGTCAAATATAACTTAAATACTTAAAGTACCAAATAGTTATGTCAGTCAGACAACAAATAATATTTAAGTTGATTGTTAAATAATTGATTATTTAATTATTATTAAAAATAAGTATTGTTTGTGTTTAATTTTATTGGATTATTAAATATTTTGTATTTATTTCAATTAAAACAAAAAACATTGATTTTAATAGTTCTTTTCTTTCCATAATATCTTTGTGCATTCAAATACATACTTAAACATTTTTTAGTTATAGAGATCAAAGAGCTCCGGAACGGTGAACTAATTAAATCAAAGAACCGCTTCCGAGCCTCGAACTATCGAACTAGAAGAGCGAACTAGTTCGCCATGGAGCTGCGAACTAAATTGAGCGCTCCCGATGGTGAACTGTTATGCCCAAGACTGCTGCTCCGTGGGTAGAGCAGTGAGCAGCTGTGATTGCTCTGTAAAGTTCCTGCTCTTGTCACACTAGCGCTACTAACTATATTTTCAAATTGTCTTTTCAATATAAAAAATTTAATTTATAATAAAATTGAATACAAGCAGTATGTCATTTCTATTCAATATTTGCATTTGGGCAGAAATGTCTCACAAATACTCACTACAAAAAAGCAAACAACAACTTATAAGAATACGCGATATTGAATTGAGAAAGGCTGTGTAACAAGCCACTGACTCAGACTGACTGAAAGTATTACTCATCCACTGTGGCGTGATGTGCAGATAGGATGGTCGAGGGGAAGGGGGTGGCTGGAGTGGTGGGGATAACTACACTTGTGACATGCCTGTCTTGCTCTCGTACTACTGTTGTGAATGCTCTGACGCCATTCCGTTACCATTTTTTGTGTTCATAATACAGACACAGAAAAAATACAATGTGATACGATAAAATGCATTTTTGTTTTTGGTTGACAAAGCAGAACACTGTTCTCTCCTGGGAACATGGTAAATAATGTGTGTAGGTAAGCTCTCATTCAGAACTGTCACGGGCCGGATTACACCAGTCTGGGGGCCAGATCTGGCCCGCGGGCCGTACTTTGCCCATCACTGGTCTATAGCTTTCTGAATGAAATACAATCCATATATTAACAGTCCACGATACTAATACATACATAGCTTTTACATACTTTTGCACATGATGTCTTAACCAGGGCGTGTTTCACCCAGAAAGTTTTGCTCATTACATATATGTGTAACGTACAATACACAATCCAGCATAACCATCTTCTAGCATATTTTTTTGACTGTCAGTTTAAGTTTGTGTATTAATGCAGTATATCATTCAAACATGAGACAGTTTTGTAGATAGCTGAAATGATGTTTAAAATGGAAAAGATCCCCATTTATTCTTGTTGAATTATAATTTTATTGTATAGCATTTGCTGGTTGTATTTTAACAAAAAGTTTCCTTTTAGATAAATTGATTTATTGTAGTTTTGTTTTCAGAAATAGAGAAGAGACAACTTACGTCATGCCCATCAGCAACAGAGCAGATGAAAACGCTAGTCGGCTCCACGGAAGATATCTTTAGTATAGAGAATTATGTTCCTGTAGATTATCCAGTATCCTGTACGTACAGTGTGATTTTCCAGTGTACATTATGTACGGTGCGGTCAGATTATAACTTTGTACATACTGGTAAGTTTAATAGAGTATTTCTAAATAGATTACTTTAACTGAAGGTGACAAGTTTTTTTTTCTGATACAGATGTGGTTTTCTAATATCCAGTAAATGAAGTTCATTGCGAATCGATATTGTATCCAATTCCATTAATCTAAAACATAAATTGTTATACCATGCTACAAATTTTTAGTGATGCTTGAATCAGTGTCTTATTTTAGAATTGTCATAAGTGAAATTCACGCAGTCCTGGTGTTAAATTTTACATAAGTAATACATAAACAAGACAGCTGTAGTTTCCTGATGTCCAGTCATCCAGATTTCTAATTGTCCAGATCATGCAGTAATGCAAAGCAATATTCAGTTTCAGTGCTGATTCCCACTGCACACTGCTCATTATATAAAGACTCACCTGCATATACTAGAATCAGTGCTAGTCTGTAAGGGTTCTCCTTTCATGATATGTGTATGTTCACGGATGGTTGAAAGAGTATAATGATATTGGATTTCAGTTTTTAATTAAAGAGGAGATGCTTAAGGAAAAGAGAGTAACAGTGGTTCCATCACATTACAAAATGGTGAAATGTCTGTGTGATAAACAGAAGAAAACTTCTGGCTTTCTCGCTTAAAACTAATAGTTAATGTCCTGTTGTGTTTTGTCAAGCCTATAATCATATTACATTTATTTAAAATTTATGTTAGTGTATTTCAATACTGTATTGTATATTACTGTAACACTGTTCGCTGTAATAGAAGGTGTGGCTAGAAAATAACCAGACTGACATAACAGTTTTGTTCATCACATCTGAAGAATCTTCTGCGAAAGAGTCCATCTTTGTTATTATGCAGTTTTGAGTTTTGCCAGTCTTTTTTTCCTTGAGTCAGTAATTGTGTGTGATTTTTGCCCCGTCTCTGATCTGTTTATAAAGCTGTTTAGTGATTCTCCAAACTGTACTTTCACTGAATGGTCTCTTTTACAGCAGAAATTTCTAAAGTCTGTTTGACAAGGTAACTGTTGACCATCAAGTTTTGTATTAAGCCTGTTAGCAAAACTCTTGTATACAGATGTCAGCAAGTAATTGATTTATTTTTGAAATCATATATATCTCCCCCCCTCTCTCTCTCTCTCTCTCTCTCTCTCTCTCCCTCTCTCTCCCTCTCCCCTGTGACACCACTATATAGTTTCTTCAATTCTGCAAGTACCTTTTTCATTCCGATGTATTTATTCTAAAGACTCTTTAAGTCTGCTTTTGACACAGAAATGTGGAATTTTTCCATCCTGGAAGTAAATGACACAAGCGTTGTCAAACCACTAATTTATTTGTATAGTAAAACACTCTTTCAGTGGTGTTCATCATCATCATCACCTTGGCCATTTTGACACAGCGCAGTCAGAAAAATCAAGCTGACGATGTTAGTAAATTCTGTCAAAAAATAGTTCCATTGTTGTCAAAAAAAATAATGGTATTGTTAGAATTATTATTAACCAGGCTGTTAGGCTGTGGCCTAGTGTTGTTCAGCCCCACCATCACAGGCCATGTTCAGTGTCAGAAATGATTGGCAAGGTGTCCCCGGTACTGAGGTAGAGACTATGTATTGGGGTGAATTGGCGGCGAACACCTTGCCAATTTTTTCAATAATTCCTGACACTGGTGGGGCCAAAACACCTATCTTGAACAACAGTAGACCATGTAACGGTACATTTCAGCCCACCTAATATTTTGGGGAAACAAGATAAATTTTATTCGTAAATAATAACGACATAGGAGACAAGCGAGTGAATTTGTGTCAAGGTCAACATCCAGACGCAAGAAAAAACAGTTACATATAGCCAACGAACTTTGACCGATGAAGTCACCGGTCACGCCACATTACGTAAGTGCCGATCCTTTAAAAAAACGTCACTTGGAATGCAAGGCGTAGTCGACCTCGCCTCAGAAATTGGCTTCGTCATATTCAGAGAACAGTGAAATGTGATCACGTGACCCCCACCAGTTCAGAACTCGAAGCAGTATAATTCGCCCCAGTTAAAAATTACACCTTGTACCGGCCGGTCACTAACAAAAGTTTTGGAACAAAATCACGGGCACCCGCACGTAAAAAAAAATGTGAAAATTTGATATGTGATGATCTAAAACAGTATTTTATAAACCAAGTAGATACAGTGAAGAAATATAAGTAATATGACAGTTCAGCGATAAAGTAAGAGTGAAAATGAGGAGGCAAGAAGGTAGTGCATGTCTACGAGGAGACATCGCAGGAGGGTACCTTCAACATGATAATAGGGAAGTAACTTACAACATTTTGTTATTTTAACATAAAATAAAAGAACACAACATAAAAGTGAGCTCTAAGGGGAATATAACTTATCTAATGGGAAAGCGTGTGTGAGTATATGGGCGAGTTTGAATTATGTAATTCAAAAGCACTGGTTTACGTTAAGAGAATGTAGTTTAGTTTTTTTCAGTATCTGTTTTAGTGTTTTAACAAGTCTAATTTTCAGTAATATCCTGAAGAAGGGTTGGTGTTAAAATAAATAATGTACTGTATTAATGTTCTAATAGTAATGTGTAAGAGAGGGAGGGAGTATTTTTGTCATTGTCGTTAATATACAACGACAAAACTAAATAATGAAGAAACACAAGTTTACATAAAAAACATGTAGATTTGAAGTAGTCATTTCAAAATAACCATCTTGTTTTTTCAGCTCGTCCAACAACAACCTGGACCCGGTAAGTAAAATTTTAAGTTGGTAGCAAACAACATGGCAGCTACAAGAGCCGAAAGTGTATAGTTGTAAACAGAGTTAATTAATAAATTTATAAAAACACAAAAAATAAAAACTTGACAACCATGACCTAACAACATAGCTAATAATAATTGTTACAATGTTGACGCCGGTCATGAAAACCTAAGGCAATAATGGTACGACAACCACTTGTGTTTTTTTATACGTGCGTTCAGTTTTGTAATCCTTCATTTGGTAGTGTTACCTGTTGTTACTGTATCATTAATCAGTGACTTTCCTTTTTTTATATTCCTCATTACCTCTATAACTTCTTGCTGTGAAACATGACGAATTTCAAAATCTATAAATTAAAAATAGTTTTAAAATTACTTTATTGTAAAAGTGTAATGTTAATTAATTTTTTTTTAAATTGTTTACCTTAGTTGACAAACAAACAACTATGTTTACCTCCGCATTCCAGACGCCATATTGAATTGTTGCCAACTGCATCAAAATACTACCCAAGGTTTGTTTGAGCAAAATTTATGAGAGAGCAATCCGGGTTGATTTTGTAAATAACTTACTCAATTATTTCGCAAAAAATTATTTTATTAAGTTGCATCAAATTAAGGTATTTCATCTTTTTCTCAACACTGTCAATTACTTTCGTTATTCTATTACAAACAATTTCAGTGCATTTAACTTCCCATTTTACACAAAATAATATGATTTATACCTGTAAATTCTAAATATAAACAAACAAAATTTTATATATTGATTTACATTTATTTTACGCAAACCAGCGCCTCTTACTTTTGTTATATAATTATGACACATGCACACACACTCTCACACGGTACATATTTTAGATTTCCCCTTTGAGCTCATATTTGTTTATAATTTTGAATGATATTATTTTAATTTTGAATGGTTTTATTTTACTCTTCCCGTTTGTTACTTAGCTGTTCATGGTATTATCCACAGTCCAGCCTCACGTAACTTTTTGTCACTCCGCACCTTCTTCTTACAATTTCTTTTTATATTGCCGAAACTGTCACTTCATTTTAATATTAATTCACAACTGCTTCTTTAAATTTTACATTTAACACCTTTTGGTGTTGGGGCGCACCCGTAATTCGTCCCCGAATTTGTGTATGGCCATACCGGACGAGAGTATATTTTCTTACTGGGCCGAGACGAATTAGCCAAAGTCTGAACTGGAGGGGCGGCTGTCACATGATCTAGTTTCATTGTTTTCTGTTATTACGTCGACAGACTGCTGGCGAGCTAGCCGACACTCGTCGCATTCCTACGTGACGTCGGTTGGGTTTGGCTCCTGACGTATTATGTTGCTTTGTCCAACATACAAAGTTCAGAGGTCAGTCGGCTAAAAATAACTGCCTCCCTGCCGTTAAACTGCTGACCTTGAGTCAATTCGTGTACGACGTCTATTATCCCATACATTTCCAAATAATACTTTACATTTTATTTATAGATCGGGAGGGTCTTACCTGTACCGTTACAAAAGTGTCTAGTTGATCATTATGTGGCAAGTTCAAAAAGTTATCAGATAAGTCTTCAACTTTAGGCCTTTTATTAAAATTAAAAACTACCAGGATGTTGCGCTGGGGTCATCTGCCACATCTAGTACAAGCAATGGCGGCTCTAGCGTAAGTCACATGGGTGGGCCAGGTTATAAAATGGGTGGGCCTAACCTTGAGTTTGCTGGTATAAATTTGGAGTTTAAAATAGTTTTATCAATGACAGAGAGACAAATTTGGACTGTAATTCCGATTGAGTTTATGTTGTGAGAATGTAGTTACTGTATATATTGTAATGCGACATAATAGTAACCCTGTCCCAAAGCTAGAACTGCTCAATTCAGTAGGAATGATAGCAGGCAGAGTCACCTAGGCTATCAACGTAGACCAATAAAAACAAAAAAACTTTAGTTATAGAAAAGAAAGACTCTCATATAAATAATAAAAGTAAAAATACAATGCAGGTAGTTAATAAACTGATCAAAATGTAAAATAAATATAAAACAACATACAAACCTTTTGTAATTATGTTGATGTGAAAGAGTGTGGGATAAAGGTAGTTACTAAGCAAACAGAAACAGACTGTGAAAACTAGTGATCCCTGATATTAGATAGTACAAACAAACAAACACCCAACTAATAAAGTGTCAGTGAAGCACCAGTGATATTCCCAAACACAAAAAGTGTCAGTGAGGGGGTAATAGCAGAAGTGTGGGTTAAATACTTTTATATAAAGAAAACCCATGGACCACGTTAATAGTGAGTTGTGATGGGGGTTTTAGATCATGTTAAGATGTTTACAAAGCTTTTGGTATGACTAGTTATGTTTTTGTTTCATGCCAAAGCTTATGGGTAACATTCATGAACCATGTTGTTAGAAATAGTTGGAGCCTACGAGCAGAATCAGAAGGTGATGCATTAGGAACCAAAAACCCATGTACAATAATCTAGTCACTGATTAGTAGTACTGGTTAATATTAGTGGGATGGCTGAATAGTATGCCAGTTAACTAATGATTGTGGCTAATTGTAAAATACAAGGTTTAACTATGTAGGTTATGCTTAAAACATAGCATGCCGTATGATTCTGTTCTTATCAGGTTATTTGCAACTAACATGTTGAATATTTTAGTTCCAGTATTGTTATGTATAAACCATCAGGTTATTATATTAATACTAATTATATTATTTGTCAATTAATAATTGTAGACTAGGCCATAGAGGCAGTATATTGAATGATATGTTAAAGGATTTTATTGTAACCATTTGTTAAATAATGTTAAGGGTCCAGACTCGTTTAGTAAATAGTAAAATCAGAAAAAAATGGTTCAGAATCAGAGTTTAAGTAATAATAAATGTAAATTATAAAATAGTATTGAAAAACCATTAATGGCCTAAGCCACAAATTCAGTATAAAAGGAATAAAGTCAGAAACAAATAGATTAGTAAATAAAAGTGAAGGTAAAGTGAAGGCCCAAAGTTAGAAATTTTGTAAGGTGGGAAATCACCCTTTATAATAACCAACTTATGTAAATAAGGTATCAAAATGCTCATAATTATATAAAGAAAACATGATGTAATTTAAATTTAAGGAAACTTGAGGCTAAAAAAGGAGTATTTTTATTATAGGCAAATAAACATTTGATTTTTGTAAACTGACCATGTGACCTAATGAACTCTCAGTTTGACCAATCACAGGCCAGTATTGTAAGGTCAGGAGACCGTTGATGAAGAAGCAAAAACAAAAATAGGATTGTATTGTTAACTACCGCAGAGGGCAGATGTGTTCTGATGAAACCAATTCTAATTAAATACAAGTAATGTTTTTTGGACCATTAGCAGTCAATAATAATTACCAACAGAAGATGTGTTCTGATGAAACCAATTCTAATTAAATACAAGTAATGTTTTTTGGACCATTAGCAGTCAATAATAATTACCAACAGAAGCGGTAAACACTAGCGAAGACCAGAAAACAGATATAACTGAATTAAAACTAAAACTAAATGCAGAACCTCAGAAAATCCTGACTACATAGAGCGAACGCAAGTTTGTACAGAACTTCTGTGGGTGAGACCGAAAAAATTCATAACCACACTACAGATACGACTACACAACACTACCGTAGACACTATCTACACTAACAGAACAGACACTAGTGATCATTAATTAAAAGAAAAGCTTAAAAACTAAAACTGTGAACACTAAAACATTTATTTTAAAATAATTTGGATGAGCTCGAAATTAACAGCTCAAAGGTTAGACGTGTGAGCGGCGATTTTGTGTGTGGACATTGCACTGCCCGCTATAGCCATGAAACCAGAGTCATTGCTTAGCAACGAAGTTTGTTTGCGAATATAGTATTAAGATTTTAAATTTTACTTACCTTTTGTGATGTATTGTATTTTTGTGTGCATTCTCTGAATTCAATAGCAGTCTCAAAGAACCCTTAAACCCTGAGATTTAATATAATTATTACAATTAATTTGTTTACTGAAGGTTGTTAGTGTCATAATCGAATTGAGCAGTAGAGTCGACCCGACCATTATTTTGTTTCGACACAAGTTGACTGATCCTTTTCTGAACAATTGAAATAAAAAGAAATTGTAACGGGACATTTTGGGCCTATTTTTGGGGTAATAAAGAATTTTGTATTTTTTTTTTTTAATAAAACAAATAACATTTTTTACTATGATAGGGACAAACGTAAACAAAGGTAAATTCAGTGGTAGCGGCAGTGGTAGCACTGCTTGAAACATTATGTATGTGAATTTCTGAAGCGACAGACTCAACAACCGCAGAACTGTGCCAAGGTCAACCAATGACACACAAAACTGTAAACAAATTATGTAACTGACCATCAGATGATGTTACGTCAGAGCCTAGCCTAACGGTGGAATGCAGTTGGCGTAGTAATACAAACTTAAAAACAATAAGAATTGGTCATGCAACCACGGCGACTTTATAAAATAGTGCCGTGGGCCTAGTCCCAGTATAAAATTAGTCAGTGAGCCGGCCGGTCACATATAAGGTTCCGGAACGTAAGTCGCGGGCGCCCGCAGTACAGGAAAATGTGATATAAAATCGAAATTTATGCGTAAATAATGTAAATGAACAGTTTTCTTGATACAGTTTCGGAGATGTAAAACAAATTATTCATTAACGTAAAATGTGTGTGTGGAGAAATGCGACATCGTCTGGACTCAAACTCAGCTAAGTAGTCTACAAGAATGAAAACAAAATTTTCAATTATGATTTAAATATTCAAAATTGTAATATTCACATTTAAAGATTTTCACGATTAATAGAGAGCTCTTAGAATCCTGGGGTAGATATGTATATGTGTGTGAATGAAAGCGCTGGTTTCCGTTGTGTTAGTTAAGTTAAGTATTAAGCGAATTATTTTGTATTTATATTTCCTGTTTTATTTTGACTATTGCTGAACAAATTATATTCAACTTAATAATGATCCATTTTATGTCTATATTTTACTTGAATTACTATGGGAACGAAATGTAAAAGAGGGAGAAAAGAATAATTTGTTTGATAAAATTGAAATACCAATAAATTTTAAATCATGGGAAACAATATAAAGTTTTCTTTATTTTGAACAACCAATTCTGATCTCCTGTTCGCCGAAAAGAACCCGAGAAAAATGGTAAGTACACCTATTTTTTTTTGTAGTTGGCAATACAAGATGGCGCCCGACAAAATTAGACAGTAAAGAATGAATAAAATTAAAATCAATCATATTTTATTTATTTTATTAATATCAATAAAACAATAATAGTACAATTGGCTTCCGAACTTAGGGACATTTATATAAAACATATTTTTTTTATATAATATAGGCCTACTTGGGAGAACAGAATGGTTGTTTAAGGTAACTAAAAAAATGTGTAAACATAAGTAGTAAGGTTATAATATGATTGATAGATGTGTATTATATATAAGTAAGAATTAAATAAAAATGATGAATACTAATGAAAATATTAACTATGAAGTCAGTTTCACTGATAGTCAAACTGAAAGTCAAATAAATAGCAATTTAAGCGAGACTGAATCAAGAATAATGGAAGGTGTAATGAGTCAATCGATGCCGACCTCAGTTAAGAAAGAGAATAATAGTGATATGATGAGTATGATGCAGTTATTGTTGAATAAATTTGATAGCAAATTTGATGAACAGAAAAACGAAATGCAAGAATTTAAAAGTAGTGTAAATGAGAAATTAGATATACAGAGCAATTTTAATAAAAAAGTCGAAGAACAGAATATTCAGTTTCGACAGAGTATTAGCATGAAATTTGATGAACTTAAAACAGAAATTAATAAAGTACAAATCAATTGTGAGAGTAACTGTAACAAATTGAAATATGAATTAAATGAAACGTTGAGTCACTCATTAGATAGTATGAATAATAAAATTGACGAAATAGAGAGTAGGGTGGTAGAAAAAACCAATGAACAAATACAAAAAGTAACCGAAAATTGTGATCGTAAAATAGATGAATGTAATGTTAGTAATGAGTACAAGTTGAATTGTGTAGTTGATAAGATTGAAACATATGAAAATAATACTAATGTTAGAATAAATGAAATAGAAAGTAATTGCAAAACAGAGATACAAGTTATACAAAATACAGTAAATACTATAGATACAAGTAATAAACAATTTGTGTCAATTGAGCAGAGTATAGTTAATGTTAAAGATGAATTGAATCTATATCTATAAAAATGAATGTTTGTTTCTTTCTTTGTCCCGTATGCGTTCCTATACCATTCATCCAATTGCGATGAAACTTCGGTGAGTTGTTGTGCGCACGCCCGCGAAGGTTTATGAATTTTTTTCGATGGGGTCCTTTGGGGGGTTCTTGGGGTCTTCCACATCTCCTCCTAACCCACTGGATCGATTTCAACCAAACTTGGCACAAATATTTTATGCAACGGGAGAACCAACATAGGGTAGGTGTTTTTTCGATGGGGTCCTTTGGGGGTCCTTGGGGTCTTCCACATCTTCTCCTAAACCACTGGACCGATTTCAACCAAACTTGGCACAAATATTTTACACAACGGGAGAACCAACATAGGATAGGTGTTTTTTTTTGACGGGGTCCATTGGGGGGTCATTTGGGGTCTTCCACATCTCCTCCTAAACCACTGGACCGATTTCAACCAAACTTGGCATAAATATTTTATGCAACGGGAGAACCAACATAGGATATGTGTTTTTTCGATATGATCCTTCGGGGGGTCCTTTGGGGTCTTCCACATCTCTTCCTAAACCACTGGACCGATTTCAACCAAACTTGGCACAAATATTTTACGCAAAGGGAGAACCAACATAGGATAGGTGTTTTTTCGATGGGGTTCTTTTGGGGGTTCTTTGGGGTCTTCCACATCTCCTCCTAAACCATTGGGCCGATTTCAACCAAACTTGGCACAAATATTTTACGCAACGGGAGAACCAACATAGGACATTTTTTCGATACGATCCTCTAGGGGGTCCTTTGGGGTCTTAAAAAACTATTAGATTTGGTTACTATGGCAACCCAATAGAATAGATTCTGTTCTAAATATATTATCGCATTAAATTGAAGACCACATGAACGAAGTCGTGGGCAACAGCTATTTATTTTTAAGAAACCTACTTTAATTGAACTTTATTAATTAAACTAACATTTTCATTACGTACAACGTGAAACTCCGTAGCGAAGCACGGGTATTCTGCTATACCATTCATCCGATTGCGATGAAATTTTGCACGCTGATAGCAGGTACCCAACGGAAAGTTTTCCACTTTATTTGATAACAATAGGTTAAAAAGAACCGAAGTTATTGCAAAAAACGCATTTTTTTAAACCCCCAGCTTCGATCGCGAATATTTGTATATGATTGTTGTGGTAACTGTAGAGTTGGTAAATTGCTAATGGTACATCTATATTAATAATATTCTTATATTGTAAGTTGTGAATATCCAAAAGCAATAGATCCATCATTCATGTTTCCTCGATACGTAAAATCAAAATTTGATAATTTTGTAGATATTTACAAACATGCAGTAACACAATTAGATGAAATGTTTATTCGTATAGAGTAATACAAATAGTGTATACATAAGTATATTGATATCAGTTAGTCCATTTGAATATTTACATTTTAGTAGGGATATGGAATTCTTATAAACAATACAATAATTAGTTGTTTGATTATATTGTAACATTGATTATAATTATAATACACGTTGATTCTGACAAACCATACTCTTCGACATTTGAATATTCAGTAGGCCTATGTGCAGTAGGAATAATTAATTGTCGAGAATTATACTTAACCTACCTATCAGTGCCTTTTTTCGTTAAAAACGTACCTAGAAATACGGTTTCTGAATTAGTACAACCATTTTACAATAGGTGGCGCGCGAGTGTACCATTTCTGAAACCCATTGTTTAGTTTAAAAGGTAAATATTCGTTTCAACAAATGAGTGTATTTCATATAGTTTAGCGGCAGTTCGTGTGTTTTCAGTGTATGAGTGCGCACGCTTGACAGAATTAAATTGAATCAAATACAAACAGCGACATTTCAGTTCGTAACATAACATAACAAGTGGTGTTGATTGTGAAATTCCAATTGCCGGTCGACATTAGATAATAGATATCACATGGATTTTCTTTGCTTTTTCCAAGTGAATTTGTAATAGTCGTCACAAAGCATTACTTTCGCTCTCAAATCATTTATGCCACCCAAACGACAAGCGGTTAGTCGATCTACACCTCAAGCACGAAAGAAAAAGGCATCACGAGCTTCAGAAACAGACGAGCAACGGGATGCAAGACTGGAAACCGCTCGAGTACGCAATGCTCAAGCCTGTTCGTCTGAAACAGTCGAGCAACGGGATGCAAGACTGGAAACCGCTCGAGTACGCAATGCTCAAGCCTGTTCGTCTGAAACAGTCGAGCAACGGAAAGCAAGACTGGAAACCGTTCGAGTACGCACTGCTCAAGCCCGTTCGTCTGAAACAGACGAGCAACGGGAAGCAAGACTGAAAACCGTTCGAGTATGCACTGCTCGATCCAGACGAACACTGCACGCTGATTTAAATCTTGGTGCATTCCATTACGATGCTAATTATGATTACAGTCTTCATCCAAGTGTGGTTATTGGAAAAATGGATAAATTATGCGTGTATTGCAGTGCCCTCAAATTTAAGAATGAAACACCAGGAATGTGCTGCGCGGGTGGAAAAGTGAAATTGCCAGAATTACATTCACCACCCGAACCATTATCAACGTTGGTATCAGGTGACACAAGCCAATCGAAACATTTCTTGGCAAACATACGCAAGTACAATTCATCTTTCCAAATGACATGTTCGGTGCAACAAATATCGTGCGCGAGAATTACATGCCAACATTCAAAGTGCAAGGGCAAATTTATCATCGTGCAGGATCACTACTACCACTGTCGAACACAGATCACAAATTTCTTCAAATTTATTTCATGGGAAACACTGATGAACAAATCGATCAACGTTGTCGATTCAGTACGGGCACTAAACGAGAAATTGTCGCTGCATTACAAACTTTATTCGATCAACACAACGAATTAATTCGATTGTTCAGAACTGCCCTTGAACAAATGCCAGCTGATGACTACAAAGTTGTAGTTAGAGCAGACAAAACACCTGTCGGCCAACACGAAAGACAGTACAATGCACCAACAATTGATGAAGTGGCGATCATTATAGTTGGCGAAGAATTTAACTCGCGTGATATAATTCTTCATCGCAGAAATGGTGATGTTCAGCGAGTCTCAGAAACTCATCGCTCATACGACGGATTGCAATATGCGATTTTATTTTGGCAAGGAGAAGATGGATATCATTTCAACATCAAATTGAGAAATCCACAAACAGATGAGGAAACGAATAAGAAAGTCAGTGCCATGGATTACTATTCATATCGATTGATGATTCGTGAAAACGCTGAAAATCATATCTTGAAATGTCGACAATTGTTCCATCAATACATTGTCGATATGTATGCGAAAATCGAAACCGAACGACTCCTCTACATTCGATTAAATCAAACCAAGTTGCGTTCCGAAGAGTACATTCATTTACGTGATGCAGTTGTTAATGATGGCAATGTGAATCCCAATAAATTGGGAAAAATGGTCATACTACCGGCCACATTTACAGGGAGTCCACGGCACATGCATGAATACGCACAAGATGCAATGACATATGCTCGCGCATATGGCCGCCCAGATTTGTTTATTACATTCACATGCAATCCTACGTGGGATGAAATAAAAGAACTTTTGTTAACTGGACAATCATCATCGGATCGTCATGATATTTCCGCGCGTGTGTTCAAACAAAAATTGAAATCTTTAATGGTTTTCATTGTCAAGCATCATGTTTTTGGAAAGACACGCTGTTGGATGTATTCCATTGAATGGCAAAAAAGAGGATTGCCACATGCACACATTTTGATTTGGTTGATCGAAGAAGTCACACCAGATCAAATTGATCAAGTCATCTCAGCAGAAATACCAGATGTCGACATTGATCCAAACTTATTTGAAGTCGTCACCAAAAACATGATTCATGGTCCATGTGGCTTACTCAACAACAATTCACCATGCATGTCTGATGGGAAATGCACGAAACGATACCCAAGAGACTTACTTGCCGAGACTATCACTGGCAATGACGGATATCCACTCTATCGTCGACGATCAACTGAAGATGGCGGCAAATCCATCACTTTAAAAGTACGAAACAATGATGTTGAAGTCGATAATCGTTGGGTTGTACCTTATTCACCGTTACTCTCGAAAACGTACAAAGCACACATCAATGTCGAGTATTGCAATTCGGTGAAATCGATCAAGTACATTTGCAAATATGTCAACAAAGGAAGCGATATGGCAGTTTTTGGAGTGGGAAATGCAACTGCATCTATCAATGAAATCGACCAATATCAACTGGGACGCTACATTAGTAGCAATGAAGCAGTATGGCGCATTTTATCATTTCCAATCCATGAACGACATCCAACAGTTGTTCATTTGGCAGTGCACCTTGAAAATGGACAGCGTGTGTACTTCACAACAGAAAATGCACGTGCAAGAGCATTGTCACCACCGCCAACAACGTTAACTGCATTTTTCTCATTGTGCGGGGATGATATGTTTGCAAAGACGCTACTTTACTCTGAAGTGCCAACATACTACACATGGAATGCATCAGCGAAAAAGTTTCAACATCGCAAACAAGGTAAAGCAGTTGAAGGACATCCCAACTTATATTCGACTGACGCGTTAGGCCGCCTGTACACTGTTCACCCAAACAATGCAGAATGCTTTTACTTGCGATTACTGTTAATCAACATATGTGGACCGACATCCTTCCAAGAATTGAGAACAGTAAACGGTCAAGTATGTGCCACTTATCGTGAAGCTTGCCAAGAATTAAATCTTCTTGAAAACGATGCACATTGGGACACTTCACTCGCTGACGCATCGAATACTGCTCAACCACAGCAAATACGCACGTTATTTGCAATCATATTGACAACGTGCTTCCCATCCAATCCAAAAGATCTTTGGGAAAAGTACAAAGACTACATGAGTGAAGACATCCTACATCGTTTGCGTGCAACGAATCAAAATCCGGACATTCAATTCACACCAAACGTGTATAATGAGGCATTGGTTTCGATTGAGGACACATGTTTGGCAATCGCTAACAAAGCACTGGTACAATTGGGAATGGCTGCGCCGAATCGATCTGCAAACGACCTTTTCGATCGTGATTTGCAACGAGAAAAACACTTTGATATCGACGAATTGGGTACATTTGTTCAAACGAATCTTCCGAAATTGGTTCCAGAACAACGCATAGCGTATGACAGAATTATGCATGCAATTACAAGCCAAAGCGGGGGATTGTATTTCCTAGATGCGCCCGGAGGCACAGGCAAAACTTTTCTCATTTCACTTATTTTGGCAACCATACGATCACGAAAAAAATATTGCACTGGCAATCGCATCATCTGGAATTGCGGAAACTCTTTTGGATGGTGGCCGAACAGCGCATTCAGCACTGAAATTGCCGTTGAATATACAAATCACTGAGACACCCACATGCAATATCAACAAAAATTCTGGAATGGGTAAAGTACTCCAATCATGTCAACTCATTATATGGGACGAATGTACTATGGCGCACAAAAAAGCATTGGAAGCGCTTCATCGTACACTAAAAGATTTGAGAGGAAATGAACAGCTCTTCGGTGGCACACTCATTTTATTGTCTGGTGATTTTCGACAAATTCTACCAGTTATACCACGTTCAACACACACTGATGAACTTAATGCATGTCTCAAATCATCAGTTTTATGGCGACACGTACAGAAATTGACTTTGAAGACCAATATGCGTGTACAGCTACAACATGATGCATCCGCTGAACGTTTCGCAAAACAATTGTTGGATATTGGGAATGGGAAAATGGCAATCGATGAATCCACACAATGTATCACATTGCCAACAAACTTCTGTAAAATCACAGCAACCACAGACGAATTGATTCACAAAGTTTTCCCAAATATCGCACAGAATTACAAAAATCATCAGTGGCTCAGTGCACGTGCTATATTAGCAGCCAAAAACAACGATGTCAATGCCATCAATTTCAGCATTCAAAACGAAATACCAGGCGAAGCGACAACATATAAGTCCATCGATACTGTAATGAATCAAGACGAAGTTGTCAATTATCCAACTGAATTCTTGAATTCACTTGATTTGCCAGGCATGCCGCCGCACGTTTTAACATTGAAAATTGGCGTGCCTATCATTCTTCTCCGAAACATCAATCCACCACGACTTTGCAACGGTACCAGGCTTTCAGTGAAACAGATGATGAACAATATCATCGAAGCTACAATTTTAAATGGAAAATTTAAAGAGAAGATGTACTGTTGCCACGCATCCCAATGATTCCGACAGATATGCCATTCGAGTTCAAACGTTTGCAGTTTCCGGTGCGACTCGCATTTGCAATGACCATCAACAAAGCACAGGGACAATCGCTACAAGTGTGTGGACTAAATTTGAAAAATCCATGCTTCTCACATGGACAGCTGTATGTGGCCTGCTCACGCGTCGGAAAACCTTCGGATTTATTCATGTACGCACCAGACGGAAAAACAAAAAATATTGTGTATCCAAAAGCACTTCAATAAACAGAATTAAAACACAAACACTTTCTTTCTTTGAGTGGCATTGCAACGCATGCCGGGTACTCGCTAGTATAGCTATAAATGAAAAACTTAATAAGAGTTACTGAACACATAGTTATTGCTAAAGAGCTGAATAGCGATATCGATTTGGAGTTATTTAATTGTGAAAACAGGGGGGTACACCCTATGCAATTTTTAAATAGAGTCAGAGAGTTTAATCAGTTTTGTAGAAGTAGCTGGGAGGTACAATTGTTAAAAATCATGAAGTGTTTTAGAGGGAATTCCGCGGTGTGGGCGGAGGTGCATAAAGTAGACTGGGTAAATTATCAGTGTTTTGAAACGGCTTTTAGAGAGAAATATTGGTCGGAGGAGGAACAAGAGATATTACGGAGTAAAATTATGGGACCAGGTAATTTTGGGACCCAAGGGGGTAACGTAACTATGTACATAATGCGACTATATAATGAGGCAAAATATTTAGAGCCACCGTTACCATTTGGGTCATTGTCCGTCACATAAGCAAGCACTTACCGAGAGAAATACAAATTACATTAATGACTCGAGAGATTGTAGAAATCACGGAATTAGAGAAAATCTTAGACATATTTCAGAATATAAGAGAACGGGATATGAGTAGGCGGATAAACGCACCAGTATCACATATAAATGGGAATCATAATCAACCAAGGGGAATACACAATTTTCACCGGGGAGCGCGGGGAGGGGGACCCCAACAGGTACGTGACACAAAATAAATTTTTTAATACACTCCCGGTACAGCAATCTCGGTGTACCTGTCACGTGCCTGCACTGCCTTAGAGTGTTGAATATAATGGAAGCTGCACCTAAATACAGGGCAGTGCATACAAACTTAAATATTTTAGTGTCAATGGCAAAATTCAAATTGAGCCATTGACAATAGTTTTGCTTAAGCCAGAAACGAAGAGTTTTGCGGAGAAGGATCGGGAATTTCGGCTCAGACGATGGGGTAGTAGAGATGAGAAGAGAAGGTAGCACAGTTGAAAACAAGGGGAAGTAACTGCACAAAGTAGATCTGAGTTGAAACTTCTGTATCTTTCATCGCAGAACACCCCCATTTCAGGCGGTCACGATCTTACTAGTTATGGTTAAGGATAGATAGAGTCAGCCTTCAATGTAAATAGGAATTTTGAAAAAAAAAAAAAAAATACCAAAGTAATTTTGGATGTGTATAATTTTAAATTTAAATAAATTTTAGAATTAAGTGACCAAATATAATTGTCAAGTTTTAGTATCAGTGAGTGTGGGAATGTTTTGAAAAGATGTGTAATAAAATAAAAACTTGTTGTCAATACAAGATGTGGGGATAATTTTGGGGGGTAGATTGGTGCTCAAAGAAGTGATAGAACAGTGGAGTGTGGAACTGCAATGGTTGAAAATTTTAGTTTATCATTTTTGATTAATTAGTTATTAAGTTGCTGTTGCTGGGGTGGCATGTGCCCCAGTAGATAGCGGAAAGTGTTGGGGGTAACAGAGAGTGTTACCTCCATCGGAGGCCAACATGGCGAAAATGCACGGCACACCCTTTTGTACAATTTTATATTGTAACTTGATAAATTGCCGTGCCGTGCAAATTAATGATGATGAATACATGCCTGAAGGAAGAGATAATTTCCCCGACTTTTCGGGCGATTACTGCCTTACCAGCACTAATCGTGGATTTGGCTAGCGGTTAGCTATAGTCATATCAAGTCCCTTGACCATAGCTGGCTTGAAATTGGTCTATATTAGAAATTAATGGGGGTGAAACTAGGGGAAATCCAGGAACTATGGAACAGCGGCTGCCACTCTGTTCGAGGAGGAACAGCAAAGCCAGGTGGTAGACCCGCATTAAGGGCGCATAACTATAGAACAAAGATATGTTGATATCTAAACCTTTCAAATGTAACACAGAAGCAAGGACACGGAGATGTCAAATTCCTCCAAAACCTCAGTCCTTGTGGACGCAACTGGACGCCACAGTCCAGGGGGGGTCATAGTGTGTGTGGCAGGGAGGTTATCCAGGGGGGTAACGAATTAGAAATTTGTTGTATTTTAATAATGATGACTCGCTACTAAATAATTTTGTTTTGATTTGAAAAATAGATGCACTACATACTTCATATATTGTGTTTATTATGTCTTATTGTGTTAATTGCATGTTGTATGTTAGGAATAAGGATTATAAAAATATAATAATATGTTTTCAATGTGTTTATAGATTTTAAAATAAAATGAAATAAAGTTGTGATAGTTAAAATTTTCAATGGGTTTGCAAAAGATAGAAGTGGGTGATAGTAATTGTTTAAGTAAAACATTAAGTCAGTCCGAGTTGAATATATTGGGGTATTAAAGAGAATGAGAGATGAAATATATGTTATAGAATTTTGAGAAGTATTGATGTTGACACAGTAGTACTGGAGAATAATTGTAGAGTTTTGAGTGATATATTGATGTTTATAATTAATGAGGTTATTTTGTTGTATTTGAAGTAAGGTAATAAGATTGAGATTTTGGGGATGGCAATTTTGTAGTAGGGGGTAGTGTAATGTGGGAGTCCGCAACATAATGATAAGTTGGGACGGGATGGGATAGATTTAGCGGGAAGGGGTTGCCTTAGGTAGAATCCAGGAACCAGATAAGGGAAATGAGCTTTTAGGGGGGGAACACGTATCCTATGTACAAAGGGTTAGAGAGTATTTTTTTTTATATATATTGAGAGAAGGTGGCGAATTGGGTCAAAGTAGTAAGTAGTTAGAGGTAGAGAAGGGTTAGTAGATTTTGATAGAGGGGTGTCATACTAGTTAAAGATTTTGTAAGGGAGCGTTAGAGTCATAAAAGGGGAAGATTATGGGTAAATGCCAAGTTGATAAAGTGAATTATAATGAATAACGGAGAATCACCCAAGTTAATGAAATGGAATAATAAATGAAATGTTAAAAAAAAAAAAAAATTTTGGAACGAATTAATAAAAGTCAATTGAGATTAAAAGGTAATTTTATGATTTTATATGCAAATTTAATGATGTAAAGTGTGTAAATTTTTAAATACAAATTGTTTATTTTAAGATAATAATAACCATGTGAATTATGAATGTACTATGTTTTCTTATGTTATATTGTGTTTGTTAGTATAAGAGAATTTTATGAATTTAAATATTTTAAATGCAAATTGGGGATGACAGAGATGTATAATATGGTAATGGGAAATGTTTATTTAAATTCTGATGGGAATCAGGGCAATAATTTTGAATTTTGGGATAAAAGTTAACAAGAGAAAGTAGATAGAATGAGATTATGGAATTTTAAAATGGGTATCATGTTGTTGTTAGGTATTTTGATATATATGTTAGAAGTAAGTGAAAAAACAAAACCAGTGCTTCTTAGCGCAAACCAGCACCGCTAGGGGGAAACAGATCAGTTGGGGATATGGTGTTGTATAAGGCCACTATTTGATATTTGATTTGTTGTTTCAGTGTTTGGTGATGCTGTGGCGGTGGACCTGAGCTGGCCAGCGCATCAGAGCAGGGGCGTTAAGTATCTGTCTGACTCTACGGTGTTGGGATCTCGAGAGAGAAGTCCAGTATTGTCATTCAGGTGCGGTTACAGTCACCGGACCAAGGGTGAGTTAATTATATTTTTTTTTGTAAACCGTAAAGGGGGTTGTGGTGACATATCCTGGCTGATCCCTTTAGCAAGTACGAATGTGTCAATGAGATTTTTTATGCTTCGGCATAAAATATCTCATTGAGGGGGTATTGTAACGGGACATTTTGGGCCTATTTTTGGGGTAATAAAGAATTTTGTATTTTTTTTTTAAATAAAACAAATAACATTTTTTACTATGATAGGGACAAACATAAACAAAGGTAAATTCAGTGGTAGCGACAGTGGTAGCACTGCTTGAAACATTATGTATGTGAATTTCTGAAGCGACAGACTCAACAACCGTAGAACTGTGCCAAGGTCAACCAATGACACACAAAACTGTAAACAAATTATGTAACTGAGCATCAGGTGATGTTACGTCAGAGCCTAGCCTAACGGTGGAATGCAGTTGGCGTAGTAATACAAACTTAAAAACAATAAGAATTGGTCATGCAACCACGGCGACTTTATAAAATAGTGCCGTGGGCCTAGTCCCAGTATAAAATTAAGTCAGTGAGACGGCCGGTCACATATAAGGTTCCGGAACGTAAGTCGCGGGCACCCGCAGTACAGGAAAATGTGATATAAAATCGAAATTTATGCGTAAATAATGTAAATGAACAGTTTTCTTGATACAATGACAGTTTCGGAGATGTAAAACAAATTATTCATTAACGTAAAATGTGTGTGTGGAGAAATGCGACGTCGTCTGGACTCAAACTCAGCTAAGTAGTCTACAAGAATGAAAACAAAATTTTCAATTATGATTTAAATATTCAAAATTGTAATATTCACATTTAAAGATTTTCACGATTAATAGAGAGCTCTGAGAATCCTGGGGTAGATATGTATGTGTGTGTGAGTGAAAGCACTGGTTTCCGTTGTGTTAGTTAAGTTAAGTATTAAGCGAATTATTTTGTATTTATATTTCCTGTTTTATTTTGACTATTGCTGAACAAATTATATTCAACTTAATAATGATCCATTTTATGTCTATATTTTACTTGAATTACTATGGGAACGAAATGTAAAAGAGGGAGAAAAGAATAATTTGTTTGATAAAATTGAAATACCAATAAATTTTAAATCATGGGAAACAATATAAAGTTTTCTTTATTTTGAACAACCAATTCTGATCTCCTGTTCGCCGAAAAGAACCCGAGAAAAATGGTAAGTACACCTATTTTTTTTTTGTAGTTGGCAATACAAGATGACACCCGACAAAGTTAGACAGTAAAGAATGAATAAAATTAAAATCAATCATATTTTATTTATTTTATTAATATCAATAAAACAATAATAGTACAAAATATTGTTATTTTGACTGGAAAGAGTTGTCATTGTAGAGAATTAGAGAATTTACAGGACAATTACAGGCAGCAACCAGGAGAGTGAGCAGCGAACGGACCAGATTACTTAATAGAAGAACAGGGCGCTCGAAGACAGAATCGATTACAGCAACAAATCAGTTTTTACACAAATGGAATCAACTGACACTTAATAACTTTTCACGATAAACGAATTAAAAGCAACACGTTAAATAAAATAAAAATCAGAACAAAATACTGTTAGATTACAGATGACGCAATGAACGTGTGGATAAATAACCCGTGAAGACACAGTTAGATTACAATATTTATGTATATGTGTATATTATTTGGACAAAATGACAATATCTTAACTGTACAATGTTTAAATCAGTGCTGACAATAAAGATGATAATTGATAGGCCAAAAGTGAATAGCTGAAATATTAAGCAAAATAAAATACTATGAATGCAAAATAGTAAACAGGCTTTTACTTACTTTTGAAACAGATTAATTCTTTGATTGTTGTGATTAACATCAACGACTCTTTTCAAGTCAATGTTCTTGGTGAAAGTCCTTTCTATTGCAAGCACAGACAAATAGCTAAGACGTTCATCAGACATCGAATTTCGTAAATAACTCTTAACACGTTGCATACACAAAAATGTTCTCTCACATGATGCAGAAGCAGCTGGAATAGTCACTGCTATTTGAGTCAATTTGTACAAGTCATTGAACGCTAGTTTGTATTGCTCTAACAACTTGAGCAATGCAAGTAGATTCACAGTCTCCACTCCGGTTTGTTGTTCATGCCTTAGGATGAGAGTTTTTAATATTTTTATTTCTGCCTTCAACGAATCAGTGTTGCATGAATAATTCTGTGCCCCAACAGCATTAACATTTCTTTATTCAGGAACATTTTACTTTTGGGATTCAGACTAGTGATTCCTTTTTATAATTGCAGAGTTTGAAATAAAACGTCTCTCAAGTTCGCTATCTATGATATATAGAATTTCATCGAATACTAGAGACTTGAAATCAGTTGGGTGTAAAGGTTTCAAGCTGTCTTTATTTGGCATATCACACACATATTCCACAAGATGTTTTGGTAACTTTTGAATTCTGCCAAGAGTAGAGGAATCTGTTGGAATATCAGCGCCTATTTTTGTTGCTACATCTACACTTTCTTTCAACACAGCAGTGAAACCTGTATCAGATTCATGCATTTGGTTGAAAAGATCCCTTGTAGTTTCGACCAAATTGATCGCAGCAACAATATCACAATCTTTGCCCTGGAGGAAATCAGACAGTGACTTGCATTCTTTCAACAAACCTGTGAACAGGCATAAATGAAAAATAAAAGAAAAGTTCAACTTGGCACTGAATCCTGACGCTTCTGCAGCTCGTTCTGAATTTTCACTCTGGATATTTACTAGTGTTACAATAATAGCTTCAATTGTCTTCTTCACAGCCAAACATGTAGCGTACTGACAGGCCCATCGGGTGTCACTTAACTTTTTCAATTCCATTTTTCCTATCATTTTCATTTGTGTATCTATAAACATTTGATGGACTGCCGACCCACTCATGAAAACATACAGTCCCTGCAGTGTCATAAAAACATCTGTAGCTGACTTGATCCCTCTACATGTTGCCACTATAACAAGATTCAATTTATGGTTCATACAGTGTGTGTAGATGGCTTGTGGAAATTCCCTGCTTAAAAGAGCTTGAACACCTGCACAAGAGCCACTCATGACTGCAGCTCCATCATACGTTTGTGCAACACAGTAGTTTAAATCAACTCCATAGTTTGCTAGTTTTTGTTTAATACAAATTAATAAAGAAGAAGCATCCAATTTTTTTGCAGGTTCAAAGCCTAGAAATCTTTCATATATATTCCCATCTAAATAGTAACGAATTGGTAATATAATTGGTAATAGTAGCAATTGATAATTGCTCAGTTTTTGAACAATCTTTTGACTCATCAACCATTAGGGCAAAATACTGAGCTTTTTTTACTTCATCTGTTATATGTTCTAGCACAATATTGCTCATGGTGCTAAGAATTTCATTTTGAATACCATGATGAGTGTATTTTTCTCTTTTATAGTCAAGCTTTTTTTTAACATTTGGATCTTTTTCCTTATAAGTTCCATTAATTCTAAAAAATTTCCCTTGTTTTTACTCTGTTTCGATTCATCATGACCTCTTTGAGCTATTCCTTGTATGGCTGTGAATCGAAGTACATCAGAAAGTGTTTCAATGTATCCTCTATTTTCTTGAACTTCAAGAGCATACGTTTCATCTTGTAGAGCAGCAATTGATGCTTCCTCCCCAAACTTACTTTTTAAATTTTTGAAAGACTCCCAAGCAACTAAAGAATGTTTGTGGGATGAGCTGTTCTCATGCTACTTAAAACAGGAATTAGATTCTGTTGCTCTTTTCCAATTAGTGTAACCATCATTTAGAAAACTAAGCAATTCACTTTTTGTGCCTTGAGTTTGGGGACGAAAAAATCGACAGGCAAAACAAAATGCAGCATCATTTATAATATTGTATTGAAGCCATGGGTGGATTTTGTAGGCCTACCAACCTGGCTGGAAATTCCTTTTTCTATCTCCAAACTGACGAAAAGGAAAATGTCGTAATAGTGGTTGTTTTGGTTCATCAGTAGGTTTCATAGCTATATCACTAATTGAACCAGATGGATTAGTGCTGCTGGTGCTACTGCTAGGAGTAGAAAATAAATCAGTACCTTTATTTTCACCAAGTTCTTCATTTTCTGACTGTTTTCCTTCTTTCCCTACTTCCATATCATCATCATCGAACACAATTATTTCAGGTTCAGTTTTGGGATCTTGAAAACTAACCTCAGCAGTTACAGGTATAAACGTTGTAGGTGTTGTAATGTCCTCTTCTGGTTTAACAATTTTTTGTTGCAGAATGAAGAAGTCCGAAATGCTAGGACGTTTTGCCATTTTTATTGTCACTTTTCCACATTCACTAACAATAAGACGCACAATATTCTACATAAACGGTCAAGTCGAAACACAGATTACTGTCATGAGACCTTTTATTGATTATATGCAAATTAACCTCAAACATATTGAAATGCACATAACATAAAAACCGAAAGAATGAATCGAACATGAGACAAACTGCTGTCCATATTTAAATAAAATTGGCAGTTAAACATGTTAACTCTGCTTATGCAAACCACAAAACCACAGACACAAAAATAAAATCGTTGACTTAAAGAAAAAAACGAAAATACGACCGCAGACCGAGAAACCGAGACTTATTTATTGTTTATATGGAAATTAACCTCAAACGTATATAACATAAAAACCGAAAGAATTAATCGAACATGAGACAAACTGCTGTCCATATTTAAATGAAATTGGCAGTTAAACACATTAACTCTGCTTATGCAAACCACAGACACAAAAATAAAATCGTTTACTTAACGAAAACGAAAGTACAACCGCAGCCGAGAAACCAAGACTTATTTATTGTTTATATGCAAATTAACCTCAAACGTATTGAAACGTACATAACATAAAAACCGAAAGAATGATTCAAACATGTATAGCAATCAAGAAATTAAAAATTTAATTTTCGTGCTTGACCAGTTGTTGTTCTGACGCTACAGTGGCAGTGACTCTAAGAACAGAGCCATAAAACAAAGTAATTGGGGTAGGTGACAACTAACGCCCTATCATACAATAGAAGCGCGTTCAGTACGAGGCAACAAAAGAAAAGACGACTTGAGTGACAGGAGCGTGCCAACAGAGAATTATGACACCGTAACAATTTGAACAATGTACTTGGCTCAGCCGTACGTTTACACAGAATCGAAGCGAGCGTACATTTAAGGGTGTAGCTAAGGAACAAGGTCACTATACAAAAAAACGAGACGAGAGACAAAGGGTTCAGGATGTACTGCAGTCTTTAGAAACGATCCAAACAACAAACTATGAAGAGAACCAGCGTCAAGTCACAGCGGGATATACGCTTAAGTGACAAGCTGAAATTTACAACGAGAAAGCGTGGAGGTTACAACCGTCGACACCGGATGGAAAACTGTTAATTGCCATGACACAGAGTTTCTGTAACGAACAATACCCGGGATGTTAAGAGTAAACCCTTGCTGGAGACTCGAACAGTGAGTTGATTGACACGCGGGGAATGGCTTGCATTTCCCAGAACGAGAGTGACGCCTGGACAAGACGATTCAAAGGACATCTCTAGCTACCTATCAGAACAAAGTATTTCACGAGAGAGAGCGGAAAAGAAGCCCGTTTCCATAGCAACTAGCAGAAGAACAAATCAGAGGGTAGAAGACTGGAAGACTTCGAGATGGTGGGAAACGACTTCGAGAGAGGGTAGAGTTTCAGCCTATCATGGTAATCTTAGGCGTGGACTAGCCAGAGACCAAATTTATAGTAGGGAGACGTTAATAAAACCAAGTGTACAACGCGGGACGCGGCAGTCTTATTACAATTTTCGGCAGTCTTATTACAAATTTCAGCAGTCTTATTATAAATTTTGAGTCTACAATAATTTTCAGAGTCACATAATAATTTTCGGTAGTGATATAATAATGTTGGAAGTCTTATAATAATTCTCGAACAGTTTCGCGAGGAGTCTTATATAAAAACTTTGAGTGTTTAACATAATTTACCAAACAGTTCGCGAAGAGTCTTATATCCAATCGGACTACAAAAGTATTTGTGCGACATATAACTCTCGTAACTAACTTTATGGTGTTATAAACAATCTCGCAAGTTTACTAAGTGTCGTACTTCTACTAAGAACATTCACGCAAATTTCGAAGTGTATCGGTATATCAAACAACCGTGAATTCTCAAAGTACGCGAATGGGGAACTGAACTTTCTTTAACTAAGAATATATAATTGTTTACATATTATAAAACAGTATAACCAACAGTAAATCACAATGTGCGTGAACGTGGTAATCATATCTATAAATCACTATAACCAAGACACTTTTATTCAAAGGAAATATTAATTAGCCACCCAATAATACTTTTCGTAGTCACACAAAGAACACACAGAACATTTCATCAAACATGGATATGCACGGAGACAAATTGGAGCGTGTGAACATAGAATAACACAAAACACTATTCTGTTAACGACGCGAGTGAATAACAAGTGAAAGTGATCATCACCATCGCAATTCAATGAAGCAACATTTCCAACGATCATCATCACCTGGAGATAGCGCCGATGGGTTAACGGATTAACTAAACCAAGTAACTCTTTATGATCTTGTTAACATAATTAACTACTGTCCTGTCTCTTTCCAAGAATCTAACCCTGAGCAGTTATGAGAAAGTTATAAAAGAAGGTTGCATTCAGTATATATAATTTTGTTCTATTAAAGCCAATCCATCTGGGTGAATGAACGCATTAGGTAGAATAATATTATTTGATTTGTTGTATGCATTTTGTATATGTTGGATGTATTTACAGGAAGCAATTAAGGAGGAATTTATGTTTTGGTATATGTTGTATGTATTTACAGGTACCAGGAAGATATTTATATGTTTGTTATTGAATACAAAATGTTTAACATATAATAAATTAGTACCTAAGCAATCAATCAATAATGCGTTCATCATTCTCAGTAAACCCTGTGTGCAATTCACATCACTATTATAATTTAATATTAAAGAAGCAACCTAAGTAAATTAGTAGATTTGTACCTTAATTACGTTGTGGTAATTAGCTGATGAAGGGTCTACTCATTCACCCTTACATCATTAACAATTAAGAAAATTACAAATATTAATTAAACCCCAATAAACCGTACAAAATTGGCGCTCCCACAACACGGGGCTATCTAAAGTCATATTTTATATAATTAGGGTAATCTATTAATTTATGCAAGTAATTTGCATATTATCACCATATAATATTGGCGCTCCAAGATCGTGGGGCACGGCAAACATAATTAATTAATTAATTGCCAATTCCATTTATATACACTATACATGAGACAAACTGCTGTCCATATTTAAATAAAATTGGCAGTTAAACACGTTAACTCTGCTTATGCAAACCACAGACACAAAAATAAAATTGTTGACTTAAACGAAAACGAAAGTATGATTGCAGACCGAGAATCCAAGACTGACTCGCCATTTTTCGTGGCGTCCTTTTGGAGTCTGATGTGCGTCGTCTATGCGCGCATTTCATGTTGCGCGTCTTTGTACATGCCTCAATGCTTAATTACCGTGTGTTTAGACTCGGCATCGCATTCCATTGCCACCTCACCGTTCACAATTTCACTTCACTGTTCCTTTGACGACAATTTTATTTCGCATTGGGACTGACCGTGCAGATGGAAAATAATTTTATAATTTTAATAAAATGAAAACCCTTCCCTTTAGCCCCGTTACAATGTAAACAATTCTTTATCACTAAAAATATACCGTCTGAATCTTCTAATTGGTGATTAGATGTTAAGTTACCAGAATTTTATTTAAACCACACATTATTCAGGATAAACACGTAATTCTCAATAAAACAGACAACACACCTTTGTCTGTTTTATTAATATTAATATTCAACTGGAAAGTGTTATAGCTTGTAACTATAAACCAATAATATGTAATTGTTTGAGATTAATTTTTTAAGACGCTTGTAAACAAACAGACATCAGCTGACGTATTTTTACTTTGACACAAATAGTTTCTTAAATCAAATATATTGGAACTTACCGTCTGCGGCTTTCCAGAAACAGCGTCTTTATAAATTTACATGTTTCGGGACCCTTGTCCCATCATCAGAATTTAAAAGTAATTGTGTATCATTTAAATATGATACACTTGTCAAACACTTAAAATATTAAAATCAAATATAAAATAACTTAACATAATAATATAATATTTACAGCGAGTATGAAGGTTACCGATGTACATCGTATGAAAACCGACCGCGCACTGATTTATGTCTCGCTCCCACCACGACAGTAGCGCAAGGCAGTGTTGTACAATACATTTGATTTGAAGACCAATTTATCATTTAAAACATGCGGCTTGGTACCAATATGATTGTGTGCTTTCGTATTCTTCAAGAGCGTTCAAATATCGCCCTTTCTTACATATGTGAAGGGGTTTCAAATTAGTTTTAAAATTAGTGTAGCTATGATTTTCAGAAATGAGGTGTTCTGCAAATTTTGACTTGACACTGTCCAAATTGTGAAAATCTGTAGGCGGCCTATGTTCTATAAATCTTTTTAAAAAACCACGTCCTGTCTGGCCCACATAAAAAGCGTCGCAATCGTCACATATCAATTTGTAAACACCAGTTTTGTGTTCAAGGCTGGTGGTTCTGCGGACACGAAGATTATTCATAATACTATTAGTGGTCTTATAAGTGACCTTGATATTACTGGTTTTACCAAAAATTGACCCAAAGATCTGTGGCATAAGGTATGTGTATGGTGTTGCATAAAGACGCTTTATAAAGACGCTGTTTCTGGAAAGCCGCAGACGGTAAGTTCCAATATATTTGATTGAACAACACGTGGCTTGGTACTAAACATTTGGGATTTATTCCTTTTAAACATGAGTTTCTTAAAGCCTTCAGAGAGTGCAGCATTCAACAGAATGTTGATGTTACCTGCCACTTAACGTAAATTCATTCACAATTATGTGTCTGGTGAGCCTCACCAATCGATAGTAAATGACATTTTTCATGGCGGGACTGCCCTGCCGAAAGAGAAGTAAGGGTTAAATGTCAGAGAATATAGGCTTATAGAAAATTGGAATACTGAGTAAATTGATGACTGATTATAATGATGATGATGATTATATCAAAGGTGGCAGTGTTGTTGGAATTCAGAATTGTTGCTGGGACAAGACAAGAAGGTGGTCCATTGACCACAGTATTAATATTCAACTGGAAAGTGTTATGGCTTGTAACTATAAACCAATCATATGTAATTGTTTGAGATTAATTTATGAATTGTTTCTGTACATTTTTGTGTAGAACCTGATGATAGTAGAGAATTTGTTGAAACATGCTAATTAGATATGTTCATTGTAAGAAAATATGACATTGACACATATAAACGTACAGGCTACAAGTATAAAGAATATAAATGGTGTGTGTGTGTGTGTGTGTGTGTGTGTGTGTGTGTGTGTGTGTGTGTGTGTGTGTTTCAGCCATTGCCTGTTTAATATTCTGCTATTTTGTTTTTAGATGGGACAAGTCATAGAAGTCAGAAAACTGCTGTAATGAAGAATTTCAAGATGAATTCCTGCCATCATTGCATCACAACTTCTACAGACAAGAACCTGTTTGCTGTACATCGAGTGTAGAAGAGAGCGTATATGCTTAAATGCTCAATGTACACATTGTGAACTGATTAACCCTTCGATTTGGTTATGGTTTTATTGAAAATTAGTTCATCAGATTGTTAAAGGTACATTTTTCTCAGATCTGTAGGTACCTTTATTTTCTTTATCAAAACAACAGTATGTAAACACGATATTTGAATACACCTAATAATCCTGTATTAGGATTATTACAGGTCGAGCTGTGACCTGGTGAAATTTGAATTATTAGGATTTTCATACTTGAAGTACTAATTGTGGCTACATTTTGTGGTGAGGGGCTACTGAAAATGTTTGAATTGTGTATGAGCAAAATCCACCGTCTTGGCAAAAATGTTACCAAGATATTTCATCCAAGCCTGCACAGTTACAATTTCTTCATGGTTCAGAACAGTCAAACATTGTGGTCACACAAGAAAATCTTATGATTAAAAATACTCCACAACTTATCTGTAATTTGTTACAAGAAATATTTGAAAATTTTACTCAGGGCTATAATTTTATGTCACCTAATAAAATCTTATCACTATGTTAGATATTGGTATGGAGAACCATACATGACTTCATGATGTTCTAAGATTTATATTTAAAATCATTTTTGAAATGAAATTTTTCTATAGAAACTACTTTTTTTCTACTTCTTTCTTCAGGCTTAACCACAGTACTGTGGTCACTAACGTATACCATCTCACGTTAGCACACTCGATTTTCACTGATGATGGCAGTCGATGGCACTGCCAGAACGTCTGGTTTTGCAGAAAACATTGGACCACAGCCAAACAGTCTGGTAAGGAATTTTAACTACAAACTAAATCTTTGTTTCCAATAATGTAATACACATATAAAAAATTATTCCCTCCCCCTTCAACTATAATTTTCATTTATAGAAAATTACCACCACCCCTTCAAGTACCCTTTTCATTTATAGATATTACATCTACCTTTCTACAGTGGATTATTATAATCTTCTTATCAGGCTACTTTATTTATCAAAATTTAGTACTTTACTCTTGTTAAAGCATAAAACATTGCAAGTAAACTACCCCTTCCCCTTAACCGATCTTCACCAAAATCAATAAACCTTGAGTCCTCTACAACTCAGGCACATATGCAAAAAATTATTTGATTCTGTTGTAATTTACGGCAGTTATCGTTCGTCGTATGAAAAATTACTCTTGTTAAAACATAAAATGTTGCAGGCAAACTACCCCTTTCCCTTAACCAATCTTCACCAAAATCAATAGGCCTTGAGTCCTCTACAATTCAGGGGTGTATGCAAAAACTTATTTGATTCTATTTGAATTTGAGGCAGTTATCATTCACCATAGAAAAAATTCTACACAGACACACACAGACACTTTTTGAAAAATGACTGTTCTTCATGTTTTGAAGGTGCAGTGCAACCTGTCATATCTGGACTAATATGGCGACCGGTCGATCAGGATATGGAAAAATCCGGATATCACAAGGTCATTTATAAATAGCTAGAGGGCCAGAAATAATGAACGCGTTTGTTGTTGAATGTTTTTTTTAGACGTTTCTATTGGTTTAGCATTTGTATTTGTACACTGTACTCTTTAAAATACAAAAAGTAAAATTGGTTAAAAAGTTTTACTTACAGTACGCCTACATCAGTTTTTGAAAAAGTTTGTGATTTTCGGCTGCTTCACACACTGCACACGTTTTTTGGAAGCCATGTCTCTCAACCTTCTTAAAAGCATCACTTCAGTTTCACTTGTTTTATCTTGATGTTGAACATAACTGATCAGAGATTCGATGGTCTTGAATGCCTCAGAGTGACTCATTATAGGCTTGTTGTCATCCTCTTCGGGTTCAGAGATTTTCTCATCGCTATTGCACACCATTTCTATAATGTCACTGTCTGTAATTTCGTTGACTTCATCGTCACTGATTTCTTCACATCCAGGCAGGTTTTTTACAAGCTCTGCAATCTGACTCTCTTCTTCATTGCAAACAGTTTCATTGATTTCTTCTGGTTTCTCCCCAGTCCATTTTTCAGTTGCTTCGTGATCTAACAGCTTCCTCCATGACCTAACCAGTGTAAACGGTTTTATTTCATCCCATGCTTGGGATACCCACATCACCACATCTAACATGTCCACCTTTTTTAAGGATTCCGTAACACTTTCACCCTCGTCCATTCCAGCAATCAACACAGTCAGTAACTTACGGCGATAGGTATGTTTCAGTGATTCAAGCACACCTTGGTCTATAGGTTGACAAAGGGATGTCACGTTTGGGGGTAAAAACACACATTTTATGTCACCATTTTTCAGTTCATCTTCACTTGGGTGTGAGGGTGCATTGTCTAGTAGGAGCACTGCTTTTCTTGGCAAATTATTTTTCGCTAAATGTTTTTCAACTTATGGCACAAACTGCTTGTGAAACCAATCACTAAATATTTCACAGTTCATCCATGTGCTGCATTGGTTTCTGTAGCAGACTGGCAGGGAAGACAAATCTTTAAAGTTTTTGAAAGCCCTCGGCTTTTTAGATTTTCCAATCAATCCCAGTGGAAGTTTGTGAACTCCTGTAGCATTGCTACAAGCTAAAATGGTCACTCTCTCCTTTTTCTTTTTATACCCTGGTGTACTATCTTCTTGTTTTGAAGCCAAAGTGTAGGTCGGCAGCATTTTATAGTTGAGCCCAGTCTCGTCACAATTGTAGAGCTGTTCTCCTGAAATCCCATGTTCATCTACAAAGCTGTGTAAAAACGTTTTGAAGTTGTCAACATCCTCTTGGTTAGCAGAAAGTTTTTCACCGCTGATCTGTAGTTTCCGCACACCATAACGATTTTTCCAACTTTCTAACCATCCCTCACTTGCTTTAAACTGTCCATCGGCTCTGATTTCTTTATTGAAGTGCAAAGCTTTTTCTTTTAGCAAAGGACCTGAGATACGCAATCCTTGCTCTCTTCTTTGGGTAAACCAAAGATATAAAGCCTCATTAACTTGGTTGTTAGTGGCTTTCTTCATTATTTTCAGTGTTTTTTACCCCACTTGTTGAAGCTTGCGATGAGCACCACTTCTCAATCTCACTCCTCGTTTTTTTCCAGTCACTCACAGTGCTCGTTCCTACTCCCATGTCAGCAGCAATCTTCTTAGCTGTTTCAGTAGCATCCAACCTCTTCAGAGCATGAAACTTTTCATCCATTGTCACAACAGTTTTCTCTTCCTTTTCTCCGCCATTTTAGCAAAAAACAACGATAAAGAATAACAACAATAAAAAATAACAACAATAAAAAATAACAACAATAAAATAGCAACGATAAAATACAGTATCAACTGTTAACAATAACGATAACAACGGCAATCACTTCTGACATACAGTTTAAAAACTCACTTGCAAAACAAACTGTCACTTTAAAACGCAAACACAGACTGCGGGTAGCAAGTGGCAGGCAGACGGCAGCCGAGGTTGAGAATAAAGGAATGGGTTTCCGGGAAAGAGCCATTGACCGAGTCAAGGCCACAGACCCACTCGGAATAGACTAGGCGCGCAAACAACATTCCAGCTGCAACTTTCACTTTTCCATCCCTAACCATTTCGCTAACCAAAATTGAAAAATTAGTTTGGAGATACGTCCGGATATGGGAGGATCCGGATATCACAGGTCCGGATGTGACAGGTTGTACTGTACTACTATCAGAATCAGCCAAATACCCTAAAACATAACTTAGCTATCAGATCTAAAGTATGCATCTCAGAGGGCTAAAATTTTAGGTAAGTTTTCTCTACAGTGTAAATCAGCAACATATAAAAACAGTTTTTTAATTGAACACTTGGCAGTGGGTCAGATCTCAAATAAGTATATCTTATCATTGGCCTGACATTGTCGTTGTAACAGTTAAGTATAACCTACATAGCATTTTCCATAAATTCAGGTGTAGTATTTGTTTAGAAGAGACTTCTTGCTGAGATGTTAAGTCTATTAAAAACAGGAAAATAATTCAGTAATGTTCTCGTATAACTAAATGTATAAGAAACATTGTCATAGATAAGAATGTCTTATGTATTTTGTTAAATACTGAAATGTTTTAAATTTGTTTAAAATTTACATGGAAAATATCTTTTCTGTTTGTTAATAGAAAACATTAGTACTGCACATAATGTGAATTATAAATATATTATGATAGGTAAGGTGTAATGTATTGTTACGACAATGTACTCGATCGTCATAGGTACAGTGGAAACAAAATAAGTACAAGACACCAATTAAGTCACTAATTACCAGCTTTAATTTCTACAGTCGTAATTAACAACACAGTCTCTGCAACAAATCAAATAAAAATTGTTCACACACAATAAAATGTCCACTAAAATTAAACACTAATTGTATTACAATTACCGTCCGATTATAAAACACAACACTTAACTAATAACTACTTGAACATGCACAGTAATTTCGCCATACAATAACTCTCGAACCGCGCTGTCAATACATTGCACTAATACTGACTTCTAAGGCCGCTGCCGCCAAGTATTTATACAACGCTCACAGACCAGGACGTTCCTAATTGCGTCTTAGCGTCTGTATGAACTACGTAATTAACTGCAGCCTTGACACAGACCGTGCAGCTGGCGCCTTCGAGAACCTTGAAAGTGCGCCAACAAGCACGTATGCCACACGCGTTACATCGAGATTCTTCTGGCACATTCGACAAACATGTAGATTGTTCTGTGATGTCATAACACTGCCCCCTCCTTAAGCCTGTTCGTCCCGAACTGGCAAACCATCTCTGAAGTAATACTTAGCTAGGCGATCTAGGTGGACGACCTTGAACTTCCACTGTCCTTCCTGTTGAATCCGATAAACAACATCGTTGATTCTTTTTTTCATAGTATAGGGTCCTTCCCATTTAGTTTGCAACTTAGGTGAGCGACCACGACGGCACTTTGGGTTGAACAACCTTACCCACTGGGGTTTTACCTTATGTTCTCATTCACATAAAATTAACTAACGTTTGTGTATTCAAACTGAAAGAATAATACACGGTCGGATTATAGACATACACAAATATATTACAAACGTATACATTTATGTTTACAAATACGGATTATACATATACAAATACACTGAGCTCAGATCTCTCACACGTGTCACAAATAAAGAGTTCTTATAGTGTGCAATGCTAGCCTGTTTTGAATAAGCTACTTGTGTTTTTGTTCAGTATGTTGACAAAAATGGAGCCATTAAGACAAAATCTGAGCTGATTGTCAGATTTAGCACCAATAAATATGCCAAACCTTTCAGTTTAGCAAAATCTCTGTTAAACCGTGTTATTTCTGTAAATTTATAATAAATTTGTATAGACTTAATTAGTGGAAACTTAAATGACTGATAAATTTGTTGTCAGATTCACTAAGTTTAAAATTATGTACTTGGTAGAAGCTTCATACATAGCATAATTGTATTTTTACTGTATTTGATATGTTCTATGTTTTCTCCATTTATGTAATCCTAATAATATTAGTTACATGAAAACTATTTTGTCTGTTACATTTAATTAATATTGATAAAATGTGTAACAAATATGTTGATGAAAACCATTGTAATGTTAATTTTATGAATTGTATTTAGTTGTTAACTTCTGTATGTAAGTACTGTTAGCTCACACAATGTATTGTAAGTTCAGTCCGTACAAAATTGTAAAATCCATTGTAACCTTGAAATTGTAATTTTGAATCTGTAAAAAAACAAAAAACAAAAACCACTCAAGAGCAGAAGACTGGGAGACACAGCGCAGTCATCAACCACAGGTCAGTAAAATTTGGTCACCATAGGATAGTAATATGGTTAAGCATAAATTTTCAACCAACCAAATTGAATTATGGAATCATTAATATTGCAATTAGTATTCTCTATGCTTCTTTGTAACATTGTATTTGAAATTGAGTGTTCCTATTATGGAACAATGTATCATCCTATTAAATTATTTTAGCAAGTTTCAACAAGTAACAAAACACGCTTTCTTTAAATGAAGTTTTTTAGGTTTGTTGTTTCAAGTAAACAGAAATTGAATTCTTTAATATGATACACGTTGATTTAATTTGGTTGATTGGCTGTAAATGTACCAAAACCAAACGTTATATAGTTACTTGGCCATAAGTCAGTTTATTTAAAAGCCCCCCCCCATCAGTTATTATTTGGTGTTCTGCCCTAACGCAGGTCTTCAAATGGTAAAAGCTCTGCAAGCTGTCCTATCGCATGCCAGTGTTATGTTTCTTCGTAAAACCTTCTGATTTTAATGCTATCTATTAACTTCATTCTTCTACGCCCTTTTCTTTTTTCTCCTTTGACACCCTCTATGGCAGTTATAAGCAAGCAGTCTCTTCTGAAACAAAGACCTAACCAATTCCTTTTCCTATTTTCTATTATCTTCAGGATTTTCTTTCTTCCTCTATTCTTCTTAAAACTTCATCATTCCTTACTTTATCAACCCACCTCACTTTTTCCATTGCTTGCCAAACCCACATCTCAGATGCTTCTAATCTTTTCTCATCCTCCTTCCTCAGTGTCCATGTCTCTGCACCATATAAAGCAACGCTCCACACATTACATTTGGCCAACCTTTTTCTTAAATTCTTATTAATTTTGCCACACAGCAGTATTTTTTTCCCATTATATGCCTCTTTCACTATATCAATTCTTGCTCTAATTTCACAAGTGCAGGACATATCTTCACTTGTCAAGCTTCCAAGATATTTAAACAACTCCAGCTGTTGTATTTTGTCTTACCCTATCTTTATGTTTGCCCTTTTTCCTCCTCTGCTAATCACCATACACTTAGTTTTTTCCATATTAATCCTCATTCCATATTACACGCAATTTAGATTCAAATCTCTTTTTCATTTCATTCATTGTCTCTTCCTTTTCTGCTAAAACAGCCATGTCACAGCTAACCTTATACATTCAATTCTTCTTCCACTGACATTCACACCTTGTGTTTTGTCAAAGCACTTCCTAATCAAGATATTATATGTTAAATAAATTTGGTGACATACAGCAGCTTTCCCTTACTCCTTTTCCTCACTTTCTGTCCAAGGTACAGATTACAAATTAACCGTCTCTCCTTCCAATCCACCCTCTTGACCCTCAAAACATCTAATAGTCTTTCCCACTGTACTCTGTCAAATGCTTTTTCAAGGTCCATATAAACAACATATAGCTCTTTGTCTTTTTCTATGTACCTTTCTCAAATTGTTCTTAGCAGCCCTATTGCATTCCTAGTCCCTTTACCTTTCGTGAAACCAGTTGCTCTTCCTCTAACGTGGCATCCGGTTTCCCATATATTCTTCTATTCAACACTCTTAACAACACTTTGGTTGCATGCGATATCAAACTAATAGTTCTGAACTCTGCATTCTTCTTTTTCTCTATTGATATCATTACTGTTGCCAAAAAGTCATCTGGCCATTCACCTTTCTCATAAATTTCATTGCAAAGGTATACTAGCTCTTTGCATCAATGTATAATAACACTGGATTGCCGGCTGCGTATACTGAATTCAGTCCGCTCAACTCTGCGCTCGTCCCACCACATCAAGGCAAAAGCCACTTCACCTGCGTACTCAGTGTTATCTTAACATTAGTTTAACCGATTTGATCGTCCCATAAAAAGTCTTGTTATGAAAATCATGTATTTCATATCAATCAGATTAAATGGAACACTTGATACTAATTTAAAAATAATGTACATATAAATTTAAATCTGATGAAGCCTTCTAAAGGTGAAAGCCGGTTTAGGCTGTAAGGTAAATCTTTACGATTTTACTTATAAAAAACTTAGTGTTCCGAGTCGTCAAACAATAGTGATATTTAGTTAAGTAATGGACACGTCATGGACAACGAAATCCAAGAATCATTATCAAGTTCTTTCTACAAGTTGGTTGCGAAGCCGAAAGGCCTCGTTCGAGGGAAAATTGTACATAGCAGAGAAGCAACAAAATACGGCAAAGTTGTTATGAAGACTGCTAACACAAATAAAATATCTGATACCTCTTTTTTGTAATAGTTTTTTTTTCAATAAAATAAAGGAAACTGACTAAACAAGAATAGTAATGAAAACAAAATTGTTTATTACATAGTTTTACATTGACGATTATTTACAAAAAAATCTTAGTTTACAGGCTATCTGCATTTACTTACAATATATCTTACCATTTGCAATCAAAATATATTACATTTGTTATAAAACTTCAGGATCTTAGATTATGAATAGCATATTGCAATGCTGGGCTAAACATCGCTAAATAAAACAAACTTATTTAATTTTTGACGCACACCAAGTTTTCTTTTCTTTAGCTATACTAAAACACAATTCTGTAAAATAACTACCTATTAACATTACTAACCTAATTTCATGAGTGTCTTCACCATAATCATTGTTACAAGTATGGCCTTTAAATATGTTAGTAAAGGTTGTACACCCTAATATAATCTTTTTTGTATCTAAATTGTTTTTCTCAATGTTTTGTTTATTGTTCAAAGGGGAGTACATAAATTTTACTACCCTGATTACATCTGAGGAAGCCCTGACCAAGTTTCCTTTTTGAAATATAATCAACAAAATGGGTGTAAGGGCTAAGGTTGCTGTCATCTGTTATCAGCAGTCTTATACATTCTTCACATTTCAACTTAGAACTAATTTTTCTAGCAATGAAACCAGACAAGTAGAAAAGAATATTATCTTTATAATAAGAGTTTTTATTTTCCAGCAGACATTTAATGTTTTCAATCTCTTCTTCATAGACGCTGACTGAGTTTAGGTCCACTGTTTCTTCTGCTTCTGCAAAACTCATAACAGTATGAAATGTCATGTCAAGTTTCCTCAAGGCCCATTGAAACTGCTTGACATTAGGATTGTTATGTCCCCCTCGGGATCTTAAGCAGGAAAATAACAGGTCCAAATGATCTTGAGAAAACTTGTAAGTCAAATTATACTTTAATTGTGCCACAGAACCTGAATATTTTCAGTTTTTAACGTCGTTAAATATGCCAAAAAATTATGTAACATTTTATTGTCATTTTATAAATTCTTCATTACTTGCCCTTTGAAGTGCTGCTAAAATGGGTCCCTGCTATTAAAATAATCGAATAGTCTGTCTATAACTGTAACAATAATCGAAATTATATAACAGTTTCATTAACAAACACGGACATTTCCGAACTGAATTAAGTATGTAGTTAACAAAATATGGAAGCACGGCTGCATACAATGTGTAAATTGTGCTCAGTGATGCCTTCTTTCCTTGATGTGGTGGGGGGGGCTGCTGCTTTCCGCTGGACTGTTTTTTGCGCTTTCACTCCCACCTAGTGTGCTATCCAGTGTTATTATACATCGATGGCTCTTTCCTCCCTTTAGTTTTCAAATTTTTGAGCACTTCTGCAGGTAATTCATCAATCCCAACTGCCTTTCTATTTTTCATTTCCATCAACACCCTTTCAACTTCGTCTTCTATCATACTGAATCCCTTTTCATCATCATTTACTTCTATTTCCTCTTCCAGTTCCAATTTTACTGGTCTTTGATCTGCTTTATATAGATTTTCTATGTATTCCTTCCAACGTTTCAGCACTTCCTCATGTTCAATCGCTAGAGTTCCATCTATATTTGCATTTTAGCATAACTTTTCCTTTGAAAAACTAATTCCATTGCAACCTGATACATTATAAATAAACTTCAACAACTGCACCACGTTGCTGGCGACAATATATAAATATTTTTAAGTATGGTTATTATGCCACACATTGGTTGCGTCAAATATAAAGATTCTTAGAGACTAGCTCAACGTATTGGTGCGCATAACTACTCGTGAAGCGCGCGTAATTTTCGAATGTTGACTAAATAATTTATTCAAGACAGTATTGCATATACTCGGTAATTACATTGATTTATTGTGGTATAAATTATATTTAGATATATTTATTACTGAATACTTCCACTCATTTTGTATTATTGATTAATTTGCTTGGGCGCCAGAGCAGAGTATCTCAGGATTGTTATGAAATAATAACACTTCGTTCAGATACTAAGATTTATATTGTTATCTTCTTATTACTTAATACATCTGAGAATTAATCACTAATATCATATTTCCAATCTATACTCATTAATATTCTTTATAATTAATAACAAACAAAATTTTATTTATATCTAGTTTACGGATTCTTCAAAATCATATTAATCAAGTATTATTCAAATGAGCAATCAGTAGATTCAAATTTACTTCCTTAACACATTTAAATCTTCAATATTAATCAAAACATATATATATATCATAAATTCTTAACTACTACGAACTTCTATAATCTTCAATAGATTCAATTATTCAACTTCGTTACCATTTCTATAATTATTATAACTTGATTCCTTACTTTACTATACCATAACTCTCCAAACATGTCATATAGCATAAATTGTAATATTTAGTATCTGAACTCGTGGGTTTTTTGAGAATGAAATGAGTTATTTTTTGAGATGCTAAAATTATGTTAATTTATTGAGTTGAGAATCATAAATGATATACTGATACTTGTTGCTGGATTCCAAGTAAAAGAATGACGAACTGTAATCCTGCGTTGAACATCGCACTACACTTTGCACTAATCACGCTTGATTAAACCTTCTTTATTTACTTCACTCCCTCGCGTTAGTACTAGACGCCGCGCACTTATAAATAAGTATACTTCTTGCTGCAATCTATGCGCACAAGTTAAACATCTTCTGGTCCATACGTACTATCGCGCACACAAAATAAACTTCTTGATGACTGTAATTCTTTCTCAACTATTTAACCAAGATAATCTATTGATTTGAACTTAGAATTATAGTATTAAAATGCTCACATCGAGTGCCGCAGGTTTCCCGTGTTTTGCGTGAAAATTAAACTTAAGACTTCCTCATTTTGTTTGCTTCACTTGTTTTTTATAGTTTTCCGAGTCCTTCCCACACTACAGCTCTTGTTGATCATACTCCCATTGGCTTGACTTTGAAATATTTGCCGGTAAATTCGAACGTACCCATTCCGGTGCTGTATCTTTTTTGCGCTCACTACCAACGCTATCCGTGATTGGTTGCCAAAGAGCGGGCGATAAACTTACGCGGACGTTCGTTAGACTCCTAAAAAGTGACACTACTTTCTAAAATGGTTATCCTTATTGGCATGTCATCTATTGTCGGTTGAAGGACACAGTACTGTTGACCTAACGGTACATGGGCGTTTTTTGCTGTATTTACTCTAGAAAACATTTTATGCTTTTATGACATGTAAGGGTGTTTTGGGTCTATCGTAACTTATTTTGTAGGCGCCTGACTGTCGCATAGTCGAGCCTCTTTTGATTCAATTTTTCATTTATACTTTACTTACATCTATGTACATTAAAATGCTTTATATTATTATATATTGTTATAGTTACCATTAATAGTTGATTTATTATTTTGTGTATATATACATATTAAATTAATACACAGGTTCACAGTAACGTTTCAACATCATTTCAAATTTGCCTTCTCTCTCCAACGACTCTATCTCTTCACATTTATCTTTCAGCCAGTTTTCCCTAGTCTTCTCGCTAGTCTTACACAGCAGTAATGTATCTAAAATTTGTTCTTGGTGGGGAGGGGGTGTACCAGCTTCATATAAAAGAAAACCCAAGACTAATCAATATTACAATCTTCAATGAGGCTGAAAAATGTGATAACATCCTGAAGTCAATCCCATGAAAGTAAATGATAATGCATTCAAAGTATCTGCTATTGAAACATTGTTTACAAGATATTTATTGACATTTTACATTTTTTTAAATAACTACAGTTTTAATAATAAAAAAAAAGGTAAACCTAGAAAATTTTATACATCAGAAAAAGATACACTGTCTGCAAATGTTTTAAGAGTTTCATGTCTACTTGCCTTGATTTTTTTTTTTTTGCCATTTCATTGACATCTTCCTGGGTCACTAAATTGATTTTGCTATGTCATATTTCAAGCATATAGGTGTACAAATGCTGTGTGATAAACCTGTTTGTATGTTAGTGTAGAAAGCTGGAAAATGATAAACCAGCCTAAAATTAAGAAATTAACAAAATTCTTAGTCAAATTTTTTAACTATCTTGAGGGGGGTGCGGTCCCATTCACCCCCCCTGTAAATATGTCCCTGGCACAATATTTAACAACAATCACATGTATGTTGCTTAAAATTAGATTAATCTCTATCATGGTTATTAAGCTAGTCACTATAACTGTGTGAAGGAAATAGGAACATTTTAAGTGTTCACAAACCAGAAGTATTGAGTCTAGTGTGCCTTTATTTAAAAGTGCCCTGGCATGTTAACAGTAGATAAAATTTTTCATTTATCGATACAAATATTTGTATTAACTTTATACGAGTGTTTATGTGAGAATAAAATATAATACTGTAAAGGGACTTATACACTTAAATATACCCGCCCAAAATCTTACCTACCTTCTCGATGTATTCTCGCACCTACCTTACTTCAATAGCACTTTCAGGATCGCCAACATATTTTTTGGTTAATATGTGAAACGTGACAGGGTCCCTTGAAAAAAAAAACACTTGACTATTTTAACACATTGTTCCCTGGTATCAGAAGATTCTAAGCTCGTTAGGCGAGAATTTAACAATGGAAATAGATTAAGGTTGCAGCGCGATAATTACATTCAACACGTGGTCATTGTGAAATAGAAATTACCTTTTATTTTCATTTTTTTCTTTGAATTTCCAACGGGCCGATATATAAGGTGATTATTAAATCATCCAACATGGAACATCAATGATCATTAATTAGACAAGATACGTTACTTAAATCTATCAAAGCAAACCAGTACTTCTTTCATGCTCTCACTCACTCTCGTAAAACCTCCCTTAGTTTCAAGCTCTCATTGCGTTCTGAATTTATTGTTTAATACTGGGTGCATGGTTGTAGCTAGCTGTCTGGTCGATTTAAGTACTTATCTGGATACGTTAATCCACATGTGGAGTAATCACTCTTGTAGTTCACCTTTTTCAACACTCGCTAAACTGTTAACTGTTAGCTAAATTTGGACGATTACTTTTGATACTTGAAGAAACTTATTTCGCACTGTTCTATATGCATTCTTCACTGTTTAAAGGCCTAAATTGATTTTGTCCGCGGATTGGGTTAACACAAGTCCACGGCGTAGAGAAGTTGATCGTAAACTGGCTAATAGCGATTGGTCAGCGTATACATTACGGGCTGGTCACGTGGTACCCCCACTTTGCTGGCCGGACCATATAAAAGATTCTAGAATATTTTCGAAGTGTCTATTGCATCTCAGTATTATAAAACACTTGTTTACATCATGATATTATCATGATGTCAGTCAAAATATGAAATTCGTGCCCATATATGGTTACGTTTATTTCGTTCTGTGACGTCAATGACTCACACGGTCTGATTCATTCCATTCCAATTTCGAAAGTCATATTTAGTTTTACCCAGATCGGATTATTACACCATATGAAATAATTGTCCCCTTTTTGTACTGTCACAATACATGTGACTGTTAAGTAGTTTTGGGCAATGTTCAGTCGGGGGTTATTTTGTGTATTGCAGTAACTTTGGAATTTACATAAAATAGTTGAAGTAAATAAAACATTTGATACAGATATGACTACTTGTGTCTTGACTGATGCCCATTCTGTTTGAGCAAACTGACGTGGCTATTGTGGTGCATGGAATAAATTGCAGCTTTGTCCTGTCTTTATTTACAGAATATTTTAGAAACGGTGGTATTTGCAAAACTTGATTATTTCGATCTGAACTTGTCTGGTGTTCTGGTATAAACAGAAACCATCCTTATCAACTTTGTGTTCAGCGTCAGTAGTGTTGTAATTAGTTAATCATGGACAACAAAATCCAAGAATTTCTCAACTTATTTTCAGAGCACAGTGTGAAAAAAACTGCTCTAAATAATTTTCTTCTTGTTCCTACCTTCACTTAAATATTAAACTCTTCAGTTCTTTCCGATTAAATAAATACAGACTCACTGTTTGGGTCCCTCTACAAAAGTTACAAGTAGGCTTCTAGCTGAACACTGAAACTTTATAGAAAAAACTAAATAGCCTTATGTGCATTATTTTTTGGCTTTGGGTGCATCAATTCTTGGTACTGAGCAAAAATAATATAGTAGACTAGAGAGTGTATAGTTAAAGAGTAGGTTATAGAAAAGAAATGTGTGCCTTCTTCATGATATGTTCACGATGTGTATCTTCATGATACAGAAGAACTTTTTACCACTCTTAACATTTAAGCTTACTTGGTGGTGAAGTTTATTTTAAGGTAAGTGACTAACAGCATTGGTTGGTTTAAAAAAAAGAAATGCCTTGTGGACTTATTGTGTACAGTGCTACATGATAGGAATTTTCATTGTGGTGTTAATAAAAATATGTGGTGATTGAACTTCTTGGCAGAGCCTAAAATACAGATCTTTTATGACAAGCTCGAAAATGTGTTAGAAATTTTTAAAAGATGTTAACATTATAGAAAAAGTAAAATTTGAATACAGTAGAGTCTTGGCATTAGCTAGTTATTGGTTATAGAGAAACATTTTCCACTAGTATTTTGGTTTAACCCAACTAGTTAATGCTTAATTCCATTTTAATGAATAAGCCACATATTATCCAGCTTGCCATTGTGGGATTGGAGTAGATTTATGGAAAACAAAGGTATTAAAGTGCAAGTATAAATCATAAATTGATTTTTAGTTTTTATTGGTCACAGGTTTCAAAAACTAAAGTAAATGTGTTTTTGAAACATTATTGGGCTTGGGTGGTTTTACCATTAATCACTAAATACCGATGCCATTTATTCACCGGTATTAGATATAATTGCGAGGAAAACGCTAATATAGCCAAATTTTTCAGTCGGATTTTAATATACTGACCTATCCCAAATGTAGTTTGCATTCTGCATAACTTGGGCTAGATTTAGCCGGTATGATCAAGAAATGAATCAACTTTTAAAAACGTGGATTTTTTGTGAATTTTAATCGCAGAAGTCATCTAAATTGGAGCATAAATTCAATCAGTGCAATTCAAATTATAGCTAGATTTATTACGCTGATGCGGCATTGTAACTTCACAAAAAAAAGCCAATTGTGGCGGGCGCAGGTTATGCAACTTTGCCAGGTATTTTGCGCCTCTATTATTCAAATTTTTTTACATTTGTGACTTCAATATGAAAGAAATTGGAGGCGATAAGGTTGTCGTTGCTGGATATTCTACTGGTAAATGTTAATAAAAATAATCTTTGGATTTTGTTGTCCTTGACGTGTCTGTTACTTAACTAAATACCACTATTATTTGTAACGGTACAGAATTGTATGCAGCCCTAGTTTTAATTTTATATCAATTCAGTCAATCTTTAAAATTGTTAACTTTCACCTGTGGGGAGCCCCAGTAACCAGCAATGCACATTATTAGCCTAAACAATTGCCCAGACGTATTGCGTAACTGCCCCAGCAGCAGGCTTTTTGTGAATCACAGTCTGCAGTTTGTCATCAGAGAGTGAACAGTAGTAAGCAGCATCAGACAGTAAAGTGGTGATTTGAATTAAAACAGTGGCCTCGGGTGAAAGATAGGCCGTAATGAAGAGTAGGCCTATCTTTCAATGCATTGAAAAGTGTACAAACAATAGCGCGGTCACATAGTTAAAAACAGTTCAAGTCACGTATGTCGGCCGACTTTTGTTGTGAAGCTGGGCGACAAAATGTTATAAAAGTGGAATTTAAAACTCAACTATAATATGTTAAACTAAATAAGTCTGAGTATACCGTGACAGTGAATATATTCATAAATAACAGTTCGGAGTGATGAGTGACACCGTGAGTAACACGTGACGGTGGTGAAGGGGTCTGGAACGCCGTGGACTGGTTAAGTACCTTTCAGAAACAACTAAATCAATTTTATAACTATACAAAATACTTGCAAATATTGCTCTATTAACAGGGGTTAGAAAATAAAAATGTAAAAAAGAATGAAAGAGAGTGTGACAAAGTACTGGGTCATTATTAAGGTTAAGAAAGTTGTTAGAGTCAGTTAAGAATAATAATCATAAGAATTGTTTCATTACTGTTTGATATACCGGTACAGATAACTTTATATGTTGTTTATGCTCAACGAAACAAAAAACTTTTAATCAATGTAGTAATCAACCAACCTAGAATTTGATACGTTATGGCATAACTGTAAAACATTACATTAAATAAAATTCAAATAAGTTGTTTTAGCCAGAAGAAACTGTGTTATTATATTTCATAACTCAAACCCAGGTAACCTGTCTGCAGCTGTTTTCGTCTGTACGACTCTGGACCCGAATTTAAAGGTAAAAAATTAATTATTGATGTTACAAATTGAGCAGTTACATTGGCCCCGAACTAGGGACCCGAGTTATATAATTTTCCATAAATAGTGAGTAGTTACAATATTAACGACTCGGAACACAAAGTTTTTTATAAGTAAAAACAATGTTTTACCTTACAGCCTGAACCAGATTTCGCCTTTAAAATTCTACACGTACACACGAAAACAAAAACATCCTAAACGAACAGACACAATTCAAATCGCACACATTATTCGAACATATCTCATCCCACACACACACAGCATCGAAATTCGATTCCGTCGCCCACAACAGGATGGACAGTGCTATCAGCGGCAGCCTCTGAAGAAGCCTTTTAAAGGTGAAAACCTGTTCAGGCTGTAAGGTAAAACTTTGTTTTTAATTATAAAAAACTTTGTGTTCCGAGTCGTTAATATAATAGTGGTATTTAGTTTAAAATAATCTGTATTCACCATTGTGGTAGGTAAAATAAAATGTATACTCTTTTCAAGTTTACATTGTGGTTTTATATTTTGGACTGAATTATTATTGCTAGTTAGCACAAGAAAGAATACAATGGAATGTAAATTATTAGATTTGTTAAAAAGTCAAACCGATTTTGTCCCCTCCCATTGAATGTGAACAATTTCATTTGTAATGTCAAAAAAATTTATAGTGATATATTGTACGAAAAGTATGATAAAAGATTAAGTAAAGTTATGCATTTCTTTTATACCAAATAAATCTTTGTATACAAGGAACAGCCGGAGCTATGCAACCCACAAAAGAAAGTAAAGTTCTGGGGCAGAAAATTGTCAATTGGTATTAGGTTAGTAGCCACATGCAGGAGGTATCGAGTATAACTCGCAATCAGTGTGCAATACGCATGTAAGCAGCTTCGAATGGTTTCATGCGTAACCAGGTTAGTCACATTGGTACTAACCGCAACGCATTGTCTCCTATACTTTGCTACAAACCTGATACATATCAAGTTAATTTTGCTCAAAGAACAGCCCCAAAATTGAAGAAAATTGTCAATTTGTATTAGGTTAGTAGCCACACGCAGGAGGTATAGAGTTAAACGTGAAAATCAGTGTGAATTACGCATGTAAGCAACTTTGAATGCTTTCATGTGTAAGTCACACTGGTACTAATCGTTTCGCATTGACTCCTATACGTTGCTACAAACCTGATACAAATAAAATTAATTTTCCTCAAGAACAGCCCCAAAAAATGAAGAAAATTGTCAATTTGTATCAGGTTTGTAGCAATGTATAGGAGACCGAGTTTCTGTTTAGTACCAGTGTGACATCCTCATGAAACCATTCAAAGCTGCTTATATGCATATAGCACACTGATTTGTGTTGTTATTTGATACCTCCTGCATGTCGCTACTAACCTAATACAAACTAACAATTTTCTTCATTGGAGTATTGTTTGAGAAATCATTCTATCGGGTTTTGTAGCAGCCGGCTACGCACTAACCATCCCCGCTGGATGTCATGACGGACAGCAAGTCAAAAAACGACAGTGCGTAGCTTTGACATCCATCCGCACGTCATGTATTTGAAGTATGTGCACAAGAAATGAGTCCAGCAAGACCACCAGCTCAAGCCGCAGGATGTGCAGATGGACCGTATGTAGTGTTGACAAATGTCAACAAAAATATAATTAATAGATGCATGGGACGTATTCTAGGCAGATTACATGAATAAAAAAATAAAAGAATGACAACTATAACTAAAGAACGTCTGGCACGCTCGACTAGTTACATGACAGTGTGGTGCGCACATCCATCACCGATGTCGGGCATGCTGTACAGCGGCGATGGATAGTGTATGTATAGCCAGCCGGCTAGGAAACAATGCATTGCAGTTAAATTGACCGAGTCCAATGGCCTGTATTTTGGCAGAAACTACCGTAGTTGTATCAGGTTAGACATGGGTAGCAGACGTCACGAGGGTTAGCAGTAACCAGTTCGGTTGAAGTCGGCTTGATTGTTTTCACTTAATCGTAGTTTCTTATAATAAAGTTAAGAACTAGTAACGTCACTTATCGTGCACGATATTTGTAATAATTTTAACAATAAAAATTTTGATGAGACCGGAACATGTTTTTAGGCTTTAAAAATAAGATTTCTAGACTGGGAAATCAAAAGTGCGTAAAAAATATAGTCTTAACATCACCTGGAGCGTTACATTTTTCGATTACGTTACACATTTTGTGGAACCCCCCCCCTCATATTCAATGTTTCGTCAAAATTCTCTTTTTTTAACCTGTTCAATTTACGTGTATCGTGGATCTGCAGAAATGTAAACGCTGTTATTTCTGTTTGATACAACCAAAACACAATTGTGAAGAAACTAATTCATAAAGTTTTATTATTATAATTTTTCTATAACGGTGTGCAACAGTGTTAATTCTGTTTGTGATTATAACACTAATTTCTTTCATACTTGTTTTGGTGTCCTTAATAATGATTTTCAAAAAAAAATTATTGCTGCATATGTAAAATAGCCATGTAATTCGGAAAAATAAAAAGTACACAATATACAAAGTTGCATAAGCTCCCCCCCATCATTCCATGTGTGCACGCGCATTCGTCTGGTTTTCAAACTTCACACCAGCGCGTTTTCATCGATTTACTATAGACAGTTGTGTAGCACATTTTTTCGTCCTCTAGCCAACAAATATTGGAAGTTTATTCCAATCGTGCAAGAGTTTCTAGTAATTAGCATTTTTTGCTTTAACACAAATGTTATGGTCAATGACATCAAACATAAAAAAATGCTCATCTCTCCCTGTCTGAATTTGCACTTGTAAATTTTACCAGGTTGTCAGTGTAGATAACATTTCTTAGATGGAGTCTTATGGAACAATATTAAACCCTTCCATACGGCATACGAGGCCGTGTGGCCAGCACTATGCTTCAGCCGCCCATTATTATCCCCAGGTACTCATTTTCAGCAGGCTGAGTCGACTTGGGCTTAAAGGTGCCACACCCACTGGTCTACGGAGCCGCCCCTTTTTTAAAATATAACCAGTTAAAATAAATTTGGGTATGTGTATAAGGGGTGAAAATGTTACTTTTATTTCTGTTGGATGATTTCAAACCATCCCCCACGCCATCAATATTACTTTGAATTAGCGAAAAATTTTTAAATCTGTTCACTTCCAATAGAAGCACCTGGATCCCATATGCTTTCTGTTGATATTCGCCATAAGCATCAGTTTGCAATATCGTACACATTACCTGGATTCCTTGTTTGTTGAAATCTCTGCTCTCAGCCGAATTCATATTAGAATTGATTGCTGTGCTTTACGATTCCTTGAATACTTAACGTGTGTACAATGTTTTAATGAATGAAATAATGAAACCATTTATGTAACAGTAAAATTTTTTGTTTTGTAGACTGCAATAGTCCGCTCAAAAAAATATAATTGAACTGTTTGTATTACAGCCTTTAATGGTTGGTTTCAAAAAGTATTATGTTAGTATCATAAACCTTTGTTATGACTTCCCCGGATCTCATGTTTTTTATACCAGCACTAGAAATTTTCAAGCTATTATTATTGTTTCTGGCTGTTCCAAGTCCATTATTAGATTATAGATAGTATTTTATAAAACAAAGATTGTGTTGAAGTTGATATAACCAACACTAACAGAGGTTTGTGGAGGGGGAAAAATTATTGTACACAGTAGTAAAGGACGGCTTCATTAATTCACTAGAAACCCCCACCAGACTGTATTATAAAATATGCTGAAAAATAAATTATCTTAAGCACTGTTAGTAAGGAATGGTTATCTTGTACAATACAGAATACCATTGCTTACTACCTCAGCAATGTCTATACGCTGTTTTGTAGTTTCAACTATGTAACTGTACTTCTTTTGTTTATGAAAATCTTTTGACATGTAATAAATCCAAAAAAAAAAAAATGCTGGTGAAACCAGGCACAAGTGAGGTGCCTAGTATCAAAAGCCGCCAAATCCATTTTTTCTTATAAATTTCACCTCAAGGAATTCAATAAAAACATTATTTTTGATCAAAAGCTGACACATCCTATTAAAATACTCATTCAAATACGAGGCTTAGTTTCAAAATCCGCCAAATCCAATGGCTGTTTTGGAGTTCTGTTTCAAACTCAGCCAAATCCCTGACAACCGATGAGAGCTTCCCGTTACATCACATGACTTCCCAGGATGCACTCACTACATGTTTGTTTACAGCTTCTTCACATATCATACTGGTTTAACCTTTTTGATTGTGAGTTTGCAGTTATATTGTTGTTTTGTGAAAATAAGTTTTTGTAATAAAGATTATTAAAACTGGTGTTATTTATCATACTTTTGAAATGGAGAGTACTGGGAGCTAATTTAAAAGTGGTCTCTGGAAATGAAGCTAGGAAGAAAACACCTAACAGGAATGGAAACGTGACAAAACAAAGAAAGATGTTATTAAAAGAAATGAAATGGAAACTCAATGCTAAAGCATTTTACTCTATATTAAAATCTGATGATAATGCAATATTCATAACTTTTGGCTATAAAAAAAAACTCACTTCTGCTCAGATTATCTGATCAGTCTGCTTACTTCAGCAGACGGTATTCTTTTTATAATTTCGCTATAGTTACAGGAAATTCATCATGCAAACTGACAAAGGAAAATGTTGAGTGCTACACATGGTGTGAAAGTGAATTTCCTAAAAATTCAAATATAATTTCTTCTTGTGTGTGTACCATCATCTAGTGAATATGGATTTTGAAGGGAAAACAGTGGTTAAGTGTTTTTCAGATGGGTGTGATGGACAAAATAAAAATATCATACTCATTGCTATGCTAGAAAAGTGGCTAGTCACTGATGCTCATGAACAAGTGAACATTTCCTATGGCCATTCATTCATCCCACCCAACAGAGTATTCAGTTTAATAGAAAAGGACCTGAAAAAGAATGATACTATTCTTCAGCCATCGGAGTATGAAGAAATTCTTGGGAGACATGTGACAGTACATAAGTAGGAACTACTGTTACAACTAAGGATTGGAAATGTAAAGCAAAGAGTCCAAAAAACCTGGCCAGTGGCACTTTAAGTTCAACTCATCGAAAAGGATCATTTTAAAAAAGGCTAACCTAAAAAATGTTTTGGTCCAAGGTGAAGTTTTTTATAGAAGTGAAGCTTGTAAAGCTTAATTTGTCACTAAACCCAAACTAAACACGACACACATTAAACTAAAGACTTTAAAGAAAAGAGTTTGCCTGAATCCTGCTAAGGTACCTATGTATCAAAATTACTGTCAAAACATTTTTGAGAAGAATGGAGGAATAATGAACTGCTTAAGTTTTATTCTGATTTAGAAACATAAAAACCTATTGGACTACAACGAAGAAGACGTAGTTTATGGGAATGAAATAGACACAGATGTAGTGTAATAGAGAACAAATGTAAAAAAAAACTAATTTTAGACTTTAATGTTATATTGAAAAATGTTAAGTAACTGTTAGTTAACTGTGATGACGTCTAATTAAGAGACATTTTTTATAAGGTAGTAATAAAACTCAATTTTCAGATACTCGTGTATTTTTTATTTGTAGCCTAAATTCAATTATGTTAAGTAACCAACATTAGAAAATAAATTGTATTAGATAGGTAATAAACACCCTTTTTCAGCTATAAACATATTTCAATTCTTTCATTTCTTAGTTTCAAAATCCGCCAAATCCCAGTCTTGGTATCAAAACCTGACACATAAAAAATTCTCAATTTTATTTCTTAATTATTTTTAAAACTATATTCCAGATTAGTTTGATATCTCAACATTATATCCTGAATGACTAATTGATATTTTTAATGTTAAAACTGATTTACTCTGATATGGTTTTTTTATGGACAGTTTTTTGCCATTTGCTAACAAATTGGGTGAATGGATTTGGCGGATTTTGATTCTAGGCACCTCAAGTGCATTACTTCATATAACAGTGTGTTGTACAAGTGATACCAATTACTGAAATGTCAAACTTCTGTATGCTGCTGATCTTGCTGTTTGGTAGAAGATCCTGTTACAACACGAAATCTATCAATACAGAGAAATCTCTCAGATACCAGTGGGTTACTATTTGCACCCTCAACCCGTTGGGACTGTTCAATACTTATAAACTCAAGTATTTAACATTTGGCATTTTCAGTATTTAAAAAATTAGAGAATAAATGTGTTCATTTATCAAATGATCTGTTGAAATACTAAAATTTAGTCAATAAGTTAACCGAGATGTTCTAACACCTAATATCCATTCTTGAGCAAAACTGAGGTAAATTTAAAGTTCTTTTTTGCTAGTAAAATCGAATTTGATTGAAACAACCAACAAATTAGCGTTTTAAAATGTGTAAAACTGCAGTCTGAACCAAAAACCACCATTCTAGTTTGGAGTTGTAAATTCGATTAAAAAAAACATCAAAGAGCAGCACAAAACTTTGCATAGAAATTCCAGTTTGATATTTGGCACTCCTCACTTATACACAGTACATTCTATACATATGTACGTTTAAATGTATACATACATTCTTTGCCTAAAAGAATTTCTGGTCCTATTCTCCTGTGGTTTGGGATTAGCTGTGTTCATTTGTTGTTTCGCCCTTTTTTTCAGTTTAACAGTACAGTGTGTGTGTGTGTGTGTGTGTGTGTGTGTGTGTGTGTGTGTGTGTGTGTGTGTGTGTGTGTGTGTGTGTGTGTGTGTGTGTGTGTGTGTGTGTGTGTGTGAAGCTTCCGTGGGCAAACCTAGGATTTCATTTTGGGGGGGGATTTTTTTGCGTTTGAAAAAGTCTTCAATCATAAACTTCCTTTTTGACATGTTGAACACAACAAATAAAGGCAAATATCATGTATAAAAACGCTAGTCACTTTAAACTACACAGTCATAAAGGAAAAAAAACACAAAACACAAAGCGATATTCACCAGAGTGAGGTTAACCTCAGACCATTTTTTAATTTTTTCAAATTTGGTGGGGGGGATATATCCCCCCTGGAAGCTTCTGTACTCTGCAAAATCAAGTTTAGGTTACAAACCTACACAAGGCATTCCAGTGTTCAATGCAAGAATATTTCAATAACAGTAGAAGTTTAGAGATGAGTAAACAAAATTTATAATTACATCTACCAGTTATATTTACTGTATAATGTGCATTATAAAGCCTAGTGGGAATAGATTACTGCTATTGTAAGTTAACGAAATACGGTATATTTATTTTTATGTTTATATTGTAAATAAATCGATCGAATACGGTGTATACGTTAACTTGTAATAAAATAAAAGTGTTGCTGCTGTTATTTAAAATTATGTTTGTGTTTAAAATATTAAAGGTCTTGTTTCAACAAAGTTCAATTATGTGTGAAATATTCTTTTGAAATAAATCAAAGTTTGAAATAGTTGTTTCTAATTGAAGGTTACTAACATGGTAAAGTAATTTACAATGTAACATTCGAGGTTACTCACAGTGTGTTTACAATGGTGTAATTATACTTGTTTGAAACGAATCCCCTTATATGAAACAAATAAAATAGTTGAGTTGATAATAATTAAATGCTAAATTTGCTTAATTTGAAATGTAAAATACAATAGTTGGTTGCTTGATATTGATGAACGTCTGGTTGATATTGGCTGTAAAACTTCTACTCCAGGTTACTGATAGTCTTAGTACGTTACGTCTCGTAATGTCTGGACAATATAAATAACTAAATATACTTTCACGTACCTGGTCGTGTTTTCTAGAAGTTCACTAAGCTGTCAACTCAGTTTACAAACACCAACTCACTTTAGTAGCAAGGTTAGATTGCCTTGTTTGCTAGTTAGTGGGCGCCACACGGATTTATTTAGGGAAAATCCCGTGTAAAACCCACAAATAGAATTACTGAATGATTAAAAAATTTTAAATAATGGTGTATCACCTTTATGGCAATGCTATTCCAAAATATTAAAACACAACTGAAGGTTGTTCGAGTTTTCTTAAGGAAATATTTAATTATCATATAGAAATAAATCAAATCGAGTGATACTGTTCATAATGGGTTTTATTTACACCCTTATAGAGAATTCAAAAACAAATATAATGAAAACATACAAGGTTGTACAATTATAAATCAGTTATTATATGCCTCATATGGCTTGCTCAGAACATGAATTATAAATCTGGCTAAGTCCAGATGTTATTTATTTTTTAACATTAAAATTATGAAAATCTCAGATGTGAATTCTTTGAGACACGAAAAAGAAAATTATGCCTACACAATATCTAATGATTTGCTGATAAAATATTGATTGATAATGTTTTGAGGTTACTTTCATTAAGTAAACAAATAAAAAATGACCTGTTGAGAGATCGCGCGTTCGTCAACGCTTGCTTTTTGATTTACAAAATTTATCATGTGAGAACACTTACAACTAACATACAGCTTAATTCATAATAACAAATTCATATAATAAATTGAGACGTGGTGTAATCTTGAAATGTTTCTGTGTTTTGCGTCAGTACAGATCAGTGTAGAAAAATTGTACAGGTTATGGCGCTCTGATAAAAATGAATAATGATTGCACTGTTACCTTTTGGTTTTAATTATTTAATTAAAACTCATTAACCACTTCGGTAATCGGATTATAATGATTACCGGGTTTTGCACAACACACGCACCAGAACAGAATATTGCGATCCTCTTCTGACTCAATGGATCATGAATGATAATAATTAATTATTTTCTGTTCATTATTTCCCGCAGAAAATTGAAATAATACTGCACATAATCACTGCTGTTTTCTGTAGATTAACTTGAAGTAGTTGTTTCTTGGTGTTGAACTATTTATTTCGATGTATTATGTAGATGACGCTAATAGTTATTAAAAATGTAGAGATAGCGAGCACACGTCTGTGCTGTATGAAGTTTGGTAAGAGTCTGTTGAGAAATTCGTTGCTTCCTCTTATATACCCTCCTTGTCGATCGGTCTTAGGTAAAAATGTTAATTACTAACTAATTTTGTGATTGGTCCTGGCAGGTGTGACGAGTATGACGTAGTTTTATTTTGGCCGTTAAAAACGGATTCCAACCGCCAAACTGTGAAATGATTGACAGCTTGCCGTTGTTGTTGTTATTCGCATACAGATTTCTGATGCCTTTTTGGTAAATGATGCTAACATCTTTCCCGCACTTAATACAGTTGCGATTGGGTCGATATCGCCATCAAATTAAAGATCATTTTTTCTTCTTTAATTTGACATCACTCGATACCAAGTTAACTTCACTTTGACCGACATTGTTATAAAATCAATGTTCGGGTACACCATTTTCACTGTCGTCTGCTTTTTCTGAATCGCCGATTTTACACTTTGGTTAATATTGTTTGTGTTCACATATCATTTTATTATTCAAACGTTTATGTGGGAACACCATTAACTCTGTACTGACATTTTTACTGAACATTATGAGTACACCTAAACTTTATACACTGTAATGAACGATCCTAATTACTATGACATTTCGGTTTATGCTAACTCGTTCTATTCTACTATTTAACAATTGAATTATGATTAAATCTATCATTTTAATAATGTTTTTTCTCATGTCAGAGCATAACAATTGTTTTGTGTATTCTAATTTACACTTACGTTAACTCCTAATAATTAATTCACTGACTAATGCTTGGTCTAGACATTGTTAAGATATATCGCTCATATTGGAATTTTGCCTTAACAACACTTATTGGTTCTCAATTCGGTAATTTGTTGAGGTACTTTACTTGTGTAAGATTCCCTCACACAGATGGTTTTTCTTTCTCATCAGTATCTTTGAGATTGAAATATATTTTTGTTCTCACTCTGTAGCCATTGCTCATCTTAGTTTTGGCATTCATAATTTACTAGTCATGGTTAAATTTATTATCAGCAAAATGCTAATTCTGATTTCACAGTATTCAGATGCTTATTGATTTACTTTTTTATTTACATATAATATTCGGTTTACATTAACTACTGACTTGATTGACAGCTGAATGTAAATTTACTCTGTCCATCAGTTTGTGTTAGTCTTTGTCTGGTTGTAGTGTCAAACAGTATTTGGGTTTACTGCTTCATGTGGTACTTCTGCTTCATTCTTCTTTCTTGGTTTCTCCTTTCTTGGTTATTCTTACTACTATATTCCCTATTTACATTGTTGTTTTGTCCTTACAAAATCTGATAACATACATTTAGGTAAGGTAACATTTTGTTATGTTACACTATCTCTAAGAAAACACAACGACCAAACATCATGTTGCCAACTTGAGAGATTTTACTGTACATTTGTTGTCAACTCTGGAAACAAGACACTAAGGAGACAAAGCTGTGAAAATTTCAAGAAAAAAAATCTTTTCTTTTTGTTTAATTACATATACATACAATGCTGGCAAAGTTTTTCCACATATAAGTATTTCATGAGAGGTCAATGAACCTCCTTCAAGCAAACATTTCAAGTCTTTTAAGATTGTTTATAACATAAGGATTCTGGTAGAAAATAAGGAGTACACAAAGCAGAGAGAAGAAAATGCAGGGAAAGACACGTTGCGAAATACATTAGAAAACAAATTACAAAATTTTAATTAGTGAAATAAATGTATTTTTTTATACATGCATGCATAAGTTTCCAGTGAAACATGTTAGAGCCTTGAGGTTTTTAATGTTTTTCATAATACTGTTTACACTAAACAGGAAATTAAGGACTGCTATCTAATATAAGTATTACATATTTCAAAAATAAAAAAACTTTTATACTTGATATAGAACTTCCTTAAAAAAAACACCATATTTTTCTATTACCAATGTATATGTTTAATTGGGTTCATACTATGCTTTATGTATTTAGTTTTCATGAAGTAAAAGTTTCACAAGTACACCTAACGGTTTTGAAATAAATGCATCTATCTGATAAGTAACAGTCTACTTAATTATAACTGACATGGGACACACCTTCACAGCCTGGCCCCCCTGGTCAACTTAGTAGTGATAAAAAAGGAAAAAACTAAAAAAAAAGGTCTGCATTAACTTACTGTTTTTCCAAATGTTCAACTGGAAAGTGAAGACATATAAACACTATTAAATACTAATATCACCAGCATATTTTATCTGTGTGTCATGTGACAGGTAAATGTAAAATATTATGGAAGTGGTTTGTAACAATTTAGATACATATTATTGATGTCAAATAAAAAACAAAACATAGAATAAAAAAGAGTATTTCAAATTGTATACAGTTATAATTAGTATATCAGAACATTTTTTAAAAATTGTGTACCATTTACCAGTGCTACTTCTACAACTATTACCTGAAAATTACTATAAAAGTCTTTCTATAACTGGTGTTCTAGACAATAAATATCTGAGCAGTCAAAAGGTTAAAATAAAACTAATTGGTATTGTATACAATATATTAAACACAGTTATGGACATCAAAATATGGCTGTCCGCTCAGGGTTTTTGGGGCAAAATATTTCTTTATAAAAGATATCTTGTCTTATCTAAATACTCAGAAAAATAAAAACAATTAAATGACTCAACACTGTTTATGAAACTTTTTTTTTAATTTAAAAAAAGTTAAAACTATTATGAAGTTGGACTAATTTCTGTAAAGCATTGAAACTGCTGACAAGGAATGGATCTGAGAGTAAGTGGCTAAGTTTGGAGCCAAAACATCCATCATATATAAAAAATTCAGAAGACCTCAGCAATGACATTAAAGATGATAATATTGGTCTAATGATAACAAATCACTTTTTAATTCACTTTATATCTAAATGTGAACAATGATAGCTAAAGGAGTAATAATTTACTTGCGGATGGATCCCTTCGTCAGCTATCTAAATAAGCCTTTCCCTTGAAGATTTAATTGTTTGATCACCTACCATTGAGACTCCCAGTGATTTGCACCTTTCTGACTCGGTAAAAGAAGAGAGATAGATGTCATTTATGTTGGTAAATGACCTGAAGATGGCTTGACTGCCGAAAGCGCTCGTCAGTACCAAATCAACATAGTGGTTTGTATAAATTTACTAGTAGAAAGACAGATGTCAGTCATTCAGCTGAAGAAGTAAAGCAAGCAATATAAAACCAGCTTCACAGCAGACTTAAAAGATTATTTCAGGAAAATGTTTTTTGAAAGATTGGAAATTGAAAGTTTATTCAGACTGGACAAAGTACACAGGTATACAGGGAGAAATTTTAATGATGTAAAACTACCAACAAGTATCAGTACCAATATTTTATTTTCTAACCTTCCCTGATACATTGTTTTACTACTGAAACCAGTACAAAGCATAGAAAAACATGTAATGGTGTTTAACTGGTACATCTCATCTAAATTACAGTGAAACCTTCATAGACCGAATACTGATAATCCAAAAGTAAACTATACTACATATTTTCTCAAAAACACTTAATAATACAGTAATTCCCATTATAACAGACAGCTCTAAGAAACATGGAATGTTGAAAAATCAAAGACAATGACGCTAAAAAATGCTGGTCAACGTGAGCCAATTAAAAGACCACTTAAACAGGAATTTAAAAAAATAATCAATAAACAAAGTGTCACCCTATTATGATCAGTTGCAACACCTTCATGAGGTACTGAAGAAATTAACTCTAATCAATGTCAAATAAATATTAGTAATTCTTTTAAGCATATTGTAGCGGTACAGACCTATAGGGCTTTGATTAAATCTTTTCAATATTATTTGCAACCAAATACGTGTGGTGAATAGACTGTATCATCGAGACGGGTGTGAATTGGCTTTGGTATGCGTAGATTGCAAGGGGGGCGCGCCCGCGCTGTCAACCGCGCACTCGGACGGCCACTTTCCCAGAGTTTGGTCACGTATTAAGAAATTCTTTCGCTGTGTGCGTGCAAAAAACCTCGGTAGTCGACTATTAACATCTGAAGGCAGTGGACGCGATTAGTGGTGTGCGTCGCCGGCCGGGCAAAGTTTTATCTATTATTAAAAATGGGAAAATAGTTAAAAGTGAGTCGACTAAGAAACCTTTCCCCGGCCGGGTGAACACATAGGCGTGAGCCTAAACTTTAGTTTAATATCTTCAAAATTTTATAATGTGAACGAATAACAAAACACGGAGTTATACCAAGAGTATGAGTTCAGTTAACAGTGACTAAAACGAATTAAAGTACTCAAAATTAACAGTGGGAAACATTCGGACAAAAGTGAACAAAATTTCTCGAGATCAACAAGTGACTTGCAAGGACGCCGATACCACGTAACCGTATATTACACAATTTAATTATGAGAGTTTTAATAAAAAAAAAGCGCTAAATTAAATATGGTATGGGTGTGAATGAGAGAATGTGCAGATACTGGGCTGTCTTATCTATAGACATAAGAAAGAAATATTTAAGCTTACTAGAGTAGGTTAGCTATATTAAATTTCCGATGTAACATTAGCATCAGTATTTGTTCAAAGAAAAGGTAAAGAGTAGAAATTTGAAAAGAGAGAGAATATAAAGAAATGTATTAAAAAGAATAAATCCATTACATTATTTCACTTGATATATGTGTGTTAGAATAATCATTTCAAGTACCTAATTTCATTTTCTGTGCTGGTAAATTCGCTATACGAAATAGGGTTACACCACTAGACGATCTGGCCAGAGAGTAACAAATAGAAGGTAAGTGGGAGTTTAAGATCATTTTGTAATTAATTAAAACGTAGGAAACACGACAAATGGTGCCGTGACCAGGATTTGGAATAAATAATGTATTTATTCCAAATTGGCCTATTTTAAAGCACAGAGAATGGAATAAGGTTGGCGGAAGCCGAAAATAACTTACGTAAAATTTATGTAACATACGCAAAATAAAATTACAAGGTGTTGAGAAATTGTGCATGTTAGAGTACAAGTAAAATTTAATAAGTATTTAATAGAACAGTATAAAATGTCTGACAACGAAAAAGAAAATAATTTGATAGACTCAGGTATGAGTGAGAGTGGCCTTGGGTCAATGGACCCATCACCAAGTGTGGGCGAATTAAGACAGTCAATGCCAACAGCTGACTTGAGCGTTCAAGCAGTAACTAACGCTGACTTAACCGAATCAATTTTAATGAATAATGCAGAAGTACAATCTACTCCTGTAGTGATAAAAACAAATATAAAAGAAAAAGAAATGTCATTAGATGACATATTTGATTTTATGAAAGCCAATTTCAGTAAAGTAAATAGTAATTTCAATAAACAAAGTAATGACTTTAATTATCGTTTTGATGCCAATGACAAAAAGTTCGATACCAAATTTGACCAATTAAGTAATGACATTAAAGAGCAGAAAATAAGATGTAAACAACAGAATATTAAAAATGATATCAATTTTAATATCAAACTTAAAGAACAAAATATTAAGTTTGAGCAGAACATAAGTGTAAAGTTTGATTCTATGAGTAATGAATTATGTAAACGTATTGATGAACGTTTCCAGAGAGCCATAAAACGAATAAAAGATGATGACAATGTTACAAGAAATACCGGTAAGTGCAGTGGGAATGTAACTGAGAACAAGGTGAGTACCGAGAATTGTAATAATGAGTTAAAAAGTGATAACGAGATAATTAAAAATGTGTTAGAAAGTAAAGTGAACGATAACAGTGGAGATGCAGTTTTAGTGGAAAGAGAGAGTAGTAATAAGATAGTGGTTAAAGAGAGGTTGGGTTTACAAAGGGCAAATTTTTCCCGTGATTTAAATGGAGAAAAAACTCCAATAATGAGTTATGAGGACAGAGTTTCCTCCAGTAATTATGTGAGAGACAAGGTGTCTCGAAGTAGGTCCCCTTTTATGTATCATGAGTTCCCTGAACGAATCAGGATGGGTTATGATAATGTTATGTTGCCTTTTGTGTGGAGTGATAGAAACAAAGTGAGATGGTGTCAGGATGAGTGGTTTTGTGAGAGAGTGGTAGAATTGTTCACATTTAGAGAAAGAGAGATAATATTATTTGATGTTGTTAGAAGTTATGAAGAGCTACTAGAGAAAATAAAGAGAGAGAGAGTTAGTAATATTGTTGACTTACCTTGTTATGAAGATAGTGCAGAAATAAATAATAATAACGTTGATAATTATATTGAAGGCTTACCTGTGCTTAGACGTGGAGTATTAGTAGTAAATGATTTTGAAATTGAGAGATTAAAATACTCAAGGGTGATAGGTAATAATACAGACGGTGACAAGACCAAGATGTAGACAGGTTTTATGGTTTGATAATAATGTGGGAAAATCCAGTAAATTATTATATGGGTTGTACGGAACAATTTGAAATATTAGAGAACTATTATATAAATAATAATAATAAATTGAGTGAGAGTAAGGATGAGAAGTGTTATAAAAAAATAAGACTATTATACAACGATGGCGGTTAGATAAGAAATCAATAAATGGACATTTAAATATATTAAATATTTTAATGTATGGTTATGACCTTGCCGAATTTGAAAATGAAGTGTGGTAAAATTGAACAATTAATGATGAAGATTTGTAAATAAATTTTAGTGAAGTTAATTGTGTTTGTATTGTAACAAGTATGTAATGTAAACAGTGTGTGTAGGTAGTAGAAATTGATTTTAATAATAATAGTATTTTGCCAGACAAAATAAATAATGAGTGGGTAATTAATGAATTGTAACTGTTTTGATAATAATTGAAATATGTTGTGTTTTTGAATAATTGATTTGTAGTTTTTTTTTATATAAGTAAAGAATGGAATAATAAATTTTAATAACAAGATAATTCTTTTTGGAAATTAGATTTTCTTGAAAAAAAAAAATCATTGCAGTAAAGAAGTTTATGTTAAATTTTGAGGTTCACTATCAGTGGAAGAGAGGTCAGCTGATGCATGATGTATATCTTATGTTATCTTTGTAATCAAGCGTAGCTATTTTTGAATTTACGGTAGAAATAGGTTGTTTATTATAAATTTATTATAATAACTTTGTTTGTTATTGTATTGTTTATTATATTATATCATTTATTTGTTTATTATAAGTGTGAGTAATGTCAGAAGAATAAAGTAAATGTATTTGAAAGATTTTGTACAATTTTGGAAAATTTTAAAATTTGCAATGAATTAAGGAATGGAAAGAAATAAAGTAGACTAATGTGGAAGTGGGTTTTGATCATAGACCTAGATTGTTTTTACTAGTGGAATAAAATTTAATTAATTGAATTTCATTGGAAATAATATCAGAAAAAATGTTGTTGTTCGGAAAGGGAGAATTACTTTGTCTAAGGTTTATTTTAATATAAATGGAGGTAGGATGTAGTAATGAATATGTGTATGCGCCCAGTACTTGCTAAAGGCAGCCCAGTGTGCATGATAAGAGGGAACATATCGGTTGAGGATTTGGCATGGTATAAGACCAGGGTTTTGATTTTGGGGGTAGAATGTTAGAAGGTTAGGTGCACTGTGGTGCATGTCTGTTCGATTTTATGGTGTTGGGATCTTGAATAGAGAAGTCCAGTAATCTCGTTCAGGTGCAGCCATGGTCGCCTAGCTAGGGGGGTAGTTTACCCATAATGTGTAAGGTGTTAAAGGGGGGTTGTTGGTGCCATATCCTCACCGATCCTCTTAGGGGTTTAGCAATGAGAGTTCTTCTGTTTCAGCAGAAGATCTCTCATTGGGGGGGGGTATTGTAGCGGTACAGACCTATAGGGCTTTGATTAAATCTTTTCAATATTATTTCCAACCAAATACGTGTGGTGAATAGACTGTATCATCGAGACGGGTGTGAATTGGCTTTGGTATGCGTAGATTGCAAGGAGGGGGCGCGCCCGCGCTGTCAACCGCGCACTCGGGCGTCCAACTTTCCCAGAGTTTGGTCACGTATTAAGAAATTCTTTCGCTGTGTGCGCGCAAAAAACTCGGTAGTCGACTATTAACATCTGAAGGCAGTGAACGCGATTAGTGGTGTGCGTCGCCGGCAGGGCAAAGTTTTATCTATTATTAAAAATGGGAAAATAGTTAAAAGTGAGTCGACTAAGAAACCTTTCCCCGGCCGGGTGAACACATAGGTGTGAGCCTAAACTTTAGTTTAATATCTTCAAAATTTTATAATGTGAACAAATAACAAAACACAGAGTTATACCAAGAGTATGAGTTCAGTTAACAGTGACTAAAACGAATTAAAGTACTCAAAATTAACAGTGGGAAACATTCGGACAAAAGTGAACATAATTTCTTGAGATCAACAAGTGACTTGCAAGGACGCCGATACCACGTAACCATATATTACACAATTTAATTATGAGAATTTAAATTAAAAAAAAGCGCTAAATTAAATATGGTATGGTTGTGAATGAGAGAATGTGCAGATACTGGGCTGTCTTATCTATAGACATAAGAAAGAAATATTTAAGCTTACTAGAGTAGGTTAGCTATATTAAATTTCCGATGTAACATTAGCATCAGTATTTGTTCAAAGAAAAGGTAAAGAGTAGAAATTTGAAAAGAGAGAGAATATAAAGAAATGTATTAAAAAGAATAAATCCATTACATTATTTCACTTGATATATGTGTGTTAGAATAATCATTTCAAGTACCTAATTTCATTTTCTGTGCTGGTAAATTCGCTATACGAAATAGGGTTACACCACTAGACGATCTGGCCAGAGAGTAACAAATAGAAGGTAAGTGGGAGTTTAAGATCATTTTGTAATTAATTAAAACGTAGGAAACACGACAATATGGAAAGAGATTCTAACACACAGCTGTTCTGTTTTTGAAAAAGAAGACACTGACCAAAGTTTTTACTATAATTATGAGTATCTGTATAACATATAAACCGTTCTTTACAATGGACTAAGTTTTCATTACAATTATGTATACAGTATTTTGTATGAGATATAACTGCTTTTTGTTGGTGTACTGCTGTACTGTTATCTATTTTGTATAAATACAGTAAAATAAACAGTTTACTTTTATCTACATAGTTTAAACGTGTTATCGATATTATGATACCTTCTTGCTATGTACTACAACGGACACCTCAGAGTCCCTATTAATCCATTATAACGGGCAATTTCTGCAATTTGATTTATATATCAAACTAAAAGACATCATGTGTCTGTAATTCTACACAGAATGTATAGTTGTTTGTGGCATTGATTTAGACAAAACATACTAGTTTCAGTACTACAATTGTCATGTGTACTACTTACAACTGTCTGTTGGTAAATTACTTACTATCAACACAGATCTAAAGACTGACTGCACTATAAAAACTGTTTCAATAAACATTCTTTCCAAGCCTTTGGCCACATGTATGCACTATGTCAGAATCCTGAGTAATTTTAGTATTAAAAAAATTATAGTTCTTTTACAACAAATCTATTTTTAGTACTACACTAAAATCAATGAATGTAAAATACATAGATATACATTCTATAAAAAACATGAAGCATATTAAAAGACAAACAAAAATTGGACTTGTTACAAAATTTTGATACTTATTTCTCTACAAACTATGAATTTGATTTTGCTAATTCTATTTTATAGTTTCATAATAATTGTAAGTTCTACTAGCTTTGCTCATATTTTAACAAAATCTTGCCGTTGTATGATGTAACATAAAACATTTGGATAAGCAACACGTTATCAATGTTCTGTCATTACTGTCTTTACTGAGTAACTATCTGACAGATTGTAATAAACACATGACAACTATGTACTTACAAACCTATTTCTAGCAAGTGCTTGAGTGTAATAAACATTTTGTTTATTAAATGAGTCTGTTATCTACAGCAGAAGTACTACCTGCTTACCTGACATTAGTCCACTTACCTGCAATGACGCTGGCATCTCTTGGCGTTGGGCTGGTTCCGGTGTGCAAGCAACCGACTTTATTTTTTCTTCGAATTTTCAATTACAAACATACAATTTTATGCTTACAGTTACAGTATTTTGGTAACATTGACATAAATGCAAATAATATTTACAGTGGCTGACAAAGTAATGTGTTATTTTTTATGCTGCACAAACATAATTACTTGTGACTGTCTGCGCTTTCTTTCAATACATGATGAGAGGCACACATTCCTTATAACAAAGCTACATAATTCCTCTTTGTTTGAATCTTACATTTAAAAAAAGCTACCCATAACAATCCAAAATAGGGTCTAAGCTTGTCGCACAGCATTTGGGGGAGGGGGAGGCAAGAATGTTCACCACCGTATGAGGTTTGATCAAAAACACAATACAATTTTTTTGTTTTTGAGGAATTGAAAAATATAAAATTATACACTTAGCCACAGTAATGTGCTTAAGGCAAATGGTTAATTACAATCATCTGTTTATCTTAATCATAAAGAAGATACAATAATTATTTTCACCTTGAGCATGACTAACTAGAAATGCTTTCCAATACAATTACATGTGAAATGTTATATGCAGGTACAGTGGATACTTTCATCATTTTACATGTTTAATTGTTTAAACAACCAATTTCTAGAAAATATCATACAATAAATGGTAACCTATAATTTAGAATGATGTTATAGAAAAAAACATTAAGCTAGTCACTCTGGCATTTCCAATGTGATAAAACATTAATGAGTGAAGACTAACCTCCTCCCACAGAATAAGTCAGTGATGAGCTTATGAGCAGTTAGTTACATCTTTACTGTTGCATATTATAGTGGTTTGACTAGTGATTCTGAGCAATTTAGTCTAATAGTTAAGTGTTATTATCATCAGCTTAGTTAAGTGTTGCAATATGGTATTAATTACTACAAGTGGTTGCTGGACACCTACACTACACTGTTCAGAATATCCCTTATTATTTTTTTGAACAGTTTGTTTCGGTAACTTCACTTGTTCTGAGTCGCCACACACAGCTTGTAATTTACAAACACAAGCCAATACGTATAACAAAATTTTTGCACACGTCATAAGACGGGACTTCTACATTATTCTTTTCAAGTTATTCTACAAAAGATATCATTAATTCAATTACAAATTATAACTGACAATTACAAAAACAACTTTAACTAAGTTTTCTTTAACATTACGTTTATGAACTCGTTTCCTGACAGACCGTTTTGTCACTTTCATATAAAATGATATGCTTTAATTAAACCTTAACTCTACATACAGCACAGTATCATGTAATTACAATATGGAATTGTCATATCTGGGGAAAAGCAAAGAGACAATATACAAAAGCCGTTAGTTATTTCCAACTCCTATGCATTCTAATTTCATCCTCATTTTCTTCAAGAGCATTGCACATAAGAAACTATAAATTTCTATCTGTCACACACACACACACACCATCAAAGTTTGACAATTACCAGATAGGATAAGCTGATTTCAGGGAGGATTTTAGTACTTGCAATCATCATTTGACACTGAAAATGTTAATCAAAAAGGCTATCGAGTACCAGATCTCTCTTTTTATGTACATTTATCTATTTTGTGAAAGCCTCTGATAGTGTAGAACATTGGGTCTGAAACACTAACTTCGGAAACAATTCATTACATTTAGAGAACTACAGATTTCATTTCAAATATACAGAATATTCTGCAACACTGCTTCAGGTGATTTCAGAGCTAAAAATAAGAAAACATTTTTATAATATAATTTATATTTTTATATTATAAACACAGGTCTGAAAATACTTGGTTTTTGAATTATGGCCATGCAAAAATGTAATTCATATTTCTGTTTAGAAGATGTAATAATGCAATATAAAAACTCTTGAAAGACAAATTATGGACAAGTGATTTCAAATGTTGTTTGATCTGAGATATTAAAAAAGAAAAGAATTCCTGATCTCTATTCCCAGGATTTTACAAATTTCTTAACAAAACACACAATATCATTACAAATGATTTAAAAACTCACAAGGATCCACCAACTCTATAACAAAGATTCATTAATGAGCTTAGTAAATACCAGTAAGTACCAGTCAAGGATAAAACAAATCATGAAACAGATAACATTTATAGAAGAAAATAAGAAAAAGTATTTATTAGAGAGTAATCCAACAGCACCAACTTTTAAAAGTCAAGTTAAGATACATAAAGAAGGAAAACCAATTAGACCCATTGTTTCTTTTATTAATGCACCTATTTATAAATTATCAAAGGAAGTTAGCAGAGTACTGAAAGAGAAATATGAATTTGGGACAAAATACAGCATAGAGAATAATGTAAAACTGATAGAGAAATTAGAAAATATTAGAATTAATGTAAATACAAAATTGGTATCACTGGATGTTAAGGACATGTTTACCAATATCACAGTAAATAAAGTTATTAAGTTAATAAACGATAATAATATGGGAGAATACAGGTATAAAAAGCAGTTGATTAAAGTAATTAAAGAATGTGTAAATCAGAACTATTTTAGGTTTAATAACAAGTTTTATATACAGAAAAAAGGTTTACCTATGGGATCTCCATTATCCCCTATTCTTGCAGAAATATACATGAATGATTTTGAAAAGCAATTAATAAGTTCCACTAAGTATAAAGACAATATAAAATTATGGACTAGATACATTGACGATGTATTAGTAATTTGGGTAATAAGAAGTGCATGAGTTTATAAATGAGGTAAATAATAAGGATAAAAACTTACAATTTAAAGAAGAGATAGGAGGTAAGAAAATAAATTACTTAGATTTAAACATAGAAATTAAAGATAATGAGAAACTACAGTTTGGGGTATTTAGGAAAGAATTGTATTCTGATATAATTATACCAAGAGAGTCTTACCACCCTTATAGATATAAAATGGTGGCAATCAATTCATTTTGTTGTAGAGCTCAGAAGTGTTTAAGAGAGACCGAATCAAAAGATAGGGAGTTAAAAACGATAAAGGGAATTGTAAGGAATAGTAATTATAATACCAACATAGTGGATAAAGTTATGAAAAGGGTTAACATACAAAAAGCTAAAATAGAACCAGAACAAAAAATTATGCAGGGTCATTGACATACATAGGTTCACATACTAGAAAAATTATAAAATGTTTTAATAAATACGGAGTAGATATAGCTATTAAAAATGTGAAATGGTATTTGATAAGATAAGGAATAAAAATATAGAAAAAATACCAGTATTACAGAAAAGCGGAATTTATAAATTAAAATGTAGAGACTGCAACAAAGTGTACCTAGGTGAGACAGGACGAAAATTCGTATGCAGGTTGTCTGACCACAAATGTGGAGAAGGTAATAGAACAACGAATTCATTATATGCAAGACATTTCATAGAAGACAACCATAAGTTTGTTAATCCTTTGGAAGACTACGAAATTGTAAAAATAGTAAATAACACAGTTGAAAGGAAGCTTAGGGAGGAGTTAGAAATATTGAAAGAAAGAGAAAAAGGGTTAGACAATGTGACGATTTCATTAATAAAAATATGGTAATTAATAAATAGGTAATGTAAAGGCTGAGAAATTTTAAAATTTTTAATAAAATCGCACATTTAAACTAAATCTTATTGCTATCATTAAATAATAATAATAATATTTAATAAAGAGTTGTAATAATAAAATAAAAAGGAATACGAGTGTACAGAAAGGGTAAACCTTGTTAATTAATCCTGCATAGACATGCGCTAACCGGAATTAACTTGAATTCCGACCCCTAAACAAACTAAATATACTTGTAAATTTGTTTAAAAGGAATAAATTCCAAATGTTTAGTACCAAGCCACGTGTTGTTCAATCAAATATATTGGACTTACCTTTATTATTTTTAAATTCTGATGATGGGACAAGCGTCCCGAAACATGTAAATTTTATAAAGACGCTGTTTCAGAAGCCGCAGACGGTAAGTCCAATATACTTGATTGTAAATTTGACATTATATAAATAATTAAACAAGACCACTGTAATGTACTTTAATAACATCTGTAATTAAGAATATCTCTGCTTAATTAAATAGTCAAACTTTAATCCTTTAAATAAAGAAGGAACATGGAACTACTTTTATGCTGAATAGTAAATGACGCGAGATTACTACTCTCACCCCTTAACTATTAACCCACTTGCAATGGAGCGCTCACGCCGTAAGCTGCGCACAGCGTTGTTTCGCGACGCAGAGATAAATATGTGAAAGTTCGCTAAAGAATATCTTAATAACTAAATTGTGCGCCGATGACATCTCTATCAAATCTTAAATAAGAAAGTATGTAATTAATACAGTACTAGAACCATGAGGTGAAATTCAACTAATAAATAATCATGTGAAGTGAATACCAGTGAAACAAACTTTCGCTTTATTTATTCTAACAACAAGAATTACTACAGTCATCTAAGAAGAGAGTACCACACCCAGAATGATTTAACATACGTCAGGAACTTCACCGTCACCGGATACTAAGGTAATGACAGACCCCTTCAGGAAACACACCGAGGACCGAAGAGCTAAATCTGCATCAACTACAGGAAACCACAGGTGATATGGAGGCTTGTCTTCCATGGTTATGAGATACTAAAATTATAACCAACACAAGACAATTTAACTAACACTTTAAGACTTAAAAAAACAGACATTATATGTAAGATGTAGTCTGTAATCTAATAAAACTGTTTGTAGTAAAAGAGTAAAAGTTTAAACTGAAAGCATTATTATTTTAAAAAGGTTAATAAAGTCCATTCTTCAAATGGCACAATTTTCAAGATTGTATATGGGGAGGTGACCATTATTAACATACTATATTCAATCCCGGATCCGTGGAATAAATTAAATTGATGTACATCTTTATTTTGAGGGCCCTTGTGAAAGAATAAAATATATAACCATCTTGTAAACTGTAAGCTGTTGAACCATATATGTTGAGAACTTTAAGTAGAGCAATTAATCTCATTATGTAATAAAGAGATGTCATCTTTAGTACAGACTAAACTGAGCGCATAACTCAACAGTCTCCCCTTCCCAGTTTCCTTTTATATTAATTGTTTTGGTGTTGTGATTAATTTTCAGCTCGTCACAACGAAGGCAGCCTGTATAATTGGCAGAACCAATTAATGCGGGTTCCCTATGTTATAACACAAGTTAAGATGTTATAACAATTTAATTAATACTAAAATTAAATTTGATAATGAAGAAATATTTTATAAACTAATTAAGAAGTAAATGTAGAGGACAGATAGATAAGATTAAGAATTAAATTGCTTAAGACTAATTGGAGGTTTTAAAATAAGGGTGTGTGACTGACCCTCGTGTGTGAAGAGGGAGACGGGTAGGTTTAAAAGGAATGTACACACACACACACAACACTGAAACACAAGGAATTTGCTAGAAAAATATGTATCTGTCCAGATGGTGGGACAGAGCTGAGGGTGGGGAAGGGACATTCAATTATAGCTTGTTGGGTTTTTCAGATTTTTGGTTTAATTACGATCTGACGATGAGCTGTGAAGCTTGAAAGCGCTAATCGGGATAATTTTACATAGTGGTGTGCAACAGTGATCATTCTGCTTGTAAAAAATATTTCTTAAAAATTTAATTAAGTTAAAAAAATTGAGTATAAAATTTCGATTGGTGTACCTATGTAGTTTAATGCTTTAAATTTTCTAATTTAACAGTACAGAAGTTTGAGGACTTACCTTCCAATGTGTCAGAACGACGGGGATGCAGATGCAAATATAGCCCACTCCGACTTAAATGAAATCCGGCTTTCTCCAAAGCATCTTTTAAATCGTCGAGTGTCTTGCAGCTTCGCACCTGTTCAGATTGTCGTCTTGCCTGGGCTCCCCCGCCGAACATCGCGAGATCACAGATTGCCTTTAGAAGGCCCGGTTGTTACTCTTCGGTAGTGGTCTACCTGAAGCGTGTGTAGATTTTAGATGTTTTGAAATGTCAGGATGCTCGCGGCAAATTTCGTCCAATTTCTGTTTTTTTTTCTTACGACACATTTTTTGACGCGCTGCGTTCGACTGCTTCCTTTTTAAAGCATTTTTTTCGCTGTTCAGTTCCTTCTTGAGAGATTTCAACTCTTTAGAAGAGTCGTCGCATGCAAGACCACTATCAATTTCATTACGTAAAGTACAAATTTTGGCTTGCAAATTCGCAATCATCGTCTGAGGTACATCCTGTGAAGGTGTACGCCTTTTTTCATTTTCAGAGTCTCCGATCTCACATTTTTTACGTGTTCACTAACTGTGAGCTGACTGGTCGACGCAGCCGGAGCCGTGATTGTTGCAGGTGCATGTGTTGCTGTTTTCACATTCGCGGAATGTATAGTAAAATACGAAAACAAACCCTTGACTTTCTTATTAGTCCCTCTCACCTAAAGCTCTTTCACTTTCGCACTAATCTTAGCGTCAAAAGACGAATCATCCTTGCCGCACTCCTTTTTTGCTTCCGCCCAGAAGGTATTGCAGTCATTTTGGAGATTCACTTTCGGCCTGTCGGGGTAGGCCTTCTTATACGCGTCGAAAAGAGACTCGTAAAGCTTGCCGTGATTCATGTTACGAACGACCACAATGATGGTATGTATGATGGGAGTGAAGGCGTAGCAAAACGCGCGATAGGAGGACTCGAGACACGAAATCAAGAGAAGACTAAACAAAGAGCGTGCTCATAGCGAAGAACGTATTATGTGAGTAAACACGCGGTAGCCGAGTTCGGGGAAATCGAACTTTTGTGTGCGTGTGTTCTACGCCCCAGTACAAATTAGCGAAGAAAATGTAAATATTTAAACGCCTGTCTGCATAAAAAAGCGTTTTCTTTACAAAACTCATCCTTATAAAACGAAGAATAAAAAAGTGGTTACGTCACAACTGCTGAAACCCCTCCCCCTTGTCACTATTTGTCACACTTAGCCGGACCCCCCTTAATCACTGAATACCGATGCCATTTATTCACTGGTATTAGATATAATTGCGAGGCGAAACACTAAAATAGCCAAAATTTTCAGTCGGATTTTAATATACTGACCTATCCCAAATGTAGTTTGCGTTCTGCATAACTTGGGCTAGATTTAGCCGGTACGATCAAGAAATGAATCAACTTTTAAAAACGTGGATTTTTTTATGAATTTTAATCGCAGAAGTCATCTAAATTGGAGCATAAATTCAATCAGTGCAATTCAAATTATAGCTAGATTTATTACGTTGATGCAGCATTGTAACTTCACAAAAAAAAAGCCAATTGTGGCGGGCGCAGCTTATGCAACTTTGCCAGGTATTTTGCGCCTCTATTTTTACTTCCATATTTCTTTAGGAAATGGAAGTATGGTGATGGCAAAAAAAATCGTGTTCGAGATTATTGCAGATTCTGATTGTACTACACTCAAAACATGAAAAAAGTCGTTTTTCGAAAAGTGTCTGTGTGTGTGTCTGTCTGTCTTTGTCTGTAGATTTTTTTTCTATGGCAAACGATAGCCGCAAATTCAAACAGAATCAAATAATTTTTTGCATACACCCCTGATTTGTAGAGTACTCACGACCTATTGTTTTTAGTGAAGATCGGTTGAGGGAAAGGGGTAGTTTACCGGCAACGGTTTTTTTATATCAAGGGTAATTTTTTTTTTGGCAAACGATAACAGCCGCAGATTCAAACAGAATCAAATAATGTTTCGCATACAGTCCGGAATTATGGAGTTCTCAAGACCTATTGTTTTTGGTGAAGATCGGTTAAGGGAAAGGGGTAGTTTACCGGCAACATTTTATGTTTTAACAAGGGTATTTTCTATGGCAAACGATAACAGCCGCAAATTCAAAGAGAATCAAATAATTTTTTGCATACGTCACTGAATTGTAGAGAACTCAAGGTCTTTTGATTTTGGTGAAGATCGGTTAAGGGGAAGGGGTAGTTTACCTGCAACCTTTTACGTTTTAACAGCAGTAAAGTACTTGAAAATTCATTTAAACTTTTTCAAACAATGGTAATATTGTTAAAAATAAAATAATTTTGTTGCCAGGCAATAAAATTATAATTTTTTCATTTTAATGTATGAGAGAAAATATATCGTTCGTGGCAGGCAAGCATATCTCAGTTATGTAATGTTTACGTTTCCATTTTATTATTATGACTACCGTAATAAAAAGGCAGGGAAGACACACACACACACACACACACACACAAAATTCGCGTTATTTCTGGCCTCATTCATGTTTATTTTCTTACATTTGCACGCTTTTTAAATGGAAAGTGCCGAAACCCATACCAACATAACGCGTGCAAGCCGAAAAAGTGTCCAGCGTGGATAGCGATTTGCTTCCTGTAGATCGCTGGGCAGTGTAACTGCACGTGTTTACAGAGGAACGATTCATAGACAGACTTTTCGTCTTTAGGGAATGAACCCTCTGCAAGATGCTGAGGGTCCATGAGTGACTTCGGAGCGCTCCTTCTTTTCCGCGTGTTTGTTCCTGTGAAACGTACACTGTAGATTCGCAGCTTTACTCTAAGCAACGCTCAATAGGAAATGTTGAAAATTTTTGTCCACGGTGTACCCTCATACACACTAAACCTGCTCTGATGTTTTAATTACGGACATCATAATATTAAAACTTTGGAAACTTGAGCACTACTTAATGGAGATCAATCATTTAACTTATACAAGCCATTAATTTTATGCATATTTTTTATATATATGTGTACAACGTTATCGGCAACAAAGAAGTAGTTTTTGTTAAAATTCCTTCCCGGGATATTTGGCCGTAGTCCAATGTTTTCTACAAAACCAGACGTTTCGGCAATGCCATCGACTTCCATCATCAGTGAAAATCGAGTGCGATAACGTGAGGTGGTATACGTTAGTGACCACAGTACTGTGGTTAAGGCTGAAGCAGTAAGTAGAAAGAAGTAGTTTCTATGGTAATATGTCATTTCGAAAATGATTTTAAAAATAAATCTTAGAATATGGAAGTCATGTATGGTTCTCCATACCGATAATTCATTCAAATTGGTTTTACATTTGTGACTTCAATATGAAAGAAATTGGAGGCGATAAGGTTGTCGTTGCTGGATATTCTACTGGTAAATGTTAATAAAAATAATCTTTGGATTTCGTTGTCCTTGACGTGTCTGTTACTTAACTAAATACCACTATTATATTAACGACTCGGAACACAAAGTTTTTTATAAGTAAAAACAAAGTTTTACCTTACAGCCTGAACCAGTTTTCGCCTTTAAAATTCTACACGTACACACGAAAGGCCGAAAACTAGACACTAGAACAATTGGAAATATACAAACACACGAAAACAAAAACGTCATCCTAAACGAACAGACACAATTCAAATCGCACGCATTATTCGAACATATCTCACCCCACACACACAGCATCGATCTTTCGAAATTCGATTCCGTCGCCCACAACAGGACGGACAGCGCTACCAGCGGCAGCCTCTGAAGAAGCCTTTTAAAGGCGAAAACCGGTTCAGGCAGTAAGGTATAACTTTGTTTTAGTAGAACCTCGTTAACCCGGACCTCTTTAACCCGGACGTCCGTATAACCCGGACCAGTTTTGGAAAAAAAAATTACATGTATGTTATTCAGCGTAGTAAATGAAGACTTGTTTTACAGACAATAAATCGGTATTCTCAGCAGGTACATTACTCGAATTCACTTGCCAGTGGGCGAGTTCATTGCCCTCACCGCACCTGCTGTTGCTACGCAGCAAACTGGTGACTCAACCCTCTCCTTCCCCTCCCCGCGCCTCGCACTTGACATTGACCTAGAAACAACATTCCTCAGTTGCGCTACAATCTCGGTAGTGTTCGCGTGTTGTCCTAGTGTCACTGTCGAGGTACAGTATCGTTGTGCTGTTTCGTTAGCGTGTTGTTCGCGATGGCGACGAAAAGTAAAAACATTGTTGTGACTATGAAAAAAAGGATGGAAGCATTGACAAGAATTGATAAGGGAGAATCGTTAAAGAACATTGCTGCTGAGTTTGGGGTAGGAACATCGACCGTATCTGATTGGAAAAAGAACAGAAAACGCATTGAAGACTTTTGTTTCAAAATGATTTCTAAGGACAGTTTGGATAATCGGTGTAAAGCAAAAACTGCTAAACTAGAAACTCTGGATGAAGCATTGTTTGTCTGGTTTTGTGCTGAAAGAGAACGTGGTTTGCCGATTTCTGGACCCATCATCCAACAGAAAGCATTGAGTTTGAACAAACAGTTGCCCCATGGAGACCCGAGTTTTACAGCTAGCCAGGGGTGGTTGGACAGATGGAAAAAACGGCATGGAGTGCGTCAACTTACAATCACTGGAGAAAGCTTGTCAGGTGATGTTGAAGCGGCAGAAAAATTTAAAAAAGAGTTTGAAGACTTTATTAAAAAGGAAGAACTGACTGCAGATCAAGTTTACAATGCCGATGAATCCGGTTTATTTTACCGGATGTTGCCGAGTAAAACGCTAGCCTCAAAATTAGGAGATTCAGCGAAAGGGTATAAAAAAGGGAAAGACCGCCTCACCGTAATGGCTTGCAGTAATGCGTCAGGAAAGCACAAAATTCCTCTCCTTATAATAGGGAAGTCTAAAAACCCCCGTGCATTGAAAAATGTGAAACGAGGCTCATTGCCTGTCGTTTACAGCTCACAAAAAAGTGCTTGGATGGTTAGTGACATTTTCAAACAATGGTTTTTCGAGAATTTTGTGCCGTCAGTAAAAAAATATTTGAAGAACTGTGGCCTTCCCAACAAGGCGGTTTTGCTGATTGACAATGCGCCTTCGCATCCGTCTGTCAATGAACTAGTCAAAGATGACATTTCAGTGAAGTTTTTACCACCTAATGTAACTTCTCTCGTTCAACCGATGGACCAAGGAGTTCTAGAAAAAATAAAAAAAGTGTACAAAAGGCAAATGCTAAGTCAACTGGTAGAGGACGAAGGAGAGCATGGTGTGGTAGAGGTGCTGAAATCTTTTAACGTAAAGACTGTTATTTATATGATTGCGGAAGCTTGGGACCAGGTTGGAAGAGAAACTTTGATAAAGTCATGGAAAAAGTTGTGGCCTGGTGTGTGTGACTTGCCAGAAAACAATACAATTGAAGAAGAAGAAAAAATAAGTGTGGAAGAAGATTTTATAGACATTTTAAAAAATATCGATGGCTGTTCCGATGTTGATGAAGAAGACATTGACAATTGGTTGCAAATTGACAATGACGGAGGTTATAAAGCGATCACAGAGGAAGAAATTATTGCATCATGCAGTGTTACAGAAAATGAAAATGAAGAGGATTCATACAGTGTTGATGAACCAGCTGTGGTTATGACCCATGCAGAAGCAGTAGCAAACATAGATAAATTGATGGTTTATTTCGAGAGTCAAGCCGAAACATCGCCAAACGAACTTCTAATGCTAAAGCGGATGCGAGATCGCGCTGCTCGTAAGCGATACACAAAACTGAGGCAGCAAAAACTCACTGCCTTTTTTACTACCGACTAGTTTGTACCTATATTGTGTACAGTGTAAATACATATTATGTGTTTTTAGGTGAAAGTGTGCCGATAATAATTTTTAAACTCCATTAAAAATATTTTTGGTAAGTACATGTTCTTTTTTATCGTTTTTCCCTCATTCTCTGGATAACCCGGATTTTCGTTAAATCGGATCGGCCCCGGCCCCAGTTGATCCGGGTTAACGAGGTTCTACTGTACTTATAAAAAACTTTGTGTTCCGAGTCGTTAATATAATAGTGGTATTTAGTTTAAAAATAATCTGTATTCACCATTGTGGTATTATATTTTGGACTGAATTTATTGCTTGTTAACACTAGAATACAATGGAATGTAAATTATTAAATTTGTTAAAAAGTCAACCGATTTTGTCCCCTTCCATTGAATGTGAACAATTTCATTTGTAATGTCAAAAAAATGTATAGTGATATATTGTACGAAAAGTATGATAATAAAAAGATTAAGTAAAATTATGCATTTCTTCTATACCAAATAAATTTTTGTTTTATGTATCAAACAATTATATTTCAAACAAGGTACAACCGGAGCTATGCAACCCGCAGAACAAAGGGGCAGAAAATTGTCAATTTGTATTAGGTTAGTAGCCACATAAAGGAGGTATCGAGAAAAACTCGAAAATCAGTGTGCAATACGCATGTAAGCAGCTTCGAATGGTTTCATATGTAAAGTCACAATGGTACTAACCGTAACGCATTGTCTCCTATACATTGCTACAAACCTGATACAAATCAAGTTAATTTTGCTCAAAGAACGGCCCCAAAATTAAAGAAAATTGTCAATTTGTATTAGGTTAGTAGCCACACGCAGGAGGTATAGAGTTAAACGTGAAAATCAGTGTGAATTACGCATGTAAGCAACTTTGAATGCTTTCATGTGTAAGTCACACTGGTACTAATCGTTTCGCATTGACTCCTATACGTTGCTACAAACCTGATACAAATCAAATTAATTTTCCTCAAGATAGCCCCCTAAAAATGAAGAAATTGTCAATTTGTATCAGGTTTGTAGCAATGTATAGGAGACAGAGTTTCTGTTTAGTACCAGTGTGACATCCTCATGAAACCATTCAAAGCTGCTTATATGCATATAGCACACTGATTTGTGTTATTTGATACCTCCTGCATGTCGCTACTAACCTAATACAAACTAACAATTTTCTTCATTGGAGTATTGTTTGAGAAATCATTCTATCGGGTTTTGTAGCAGCCGGCTACGCACTAACCATCCCCGCTGGATGTCATGACGGACAGCAAGTCAAAAAAGGACAGTGCGTAGCTTTGACATCCATCCGCACATCATGTATTTGAAGTATGTGCACAAGAAATGAGTCCAGCAAGACCATCGGCTCAAGCCGCATGACATGCAGATATGTAGTGTACACGTATGTAGTGTTGACGAATGTCAACGAAAATATAATTAATAGATGCGTGGGACGTATTCTAGGCAGATTACATGAATAAAAAAATAAAAGAATGACAACTATAACTAAAGAACGTCTGGCACGCTCGACTAGTTACATGACAGTGTGGTGCGCACATCCATCACCGATGTCGGGCATGCTGTACAGCGGCGATGGATAGTGTATGTATAGCCAGCCGGCTAGGAAACAATGCATTGCGGTTAAATTGACCGAGTCCAACGGCCTGTATTTTGGAAGAATCTACCGTAATTGTATCAGGTACATGGGTAGCAGACGTCACGAGGGTTATCAGTAACCAGTTCGGTTGAAGTCGGCTTGATTGTTTTCATTTAATCGTAGTTTCTTATAATAAAGTTATGAACTAGTAACGTCACTTATCGTGCACGATATTTGTAATAATTTTAACAATAAAAATTTTGACGAGACCGAAACATGTTTTTAGGCTTTAAAAATAAGATTTCTAGACTGTGGGAAATCAAAAGTGCGTAAAAAATATAGTGTTAACATCACCTGGAGCATTACATTTTTCGATTACGTTACACATTTTGTGGAATGACCCCCCCCTCATATTCGATGTTTCGTCAAAATTCTTTTTTTTTAACCTGTTCAATTTACGTGTATCGTGGATCTGCAGAAATGTAAACGCTGTTATTTCTGTTTGATACAACCAACACACAATTGTGAAGAAACTAATTCATAAATTTTTATTATTATAATTTTTCTATAATGGTGTGCAACAGTGTTAATTCTGTTTGTGATTATAACACTAATTTCTTTCATACTTGTTTTGGTGTCCTTAATAACGAATTTCAAAAAAAAATTATTGCCGCATATGTAAAATAGCCATGTAATTTGGAAAAATAAAAAGTACACAATATACAAAGTTGCATAATTGTCAAATTTATGCCCCCCCCCCATCATTCCGCGTGTGCGCGCGCATTCGTCTGGTTTTCAAACTTCACACCAGTGCGTTTTCATCGATTTACTGTAGACAGTTGTGTAGCACATTTTTTCGTCTTCTAGCCAACAAATATTGGAAGTTTATTCCAATCGTGCAAGAGTTTCTAGTAATTAGCATTTTCTGCTTTAACACAAATGTTATGGTCAATGACATCAAACATAAAAAAATGCTCATCTCTCCCCGTCTGAATTTGCACTTGTAAATTTTACCAGGTTGTCAGTGTAGATAACATTTCTTAGATGGAGTCTTATGGAACAATATTAAACCCTTCCATACGGCATACGAGGCCGTGTGGCCAGCACTACGCTTCAGCAGCCCATTATTATCCCCAGGTACTCATTTTCAGCAGGCTGAGTCGACTTGGGCTGAAAGGTGCCACACCCACTGGTCTACAGAGCCGCCCCTTTTTTAAAATATAACCAGTTAAAATAAATTTGGGTATGTGTATAAGGGGTGAAAATGTTACTTTTATTTCTATTGGATGATTTCAAACCATCCCCCACGCCATCAATATTACTTTGAATTAGCAAAAAATTTTTAAATCTGTTCACATCCAATAGAAGCACCTGGATCCCATATGCTTTCTGTTGATATTCGCCATAAACATCAGTTTGCAATATCGTACACATTACCTGGATTCCTTGTTTGTTGAAATCTCTGCTCTCAGCAGAATTCATATTAGAATTGATTGCTGTGCTTTGTGATTCCTTGAATACTTAACTTGTGTAAAATGTGTTTTAATGAATGAAATAACAAAACCATTTATGTAACAGTAAAATTTTTGTTTTGTAGACTGTAAAAGTCCGCTCAAAAATAAAAGTGAACTGTTTGTATTACAGCCTTTAATGGTTGGTTTCAAAAAGTATTATGCTAGTATCACAAACCTTTGTTAGACTTCCCCGGATCTCATGTTTTTTATACCAGCAATAGAAATTTTCAAGCTATTATTATTGTTTCAGACTGTTCCATTTGTTGCAAGTCCATTATTAGATAGCATTTTATAAAAAAAAAAAAAGATTATGTTGAAGTTGATATAACCAACACCAACTAACCAGAGGTTAGTGACAAAAAAAATTATTGTACACAGTAGTAAAGGACATCTTCATTAATTCACTAAAAAATCAACAGACTGTACTATAAAATATACTGAAAAATAAATTAGCTTAAGCACTGTTGGTAAGGAATGGTTATCTTGCACAATACAGAATACCATTGCTTACTACCTCAGCAATCTGTCTATACACTGTTTTGTAGTTTCAACTATGTAACTGTGCTTCTTTTGTTTGTTATGAAAATCTCTTGACATGTAATAAATCCTAAAAAATGCTGGTGAAACCAGGCACAAGTGAGGTGCCTAGTATCAAAAGCCGCCAAATCCATTTTTTCTTATAAATTTGACTCGAGGAATCCAGCAAAAACATTATTTTGGATCAAAAGCTGACACATCCTATTAAAATACGCATTCAAATACGAGGCTTAGTTTCAAAATCCGCCAAATCCAATGGCTGTTTTGGAGTTCTGTTTCAAAGTCAGCCAAATCCCTGTCAACCAATGACAGCTTCCCGCTGTATCACGTGATTTCCCAGGATGCACTCACTACATGTTTGTTTACAGCTTCTTCACATATCACACTGGTTTAACCTTTTTGATTGTGAGTTTGCAGTTATATTCTGTTTTGTTTTGTAAAAATAAGTTTTTGTAATAAAGATTATTAAAACTGGTGTTATTTATCATACTTTTGAAATGGAGAGTACTGGGAGCTAATTTAAAAGTGGTCTCTGGAAATGAAGCTAGGAAGGAAACACCTAACAGGAATGGAAACGTGACAAAACAGAGAAAGATGTTATTAAAAGAAATGAATTGGAAACTCAGACGCAATTGCACAAACTGAAGGCTAAAGCATTTTACTCTATATTAAAATCTGATAATAACAATGCAATATTCATAACCTTTGGCTATCAAAAAAAAAAAGCTCACTTCTGCTGAGATTATCTGATCAGTCTGCTTACTTCAGCTGACAGTATTCTTTTTATAATTTCACTATAGTTACAGGAAATTCATCATGCAAACTGACAAAGGAAAATGTTGACTGCTACACATGGTGTGAAAGTGAATTTCCTAAAAGTTCAAATACAATTTCTTCTTGTGTGTACCATCATCTAGTGAATATGGATTTTGAAGGGAAAACAGTGGTTAAGTTTTTTTCAGATGGGTGTGATGGACAAAATAAAAATATCATACTCATTGCTATGCTGGAAAAGTGGCTAGTCACTGATGCTCATGAACAAGTGAACATTTCCTATGGCCATTCATTCATCCCACCCAACAGAGTATTCAGTCTAATAGAAAAGAACCTGAAAAAGAAAGATACTATTCTTCAGCCTGTCACCGGACAAAAGGCTTACCACATGACAAATGGCGCCAATCGTACACTCTAGTTATTTTGGTGGCCCTAAAAAGGACCTGGTGGCCAGAAAGCTGATGTTGGTTGTGCCGCGCTAAGATGATCGGCGGCTGCGCCCGCTGTTCGTGGCGTACTACAGTCCTCCTCTTCTTCCGGCACCGGTTGTAGAGTCGGCTGCCGGCCCAGAGAAATCCATCGCTGGCGCGGAACTGGAGGGCGAAGACGCAAGAACGGCGGCGGTTCTATTCTTCGGCTGTTCCTTCCGGCTGACTCCGCCTTGATGTCGTCCGAGAGAGGAGAGGAGATGAAGTGCGTCCGATGGCATGGAGATGAGGTGTGTACAAAATTTTCTGCCGGCCCGGGTTTTATGCACTAACCGGGATCGCTGATTGGCTAGCTCCGAACGCTGATGCCGGATTGGCTCGCTGTGTCCACCGCTGGTACCGGAGAGCAGATGTTCGCATACTGCTGCCGTCACAACCCACGACTTCAGCGCGCACTCGATGCGTATTCGACGTGGACGGAAAGCTGGAAAGTTGCCGTCAACGAAACCAAGAGCTCAGCGGGGCTATTCACACAGCGCCGGAAAGAAACACGAGGCCGAGTGAGACTCGGTAGAATGTACTTGCCCTGGTCGAGAGAAGTTAAGTACCTCGGTGTCCACCTAGATCGTCGGCTCACCTGGCGTGCCCACGCTGAGACGATGCGAATTAAAGCGTCCGCTAGTCTCGCGCAACTGTTTCCGATACTTGTCAACAAGGCTATGACCTGCAAGCTGGGTAAGCTGATCGTCAACGCGTACCTGTTGCCGATCATTACCTACGCTCTTCCCGTCTGGGGTTACCTCGCAACCGTTCATAAAAGAAAGTTGCAAAGCGTTCTCGATAGAGGTCTTCAGCTAGCGGCCATAGTCCCCTATTGGTTTTCTTCTCGTCTCTTGAGAAGAGGACTCGGTGTCCGCTCCTTGGATAACACCGCAAGGCGACTTGCACGTAAATTTTACTTCCGAGCTGCGAGGACCCAGACAAACCCTCTCATAGTACAGGCTTGGCTCGCTCACTTGACAAACCTTGGCAAGTACCGAACACGTCCGGGTTTTAGTGCATAAAACCCGGGCCGGCAGAAAATTTTGTACACACCTCATCTCCATGCCATCAGACGCACTTCATCTCCTCTCCTCTCTCGGATGACATCGAGGCGGAGTCAGCCGGAAGGAAGGGCCTGAGAGCAAATGTTCGCATACTGCTGCCATCACAAGCCACCGGAGTATGAAGAAATTCTTGGGAGACATGTGACAGTATATAAAGTAGGAACTACTGTTACAATTAAGGATTGGAAATGTAAAGCAAAAAGAGTCCAAAAAACCTGGCCAGTGGCACTTTAAGTTCACCTCATTGAAAAGGATCATTTTAAAAAATAAGACTAACCTAAAAAATGTTTTGGTCCAAGGTGAAGTTTTTTTATAGAAGTGAAGCTTGTAAAGCTTAATTTATCACTAAACCCAAACTAAACATGACACACATTAAACTAAAGACTTTAAAGGAAACAGTTTGCCTGAATCCTGCTAAGGTACTGATGTATCAAAATTACTGTCAAAACATTTTTGAGAAGAATGGAGGAATAATGAGCTGCTTAAGTTTTATTCTGATTTAGAAACACAAAAACCTATTGGACTACAATGAAGAAGACGTAGTTTTTATGGGAATGAAATAGACACAGATGTAGTGTAATAGAGAAAAAATGTAAAAAAACTAATTTTAGACTTTAATGTTACATTGAAAAATGTTAAGTAACTGTTAGTTAGTTAACTGTGATGACGTCTAATTAAGAGACAACATTTTTGATAAGGTAGTAATAAAACTCAATTTTCAGATACTCGTGTATTTTTTATTTGTAGCCTAAATTCAATTATGTTAAGTAACCAAAATTAGAAATAAAATTGTATTAGATAGGTAATAAACACCCTTTTTCAACTTTAAACATATTTAAATTCTTTCATTTCTTAGTTTCAAAATCCGCCAAATCCCAGTCTTGGTATCAAAACCTGACACATCAAAAATTCTCAGTTTTATTTCTTAATTATTTTTAAAACTATATTCCAGATTAGTTTGATATCTCAACATTATATCCTGAATGACTAATTGATATTTTTAATGTTAAAACTGATTTACTCTGATAAAGGTTTTTTATGGACAGTTTTTTGCAATTTGCCAGCAAATTGGGTGAATGGATTTGACGGATTTTGATTCTAGGCACCTCAAGTGCATTACTTCATATAACAGTGTGATGTACAACTGATACCAATTACTGAAATATCAAACTTCTGTATGCTGCTGATCTTGCTGTTTGGTAGAAGATCCTGTTACAACACGAAATCTCTCAGCTACCAGTGGGTTACTATTTGCACCCTCATCCCATTGGGACTGTTCAATACTTATAAACTCAAGTATTTAACTTTGACATTTTCAGTATTTTAAAAAATTAGAGAATTGATTGTAAAACCATTACACCATTCACTGAAATGTGTTCATTTATCAAATGATCTGTTGAAATACTAAAATTTAGTCAACAAGTTAACCGAGATGTTCTAACACCTAGTATCCATTATTGGGCAAAACTGAGGTAAATTTAAAGTTCTTTTTTGCTAGTAAATCGAATTTGATTGAAACAACCAACAAATTAGCGTTTTAAAATGTGTAAAACTGCAGTCTGAACCAAAAACCTCCATTTTAGTTTGGAGTTGTAATTTCGATTAAAAAAAACATAAAGAGCGGCATAAAACTTTGCATAGAAATTCCAGTTTGATATTTGGCATTCCTCACTTATACACAGTACATTCTATACATATGTACGTTTAAATCTATACATATATTCTTTGCCTAAAAGAATTTCTGGTCCTATTGTCCTGCGGTTTGGTATTAGCTGTGTTCATTTGTTGTTCCGCCCTTTTTTCAGTTTAACAGTAGTGTGTGTGTGTGTGTGTGTGTGTGTGTGTGTGTGTAGCTTCCATGGGCAAACCTAGGATTTAATTTTGGGGGGGGTTTGCGTTTGAAAAAGTCTTCAATCATAAACTTCCATTTTGACATGTTGAACACAACAAATAAAGGCTAATATCACGTATAAAAACGCTATTCACTTTAAACTACACAGTCATAAAGGAAAAAAGAACACAAAACACAAAGCGATATTCACCAGAGTGAGGTTAACCTCAGACCATTTTTTAATTTTTTCAAATTTTGGGGGGGATATCCCCCCTGGAAGCTTCAGTACTCTGCGAAATCAAGTTTAGGTTACAAACCTACACAAGGCATCCCAGTGTTCAATGCAAGAATATTTCAATAACGGTAGAAGTTTAGAGATGAGCAAACAAAATTTATAATTACATCTACCAGTTATATTTACTGTATAATGTGCATTATAAAGCCTAGTGGGAATAGATTACTGCTATCTCTAACAAAACACAATGACCAAACATCATGTTGCCATCTTGAGAGATTTCACTGTACATTTGTTGTCAACTCTGGAAACAAGAAACTAAGGAGACAAAGCTGTGAAAATTTCAAGAAAAAAAATCTTTTCTTTTTGTTTAATTACATACACATACAATGCTGGCAAAGTTTTTCCATATAAAAGTATTTCATGAGAGGTCAATGAACCTCCTTCAAGCAAACGTTTCAAGTCTTTTAAGATTGTTTATAACATAAGGATTCTGGTAGAAAATAAGCAGTACACAGAGCAGAGAGAAGAAAATGCAGGGAAAGACACAAGTTGTGAAATATATTAGAAAACAAATTACAAAATTTTAATTAGTGAAATAAATGTATTTTTTTATATATGCATGCATAGGTTTGCAGTGAAACATGTTAGAGCCTTGAGGTTTTTAATGTTTTTCATAATACTGTTTACACTAAACAAGAAATTAAGGACTGCTATCTAATATAAGTATTACATATTTCAAAAATAAAAAAACTTTTATACTTGATATAGGAACTTCCTTAAAAAAAACACCATATTTTTCTATTACCAATGTATATGTTTAATTGGGTTCATATGCTTTATATATTTAGTTTTCATGAAGTAAAAGTTTCACAAGTACACCTAACGGTTTTGAAATAAATGCATCTATCTGATAAGTAACAGTCTACTCAATTATAACTGACATGGGACACACCTTCACAGCCTGGCCCCCTGGTCAACTTAGTAGTGATAAAAAAGGAAAAAACTAAAAAATAGGTCTGCATTAACTTACTGTTTTTCCAAATGTTCAACTGGAAAGTGAAGACATATAAACACTATTAAATATTAATATCACCAGCATATTTTGTCTGTGTGTCATGTGACAGGTAAATGTAAAATATTATGGAAGTTTTTGTAACAAATAACAGAACATTTTTTAAAAATTGTGTACCATTTACCAGTGCTACTTCTACAACTATTACCTGAAAATTACTATAAAAGTCTTTCTATAACTGGTGTTCTAGACAATAAATATCTGAGCAGTCAAAAGGTTAAAATAAAACTAATTGGTATTGTATACAATATATTAAACACACTTGTGGACATCAAAATATGGCTGTCCGCTCAGGGTTTTTGGGGCAAAATATTTCTTTATAAAAGATATCTTGGGTAGGCCTACTTCAGTCTTAAAGTGAAATACTCAGAAAATCAAAACAATTAAATGAATCAACACTGTTTATGAAACTTTTTTTTAATTTCAAAAAAGTTAAAACTATTATGAAGTTGGACTAATTTCTGTAAAGCATTGAAACTGCTGACAAGGAATGGATCTGAGAGTAAGTGGCTAAGTTTGGAGCCAAAACATCCATCATATATAAAAAATTCAGAAGACCTCAGCAATGACATTAAAGATTTTAATATTGGTCTAATGATAACAAATCACTTTTTAGTTCACTTTATATCTAAATGTGAACAATGATAGCTAAAGGAGTAATAATTTACTTGCGGATGAATCCCTTCATCAGCTATCTAAATGAGCCTTTCCCTTGAAGAGTTTTTAATTGTTTGATCACCTACCATTGAGACTCCCAGTGATTTGCACCTTTCTGACTCGGTGAAAGAAGAGAGACAGATGTCATTTACCTGAAGATGTAAATGACCTGAAGATGGCTTGACTGCCGAAAGCACTCGTCAGTACCAAATACAACATAGTGGTTTGTATAAATTTACTAGTAGAAAGACAGATGTCAGTCATTCAGATGAAGAAGTCAAGCAAGCAATATAAAACCAGCTTCACAGCAGACTTAATAGATTATTTCAGGTTTTTTTTTTTTTGAAAGATTGGAAATTGAAAGTTTATTCAGACTGGACAAAGTTCACAGGTATACAGGGAGAAATTTTAATGATGTAAAACTACCAACAAGTATCAGTACCAATATTATTTTCTAACCTTCCCTGATACATTGTTTTACTACTGAAACCAGTACAAAGCATAGAAAAACATGTAATGGTGTTTAACTGGTACATCTCACCTAAATTACAGTGGAACCTTCATAGACTGAATACTGATAATCCAAACACATCCAAAAGTAAACTATACTATATATTTTCTCAAAAACACTTAATAATACAGTAATTCCCATTATAACAGACAGCTCTAAGAAACATGGAATGTTGAAAAATCAAAGACACTGACAATAAAAATCCTGGTCAATGTGAACCAATTAAAAGACCACTTAAACAGGAATTTAAAAAAAATAATCAATAAACAAAGTGTCACCCTATTATGATCAGTTGCAACACCTTCATGAGGTACTGAAGAAATTAACTCTAATCAATGTCAAATAAAAATTAGTAATTCTTTTAAGCATATGGAAGGAGATTCTAACACAGCTGTTTTGTTTTTGAAAAAGAAGACACTGACCAAAGTTTTTACTATAATTATGACTATCTGTGTAACATATAAACCGTTCTTTACAGTGGACTAAGTTTTCATTACAATTATATATACAGTATTTTGTATGAGATATAACTGCTTTTTGTTGGTGTACTGCTGTACTGTTATCTATTTTGTATAAATACAGTAAAATAAACAGTTTATTTTTATCTACATAGTTTAAACGTGTTATCGATATTATGATACCTTCTTGCTATGTACTACAACGGACACCTCAGAGTCCCTATTAATCCGTTATAACGGGCAATTACTGTAATTTGATTTATATATCAAACTAAAAGACATCATGTGTCTGTAATTCTACACAGAATGTATAGTTGTTTGTGGCATTGATTTAGACAAAACATACTAGTTTCAGTACTACAATTGTCATGTGTACTACTTACAACTGTCTGTTGGTAAATTACTTACTATCAACACAGATCTAAAGACTGACTGCACTATAAAAACTGTTTCAATAAACATTCTTTCCAAGCCTTTGGCCACATGTATGCACTATGTCAGAATCCTGAGTAATTTTAGTATTAAAAAAATTATAGTTCTTTTACAACAAATCTATTTTTAGTACTACACTAAAATCAATGAATGTAAAATACATAGATATACATTCTATAAAAAACATGAAGCATATTAAAAGACAAAAAAAATTGGACTTGTTACAAAATTTTGATACTTATTTCTCTACAAACTATGAATTTGATTTTGCTAATTCTATTTTACAGTTTCATAATAATTGTAAGTTCTACTAGCTTCGCTCATATTTTAACAAAATCTTGCCGTTGTATGATGTAACATAAAACATTTGGATAAACAACACGTTATCAATGTTTTGTCATCACTGTCTTTACTGTGTAACTATTTGACAGATTGTAATAAACACATGACAACTATGTACTTACAAACCTATTTCTAGCAAGTGCTTAAGTGTAATAAACATTTTGTTTATTAAATGAGTCTGTTATCTACAGTAGAAGTACTGCCTGCTTACCTGACATTAGTCCACTTACCTGCAATGACGCTGGCATCTCTTGGCGTTGGGCTGGTTCCGGTGTGCAAGCAACTGACTTTATTTTTTCTTCGAATTTTCAATTACAAACATACAATTTTATGCTTACAGTTACAGTATTTTGGTAACATTGACATAAATGCAAATAATATTTACAGTGGCTGACAAAGTAATGTGTTATTTTTTATGCTGCACAAACATAATTACTTGTGACTGTCTGCGCTTTCTTTCAATACATGATGAGAGGCACACATTCCTTATAACAAAGCTACATAATTCCTCTTTGTTTGAATCTTGCAATTAAAAAAAGCTACCCATAACAATCCAAAATAGGGTCTAAGCTTGTCACACAGCATTTGGGGGAGGGGGAGGCAAGAATGTTCACCACCGTATGAGGTTTGATCAAAAACACAATGCAATTTTTTTTGTTTTTGAGGAATTGAAAAATATAAAATTATACACTTAGCCACAGTCATGTGCTTAAGGCAAATGGTTAATTACAATCATCTGTTTATCTTAATCATAAAGAAGATACAATAATTATTTTCACCTTGAGCATGACTAACTAGAACTGCTTTCCAATACAATTGTATGTGAAATGTGATATTCAGGTACAGCGGATACTTTCATCACTTTACATGTTTAATTGTTTAAACAACCAATTTCTAGAAAATATCATACGATAAATGGTAATCCATAACTAAATATCACTATAGTATTGACGACTCGGAACACTAAGTTTTTTATAAGTAAAAACGTAAAGTTTTACCTTACAGCCTAAACCGGCTTTCACATTTAGAAGGCTTCATCAGAGGCTCTGATGTTTACGTTTTTACTTATAAAAAACTTAGTGTTCCGAGTCGTCAATACTATAGTGATATTTAGTTAAGTAACGGACACGTCATGGACAACGAAATCCAAGTAATCTATAAGTTAGAATGATGTTATAGAAAAAAACATTAAGCTAATCACTTTGGCATTTCCAATGTGATAAAACATTAATGAGTGAAGACTAACCTCCTCCCACAGAATAAGTCAGTGCTGAGCTTATGAGCAGTTAGTTACATCTTTACTGTTGCATATTACAGTGGTTTGACTAATGATTCTGAGCAGTTTAGTCTAGTAGTTAAGTGTTATTATCATCAGCTTAGTTAAGTGTTGCAATATGGTATTAATTACTACAAGTGGTTGCTGGACACCTACACTACACTGTTCAGAATATCCCTTATTATTTTTTTGAACAGTTTGTTTCGGTAACTTCACTTGTTCTGAGTCGCCACACACAGGTTGTAATTTACAAGCCAATGTAAATTGGTCACTTGTGTAAACACAAGCCAATACGCATAACAAAGTTTTTGCACACGTCATAAGATGGGACTTCTATGTTATTCTTTTCAAGTTATTCTACAAAAGATATCATTAATTCAATTACAAATTATAACTGACAATTACAAAAACAACTTTAACTAAGTTTTCTTTAACATTACGTTTATGAACTCGTTTCCTGACAGACCATTTTGTCACTTTCATATAAAATGATATGCTTTAATTAAACCTTAACTCTACATACAGCACAGTATCATGTAATTACAATATGGAATTGTCATATCTGGGGAAAAGCAAAGAAACAATATACAAAAGCCGTTAGTTATTTCCAACTCCTATGCATTCTAATTTCATCCTCATTTTCTTCAAGAGCATTGCACATAAGAAACTATAAATTTCGATCTGTCACACACACACACATACACCATCAAAGTTTGACAATTACCAGATAGGATAAGCTGATTTCAGGGAGGATTTTAGTACTTGCAATCATCATTTGACACTGAAAATGTTAATCAAAAAGGCTTATCGAGTACCAGATCTCTCTTTTTATGTGCATTTATCGATTTTGTGAAAGCCTCTGATAGTGTAGAACATTGAGTCTGAAACACTAACTTCGGAAACAATTCATTACGGTACATTTAGAGAAACTACAGATTTCATTTCAAATATACAGAATGTTCTGCAACACTGCTTCAGGTGATTTCAGAGCTAAAAATAAGAAAAAATTGTTATAATATAATTTATATTTTTATATTATAAACACAGGTCTGAAAACACTTGGTTTTTGAATTATGGCCATGCAAAAATGTAATTCATATTTCTGTTTAGAAGATGTAATAATCCAATATAAAAACTCTTGAAAGACAAATTATGGACAAGTGATTTCAAATGTTGTTCGATCTGAGATATTAAAAAAGAAAAGAATTCCTGATCTCTTTTCCCAGCATTTTACAAATTTCTTAACAAAACACACAATATCTTTACAAATGATTTAAAAACTCACAAGTATCCACCAACTCTATAACAAAGATTCATTAATGAGCTTAGTAAATAGTTTTATAATGTATCAAGTTCCAATCAAAGAAAGGATGGCGAAACTAGTTTTTTTTAAATCTGTCCAATTCTGGCAATACCACGTAGATTATGCAATTTAACTTTTAACTTCTTGTTTCCTTATAGAATATTTATAGATTAGGTTTTAACAGACAACATTTAATGATAGCAAGCCCTTGGGTAAACAAGCATTTTTAAGTTGTAAAACACAAAAGGTTTACAAGTTTCATGCAAATTCTGCAAACATTAAGTAATTGTAGGAAATACTGAATTCTTGTACAAAAAAAAATCATATTTTTTCTATAAATTAAAGTAATGAACATATCCATGGTCAGAAAATATAGTAGATATTTACAAAAGTGCTGTTATTCGCTTCAGTGGAAGAATTCAAAACGAATGGGAATAGATATTTTTTAATAAAACAAAAAAAAGATTTAAGAAAAAAGCACTCATACTTGTATGGGACTTTCCCATTATCTGTACTAGTACTACTTGTTTGATGTTTTGACTATACATTAGTATTGATAAGTCACGCTGTGAAGGAGAAGTGTACCACTTATAAAAGATTGTACTGCGTAACTGCACACACAAATACGTAAAGTTGTCATGTGTAGAAAAGATTGTTTTGGGAGTTGGGTTTGGGAAGGATTTGAAAAGACCATTTTATGTTTAAATTATGTAATTAGGTTTGTGTGAAAAATCATAAAGTACAATAAGATGGGAGAGTTACTTCTTACATGTAACGAAAATGGAATAAAAAAATCAGTTGGCTAAGAGGCAATGAAACGTTCTGCAGACAATCAGACGTGACATGTTGACAATTTACGTAACGTTCAGTTCTAAAGATACTATGCACACGCAACACAATTATCAATTATGATGACTAATATAAACTACAAGCTTAAGTGTTACCAATGCAGCCTAAACTTGGGCAAGCAACGGTGACCTGAAAGTGCCAATACAGTAGAATCTCATTAATCTGGATTTTAGGCTAATCTCGGCTAATATTAAATAAACTTATTAAATGAAATGTGTGCCAAAACAATACAAGAGTTGATTACTTATTTTGAGATCAGAATGACACATACACTGCATGTGACTGTACCCCATGTGGCTGATAGTTATACAGAGAAAGCAAGATAGAGCTGCTTGTTTACAGTATAAAGCATACTAGCCTATGTGAAAACACGTGCACACTTTGCAGCTAATACAATGGCTACCGTTAAATCACTTTTGGTATCACTATCACTATTACCACTGGTTGATATTGTTTCACTGTCACTGCCACCACTTTCTAAACCCGTCAGTTACAGCAATCACTTTCCAATACCTTGCTTCAATTTCTCCAACTTGTTTACAATAAGTTTGCCAGTCACATTCTGAACAGCCAGATCTGTTAATTCTTCCAGTTTATGAAGGCTTAGGTTTCTGTCACAATTTTGTTCTCTCTGTCATAATGTTTTATTTTTGGCCAAAATAATTCTACTGCATTCAAATCACATATACATGGTGGAAGCACTGTAACAGTATGACCCACACAAAACATGTACATACTGACTGTAAATGTTTTTTCTTTAGGTCGGTGTATGTCAAGCAACTTAATAAGCTGTTCTTTTCTCATTGTCTCATCACAGCGAACTGCCATCTCTCTCAAAAAATGGAGAATTTTACTCTTTATGGAATATATGGTGAATTTTTTGTGCTAAAACTGAATGGTAAGAAGCATTGTCCAATACAATTACAAAAAGTGGGGGTGAAAACCATTACTTTCAACCATTTTTCAAAGTTTTCATTCGTTCGGCCATGATAATCACCACAGGAACTGCCTGCATTAATACAAAAACTTTGTTCCATTTATTGAACTTGGTTTTGGTTCTGGCATCTAAAAGTAACACTCTGTTTCCTTCATTATGGTTCTAGAAAACGCTTAACAGCACTTTTTTACTGTTACATTAATTTCCAGTCGTGTTTCATGTAAAAAGACAATTTCTCTCCCGAACTCCCTTAACACTTTTATTTTTAATAGATAATTGTAGCGCCACTGAAGAGTATGTAGCGTAATGCTTGAACCTTTGTGTTTCCAGTTTCTGTAGTTTTTCTCAAATTTTTAACATAAAATTGTCTAACTTGTCACAGTAGGTCGTTTTGTCACCTATTCTAAAGAATTTCTTTTTGCTCCATCGTCACATTTTTTTTTATTATATTAGTTATTAATGTGCATGCTTCAATACAAAAAGTTTTTTCTTACAAGACATCCATTCCCCTTCAACCTCGGACATTTGTCACTGATAAGCTCACAAAGTTTTAAGTACTAACACTATTTGTAAAAACTCGTTTTACACAATAAACTAGCTCAAATACATATAATAATAAAATAAACACATGTGTCACACTAAACTTTACACATTACACAATGGAAATACACTAACAGAAAAACAGATTTTAAAAGAGGTAATGTATGCAGAAAAGACAGATTTGGCTGACACAATACAGTTCAACATACTTTCTCTTTGCAAACTTCGTCCCACGACCACACGGAAGTTAGATACAGGCAGTACCATCTAACTGACGAAAACTTTAAAGCATCTGTGCCAAAATTCATAGAAGCAAAACATATTGGGAGTTCTTTTAGGTGATTTCATCCTCGGGCAATTTTTTTAGTCCTAATGTTCTTTTACTGTTTGCATTTTCTATTGACATTCTACAGTAAGCAAATATTTTATATGACTAACTATAAGTAAAGACAACACAAGCATGTTATTTATTTGTGTTTTCTCGATCAACTGTTTTTAAATAAATGAGTACAGTATTTACAATCTCTATTAGAAGTCTGTTGTTTTTACTTTCTCTGATATTTTAATGGCAGATTTTAGAACCCTTTCCAGTTCACAGATTTTTGCTAATTCAGACTGGTTCCTGAACCAACAAGTCCAGATAAATGGGACTCTACTGTATGCAATGTAAGTGTGGCATAATGTAAATGTAAACTGTTCCATGCAATGGTGTTTCATGGAATGGACACACTAAAGACAAGCAGATGGAACGACAGCTTTTAAGACTCTGTACACAATGTTGCTCCAAGCAATGGACGCACTGAAGAGAAGCAGATAGAGCAACAGCTGCCATCTTACTGAGACCCTGTGTGAAGCAACATCACTCCATGCTACCACCTTCACCACCTGTGCAACACACAAATAATACGTGTATTTATAATTGACATCAGCTGTTCAGAGACAAAAGTACAGTTTCATTTATTGAAAGCAGTCTTACACAAAAAATTACTCTACACTTTATTTTCATTCATAGTAAAAAATAATACAACAAACTACATTTAAAAACTAATATATACAAAAAACTAATAATTAAAATAAATATTTTATTGCTGAAACATTAATGTTATTTTCCATACTAAAAAAAAGAAAAGAAAAGAAAAAGTTCTCTTTAATATTATTATTATTTTTATATTTTTACTAGTTTGAGGATAATGGCCATGACATAGTCCCTTAAAAATGTCCAAGACACCAATTACATTAATTAACTTCTTACAAATTAATTTTTTGCCTCCATTTGGTGTAGGAGAAAAAAATATGTAAAAATGTAAACACTGTAAAAATAGCATTTGTAAGGAGCTGTATACAAAAGCTAAACAAAACAAAACACCATCAGCTGGAAAGGGTATGCTGACTCTCTTTTGAGATGAATGAGAGGGGTAATTTTGGAACGCTACACATTAGAGGAGAACAGTCATCAGTGCAATCTTCTCAAAAACCATGTGCATCCTGCTACCAGGTCCAAACACTGTGGCCGTCTGAGTACTGGTGTTTTGTTGCAACATGAAAATGCTCATGCATCACCACTTGTAACTATCCAAGATACAAAATTTGAGTGTTCACCACATTCTCCAATACTCTCCCCATCTAGTGATTTGCATCTGTTTAGTCTATTCAAAGAGGCGCAGTCTGGCAAGTCTTCCAAGTCTTAATAAAGAGGTTATACAGGAGGTACATAGGTGGCTACAACTGGCTGCAATCACAATGTACAGAATTTTTTCTAGAGGTATCCCTTGCACTTCGGAAACACTGCAAAATCTGAATATGTCATGGAGACTATGTTGAAAACTTATGTAAGATTACTTCTTAACTGTTCAATAAATTACAAGATAAAAATTATTGAAGGTTTTCATTTGACTCGCCCTCATATTAGAAAATGTACGTACAACACAGTTTTATGCCTTCATATTAAACAATATTTTTCATGTTTTAGTTTTCAGTAAACATAACCATTCTTTGTCCTGCTAGATTCCTTCCGTCATTATAATTTTTGTTTGAAATTACAAACTACAATTGCGCAAGTCTAGCAGGAGTCTTCTTACAAGATAAACTCCACTCATTACCTTTTAAAGTGCAGGTACTTCTTCTGCCTGAGTTACTAATTTTTATTTTTTAACTCTGATTTGTAAATAAATAACTACAGGACAAATTAACACAAATTCATGGAAGGAAACTTGTTTCAAAAAACATTTTCCAAACTTTATAGAAATACTGGTAAGACCTATATATTTTTACACTCCAGTTTAATTGTGACATATTTAAAAAATATGAACACAATAACAGATTTTATTGAGAAGAACTGCAGTGTTATCAGCCATGTCTCAAAGTGATAACAGAAAACATACATATTTATTAGCAATGGAAAGTTATCTCTTGTATCCTAAAATCAAGACATTCTTGTTGTATCCAGTTATAATGAAGATAGTTTGAATACAATCCACACTTTCACAACCGTGTTTACACTATCCTGAGTCTACTAAGTACCCCACATAAGTAAGTCCATGTAAGTACAGTAGAGCATTGATTATCCGAACATCCATTAACCGAATTAACTATTATCCGAACTCAATAAAAAGTACAATTATCTACTATACTGTACAGTAATGTATTGGACGCATGTAGGTGTACTGGATATGTATTGAACATAAAAGATTGTATACTATAAATTATTGCAGTGCTGTACAGTAATAAATAAATGTTGTATTTATTTATACAGCTTTACAATCGATAAACAAAGACTTGGCGGTCCCGGATTTCAGTTATTAACCGATGAAGAGATAGTTGAGTCATTAAATGAACATAATGAAAACGAAACAGATTCAGATGAAGACAGCGAGAATGCTACTAATACAAAACCATCGACGGCTGCAAAAGCTTTTGACGCACTTGAGACTATTCTAAAGTGGGCCGAAACAGAGGCTTATGAATCCTAAACGACTTCAGTCTTTAGCAGTGAGAAGACGGGGTATCGGTTTGAAGCAGACAGTGATAGAACAACTCTTCAAAAAGTGTAAATCCATGGTACTGTATGTTTTGTTGTTTTTTAATTTTTTGTTAATTTTACAGTACAGTGTATGTCATTAAGCTCTAATATTGTTTAAATTAACTTTTGATTTTTATTAATTATACTCAATTTTAATTCAGTGGTTTTCAACCTTAGTAAATACATTACAGTACAGTATACAGGTTGCTGTAATTATATAACAGTACGTTAGAAGTGATTGAAGTGATTTTGTACTAAAAATTTTTGTTTTTTTTTTTCTGTAAAGAGAAATAGTGTTTCCAATTTACGATCTATTATCCGAAATATCGATTATCCGAATGGGCCCTCATCCCGGGAGGTTCGGATAATCGATGCTCTACTGTAAATGGAAAGTCTCAACAGCAATGTGTGTATATTGAATTGTTAATATGAGTAAGTAATCACACGATCACACATTTGTTGCATAATCATAAAACATGTAAAAACTAAGGCAACTAGTCCTGTTGCTGCTGCTGATTCAAATGAAAAGAGATTCAAAAGGATTCACAAATTGCTGAAATTTTAAATTACAATGTGTTAATATTTTTTTTTAAGAAAGGGAACATTTAAGTAGTGAAAATTGACATTTTTTTTTGTTAGAACACTGGATGTTGTGGGCTTCCTGATACTAACAACTCTTTCTGTCACTTAGAAAACAGCACTAGTGATAGTCACTGCAGCACTAACAAATCTGCTTCAGATGGCAGCCAGTTGGTCAGAAACTGTTTGCCAATCTGCACATTTTATCAGTTCTTAGTAAAACCTATTCTGTACAGTATGTAAAATCAGTTTGTTCAAGTAGTTCCAAAAAGTATTTTGCAATACTACTTTTATCTTCAAGTGTTTTTCAATTCTTTTGTCCAACTTTTAGTCAAATCACTGATGACTTTAGAGAAAGTAAAGGGCCATATGTTCATCTAGTCCATAAGACATAACCCTTCGGTTAAGGATAAATGTAGCCCAAGGGAAAAATTAATGGACTATAATTATTAATAATTTTTCTGAATAAGCAAAAGCTATATCAGGAGAAAATCTTGTCACTCATCCCACTTAATAAAGTCAGAGAATGTAGTGATGCTGCATGAAAATTCAGTGAAAGTACAGTTTGGAGAATCACTAAACAGTTTTACAAACAGATCAGAGACAAGGTAAAGATCACACAAAATTACTGATCCAGGAAAAAGATTGGCAAAACTACATACTAACAAAGATTGACTCTGCAGAATATTCTTCAGATGAGATGAACAAAACTGTTGTGTCAGTCTGGTTATTTTCTAGCCACACCTTCTGTTACAACAGCCACACGAAGAGTGTTACGGTAATATACAATACAGTATTGAAATAATATAAATTTTGAACAAATGTAATTGATTATAGGCTTGACTAAATACAACAGGACATTAACAGCGAGGAAGCCTGAAGTTTTCTTCTGTTTAGCACTGTTTATCACACAGACATTCAGTGCTCATACCACTGTTTTTTTTATGTGATGGAACCACTGTTAGTCTCTTTTCCTTCAGCATCTCCTCATTAGTTAAAAACTGAAATCCAATATCATTATCCTCTTTTAATCATCCACGAACATACACATATCATGAAAGGAGAACCCTTAGAGACTAGCACTGATTCTAGTATATGCAGGTGAGTCTTTACATAATAAGCAATTTGCAGTGGGAATGAGCACTGAAAATGAATATTGCTTTGTATTATCGCATGATCTGGACAATTAGAAATCAGGATGACTGGACATCAGGAAACTACAACTGTACTGTTTATGTATTACTTGTGTAAAATTAACACCAGGGCTGCATGAATTTCACTTATGACAATTCTAAAATAAGACATTGATTCAAGCATCACAAAAAATTGGTAGTATGGTATAACAATTTATGTTTTAGATTAATGGAATTGGATACAATATCTATTCACAATGAACTTCATTTCCTGGACATTAGAAAACCACACCTTGTAATATTCTATTCACATACAAATACAAAAATTTATTTTTATTTTCCACCTACCTTTCGTCTTCTGCCAGAGTCCGCAACACGAACGTTAAAATGCAAATATGATTATAGGTTATCGTAATAACTTATGCAACGCATTTTTTAAAGAGAAATTAATTAAAATTTTATTTTATACTTCAAAATTTTCTTTAAGTATTAAATTGTTATTTATTTGGCCTCTTGGCTCAAATGATCCAAAATCATGGAAAATGTATAAAGCTTGTGATGTTAGTTACATAGTGGTATTACACTTACACTTATAAAATTACAATACACCTTACCTTAATTAGACAGCCCACTCTGCTATTTACACTCACATTCACAACGTTACAAAACCAACTACCATTATTTAATTGACATGTTTGCACAAAAACCCTTTATAAAAATTTGTTGAAAGTACGGTTACTAGTTACCCGACGGCTTCACTCCTTTCGCTGCCGCGTGGCCCGTATTCTTTAACTGCCCGAAAGTTTATTATTCATTTGATTTTGGCCCGCTCACTTCACTAATTCTGTTTTGCAATGTTATATTTTTGGTTACCACTTTCTACATGATGAAATTAAACTGTTCTGTGCACACGGTTTTTTCCGCACCCGGCCGGGCTGAGAATTTTGTTCAAATGGGGTGAGAGTTACTAACAAAGTCTCCCACCATAAGTTAGGCATAGCGGAACTTACAATGCCTCTTGATTGAATCGTTCGTCACTGTTCATAACACATGAGTTTTTATGTGTGTTGGATGTCGACGAAATTTCACTGCCTTTACTTTCGTCACATAAATGGGTGTGGCTTACAGTTATATTTCCGGCATGTTCAGAGCATATGTTAGGCAAAATTCGCATCAAGCCATGTTTTGCGCCTTTCGTTTAACGTGTGTTAGGCGCTCCACAGATGTTGGTGCTGGCGCATTTGTGAGTGGTTGTCACACAGATGCAAAGTTCTTAGAATCGTGACAGTCGACAACATGACATTCCTTTGTAAATATTTCATAACAGCTATTTCGTACTGCTCCTTGGTTAGAACTAAGCTTTATATTCAAACTGGGGCTGGCCACATATATGAAGTGAATTGTGCAATTTTAACCAAATCAAACCAAAATTAATAAAAAATAAAAAACCTCCTAATTCACCCCATTACAATACCCCCCCCCCCCAATGAGAAATCTTCTGTCCAAAACAGAAGAAATCTCATTGCTAAACCCCTAAGAGGACCGGTGAGGAACTGGTGCCAACAACCCCCCTTTTTCTCTTACACGTCATGGGTAAACAACCCCCTGGCTCGGCGACTATGGACGCATCTGAACGAGATCACTGGACTTCTCTGCACAAGATCCCAACACCAAAAAATCGAACAGATACATACCACAGCACACCTCGCCTCCTAACATGCCTCCCCAAACTCCAAATCCCTGGCTTAGATCATGCCAGATCCTCAACCGATATGTTCCCCCTTAAATGCAAACTGGGCTGTCTTTAGCAGTTACTGGGCTCACACACACACTTATAATATTTTATAAACAAACTCGTCATTTAAAAATCACAAAATATTTATCTTTAAATACACCATTCTTTTAGGTTCAAAATCAGATTGTATCAAAACCAAAAAAAAAATCTCTTATCTGGATAGATTAATTCTCTTTGTTGTTATTACTGATAAAAAAGAAACAAAAAAATTGAATATTTAATTAAAACATGGACTGCCCTATCCTAACATTTGATTATACATATATCCTAAACAATATAATCCAATAACTATTGATACACATAAACAATAATACAACCAAAAATGCAAAACATCAATTTAATGGCAGGCACAAAAAGTATATACAAATATATATATATTTTTTTCTCTACTACCCCCTTTTTAATCCATTAACCCCTGATACCCATTACATATTAATGTGTTCTGCGCTAGGCATCTTGGCCTTATCCAGCCTCATCCTAGCCGTAAACCACATCTCCCTCGTGACCTGTAACTGGGTCACCGCCCATCCACACTCACTATTACCCCCCTAGACTGTAGCGTCTAGTTGCTTTCACAAGGACTGATGCGGAAGGGGTGGACATTTTTTTCTTTTATTCCACCCCATCCTTGCTTCGGCGTTACAATAAAATTCGGTATTACACCTACTAGTTTTTATTTATACACCCCTAACGGACTACCACCCCTATCTGGGTGAAAATAGCCCTGTTCCAAAATTTAGTAGATTCCCCAAAAAATAACCCCCCTACTAAATCTAACAAACCACCAGGTTGACAAAGTAAAACAAACCACAAGCCGGTTATATCAGGTAAAATTTATGATTTGCCACAATTAACTACTTTCACGGTCATGATCCGGTGAGGTCATGGCCGCACTTAGGTGGGGAATCTACAGTTAAACATAAAACATAGATTGGCAATTATAAAAGTTTACATGAGCAGTAATATATACATCTTATTTTCCCATACATTATCTTAGCCTAAATATTTCCATCAGTTGTCAGTGTTAAATGAATATTTTAACCATTATTTACATCAATTAGCATTTACTTTATAATTCCAGTTTACACTCAAATGAAAATATAGTTAAGTTCATTATTATAAGTTCATTATTAAAAATCATCTTTTCAATTACTTTAATTACCAAATTAATTTAATTTTATTATCTCAAGACTCTAAATTATGGTAATTACCTCATTATTTCAGTCTTATTTGTTCGATACAACTTTATTTATTTAAATAACATTTTACAATGGGCCAAAAAAATATTATCTACATTCCATCACATCTGAGGTTTCTATTATATTTCCTAATAGAATCTGCTCATGCCAATGATTCAACAGACTGCAACATTTTGTTATTGTCAATTCAACATTAGTCACAACATACAACACACCTGTTTACATCAACTATAGTCTGCCAGACTGGTGTTATAAACACTCTCAGTTTCAATATTCATAGTTGCATCATATACTGACATATCTGCTTCCTTCAAATTTTTTGGTTTCTATAAATCTTGTCAAAGTCTATTTATTACAATTCAGACCAAATATAATTTTAATTCACCTTTCAGTTATTATTACTTTTTAATTACAGTTTCTATTTAATACCATTATCTCAATTCATTTTTATTATTGAATTAAACTCTTTTCACACCTGTAAGCATTGTATTCTATCTGATTGGTATTATGAACTTTATACTTACAGTACATTATCCACCTATTGACCTGAACACAAAATACACACCACACACACACACCAATATCTCCACGTAACCTCTGAAACATTTAACAACAATGTTATTCCATACCAAACAACTTAACACTTATTTATTAATTAATATCAAATCTCACAAAACAATTTAAATCCATTAGAAAATTCAACCATATAACATTTAAGTCAATCAAAATATTTAAAACATCTCAGATTATTTTAATTAAATTCATTATTAAACACACAACATTTTAATTACTTTCACCAATTACAATAATTACGACTCATTAGTTATCCTCTTCCAAATTATTTTTGTTATTTATTTAGGGTGCAAAATATTAATATTATTATTATCATCACAACAATTTCTGCTACATACATACATTGTTATCTAACATTTTATAATACATACAATTAATTTCACTAAACATGTATTTACAATTCTTCAGCAATAATTATTCAGTTTTATCACACTTCATTGTCCAAGGTTACGAGGTCAGAACCATAAAACAATATATTTAAAAGTGTCCATTTGTGAATTTAAGGCTCAGCCTCCATCGTCAAAATTTAACCTTGGTTTCAAATAACAATTTTCAATTTTATTTGCATTCCACATATGGTTATCTTGTGTATAGTAACCATAAAATTTCAGTTTATTCATTTTACCATAATAATCATATACCAGGTCAACATTATTTGTTTCTGTCCAGTCTCCATTAGTAGTTATATTCATTGTCAAGTCAGTTCTTTTTTCATCATAAGGTAAATTATTATTATTTAAACATGCATCATCAAAATAATCTTCACTCTCTATTTTAACAGGTAAGTACTTCAAATCATTTAACATCTCTTTCAACTCATTATAATTTCTCTGCAACCTATATAATTCTATTTCTTTGTCAACACACAACTCTCCATCTAAATCTTTCTCATCATAACACCATATCACACTTTCAACCCCATTCCACACAGAGGGTACTAATTTATACAAAAAAGGATATAACTCAAATCTTCCATTAAATAGGGTCTCTTGCCCTCCAATAATAACATTTTTGAACACCTTGGTTCATCACAAATAAGGGGAAAATTTACCCTCTGCCCTACACATTCAGCTACTCTCTCTCTCTCCATTCTTTTTCTAATTCATCAACACTAATTACTACCTTGTTACAACATATTTCTCTCTCTCTCTCACTCACTATTTCACTATCTATTTTCAACGTATCACTCTCTGATACCACCCTTTCAATCACATTACCACTTTCAATATCATAGTTAACATTTGTTATCTTACTCTCTACTACCACATTTTAAATTATATTCTCATTTTCGACCTTATTGTTATCACTTGTTAATTTTTTATTATCATTAGTATTTTGACTTTTACTCTGTTCTCCTACTGACTCTACTATTTTCTCAATGTCTCGTTTCAATTCATTACAACTATTTTTGCATTTCATTTTTACTTCATCAATGTCAAATTTGAGTACATCAAATTTACAATTAAATTCACTTTTAATTTCAGTCTTAATTTGATCAAAACGATTATTTAATTCGTTAAATTTGTTATTCTGTACGTCTAATTTGCTGTCAAAACTATTCTTTTGTTCATCGAATTTCTCACTAAAATTGTGATTTTGAACGTCAAATTTTGCATTTATTTTAGTGTCACTAACATCAAGTCTAGCATTTATCATGCTATATAAACGTGTTAACATCTCATCTGTATCAGATTTTTTGCTTTGGACTGGCGTTGAATGAATTCCTTCATCCTCAATTTTGGACTCGGTCCCACTCAATTCAATATTCATGTGGCTTTCGTTTTCAATGTCAGTTAAGCTGACATTCTCGTTATTATCTGCCATATCTATAAATTTATTAATCTAGTTTTCTTACATACAATGTCTACCACTTCACTCTTAACCTCTGTACATTGATGTACTAATTTATATGTGCTGCGTAATTTTTACATAGTTACTTAACCTTCAAATCAAACTTGCATCTATCGTAGGTGTGGAATTTTAGTTATTCAAATTCGAGTCCCTGTTCGGGCGCCAAATGTAATATTCTATTCACATACAAATACAAAAATTTATTTTTATTTTCCACCTACCTTTCGTCTTCTGCCAGAGTCCGCAACACGAACGTTAAAATGCAAATATGATTATAGGTTATCGTAATAACTTCGCAACGCATTTTTTAAAGAGAAATTAATTAAAATTTTATTTTGTACTTCAAAATTTTCTTTAAGTATTAAATTGTTATTTATTTGGCCTCTTGGCTCAAATGATCCAAAATCATGGAAAATGTATAAAGCTTGTGATGTTAGTTACATAGTGGTATTACACTTACACTTATAAAATTACAATACACCTTACCTTAATTAGACAGCCCACTCTGCTATTTACACTCACATTCACACCGTTACAAAACCAACTACCATTATTTAATTGACATGTTTGCACAAAAACCCTTTATAAAAATTTGTTGAAAGTACGGTTACTAGTTACCCTACGGCTTCACTCCTTTCGCTGCCGCGTGGCCCGTATTCTTTAACTGCCCGAAAGTTGATTATTCATTTGATTTTGGCCCGCTCACTTCACTAATTCTGTTTTGCAATGTTATATTTTTGGTTACCACTTTCTACATGATGAAATTAAACTGTTCTGTGCACACGGTTTTTTCCGCACCCGGCCGGGCTGAGAATTTTGTTCAAATGGGGTGAGAGTTACTAACAAAGTCTCCCACCATAAGTTAGGCATAGCGGAACTTACAATGCCTCTTGATCGAATCGTTCGTCACTGTTCATAACACATGAGTTTTTATGTGTGTTGGATGTCGACGAAATTTCACTGCCTTTACTTTCGTCACATAAATGGGTGTGGCTTACAGTTATATTTCCGGCATGTTCAGAGCATATGTTAGGCAAAATTCGCATCAAGCCATGTTTTGCGCCTTTCGTTTAACGTGTGTTAGGCGCTCCACAGATGTTGGTGCTGGCGCATTTGTGAGTGGTTGTCACACAGACGCAAAGTTCTTAGAATCGTGACAGTCGACAACATGACATTCCTTTGTAAATATTTCATAACAGCTATTTCGTACTGCTCCTTGGTTAGAACTATGCTTTATATTCAAACTGGGGCTGGCCACATACGAGGGTAAGTCAAAAAGTAAAGGCAAATTTTTAAAAAGGAACTTTTTATTGTGAAAACAAGATGACAAGTAACATCATTTCTCTACATAATCTCCCTCAACTTCTATGCACTTGGTCCATCTCTTGACAAGCTTCGTAATTCCGGCCTGGAAGAAGATTTGTAGCATCGTGCACAACCACTCGCGCACCGCCTCCACAACCTCGTCATCCGACGAAAACTTGGATTCACGCAGGTGGCTCCTTCATTGGACCAAAAAGGTAAAAATCACTTGGAGCTAGGTCAGGACTGTACGGCGGATGCTCCAGCAGCTCAAAACCAAGATCTTGAATGCACTGGATCGTTTTCTCCGCAGTATGAGGACGGGCATTGTCCTGAAGCAAAAGCACACCTTTTGAAAGTTTTCCTCGCCTCTTTGTTTTGATTTTGGGTTTCAGATCTCGCAGTAGCTCACAGTAGCTGTCACTATTCACTGTTTGACCTTTAGGAGTGTAATGAATTAGAAGTGGACCTTTCATATCCCAAAACACTGTCATCATCAACTTTCCTGCAGAAACTTGTCTTTTGAACTTTTTTGCTGTAGACGAGGATGGATGTTTCCACACCATACTCTGCCGCTTACTCTGTGGTTCGAAGTGATGGACCCACGTCTCATCAACGGTTACTATGCGACTGAGAAACTCTTCTCCTTCCTCTTCTAAACGCCTTAAATGTGATTTCGAAATTTCCAAACGTTTCTGTTTGTCCTGGTCTGTCAGTCGATGTGGTATCCAACGAGCACACACTTTGCGATAATTTAGTGATTCGTGGATGATTGCAACTGCTGAACCGTGGCTAATGTTCAACGCATGCGCAATATCAACAATTTTGACACGACGATCATCATGAACCATTCGCTCAACTGTCTCGATGTTCTTGTCCGTCTTCGAAGTGGATGGCCTACCTGAACGCTCTTCATCGCAGATAGATACACGACCATTTTTAAAGGGATTTATCCACTCATAAATTTTGCGTTCACTAAGACAGCTCTCACCGTACTGCTGCTGCATTCTGCGAATAATCTCCGCAGGTTTAGTCTCTTCAGAGTGCAGAAAACGTACCACTCCCCTCATTTCTTCCTTGGCGCGCACGGACAACGGGGCATTCATAATAAAATGCCCTGAAATCACTACGAATGGAGCTGAGCACTGAAACAACACAGCTAAAGAACAAAAAAATTTTGAGGTTATGATATGTCATTGTTCAGTCAGTGCTGCCATCCATTGCAGCAGGGAAAATAAAATTTGCCTTTACTTTTTGACTAACCCTGTATATTAAGTGAATTGTGCAATTTTAACCAAATCAAACCAAAATTAATAAAAAATAAAAAACCTCCTAATTAGCCCCATTACAACCTGTATCAGAAAAAAAAACTTGTCACCTTCAGTTAAAAGTATTCTATTTAGAAATACTTTATTAATCTTACCAGTATGTACAAATTTATAATCTGACTGCACTGTACATACTGTACAATGGAAAATCACACTGTGTAATCTACAGGAACATAATTATCTGTACTAACGATATCTTCCATGGAGGCAACTAGCGTTTTCTGTTGGCGAACTTATAAGTTATCTCTTCTCTATCTCTTAAAACAAAACTACAATAAATCAATTTGTCCAAACTGATTTCATTTGTATCAACCAAACTTTCTACTTTACATTTACAAAATTATAATTCAACAACAATAAATGGGGATCTGTTCCATTTTAAACATGATTTCAGCTACCTACAAAACTGTCTCATGTTTGAATGATATACTGCTTTAATACACAAACTTAAATTGACAGCCAAAAAAATATTCTAGAAGATGGTTGTGGTGGATTGTGTATTGTACATTACATATATATGTAACGAGCAAAACTTTCTGGGTGAAACACGCCCTGGTTAAGATATAGTGTGCAAAAGTATGTAGAAGCTATACTGTATGTATTAGTATGGTGGACTATATGGATTTGATTTCATTCAGAAAGCTATAGACAAAGCATTTTTATGTTTATAGCAATATGGATCATGACATGTTACAGAGACATTCTCCAGAATATTAATGTGGATGTGTGTCAAAAATACAACACTATCTTTGGTAAAACCTCCTGCCAAACTACCACTACCATACTAAGTTCTTCTTTGGGGTTTCGGTTACAAAAATTTACTGATATCTTTGGAAAATATAAAGACTAATGCATGCCAAAACACCCAAAAAGAAATAACTCTAATCGCTCAACATTTTTTTAAATATTTTTTTACACAAGTGTAAACAGTTAAAAACTGTAGTTTAAAATGTTTTTATTCAGTCTTTTTATGGCATAATTGTTTTTTGGGGAAAAACTTGTTTTATGGAAAGGCATACAACTTATAACCCTCTTAATTTTACAGCTATTATAATAATTTCAATACAAAATTCCTTAATACACAATGCTTTACATTTTTGGTAATTGATAATATTCGCCTAGTTGATAAAGAAATAGACTAATATATGGTAAAGAAACCATATATGATTTAAAAAAAAAACAATTTTAACATGGTAATTTCTATGAAAGAAGTAAAACTCACACACTTTGCCACTGAAAGAGTTGGTCTTTTGTAGTACTACTTAATGTAGGAGCTTTAAATTTGAGAAGCTTTTACTTTGTTTTTGTACAGCCTCTTAAACGTTATATTAAACCAGTAAACTCCAATTACCAACACAGGACACCTCTAAAGCTTTTATAAAATTTTTTCAGAATAAATTTCTGTTTAGTAAAACACAAGTATAAATTTACTTATAGCTGGCTTGACCCTAAACTTAAAAGCACTAAATGTTGCATTTAATGGACCCTGTTGAAAGACGTGTACAGATTTTTGGGATTAACACAGATGACCCCAAATACTGTACTACTAAATGGAAGTAGTCCAACAGGAAGTTTTACCTGAAACAGTTCACCCACTGAGTAAGACTTAAAAACTGTTTTTGTTTGTGTTTTTGTTCATTGTGCACTTTTAGTGAATTGTACGTATTGTAAAATGGATCCATCTACTGATGAGGTGCACAACTAATGAGGTACTTGTATACCAGACTGCATTTACTTTACAACTTTGCATCTATATCAAAGAATGGGTAAAATGATTCGTGTTTACCACAATCTCAATAAAACGTTAACTGAATAAAGTTTTATTTGTTTATGTAAAACTGTTTTTGATTTCCTCTGTAAAGTTTTTGTAACCCCTCTGCTACTATAAAAAGAAAAAAATGGTTATTGGGAAGTGCATGTATACCAGACTATTTTCGGCACGATCTTACTTTACAAAAATATAGCTAACTTAAAAAAAAAGTAATACAGAAAAATGAATAAACAATTTAACTGCAATCAAATTCATGCAAATGTTACACAGAACTTTTTAATAAACACAGAAACTGTGGTACCTATAGATATTTTAAAAATATAAGCTCAATTTATAATATTTATACTTACTTTTAGAACAAAATGGCTTGTCAGAAAACAACTCCCACACTCCAGTGTGAACAAAAACAAATATTGTTTCTCAACTAAATTATAATTAGCTATAAAACTAATATAAATTCTGTAAAAATTGATTTAATCATTTAAATCCCTTTTTTAATAAAATACTTTTTGTCTCAGTGTTCAGTAGGCCTACTGGAATAATTTAATAAATTATTTTAATAAAAATGTCATAAATTAAAATATGGATTTACAAACATAATGAATTATATTTATGGTAAAAAACAAACTCTTAATGCAAGCTTATATAACTGCCATCTCTGGAACTTCTATGTAACTCCTAATACATAATATCATATATTTTATATAATATTGAAACTTTCTCATGGGACAGTCTGTTCTAAGCTGACGAAGGCGAATACGACGCCGAAATGCGTTCAACGAAAAAGACAAGTAAGTTTTCACATGAGAAAGTTTCAATATTATATAAAGTGTAGTGCTGTGAAAGAAGATGATGAACAAACAAGACAACTATCATATATTTGTTCTATATTCACAAAAATAGAAAAATATTTGTAACAATAAATCTCTACTAATGTTCATTAATGTCACTTGTCTTTAACAGTATTCAACTGAAAATTATGTTTTAATAGTTGTTGTTAACTAGACAATGTTTTTTTTTTTTACTATAATGATACTTAAAAATTGTGTTAGTTCAAAGTTAAAAATAAGATGTCTGGAAGTTCTTTATTTGTAATTTAAATTTTACGTGAAGTGATGTTCATATATACCATCTATTGCAACCCATTAGACTTTTACTTTTTATGATGAATTACATTTTTCAATTCACATGTGTTAACATTTATTTTCTAGTTATTTAGTTTTCCAGTTAATCAGATTTTTTTACTTTAAATGTTTAAACATTTATTTTTCTTTAATTTACTTGGATAAAAACAATCTACATCTGAACTCACCAAATTTTTTTAATAAGTGAAGCTAAATCCTTCTTCTTTCTTTAAGTATTGTTGTGTCCAAACAGTATGATTTCTTCTTCTTCTTCTTGTAGAATAAAGGGGCCTACAGCCGTTACGATTTATCGGACCCGATATCGGGCCCGACGCGATGGTTCCCGATATCGTGACATGTGTAGGTTCGTCGGCCGACTAAATAATCAGGGTTCCGATATCGGGTGGTCGGGAGGTCCGGACCTCCTGACTAAGCAGATCGACCCGATACCCCCACCACTTCTCCCTGAAATTGGAACGTGTGTACAGTCGGACCCGATCAGACCCGATATCGACCCCCCGATATCGGGTCCGATAAATCGTAACGTCTGTAGGCCCCTTAAGTTACCTCTTTATTCATCAGATTTTGCTATATTACATATTAGAATCAATTATTTTTCTTAATTATATTATTTTATATATTTACATATTGTTTAGATCTAATATTACATCATTTTCAAAATTTATTAAATTGTAACTGATGCCAGTAATGTACATAAGTATTAATCTTGCTGTAACAAGAATTATTTTCTTCTTACTCATACTGCTTCATACTATACCACTAATATATTAAAAATATTATAAATTTTACATGTGAATGTATAATAATTTAGTTGTAATGCTTAATTACTTTTGGTCAGTCTGTTAATTTGGTATTTTTAGTTCTCTGATAATTTCTAGTTTCCACCCCTTTCACTTAATAATTTAAACTATACATTATTCAATGTTTATAAACTAATGTTTTACCCGCTGCTATAATTCTACTGTCAGCAGACTGAAATATTTTAGAAAACACTTTTCATTTACTGGTATTTTTACACCATTTTAAACATAATCAAAACTAAATTATACAGGCCAAAAATTTGCAAGTTCTTATTAACTCTCACAGTCTACAAATACTAGCTTGGAATGAGATATCGAGAAAGTGCCCAATTTTGTATGGTTCAAAAACGGTTGCCCAACATTTGTGCCAGTATACTTCCAATAACAAAACGGTTAGGTTTACTCTTGCTTAGTACTATTTACATTACTTTACTTATAAAACAGTATACTAAGCATTTTCAGGCTTAAAAGATACAATACTTGAAAATACTCCACAGAAAATGGTGAATAATTCCTTTACAGTAATATTGGAACTTTATTTAGTCAAATTTTGTTAACATTTTTTTAACGCTCTACTGGACACTTTTACAAGCCATTTACTAATAGGATTGGTGGCCTGAAGCCACTAATGTAATCTTTACCCTAAATTAAACGTAAATTCTCTGTCCATCATCTAAGTTGTTGTTTACAATATACATAAACATCCATTTAAGCCTACCACATAATATTTTGGGGTTTGGGTGTACACAATATACACCTAATTTTGTATATTTTACAACAGTCAAACTAAAAACGCGTACCTACGAGAGCTAATTACATAATTTGAATATACATAAAATTAATTCAGCCTTACCTTACAATTTCAATACTTTCATAACTTTTGGTGCAAATACAATGAAATGATGTGCTGTATACAGATGTTGCTCCAAATAGTGTTAAACTAACAGAATTGTGCCTACCTACCAGCTGTTCAGTCAAACTTAAACTGTTTTAGTGTAAACACGTGTTTGAGTGTGTTGTGAGTGTTTTAAGTTGGACAGATCTGTAGATTAGTGTTAAATATTATTAGAAACACTATAAATTTCATTTTTTGGGTGAGTTAAAGGTTTTTTAAAACAATTTTCACTTCCACTTTTTAAACAAGTACAATTTTGTGCTTATGGGTAAAAATCCTGACCTTTTGCTACAAAAAGTTGCCACAGTGAAAGTTCTTTTGGAAGAAAAACGTTATACTAAAAACCAGATAGCATCAAGACTAAAAATTTCACAAAAATCAGTTAGTAGAATTAAGGAAAATTTGTAAACAATGACAAATTTGGATCCGGATGGATTGGGAAATGTGGCTGAAAGAAGATTCTCAGTCCCAGACAGACCAGAAAACTGAAAAACATGACACTAGGTAACAAAAGAAGCACAACTAAGGTTCTTAGTGACCAAATACGAGAATATGGCATAAACGTTTCAGCTAGAACTGTTAGGAGAACTTTACATGAAGAAGGACTATGGGAATGCAGACCTAATAAAAAACAAAAAATAACACCAGCTATGGCAAAGAAGAGATTGGAGTGGGCTAAAGGAATTCTATTCACTGAGGATGATTGGAAGAGGGTAAGTATTGGTTATTTATACAATATCAGCCTAAAATATCAATTTTAAAGGGGAAATGAAGGCCTATAGCCAACATTAACCTAAAAAACTTGTTTCACGAAGGCCTAATCTTAATTTACCATAACTTAACCTAACCTAATCTTACCTAACTTATACCTGTACTGTAACCTACCTGTATTGTTGAGGTATGCTTGTCTGATGAATGCATATTTCAAATTTCTGATGAAAGATCCCAATTCGTACGAAGAAGGCCAAATGAGGCATTCCACCCGGATTGCATAAAACAAACTGTTAAGCACCCTACATCTGTAATGGTTTGGAGCCTAATGTCAGTACATGGTCCTGGGAGGCTGTACATTGTAGAAAAAACTATGAGGCAGGATCAGTACTTGAATGTTTTGAAAACTAAGCTACTACCACAAACTCGTGATTGGTATCCGAGTGAAGAATTCATTTTTATGCATGATGGAGCCCCGTGCCATCAAGCTACTAGTATTAAAGAGTTTTTAAAGAAAGAAAAGATCAGTGTTCTTCCCTGGCCTGGTAATAGTCCCGACATGAACCTGATTGAAAAAATATGGGCAATAGTCAAACGAAAACTACAGAAAACAAAAATTACAACAAAGACGCAATTAATTGAATCGCTCATCCAAGTTTGGCACCATGATGAAGAAATCAAGACCACATGTGAAAAACTTGTGGAAAGTATGCCTAAAAGGCTTAAAATGCTCATCAAGAACAAGGGAATGCATACTAAATATTAAAAAGCTCATATATTATGTAAAACTAACTTTTTGGATTCAGGAAATAAAAAATTTGCAATTTAAACGCTCTTAGTCTAATAATTTGGCCAGGACTGTATACACAAGTAACAAGTAAACGAATAAGCCAAGGCCAAATACTAGGAGTATCACTGGTACACAAGGAACAGCAAGTAATCGAGTATTTCAAATACTAGGGGTATCACCGATACACAAGGAACAACAAGTAAACGAGTATTACAAATACTAGGCGTATCACGAGGAACGCTAGTATTTTAGGAACAACTAGTATCAGGAGTATTTTGAGTACGAACCCACATTTTGGTCCTGAATCCTAAATACTTCATTCTGCCCAAAGAGACGAAGCTGTTTTTAAAAAATGAACAAAATTCATACTGATGTTACATTTATTCTCGTGTGTTATGCAGATATATAATACAGATTATAATATATTATACTAGTCACCAACTTGGTAAATTTTGAAAAACAAATTATATTGTGTTATAACCTACAGAGTGGCGGATAATAATTGATAGGCCGCTAAGAGCAGATATCTAATGAATTACTGCAAACTGTTTAGGTTATGTTTTTATAAGGGTAATCGGTTTAAATCATGTTTATTCTTTATTCTCATTCACTCTTGTAGCTTACTGTTATGTTGTTATTATGTTTTTGATGTTTTTTTTTACATTATTTGTTGTGCTATACATTATACTTTTATTAATGTGATTTTAACTTCTCTGTACATCTCACGTAAATGATGAGATTGTTGTAACGGACATTTATGCATTTTATCTAGTCCTGTCATTAAATCTTTACTGATCTGATAAGGCTACCCTAAAAACAAGGTGTTTTCGTAAATTTGTTTCTTTTATCTAAACTGCTGATTTTGAATTTTTGTCTCTATCACTTTACTTATCATTTGACTAATAGTAGTTTCCACTTAGTAAAGAAATAAAAATAAACTCTATAACAGATAACACATTTAGGTGTAAATGGTCAAACTGCAGCCTAAGATAAATACACGATCTGATGAAGATAAGAATTTACTAAACTTATTAGAAGGCCATCAATAAAACAAGGTAATAAGAAGAGAAAGCTACAAGTTTATCTGAATTTCTTGGAGACTAAAACATTCATGATTGATTTATGATATGGTTGGAAGTTTCCATTATTTGCCAGGACCTATCAGTTGCACAGTTGATCTAGCAGTGGTTCCCAACCTTTCGGGACCCGCGTACCACTTCGGTCTTCCACATTCTTATCGAGTACTACCTGATAAGAAAAGAAAATAAGATAAGAGGAGATATCTAATGAAATTTTACCGCAAAAACTGTTTACTTATTTACTTACTTACGCATAAGTTTATTTACTTACTTGTTTACTGTTTTTTTTTTAGTAGGTTGTGTTTTTATAAGGGCAATCGGTTTAAATCATGTTTATTCTCATTCACTCTTGTAACTTACTGTTATGTTATTATTATTATATGTTTCTGATGTTTTTTTCACATTATTTGTTGTGCTATTCTAAATTTCATTGCCTGAGTTTCGCAACTGATTTGTCTAACCAATGTTAGTTTGTTTACTCGTAGTGAAAATTTAAATTATTATTCCCAAATGGAGACAGGCCTATAAATGCTCTTGTTTCTTATTTTCTTTTAAACAGTAATAGTTTAATAAAGTCACACTGTAAAGTAACACTGTTAATACTTTTAGTTTCAATTTATTTCTTATAACAAATTATATAATATAGGTTATGTAATATCTTCAATTCAAATAAATACACTGCAAGTAGGTTTATTAATATATTAATAGGTGTATCTAGGTGAAAATAAACCTATATACGTTATATAAAAATAATATATAAATATACATTACATAAAATAACCTATAACAATATATACATCAAGAAACGGCCTGTAGCAAAAAGTGTTTGAATTAATATATACGTATTCTATTTTGTAATTGCAACAAAATGATTAACAATACTTTATGTAAAACATATACTGCTTTTGCAATTTTACTTGCATAAACAAATCCAAGCATACAGTTATTTTTAGGCTTTGATTTAGTACGAGTGTATTTACATAAATAATTACATGAAAATAAATTGTACGTGTTTATGACTTTAAAATGTACTTAAAAACTGAACCTATGACCTTAACTTGTACATTACATAGTGATTAAGGTACCACTAGCTATCTGAAAACATGAGGTTTCAACTTGTTTTTTATTTTTATTCAGCTCCTTTTTATTTTTTATTCTGTTAATTCTTAGATTGGAGGAAATGTTATAATTAAACTTGCAAATAATCCTGTTGATAACATATAATACTGCTTCAAATTTTGTAAGGTCACCTAAAGTGTGTTTAAGATAAATAAATGAAAAGTTATAAATCTTTGTTTTGTCTTTTAAAACTAACTTTACATGATGAAAATCAATCATTATATTTTTGATTAGTAGTTATAGTTAATGAAATGATTTATTTTGTAGACGTTTTATATTAACAAGTTAATATACAGTATTTTATAATTATTCGAAATACCTTTTTATTATATTACTTTGAAATTCTTGGAGGTTTGATCAATCACTTGCGCATCAGTTTTTTTGTTTGTTAATAACTACTTTCTTCTGTAGGTTGTTTTATCACAACAAATATAATTAATTTTCAAATGTCAGTGGTATTTTGTAGAGCCCCAAGTTGTTGGGTGCTATTTATGTAATATCATTTAATCTGTGTATATATATTTTTCTATCGCCTCATGTTGGGCGCCAATTATATAAGATTGCTAACACTAATAAAAATTACTTACTTTGTAACGGTACAGACCGATAGGGTTTTGTAAGCGAAATCTTTTCAATATTATTTGCAACTAAGGAATTACTGTGAATAGACTGTACCGTCGAGACGGGTGTGGATTGGCATTGGTATGTGCGTATTGCAAAGAGGGCGCGCCCGCGCTTTCAACCGCGCACACAGTCGGCCAAGTTTCTCACGCTAACGCCATGAACTGGTACATTCTTTCTGGCCCGGCGTGCGGAAAACAAAGGCAGTCGGCGAAAAACATCTCAACGCAACAGACGCGAGCAGTGTGCAGAGCCGCCGCCCAGTCGACTACCTATACCGGCCGCGCGCGGTCATATAAACATTTTGCTCGAGCTTAATTAGTGTCGGCCGACCAACCCCAGTAAATATCAAAATTGTGAATAACAATGTAACGAAAAAGAACTAACGTGCTATGGAACAGTGAACACGAAAAGATCTATCGAAAGTGAAACCATAACCGTCAAATAAGAGAGCTCCGTGAGATACGCCACGCGGTCGGGAGGAATTGACCAGCACACGTAACAGTATTCTACTGAACCTATTATGATTATTATCATTTTTTACATAAAAGGGGGAAATAAGGCATGAATGTGAGCGTGGGCATTGCTGGGTGGCCTTGATTAGAATTTAAGTTAAATTTTTTAGACCATTATATTTTTTTTAGTAAGAAATGATCTTTGATAATATGTTACCTTGTTTCTATTGTTTGGAGTATAACTCCGGGAGAAAGATAAAACAACGCAAGAATAACAAAGAATATTTACTGTAAATCAGAATAAATAAATTAATATGTTTGGTTGATTTTTTTTGAAAGAAATTACGTAAATGTCAATGATAGTTTTGGGAATATAAATAAATAAAAAGACAATAAAATTTAATGTCAAAGAATTGCTAAATAAATATAACTATAATCCCGAAATTGAGAGTATAATTTATTGAAGAATGTTAACCTAAGTCAAGCTTATTCTTCACAACTTCGTGCTAAGAACTTTGGACCCGAGAAAGGTAAGAGTTGTGAGGAGTGTATATTATTTTTAATAATTGTTTTATAATTAATCAGTAGCTTCTCAATGGTGCCTTGAACTTGGACAAGTTTATAAATGTAATTTTGAATAAACCGCACCTAAATGTGAATATAAGCGTGTGTTAGGAGTACGTAAAAAAGTACGAAAAGCGAGGTTATACGTAAGTAATAATTAAGGAATACTTAAGGTATGCAAGATAAGAAGTGTTAAAATATAGTATAATAAAATAAATGTAGTAATTTTACAATTCAAAAATGGCAGGACATAATGAAAATACAGTAAGCGAAATTATTGATTTTAATGAATCAGCTGTTATGAATAGCCCTGAAGGTCATTCGACTCGAAATGTGGGTCAGGACAATAAAAGAGACAAATTAAATATTACAAACGAAATAAATGCCACAAATGATTCGGGGATTCAAATAACCCCAATATCGACTAACAAAAATAATCAATCCGACAATAGTGATGTGATGAGATATTTGTGCGGCATGAATCCAATGTTTGTAACGGGACAAACTATTGGGGTTTATTTTTTTCTTAAATACTTGTAAAATGTAATTGCCACTCCAGCTGAACAACATTTGAATCATAAACGCTGGGCAGTTTTTTAACACCTTACAGTCAGTGCGGTAACAAGCCAAGCCGTACATAGGTGTTGTTGTTGCACAAAAGCCATTAATGAGTCTGGGAATGTGAAGGTTAGCAACGAGGGGAGCGTATTTGCGCATGGGTGTGCCACTGTGAACGGTTTGAAAAGCACGTACGAAGCAGTCTTTCTCGCCCAGTGTGCAGAAACAAAGAACTCAACACAGTAAGATCCGCCCAGTATAAAATTACTCCGTGAGCCGGCCGGTCACAAATATAAGTTTCGAAACAAAAATTACGGGCACCTGCAACAACTAAATATGTAAAAGTATAACAGATACAGTATTAATTGAAATGAAGTGAAAGTTGAGTTTTAATTAACAATTTCGATAAGAGTGGTGAATAAAAAAGTGAGAAGAAAATCCAATATGAAGGAGACGGGATTACGTAAGGAGACGGGACTACGTGGACAAAATTCAGCGGAGCAACAAAATGTGGTTTGGACAAAATTTTAATAAGGGTTAAACCAAAATATTATCATTATGTCAATTTAAAAGAAAATGGGATCTCTTAAGGGTATGGGGTATTTGCGTGTGCGTGAGCGGGTGAAAAGTATGTTAACATAGAGGTGCTGGTTTGTGGGTTAATTAATTAAATAATCTAATTTTCAGTTATATTTACGTTTATTGATAAAAGCAAAAATGTAATAATCATGTTAGAGTGAGGGTTCAGGAATGAACCGATAATGTTGTCTTTGGGTTTGAATGGGAGAATTCAATGTATGATTGTGATGAAGGTAATAAAAGGTAATAGATTTTTTGGGAACAAATAATTAATTTATTTACTAAGTAATCCTATTCTGCCTTCCTGTTCGCTGGAAAAGAACCCTGGTAAGTAACTATTTTATATATATTTGGCAAACCTTAAAGATGGCGTCGGAATTATACAGACGTCAACAAGTGTTTATGTACAAACCGATAAATGAATAAATAACACGTAGTGAGTAAAATCACAAATGACGCTTCCGAACAGTGACTTTATATAAATTATTTATATAAATACAGCCTACTGGGAGGAGCAGAATGGTTATTTGAAGTAAATAATGTATAAATAAGGTACGTAAGTAAGAAGGCTATGTTATAATTTTTATGTTATGTTTTTATGATGTTAGAGATATAAAGTAACAGTTTAAAAGAAATAGAAGTTTTTCTTTAAAATGGCAAAAAATAATGAAAATATCAGCTTCACTGTAGATAGAAGCCAATTGAGCATGACAGTCACAAATCATGAGTGAAGGAATTATTCACTCAACGCCAGTCCCGACTAACAGGGCTGAAGATAATGAAATAATGAAAATGATGCAAATGCTTTTTAATACACAGAATAATAAGTTTGATGAGAAATTTAGTAAACTTGATGAAAAATTTAACGAACAGCAAAGTGAAATTAGAGAAATCCAAAATAATTTTAACGTAAAATTTGATGAAGTAAAAATGAGATCAAAAACGAAATGATAATTTTGATAAACAATTTGACGAAGTGAATAAAAGGTTAGACGAGAGATTAAGTCAGTAAGGAATAATAAGGTAAGTAGCGGTGACAATATGACGAAAAATAAGGAAGAAAGAATTAACACGGTGAGTAATAATGATGATTTGAATAATGAGTTTACAAGTGATAACAATGATAATAGAAGTAAAAATATGGTGTTAGAAAATGATTGTTTAGATGTTGATAGTGATAACGAAATTGTAGAGAGAGTAGAAGTTGATAATGAGATGTTTGTGTGTATTGAGTCAGAGAGAAATGTGAGAGAAAGTATATTCATAAGGGGATTGCAGGGGGTAAAATTTTCCCTTAATGTTGTAGTAGAGGGTGAAGAAACGGCTTCACGCGAGTATTTGGAAGACGATATGTCTGCAAATAAATTTCCCTGGGTTTTTGTGCACTTCATAGGTGGTGCAGTAATGATGAGTTAGTGTCCCCTTCATATTTTGAGAGAGAGAGTGTAGCTTGGTGTTATGGTGAGAAATATATTGAGAGAGAGAGAGAGAAAGAGAGAAATAAAGATATTTAAAGTAAAAAGAAATTATGAAGAATTCGTAGAAAGGTTAGGCGGAGAGAGAAGTAATAATAATAACGAGTACTTACCTTATAGTGAAATTGAGATAGCAGTAGATGATGTTAAAGATGATAATATAACTTACCTGATTTTAACAGAATATACTAAAGGCGACAGGACTATACTCGAGCGTGACCAGGTACATGAGAGAATAATATGGAATAATTATATCAATTCAAACGACATTGTGGAAAGATATAAAAATTTAAATGAGTATTATATTGATAATAATAATATCCTATATTTAATAAAGAATAAGTTGTATAGACCTAAGATTCGACTGTTGTTCAATGATGGAGGGTAGATTTTTTTATTGTGTATTATAACATCACCAAATTCAGATAGATTTTGATAAAAATAAGTATGTATAAAAACTGCTAAATAATATTATGTTTAAATAAATAAATTATGTGGATAGTAAAAAATAAATAAAAGGCAATTATCATGGAAGGAGGAGGTGTAATAAACCGAAAGTGATTAAGAAAGAAACTAAAATAATAGACTGACAGACAAACGACATTGACCCAACCCCAGAGATTGGCCAGTTAAGAAATCAAAATAAAGAAAACAAGATGGAGGAAGGAGAAGAAGAGTGAAAACCAAGAGAGAACAAACCCTTGAGGAAGAAAACAAGATGAAACGCATCAAGAAAACTAGACAAGTAATGAAAAACAGAGAAGGGAGAAATAATGTAACCCAAAGTAATAAAGACAATGAAATTCGGTTAAGAACCAAAACTATTAATGAATGTTAGTATTGATAAAATGACCATTATGAACCGTCAGTAATATGAAACAATATATAAAAATACACTAACCAAAAGAGTTAGGGATATATGTAATTTGTTAACTAAGAAAGACACAATATTAATAATGTTATACAGATAGTGTGTAGAGAAAGAGAATAAAATGATGAGAAATAAATGGAAGTTGAATTAGTGAAAGTGATTTATACTAGAGTGATATGATACTAAAGAAACACTAAATAAATTATAATGAACACTAAACAATTTAAGAAAGTGCTAGTGAACAATAAATACAAATATTGTCTATTGTAAAATTAGTAGGAGGACAGTAGGCTAAGGTAAAGACTTAGTAAAATTACTTATGTTTTAGTTGTAAGAGTGAACAATATGTTTTAGTTTTAAGAGTGAACAATAACATTTAACAAGTTACATGAATAGTATTTAGGATAGAACATTTATTCAAGTAAATAATGAACGCTAAGTAGTGATATTCACTGTGATGAATAGGAAGTAGTATTATTATAACTTAAAAATGTATTATAAAAGTTTAAAGGTGTGTTTCACAAAGAAAAGTAATTAGATGGTGTTAATATGGAAGGGAGAGAAAAAAGCATTAGAAAATAAGCTTGTATCAACATTAATTCAATACCCATGTTATAAGGGGAGTTTAATGGAAAAAATTCAATAGAGGTGAGATTGTTTAGCACCAGAACAACAAATACGAAATAATGAATTATATAAACTGTTAGTTATGAAATGGATATGGCTGTAAGAGTTATACAGACCATAAGCCTAGATGTTTTATTTTATATTAGAAATGAATAGCAAATAATTAGCAAGTAAGATTGAATAACACAGTTGTTACTAATTAAAACACATCCAGATACATTAAACATAATTACAAATGCAAAATAACAATTTGGGACTAAATGAAATATGTTGGGTATGAAGCCACAAAAATCCAGTAATGGCTACTTAAATGTGAAACAGGCCTAACGGTCAAACATAAACAATTACTGATTGTACAAAAATCACCATGTAATGGACAAATCCGAGGTGACTAATCCATCAAGGATGAATAATAGTTATTATTAAAAACCAAATATTAAATTAAGGAATTATATAAATAAAGAAATGTAATTAGTAAGTATGAAATTAATTTTAAACTTAGAAAACTTGATAAAACCCAATATTGTGGGGTACCAAAATAATCTTTGTGACAAAATATAAATGACAGTGCATTTAGATAATAATCCCGAAGGAAGATAAGAGGAGGAAGAAAGTCCGAAGATATGAGAAGATTTGAAAGAAATTCGAAAATTGATAACAATGTACTGATTTTCTGCTCACCCAATGAGAGCAAATACGTAACCATGGAAACAGCCGTTTAACGAGGTAATTACCATTAAATACAATTACTTGAAAAGTGACGCTATTGCAAGCCAGATGCGAATTGTCTGTACAACACCTTTTAATGTTTAAAACATATTGGAAGTAAAACAAAGTGTAGAAATCGATAGTACAGAAGACTGATAGACGCAGAATACCATTTCCAGAGGGAGAAGACGTTTAAATCAATATGAAATATCCAAATAAGTACAAACCACTTTGAAAAAGATGCCGAAGCCCGAATAAAGAACGCTGAATATTGATGCCATAACTTTCCTTCTCTTCATCCCGAATAATAACGTACTGCAAGGCTGTTAAGTATCAGTTAAATTATTTCAACTTCCAAAGAATAAACGCACTTTGACCATTTCTCAATGTATGTTGGATACCACTAAATCATTTTTATTCTCTTACAAGGATTGATCCATAAAATTATATCACTGAAATTTTGTTAACTATAGAACTAACCTCATATTTATGTACGACTTATAAACATCTTGTATGACACTTAAACAAAACAATTACCACTACACATTATCCTACATAAGGAAAAAACATTGTAAGGTTGTGTATTTTTAATGTTGTAACTGCATCTGAACCTTTTAATGTGATCAATCAAATATATTGGACTTACCGTCTGCGGCTTCTGAAAAAGCGTCTTTATAAAATTTACATGTTTCGGGACGCTTGTCCCATCATCAGAATTTAAAAATCGTGTTCATCATCGTGTTTAATTGCGTATCATTTAAAGTTGATACACTTGTCAACACTTAAAACATTAAAATCCAATACAAAAATAAATAACTTAAAATAACATGATAATATAATATTTACAACGAGTGCAAAGGTTTACCGATGTACATCGTATGAAGACCGATCGCGTACTAATTTACGTCTCGCTCCCACCACGACAATAGCGCAAGGCAGTGTTGTACAATACATTTGACTTGAAAACTAATTTATCATTTAGAACATGCGGCTTGGTATCAGTATTATTGTGTGCTTTATAAATTTCATACTCTTCAAGAGCGTTCAAATATCGCCCTTTCTTACATATGTGAAGGAGTTTCAAATTAGTTTTAAAATTAGTATAGCTATGATTTTCGGAAATAAGGTGTTCTGGATATTTTGACTTGATATTGTCCAAACTGTGAAAATGTTAAGGCGGCCTATGTTCTGTAAATCTTTTAAAAAACCACGTCCTGTCTGGCCCACATAAAAGGCGTCACAATCGTCACATGTCAATTTATAAACACCAGTTTTGTGTTCAAGGCTGGTAGTTCTGCGGACACGAAGATTATTCATAATACTATTAGTGGTCTTATAGGTGACCTTGATATTACTGGTTTTACCAAAAATTGACCCAAAAATCTGAGGCATAAGGTATGTGTATGGTGTTGCAATATATTTGCGTGTTGTATTTTCGCGTGTTTTATGTTCGTTAATGTTACTATGTCCCTTCTTATGTTTTCGAAGGATGTTGTTCACCATATTGACATCATAACCATTAGCAACTGCAATGTGTTTAATGGTGTCTAATTTCTCATGGTATTCTTTATCACCGAGGGGCAAAGATTAAAAGTCTATAAATCATACTGTGGAAGACAGCTAATTTCTGTGACAAAGGATGAAAAGACGTAGCATGTATTACAATGTCAGTCGTTGTGGGTTTTCTATAGATGTCAAATTGCAACTTTTTATTATTGTCCTTAGCAACAGTTAAATCTAGAAAATTCAGTTTACCATTTTCTTCACTTTCAAGTGTGAACTGCATTTTGTTATTGATATTATTCAAATGATTATGTAAATTACCAATTTGCCTTTGTGTACCTTTGTATATTAAAAAGGTATCATCAACATACCTGCCGTAAAATATTATGTTATTTTTGTGTTTGTTATTGGTAAGAATGAATGAATTTTCGAAATTATTTAGGTATATATCTGCAAGAAGACCTGAAAGTGGAGAACCCATTGCTAACCCATTTTGTTGGCTGAAAAATTGATTATTGTGGGTAAAATAATTTTGATCAAGAACTAACTACAAAATGTGCATCAATTCATTTATACTATTAATATCCAATTTATTAGTATTAATAAGGTTAGTCCTAAGTATACGCAAGGTCTCAGCTACTGGTATATTCGTATACAAATCCACAATATCAAAGGAAATAAGTTTGTAAGCCGGTTCAACTATTAAATTTTTAACTTTATTCACAAAGTCAACACTATTAATTAGGCTATGATCATTAATTATTTGTATATTGTGTTTTATTATGGTGACTAATTTTTTAGCTGTTTTATACCCCGGAGCAGTGGTGAAATTTACTAATGGTCTCAAGGGGATAGCATCCTTGTGGAGTTTTGGTAATCCTGTCAAAACGGGCGCTTTTGAATTTATAGGTTTCAAGGATCTTCTTGTTTGTTCATTAAACAAATGGGTGCATCTGTTTATACATTGATTTAATTGTTTTACATAATTTTCCGTTGGGTCAGAGTTTAGTAAATCAATGTTGTTGTTGGTAATGAAATTTTGTATTTTATTGTTATAATCCTCTCTGTCCATAATAACCACAGTATTACCTTTGTCAGCTTTAGTGACGAGAGCTTTATTGTCAGATAATTTTTGTTTTATTCCTATTAAAATTTTCTGTTCTTTATTATAATTATTATTAGTTAAAGGAATAGAGGAATGAACATTATTATACCGGTTTTTAACGATTTTATTGAATTTTTCGTTTATTAAGAAACGTGTCTGGTCTTGATCTTTCTGATCAACCATTGCCTTAACAACAGTCTCTGCATTGATAATTTCTGCAATGATTTGCTTGCGATCAAGACTCGATTTGTGTACGGGAAGATTATAATTCAAACCTTTACTCAATAAATCAGTTTCATCAGTATTTAAACCAAGGGACGTTAAATTCTGTAACCGCGTATAAAATTTGTGTTTACATTTGATATTGTTGGATATCGGTAACTGATCATTCTGTAACCGCGTATAAAATTTGTGTTTACATTTGATATTGTTGGATATCGGTAACTGGTCAAATAATATAAATTTAATAGTAACAAATTTTATACGCGGTTACAGAATTTAACGTCCCTTGGTTTAAATACTGATAAAACTGATTTATTGAGTAAAGGACAAGCGTCCCGAAACATGTAAATTTTATAAAGACGCTGTTTCAGAAGCCGCAGACAGTAAGTCCAATATATTTGATTGAACAACACGTGGCTTGGTACTAAACATTTGGAATTTATTCCTTTTAAACTTTTAACGTGATCCAAACAACCCACAAGCATCGACCGAAATATTTGTTGATTGGCGAAATAAATCGCCATACTGTTTATTTGTATTCAAAAGTCGATAGGTTAACCCTGGAGAGTGAGTCTTATAAAGAATTATCCGGTGCAGAATTATATATGAACAAACTAATTACAACTTGTGTCTATAAAATATTAACTTCAAATTAATAATAAATTTACACTGTGTGTGTTAAATCGTGTCTTATTTCCATTAGCAAAGTGTATGTTTAAAAATATAATGTATAGCGAAGGTTTCCAAGGCGACGTCTAGCGCTCAGGTAGCGAATCCTACAACTGCTATCTCGATTGACACAAAATCGAGAAAAGGCGGGACGGATTGAATTCGTCGCCTCGTTCAAATAGGACATTGATAAGTAAACCATTTTAATTGTTTTATATAAACAATTTGGCGCCACCCGGAGATTATCCACTACGTTTGAACCTCAAATCGGGAACCACGATACCTGGTCCCCCAGTACGTTCGCTACGGGCCCAAACATCGTGAATTACATCGCCGTACGAGGACGCAGTGGTAAGAAACACAGACACATTTTTACACTCAGACACGCTGTTATATTTTACAGAGGTATACGAGCGGACACGAGACACGAGTAAAATATTATAAATTGGCTTCCATCGCGGGGCTTGAAGGAGGCAGGACATCCTCTATATATTATAGTATGAACATTTAACTATGTGAACAGTGGTTTTGAAATGGACGGTTTATGAACTGATTTTGATAAATGATAAAATAATAAGTTGGATTGTATATTTTTTGTGTATTAATGTCAATGTATTTGTGTATTCTTGATGTTGTGTATTACAGGTAATTTTATGTAAACCATGTGTGTAACAGGACGTTATAGTTTAATTGATTTAACAATAACAATTAACATTGTTTTTATGACTAAACAAGTGATGAAAATAATGATGAACTTTTAAATAATTGAATTAAATAATTGAAGATTAATTACTTAATTAATGTTGTACAAAAGAAAGTTTGATAATGAAGTTAAATGATTTTATGAGATTGAGATTCTAATGAAAATAAACGATTAAGCATGTAATATATTTGGATATGGAGATGTATGGTTATTAGTAGGTGAGGGATGAATTTTCTAATGCAATTGTCAATGATCACAATAATGTAAAGTGTTAACAAGGGATATAGCCTGGGTGAAAATTATTAAAATAAAGGCATTTGAGTTAGTAAATTAAAGTAAATGGGAGTTAGATAAATAAGAATTTTGAAACACCAGCAAAACACAAAGAGATATTTTAGAGACACAGTAGTAGTGATTATATTGATTATATGTAGAGAGGTGAGTAAGGTGAATGGTGAATATATTTATTGATGATGATGTTTTGTAGTAAGGGTAGTGGTGTAAGGAGTGATCAGCGTACGGCGTGGCAAGAGACCAGCGTGCGGCGTTGTGGCAAGTGATAGAGTAGTTTAAGGGAGTGTTTGCTGATATTTTGGAGGGCAAATGGTTAGGTATGTATATGGCCAGGTTGGGAACACACGTCCTAGTACAAAGACGAGCGGTGCCAGAGGTAAGTGGAATTAGTGAAGGTGTTTATAATTGAGAGATTGGTGTCATAATTTGTAAATCTGGTTGTTAGTAGGAAGAAAGGGAGTAAGATTATAAATGTCTATTCAATTGAAAGCATAGAGAATACAGGTGTCACCCAGACTAATCAATGATCAAAATGTGAAGGGTTAAGTAGAAAATTCATAGTAGAAAGGTAATAAAAAATGAAATATAATGTAACATGAATGTTAATAATAAATTTGAAATGGTGAAGAATTAAATGGTAGTAAATGATAAATAAATAGTAAATAATTGATGGCTACTTAATAAAAGTTCAATTGAAATTAAAATGTAAAATTTTTATAATTTTATATGCAAATTTAAAAATGTAAGGTGTGTAAATTGTGATCAAAGTTAAATGTGAATTGGTTATTTTAATGTAATAATCACAATGTTAATTATAAGTGTATTATTATGTATTATGTTTATTATGTATTAGTGTAGGAATTTAAACATGAATTGTATGTATGTATAACATGTTTTAAATGCGATTCCCTACATTTCGGGCGATCTCGGCCTTACCAACCCAGATCGTGGTTTTGGATGACAATCAGCTGTGGGCAGAATTATTGTAAACTGACCACAGTTGGTTGCCTTTGAAATTGGTCAAACCTAGAAATTTAATGGGGTTTAATAAGGGAATCTAAGATTATTTTGAACACAGGCTATTTTCACCCAGATAGGGGTGGTAGACCTTAGGGGCATATCATAAGAATAAAAGTAGGGGTACTTACCCTGAAGGTTTTTGTAATGCTGAAGCAAGGATGGGAGTGAGAGAAAAGGAAAAAGTGCTTACTCCTTCCACCTCAGTCCTTGTGGAGGCAACTGAACGCAATAGTTCAGGGGGGGGAATAGTGTGTGTGAAGGAGAACAAAGGGGATGATTATTATTAACAGCGCCGGATAAATAGAATTTCTGTTAATAATAATATTTTATATATGTTAAATGATTTTGAATAGTTTTAGATAAAAGGGGAAATGTTTAAGAATTATAGAAGGGAGATATAGATGAATTGTATTTGATTAAATTTTGATAATGTGTTGAAGAGAATTTTAACAATGTGTTTAAATATTGTAGATGAAATCTGAGTAATGGAAGATATTTGTAATATTGTAAGGGGAAATGTCTATTGTAATTCTGATGGGAATCAGGGCAATAATTTTGATTTTTGGAAAAGACTTAACAAGAGAAGGGTATGCAGAATGATGTAAAGGAATTTTATAAATGTATCATGTTAGTTTAAGGGTTCATATATACATGTGTTAAGAATTAAGAAAAACCAGTGCTTCTTAACGCAAACCAGCACATAGCTGGTTTATACCACTATTTGGTATAATACTATCTGGTATTACACGAGGCCACTATTTGATATTTTAATTCGATGTTTCAGTGTCTGGTGATGCTGTGGTGGTGGTCCTGAGCTGGCCAGCGTGTCAGAGCAGGAGTGTCAAGCGTCTGTCTGGCCTTGCGGTGTTGGGATCTCGAGAGAGAAGTCCAGTAAGGTCATTCAGGTGTGGTCACAGCCACTGGACCAAGGGTAAGTGATTGTATTTTTTTTATATAAACACTACAGGGGGTTGTGGCGACATATCCAACTGATCCCTTTAGAAAGTATGAGAGTGTCAATGAGAGTTTTTATGCTTCAGCATAAAACCTCTCATTGAGGGGGTTTTGTAACGGGACAAACTATTGGGGTTTATTTTTTTCTTAAATACTTGTAAAATGTAATTGCCACTCCAGCTGAACAACATTTGAATCATAAACGCTGGGCAGTTTTTTAACACCTTACAGTCAGTGCGGTAACAAGCCAAGCCGTACATAGGTGTTGTTGTTGCACAAAAGCCATTAATGAGTCTGGGAATGTGAAGGTTAGCAACGAGGGGAGCGTATTCGCGCATGGGTGTGCCACTGTGAACGGTTTGAAAAGCACGTACGAAGCAGTCTTTCTCGCCCAGTGTGCAGAAACAAAGAACTCAACACAGTAAGATCCGCCCAGTATAAAATTACTCCGTGAGCCGGCCGGTCACAAATATAAGTTTCGAAACAAAAATTACGGGCACCTGCAACAACTAAATATGTAAAAGTATAACAGATACAGTATTAATTGAAATGAAGTGAAAGTTGAGTTTTAATTAACAATTTCGATAAGAGTGGTAAATAAAAAAGTGAGAAGAAAATCCGATATGAAGGAGACGGGATTACGTAAGGAGACGGGACTACGTGGACAAAATTCGGCGGAGCAACAAAATGTGGTTTGGACAAAATTTTAATAAGGGTTAAACCAAAATATTATCATTATAATATCAATTTAAAAGAAAATGAGATCTCTTAAGGGTATGGGGTATTTGCGTGTGCGTGAGCGGGTGAAAAGTATGTTAACATAGAGGTGCTGGTTTGTGGGTTAATTAATTAATAATCTAATTTTCAGTTATATTTACGTTTATTAATAAAAGCAAAAATGTAATAATCATGTTAGAGTGAGGGTTCAGGAATGAACCGATAATGTTGGCTTTGGGTTTGAATGGGAGAATTCAATCTATGATTGTGATGAAGGTAATAAAAGGTAATAGATATTTTTGGGAACAAATAATTAATTTATTTACTAAATAATCCTATTCTGCCTTCCTGTTCGCTGGAAAAGAACCCTGGTAAGTAACTATTTTATATATATTTGGCAAACCTTAAAGATGGCGTCGGAATTATACAGACGTCAACAAGTGTTTATGTACAAACCGATAAATGAATAAATAACACGTAGTGAGTAAAATCACATGTTGTGTGTTAAATTCGATGAACAGAATGTTAAATTCCATGAGTTAAAGGGTGACATAAATAATATTGACGAAAAATTTGATAAGCGTTTGTATGATATGAAACAACAGAGTGTTAAGTTTGAAGATAATATTAATAAGCGTCTGAATGCTTTTGACGAGTGTTTTAATACCATTCAAAAACAAATAACCGATTCTGTAAATGAGCAGTTTAGTGAACAACTTAATGAAATCAAAAATGATTTTGAGAGTAAAATAAATAAATGTAATACTGACGCTGAATACAAATATAGTAGTGTAGTGGATAAGATGAAAAAATGAATCAAAATATTTATGAGTATAAGAGTAATACAGACATTAAAATCAATGAAATTGAAAATACCTGTAAAACAGAAATACAGGCGTCAAATGAATCAATTAATGTAATAACCGAAAATAGCATTCAATCGGAATGTGGTAATGATAAAAAATTATATTCAATTGAACAGAGCATTAGTAGTGTGAAAGATGAGTTGAGTTTAGTAATAAACCAAAAATTAAGCAATGTTACTGAACAAGTAGTAATTACAAGAGACGTAAATAATGAAATTGAACTTGAAACGTTTCGTAGTGAGAACCGTAGAGTGCATCCAATGCAATTTTTAAATAGAGTATGGGAGTTTAATATGTTTAATCGAGTAGTTGGGAGGTTAAACTTATACAAATTTTTAAATGCTTTAAGGGTAATTCTGAGATATGGGCAGAAATACATAGAAATGAATGGGAGAGGTATGAAAATTTTGAAACAGCATTTTGTAATTAATATTGGTCAGAAGAGGAGCAGCAGATATTGCGCAGCCAGATAATGGGAGCTGGGAATTTTTGGAGAAATAATAGTAATATTACAGTATATACAATGGGACTTTTTAATGAAGCAAAGTACTTAGAACCACCATTGCCATTCCAGTCGTTTATATGCCATGTCAGCAAACACTTACCAAGAGAGGTACAGATCACGTTGATGACGAGAGAGGTAAGTGACATCAATGAACTAGAAAAAGTGTTAGATGTTTTTCAGAATATTAGGGACCAGGAAGCCAGCAGACGTCCACAACAACCCAATATGAATAGCGGAGGAAATTACCCACCAAGAGGAGGACAACACACAGGAACTACACATAATGGTCGAGAACCAAACAGATGATATCCGATGTGGAAATGTGATGGGTGTTTCAGGGAAAATTATGCTGACCGTAATTTTTGTTATAGATGTAGGAAGGCGAGGCCCGGTCATCAGCCGAGGATGCAGCAGAGATACAACAACACACATCAGAGAAACAGCGAAGGACGAGCCGAGAATACGAGAAACAAAGGAGGAAATTAGCAGACGGGAAGAGTGTACACGCCCAGAAGTACGGCTGAGAGGACGGAAAACTGATAAGGACAATGGATGAGGAGGCCCGGCCATTGTCAATAGATAACTGTGGGGTCTATGGAAATCAATACAGGAATCACACAATTCACACAGACATGGCTACCGAATTGATGGAAGAAGAGGAGACGGGAACGATGAGACCAGAAGCATGGTTGATGGAGGTAAAACTGGAAATTGAAGGTAAGCTAGTTACGACACTAATAGACACAGGTAGTGAGATATCAGTAATAGCAGAACACGTACTAAATAAATTAAAGGAAACCAATAAAAATATTCCATCTTTGCCAGTTGTGGGGGTAACCATTGTAGGCATTACGGGTGTTAGAAGTAAACGGGTTACAACACAAATCCAGTTGAATATAGTAATAAATGGGGAAAGTTATGAAAATACATTTTTAGTTGTAAGGGTTTAAACTTAGAAGTAATATTGGGTAATGATTTTCTGATCAGGAATAATGCGGTAATCAATTTTAGAAGGAGAATTTTAGAATTGAACAATGAAGGTAAACAAATAAGAGTTAATTTTGAGCGGGTGTTAGATACAGTAAAGATTTCGGGTATAAGAGTTATACCAAATAGGGTCATAGATAGGGACACGGAATTTAGTATGAATATGTGTAGAGAGAGAGTGAGTGATGAGAGTGAGGAGAAAATATGGGCGGATAGAGCGGTTAAATTTTGTGGTGAGGGTGGCGAAATGGGGAGTTCTCAACGTGAAGCGTTGTGGCGGGTAGTCGAGGGTTTTAGGGGAGTGTTTGCCAGGGAACCAGGAAGGGCAAAAGGTTATGAGTGTGAATTAAAGGTGAGGGAGCATGCGCCATATGTACAACGAAGTTATCCGGTACCATATTCAAAAAGGGGGACAGTGCAGTTAGAATTGGATAGAATGTTAGAGGGTGGTATTATAGAGAGGTCGGTGTCAACCTATTCCAACCCTTTAGTGGTAGTTATAAAGAAAGACGGGAGAGTTAGATTATGTCTAGATGCGAGAAAGATAAACCAAATTATTATTCCTGATAGGGAGTCCCCGGAAGCAATCGAAGAAATTTTTCAGAAGTTTAGTGGAGTGAAATATATGACGTCGCTGGACTTGACGGCCGGTTACTGGCAGGTACCGCTGGCACAAAATAGCCGCAAGTATACCGCATTTTTATTCAACGGAAAAAACTATCAGTTTACTCGCCTACTGTTTGGATTGAACACCAGCGTAGCTAGTTTTATTAAGTGTCTTGATGAAATTTTACAGCCTCATAATTTAAATTTTTTGACTATATATGTGGATGACATTCTGATAGCTTCCAGAACATTCGAGGAGCATGTAGAGCATTTGGAATATATGTTAGATAAACTGTATCAGGGAGGTTTAACTGTGAATTGGGATAAATCTAAATTTTTGCAGACGGAAATACATTTTTTAGGATTCATCATAACACTTACAGGAATACGGGCTAATCCGGACAAAGTAGAGTCCATCATGACATTCCCGGAGCCTAAAAACATAAAACAATTACAAAGTTTTCTTGGCCTATGTAATTTTTACAGGAAGTTCCAGCGAAACTACGCCCAGACGACGGCAAGACTTAGCGCCGTGTTGCAGAAAGAGAAACAATGGAAATGGGGGGAAAATGAAAGGGAAGCGTTCTGCGAAATTAAGAATAAATTCTCCGATATGATTTTGATGAACCACCCAAATTTCAATAGTAATTTTTATTTACAGACAGACGCTAGTAATATAGCACTAGGAGCCGAGCTGTATCAAGAGGACGATGCAAGAGGACATCACACCATCGCTTTCGCCAACCGCACGCTCTTAGCATCCGAACGCAACTATACCACTACAGAGAAGGAGCTCCTCAGCATAGTATTTGCAGTGAAGAAATTCCGGACTTATTTGTTGGGTAGTAACACCATCATCAGGACGGACCATAAAGCACTGTCATTTCTGAACACTTGCAAGCTCACACACAGCCGGATAACCAGGTGGGTGTTAGCTCTCCAAGAGTATAATTTCTCCTGGGAATATATTAAGGGGGTAGAAAACTGAATACCAGACACACTATCACGAGTAGACACAGATAGAAATAGAACGGGTAGAGATATTAAGGAAATAGAGATTTATAGGCTGTCCAGGGAAGATGAACTTTTGGGGGAAGAATTAAAAGATATAAACATAATGCAGAGAGCTGATAGTAAACTAAATAAAATTATAACCAGTGTAGAGTCAGAATTAGAGGAATTGGGGTATAGACATTATTTTCAGGTGTTTAATGGGAGTTTATTTAAAAGAGTAGAGGGTAGAGAGAGGGATTGGAGGTTAGTAATACCAGAGGAATTGATAGAAAAAATAGTGTGGGACTATCACTATAGGTATGGACATTTTGGGGGAAAAAGTGTGTGAGTGTACTAAGGAAATCTTGTATATTTAGAAATATGGAAAGGCGCGTGAGAAAAATACTTAGAATTTGTGAACTATGTCAAAAATCCAAAGTGGTGAATTATAGGGTAGAAGGTGAGTTAAATTATATTAAGGTGGAGAAACCATTTGATTTAGTAGCAGTGGATTTGTATGGCCCATTGCCAAAGGGTAGGGGTGGTGTTATGTATATTTTCGTTGTGCTTGATACTTTTTCAAGAGAGCGACGAGTAAGGTGTTGAGTGAGAAAATCACCCGAGACTACATGATTAACATCAGAAAGCCAAAAGTAATTCTGTCAGACCACGGACCACAGTTCATCAGTGGAAAAAGGCGCCAGACTCTCGGATGAGAAGGTATCATCCCAAAACACACTGCAGTATATCATCCCCAATCCAACCAGGTGGAGAGGGTCATGAGGGAATTGGGCAGAATTTTCCGAGCATACTGTCTTGCCAAACATAGCGAGTGGCCCTTGTACGTTCAGAGAATTGAGAACTGGCTGAACAGCGTAACACATGAGTCGACAGGGTTCACGCCTTACGAGCTGGTAAGAGGAAAACATCCGCCGCGGATTTTAGACCAGTTATTCGATTATCCACCAGAGACGAGTACCATTAACCAGGACGTAAAATTGAGATTGGCAAATGAAAGGTTACTGACGAAAGGAGAAAGGAGGAAACGGAGACATGATATGAAAGGTAAGTGCGTGAAATATGAAATTGGTCAGTTAGTGTTAGTAAAACGCCATGATTTATCGAATGCTCAAGACAAGAAGGTAAAAAAGTTCTTTTTGCTGTACGAAGTCCCCTACGAGATAATAGAAAGTAAAATGAATAATTCGTATGTTTTGCAGAACCGGGAGACACGAGAAATAGTTGGGTACACAGAATGCTACAAATTTGAAATTATATTGGTCAAGGTAGGAATTTGAATCTAATATGTTTTGTTTTGTTTTAGAAGGGACTCTTCCCCATTTTCGGGCGGTCACGATCCTACCAGTCCTGACCGTGGGTTTCGGCACTTGGAGGCAGACCATGGTTGGCAGAACTTCCTTCGGGCAGTGAAACGACGATGATCTGGCTCCACCAAAATTGGTAGAGAGTTGAAATTTCACTATATTATTGAATGGGGAGGGGGACCCCTAAGGTACGTAGTAACAGTATTTTTCACTCAAGGTGCATAAAAAAAGGTGCACAACACCATGTACCAACATTGCCTAAGAGTGTATGTAAATAATTTTAGTGAGGCAGTGCAACCCCTCTTTCCTTTTATGCTTTTTGTATATAGAAAACAAACTTCCTTTTTTTTTATTTATTTTTTTTTTCTATTTATATTTTTTTGAAAGAGAGGCCACTAGTTATTTAGAACTAGGCAAGAGCCTAGAGAAGCCAAAAATGCGCTGGGTCCAGTATGATGGGACTTGCAAATGAAACTCTGCTCTAAGATAACAATAACAAGATTTATTGTATTCATGCTTTTGTACAATTAACTCCCGAGTGTACAATATATGCGCCTTTGAAAGAGTAAGATAATATTACAAGTGTTTTCATAATCAAGAATAGCTCAAACTTCAAAACCCACAATCGTTATTGTTCTTAAAATCATTATTATAATTCACATTCGACATAGGCATCGCCAAATAATTGAGCTTGATATTACTGAGCAGAATACAGTTACTTTAAATAATGTAAAATGGCGCATAGTCTCGACCCTCCCAGTAAATTACATAAATCATAACATGATATATATATATATATATATATATATATGCAGAATAACATATAACAATCTAACAATCACATAAGGCATAACACACAACATATAATTAACATAGATACACATTTACATATAAATGGCACACACCATGTCCACCTGGTTAACAGCGTATATTTTGTCATCGTACACCCTCAATCCTCTTATTCAGATCAAGTATCCGGCCCACCTTAAATTTTCAATTAATAAACCCAAAACCCCAATTAATCAGTCACAAAAGAGCAGAGTAGACATGCCCCAAAATTCTACGTCTGTGAAAGGCCACAGTTCAGCTGGCTAAATAGTCAAAACGGCACACAAGTACCAAGCATAAAAGCAATTATCAATTTCGGATCCCAATAATAATAATAAGTGCCATCACGAGGTCAACATGGATGCCCGGTTGCATAACTGCATTTCTCATTTCTTTTATTTTCCTGACAAAAATTTGCAAAATCAGTGGAACGTGACCACCCATAAATACTTATAACTGATACTGATTTGTCTTGCATTCTTTAACATTTATTAATGAATTGGTATTATGAGCAATAAAAGTTTAACAATTATTGTGCTGGCTATGGCAAAATTTAGTGGTTACAAAATTATTTGAACAGTAAAATTGAATTTCGAAAAGCAGAATCTATGGAATTAATGTACTAAAACATGCTTGAGGTGTTCATAAAGGATCCACCTGACCTGAGGCACGGTCATGCGCCCGGACTGGTTCCAGCAAACCATGACATGAAATTGTCCTGTGGTGAATGGCACCAACAGGTGTCGTCCACAGGTTAAAACACCTCCCCCGACCTTTAAATTAATAATCCAATACACAACCCTATTAAATGGAAAAGTAATTGACCATAAAATTCCCCTGTGGGGACCGAGACACCCGTCCATGCATGCTTAACACAGAAATAAATTAGTGGCCGGAAATGCCGACCATATTTACAGAAAACTCACATCAACTCGGGGGATGCATGACCCTGGCTGAGTTTACAATTCTCTGAATGAGATAAACATTAATATGTTAATGAGGCATAGGCCTTAATGAAAAAACAATGAAAAAGTAACATGTAAACCCAATTGTCCCGTTGGACTTGTCCGGAACAAAGTCCCCAAACTGGAGCATCTCCAAAAGCGTCTCAAAGAAAGTGTATCGGCCACAAACATTTTGTTTCAAAAAAGCTTAAATGTCACCTGGTTAGCAGCATATGGGTAGAGGATCCGGTCGAGTGTGTCCGTCCATCCGGCCTGACAGCTTGACGGAAGTGGTTGAATTTATTTCATGGAAAGCAGGTATTCGGCCATCCTCTGGAGCGAGACAGATTATCGTCTACATCGGAAACCCTGCACAATTATATCGGTAATTACTTACAGGTTTAATAAACCACACTACCCCATTCACCCAGCAGAACCCACATTTCGTGACATGCCCAGTTTACAATCTCCGGAAAATTCACTTATGCATTGAACCCCATTGAATCAAATAAATCACTTCAAAATAACACTTTTAAATATTATAATCTATGATATATCCAAATATAGTCATTCAACATAATAATCATTTCAAACAAATAGTTATTCACAAGTTTTCGTCAAGCACTTAACCCCCTTTGACAGGAACTAGCAAACTTTAACAAGTTCGTGATGTACAATCATTTTAGAAAAATAACTAACTTACGCCCCATTCTAATATAATGAATTAAGTATTATTATTATTATTATATTATTAATGATATAATGGATTAATATCTGTTAGCCAGCGTTAACATTGAAACATACATAAACCAATTTAGCCTGGTGCGCGCCACGTGCTAATAAACGTGCTAATAATACAATGTATCGCCCAACATCCGCGTTAATATTAAGTAAATACAATTTATTTTTATGCCTCACAGTTAAACTCAGGGAGGGTACCCTGCAGTGTACCCCCTTCCCAAAACAAGCGAGTGGTCTTCGTGATTATGGCGGCCCAGCAGCACTTGCTCTCAGGAGAACAGAGGCTCAGAAGGAAAACGAAAGAGACGAAAGAAGACGTGTAGTGTGTAAGTGTGCGGGTGCTGCGCGCTGACCTGATCAGGGCCAGCCCACAGCAAAGAGGGACAGAGAAGAAAGACGAAAGAAAAGTTCGGGAGCTCCCTGAGTTCTGACCTCCTGAGGCTTGTCCACCCAAGCCAGAACACGACTGCCACCTTAACAGGGCCGCTTGCCCTATATTCCTACGGAGGAGTTCTCTACTATGACACCCATTCTAAACAATACCGTCACAGCACGGGGCAAGGGAAAAGGGGAAATGATGGCCTCCATGATGCAATGGTCCCCACTCTGGACCGGACGCAAAGCCATGCTACTTGTTAATATGACACTTCTCCAATATACAAATAAGTTTTACATGTGTGCTCCAAGGGCTTGCCTGGAGCACCAGGGCGGAAGAGGAGCACAACCGACCCCTCCCGTCCCGGTGCACCACCTCTCTCTCTAACTCCTTTTTTTTTTGTTTTTTATTGATTTTCTATTTTTTTTTTCTCTCAAAGGGGAAGGTTAGGAAAATCGGAAGGAGGAAGGTCAAGGATCATTGAAAGGTCATGAGCTGGGACTAAAGGTAAGGACATGGCTCCCTCCGGACATAAGGACGGATGGAGAAAGCCAAGGCTCGCGCAGGCAGGGGGCGCATCCCTGAAGTAGACGAACACCACTGGGACTGTGGGGAACATCTACCCGCTACCCTATCGTTCTCGATAACACCCCCGGAGCACACCCCTTTAAATGACAAAATCCCTACTCACACAGAGACCACCAATCATTCCCCCCCCTTGTCAGCCCGTTTACCCTTTTCTATATAGTTTCAATTTCGATATATGCGTAGTAATCTCCTTCGGACTACCACCCGGCTCTTCCAACCAAGCCGTCACTGGTGACGCGAACCCCAGGATACGATATGGCCCCGACCAACGATAGCATAGCTTAGCGACTCTTTTGTCCACAGCTGAGCTGATCGGATGGCTTTGACAGTAGACCCAGTCGCCGGTCTGAAAGGGGTTAGGAATTCGCCCCTGATTGTATCGTCGACGGACCCGCTCGTGCGCTCGCAGCAAATTCTTCCGAGCCTCCCTCCATCTCTCTGCAGTTCCATTGTCTGGCTCCCGTGGTAGAAGATCATCAATATTCCACAAGTTAGTCAACGGGAGTGCGGGCGAGAATGCAAACATGATCTCAAAGGGCACAGCCTTATGACTGTCATGCAGGGCCGTGTTAAAGGCTAGCTGCAACCACTTCAGATTCTGGTCCCAGGTTGTCTGTTGCTCCGCATGATAAGCAATGAGTGCGGACCTGAGATTCCTATTGAATCTGTCCGCATGGGACGGCTGTGGGTAATACGGGGAAGTGGTTACATGTCTGATTCCGCTGACGAAACACATCCACCTAAACTCACCCGAAATGAACTGGGGGCCATTGTCGGAGACAATGATGGTCGGAAGACCGAAATGCTGAAAAACATGGTTCTGAAGCGCGCTTATGGTCAAACGAGCTGTTGCCTGCCATAATGGCAGTAGCCAGGCAAACTTCGAAAAAGCATCCACACAGACAAGTAGGTAAGAATTACCTGACTTGCTACGCGGGAAGGGTCCCACGTAGTCGATGAATAACTTCTCTATCGGTCTGCTCACCACATCCGATGACAACAACCCTAACTTAGTGTTCTGGGCAGGTTTACTTAAACCACACAGATGACAGCTCTTAACCCTCGTAGCGATGTCCCTATCCATGCCCTTCCAGATGAAATGACTTCTAATACTGGAAATGGTCTTCGAAATTCCCTTATGGCCTCCTACTGGGGAATTATTATAATAACTGAAGACCATGGGCACTAACTGGCTAGGCAGCACGATCTTAGGGGCACGTCCCTTTCTTTCTCTACAACACAGGACGCCCTTGGACAAGAAGTAAGAGGTCTGTGCGTTACCCTCCTTTATATTCTGGATGATAGGACCCAGCTCTTCATCGTTCAACTGATGGGGTAACACATCAGTGAAGGCTAACGGAAAGTCTAGTAGAACTGAACAGGGTTGCTCAGTTTGGACTTCACTGGGCTGGGAAAACATTCGTGACAAAGCATCTGCAACTACATTTTGAGTTCCCCTAATATGTTGCACCTTGAACTTAAAGGATGAGATCTTGACCATCCCATCTACCAATTTTACCCAGCTGCCGGGGATGAGCAAGAAGCCAGGAGAGAGCCTGATTGTCGGTCTCGAGCAGGAACTCAGCGTGTTCCAGAAAACGCCTGAACTTATCTAGAGCGTATACAACAGCTAAACACTCTAGCTCATACACTGACGACTTTCTTTCCTGCTGGGTCAATGTTCGGGAAATAAAGGCCACAGGCTGCCTAGCACCATCAACGACTTGGGACAGAACCGCCCCGAGCGCCACCGAACTCGCGTCCGTCTGCAAGATAAATGGCTGAGAAAAATCCGGCATCCGCAGCACCGGTGGGGAGATGATAGCTTCCTTCAAAGTTTCAAAAGCCTTCTGCTGGCTCTCACCCCACACAAATTTACCCCCTTCTTTCTCAATTCATTTAAAGGTGCAGCTATCTCTGCTGCATTAGGGATAAACCGTCTGTAAAAGTTAACCATACCCACGAACCTGGCGATGCCCTTGGCATCCCTAGGCGGGGGAAAATCCCGGATACCCTGGGTCCTTTCAGGGTCCACGGTAACACCTCGGTGCGAGACCAGATGCCCCAGAAATGATATACTCTCCTGTGCAATTCGCACTTTCTCCGGATTAACCGTGAGGCCCGCGTTTCTCAGCCTGCACATCACCTCCCTTAGATGACATAGATGTTCATCATACGTTTTGCTGTAGACCAGCAAGTCGTCCAAATAATTGAAAATAAATTTAAATTTTACGTCTTGAAACACCAGGTCAAGCAGACGCGTGAGAGTTTGGGCGCCCACCGCCAGACCCATAGGGACCCGCGTATACTGGTACAAATTCCACGGGACGCAGAACGCAGTGTAAGGTCTACTTTCCTTGGATAAAGGGATTTGGTGATATGCAGCGTTGAGATCAATCACGGTGAAGTACTTGGCCTCACTAAACCAATCGAAAGCCGAGTGGAGATCCGGAAGGGGAACCGAATCCACCTCAATGTTAGAGTTCAATTTACGGTAAAGTTCACCATACGGTGCTTACCCCCAGGCTTGGGTACCAGGAACGCTGGACTGACATAACTGGAATTGGAAGGTTCAATGACCCCTTGCTCTAACAGCTCTCGAACCTTCTCCCTCAGAACGGCCATTTTCGGAGGGGCGTATTTGTATGGATGTGACCTCACTATCTTAGAATCAGTCAGACGGATTTTATATTCTAGTAAATGTGTGAGTCCCAACTTAGGAGTTAACACTGAGGGAAATTCCTCACACAGTTGGTCCAAGGCTCTCTGCTGGGCGGGAGTGAGATGGTCTCGTGCAGAATCGGGACAAGCTACCTCTTGGATACCTCCCTTAGCTCCCTGGTATCCAAGAAAAGGAATAACAACTCCCCGATTAAATTTGAAATAACACTGGTGCCCATGGATGTCCAACACGAGACCACTTTTAGCGATGAAATCGGCACCCACAATACAATCAACTCCCAGAGCCGGAGAAACCAGAAAAGGCCACACCCAAGAAAAACCATCGATCTTGAATTTGAAGGAAATCACCCGGGAGATGGGCAGGATTTCCCGTGAAGCAGTCCAGCATACTACGGACGACCGATCCGACCCTTTTATTAAGCCCTGCTTTTCAAGGTCCGCACACACTCGAGATGAGATGATAGAGCGGGCGGAACCGGAGTCAACTAACGCTCTGAGTTGACCCGCTTTTACCTCGAGCGACAGGAAGGGGCATACAGAAGCCTTTTGCGGGACATTAGCAAGGACCTTGATACCAGAAGAGTCAAGACCTATCCTTGGCCTGGAGGCACTTGAACACCGAACAGTCTTAGGACGAGGGGAAGACAACCTCCGACTTGTCCTCCCCTGGTAACTTAGTTTTTGGAGACCGGACCCTCGGGGGAAGCGTTGGACGCAGACCACCCTCCGTACAATCGCGGGCAACATGCCCCTGTCTTCGACAACGAAAACAAACCACGCCTCTCAACGGTCCACCTCGATCGCCGGTGGTTCTTTCTGGTCGGGGTTGGGACTGAACGACCCGTCGTTCCACCACTCGAGACTCGCCCGGACTAGCCCTTACTGGCCCACGGGACTCATCAATTGCTTGTATGGCCCGGGATAACACACAAATCTTATCGAGGTCTTCGTAGCTGCGCGGTAGCTCAGCAAAAATTAAACGCGACCTCTCCTGGGGAGTGACCCCTTCGAAGATCATCTGTACCACCTCGACCTCGGGCAGTCCCAACCCCAAAATTCGTACGGCTTCACGAATACTACGCGCAAACTCAGCAAAATTCTCCCCGTGGGCTTGCACCCGATAACAATGCTTATGCTGCAGCTGCTCCCGCAATCGGCCAGGCACGCATGCGTCCAACACCCCCCGATGGAAAGACGTCACACTGCCGCCACCTCGTATAGTTTGCGTGACCCGCTCAGCCATGGACCCCCGACAGTGGGGATACATGAGCTCGAGTAGGGTGCCATCCGAAATCCCCGGGAAGTCGGACAGCTGAAACAAAATTCTAAAAAAAACCATCAACTTATCCACGTCTAGTCCATCAACGACCGGAAGCTGCTGGATAATAGAGGAAAGGGGGTTAGGTAACTTGTTGTATGAAACACTCGATCCGCCCGAGAACGTCGGCAATTGGGCCGGCGGACTCGGCGTCTGTCCTATGTGCAATTCAGGAGGCTGGGGAGAGCTCACGGGAGGATGAGATTTCACGGGCTCGAAATTACGCAACGCTTTCGCGACCTGTTCCGAAATCAGCTTCAGCGTCACGCTGACTTCAGCAATCGTAGTTTGTGCGGACAAGTTCTCCAGTCGATGTTGCAGATGCTCCGCTCATTGACGCACTCTCTGTCTCGCCCTGAGGCTGGAAGGGGCCGACTCAAAATCTTCCATCACCTCCCGCAACTCTCCCCACTTCTCCTGGCACAACTCGAGCTCCGCTGTCACATCAGTAATTTTTACAAGCGACGTCGCCCCTCCAGAGGAGAGGGCGTCCCTTACTTGCTTCCTCAAGGAAGCGACATCCCCTTGGGGCCTCCCACCCCGGGACTTAATTTCAAACTCTAACTCGTTTTTCAGAAATAGGTCGGGATTCATCACACTCATGCCGCCAATGCTCTAATTATTCGCAAAACACACACAACAATCAAAAACATGAAAACACCAAATACTGAACTGGGAAAACCTTGAGTACTGTTCTTCCATCAAGAGGACCCCCGGGTTTCCTAGCGCTGCGAAAACCTGACCCGCTCCAGAACTAACTCTCCGTCAGTCGCCAGACTCGAAAGAAGAAACGACATCAGACACTAACACCAACATACAATCCACACCACCAAACACTAACCACAACATATGACATTTCAACTAAGATATTATCAAAATTTCAGTCGGACGGTACCGACTTCCAGTCGGGCCATACCGCATCCCGCTAACCGCACGCGCTATTACTTCCGTACAAGAAATAAGGGAGCCCATCCCCACGCGATCTCCGGCAAGGTCCAATCTCAAAAACAACAAAAACCCAACTACAACACATGCCCGTGGCGGTACCAAGTTTACAATTCAAATCACATAGCAATAATTCATACACAATACATATATACCTATATAGGATATCAACCCTGCCATTGCATCTATCTATTTTCATTTTCAAGGATTTTCAAATATTATTGTATTTGCCAAACTATTTCCGAGTTTGCAAGCCCCATCACACCAAAGGACCCAAGGGTTCAACCTAGAATGAACCACGCTCTGCTACCATTTGCAACCCCCTTTCCTTTTATGCTTTTTATATATAGGAAACAAACTTCCTTTTTTTCACACACCATGTCCACCTGGTTAACAGCGTATATTTTGTCATCGTACACCCTCAATCCTCTTATTCAGATCAAGTATCCGACCCACCTTAAATTTTCAATTAATAAACCCAAAACCCCAATTAATCAGTCACAAAAGAGCAGAGTAGACATGCCCCAAAATTCTACGTCTGTGAAAGGCCACAGTTCAGCTGGCTAAATAGTCAAAACGGCACACAAGTACCAAGCATAAAAGGAATTATCAATTCGGATCCCAATAATAATAATAAGTGCCATCACGAGGTCAACATGGATGCCCGGTTGCATAACTGCATTTCTCATTTCTTTTATTTTCCTGACAAAAATCTGCAAAATCAGTGGAACGTGACCACCCATAAATACTTATAACTGGTACTGATTTGTCTTGCATTCTTTAACATTTATTAATGAATTGGTATTATGAGCAATAAAAGTTTAACAATTATTGTGCTGGCTATGGCAAAATTTAGTGGTTACAAAATTATTTGAACAGTAAAACTGAATTTCAAAAAGCAGAATCTATGGAATTAATGTACTAAAACATGCTTGAGGTTTTCATAAAGCATCCACCTGACCTGAGGCACGGTCATGCGCCCGGACTGGATCCAGCAAACCATGACATGAAATTGTCCTATGGTGAACGGCACCAACAGGTGTCGTCCACAGGTTAAAACACCTCCCCCGACCTTTAAATTAATAATCCAATACACAACCCAATTAAATGGAAAAGTAATTGACCATAAAATTCCCCTGTGGGGACCGAGACACCCGTCCATGCATGCTTAACACAGAAATAAATTAGTGGCCGGAAATGCCGACCATATTTACAGAAAACTCACATCAACTCGGGGGATGCATGACCCTGGCTGAGTTTACAATTCTCTGAATGAGATAAACATTAATATGTTAATGAGGCATAAGCCTTAATGAAAAAACAATGAAAAAGTAACATGTAAACCCAATTGTCCTGTTGGACTTGTCCGGAACAAAGTCCCCAAACTGGAGCATCTCCAAAAGCGTCTCAAAGAAAGTGTATCGGCCACAAACATTTTGTTTCAAAAAAGCTTAAATGTCACCTGGTTAGCAGCATATGGGTAGAGGATCCGGTCGAGTGTGTCCGTCCATCCGGCCTGACAGCTTGACGGAAGTGGTTGAATTTATTTCATGGAAAGCAGGTATTCGGCCATCCTCTGGAGCGAGACAGATTATCGTCTACATCGGAAACCCTGCACAATTATATCGGTAATTACTTACAGGTTTAATAAACCACACTTCCCCATTCACCCAGCAGAACCCACATTTCGTGACATGCCCAGTTTACAATCTCCGGAAAATTCACTTATGCATTGAACCCCATTGAATCAAATAAATCACTTCAAAATAACACTTTTAAATATTATAATCTATGATATATCCAAATATAGTCATTCAACATAATAATCATTTCAAATAAATAGTTATTCACAAGTTTTCGTCACGCACTTAACCCCCTTTGACAGGAACTAGCAAACTTTAACAAGTTCGTGATGTACAATCATTTCAGAAAAGTAACTAACTTACGCCCCATTCTAATATAATGAATTAAGTATTATTATTATTATTATATTATTAATGATATAATGGATTAATATCTGTTAGCCAGCGTTAACATTGAAACATACATAAACCAATTTAGCCTGGTGCGCGCCACGTGCTAATAATACAATGTATCGCCCAACATCCGCGTTAATATTAAGTAAATACAATTTATTTTTATGACATAGTAAGTAATATTTCTTAACACACTTACCGGAAGGTCGCGTAGACTTCTACTTATACATAGCAAAAAATAGTAGAGCAATTTCAAGTCGATGCTGTCAGGCGAATCCGGACGTTACTACGCTGAATGATGAGATTGAACTGGTCTGTCCCTCAGCTGAAAAAATAGTATGAAGCGCTGGACACAGAGCGCGCGCGGATCGACCCAGTGGCCAGATAACGGGACGTACGTAATTTCTTATGTAAACACTTACGTTGTTAAATACGTAATTTAATAATTCCACTATTAAAAAAAAACACCGCCGAGTTTTTTCCAAAACACGGCACAGCAGTGTGTTCAGATAAAATTTTCTACTGTCGTCTGTGAAAAGGATGAATAGAAGTTCATAATAAAATGTAACGGGATGAGAGGTTTATGGAATTTGAGACTAGACCTAAAGTTGAAATGTTTGTAATTTTATTCAAATGCAAAGTAAATTTTTATTTTAATGGAGTGAGAGAGTGAACCCTTTTTATCAAATGGTCAATTATTTTATTAAATGTATTTAAAGATTCAATCATTAGTTGATGATGGCCTACGTAAGTATGAATAGATTAGTTTGAGTGACAAGTAAATATTTTGTTGTACTCACTATTTTATGTTAATGAAGTTCAAGGTAGGGAAAGTTAAGAAAGAAATGTATGATGTTAAAACACACAACCAAGACTAGGAATGTCATGTAATGAAAATTGTAACTTTAAAGTGTAACCATATCATAAACAAATATTTTTTATACTTGTGATTCCCCAACTTTTCGGGCGGTCACGGCCTCACCGAACCCTGACTGTGGAATTGGTTTAGCTTTGACAGCTATGGTTGGGGCTCATTGCATCACGTTCTGCCTTAACTGACCATAGCTGTTAGCGTTGTAAAGGTGAATTTAGAAATTTAAAAGGGGGTAATTCAGGGGAATCACCAAACTATGGAACAGCGGCTATCACTCTGTTCGCGTAGGAACAGTAAAAAAAGGTGATAGACCCGCATTAAGGTTTTAAATATGTAACTTCCAGATATTATGATATCTGATAATTTTAAACATGTAAGGCTGAAGCAAGGACAAGGAGATGCTAAAATTCCTCCCCCAATTCAGTCCTTGTGGACGCACTGGATGCCACAGTCCAGGGGGGTTCATAGTGTGTGTGGTAAGGGAGGTTACTCAGGGGAGTAACGAACTAAAATTTGTAATTTAATGATGCTGACTAGCTGACGAGCTAATTAAATGATTTTATTTTGATTCAAAAAGTAATACTGTAGTAGATGGTCTGTTTAGACGTAAGTGATTGACGTGTGTTATACTTTGTATAATAATTTCATAAAGGACTTTACTGATTCTGGAAAGACTATTTCAAGTGTAGAAGATGTTTATCAGATTTTGTTTATTATGTTTTATTGTGCCATTATTTTTATTATATTAGAGTGTAAGAGTTATGAACAGATGTTGTGTATTTTTCCTGGTACAGTTTTGTATGGTGTAAATAGGGTAAGGTCATTCACCTGACCCAGAGAGATCAGCTGATGGTTGATGTTAGAGCCAGGATAGGTTTCTAGGGATTAACTCATGAATTTTTTTACTATTTAATTAAATAAAATAATTTTATCCTTTCTTGATATTGATAAAAGAAATATTTTGAGGAATTAAAATTTTATTTGAAAAAAAGAGTAAATTTTCTATTTTTGTATTAAAGAACGTTATTGGAAATTGTAATGTTCCTTATAAGTAGGGAAGGTGTCAGCTGATTTATAATACGCCTTTTATGTTCTCTTTTGCATACAAGTGCATTTATTTTGAATTTTGACTGTATAGTAGAAGTAAGTTATGTATTTTTATTGGTTCATTAGGGTTGTTAGTAGGTAATTAAGAAGAGTTACGAATTCAATCAAAAGATTTTTAAATTTTTGAAAGTAAATGTAATGAAATGATCAAATTAGTAGATCTTTGGTAATGGACTTAGTAATTTATCTAGGCGAACGAAATTTAAATGATTTCAGTTGATTGGTGTAATTTATTTTGGATTTGAAACTGTACCGTCCAGTCAAGTAAATTAAAAAAAGAAATGAAATTTAAGAGATAAAACATTTTATGAGTTTTGAATATGGAATTTAGGTATAATATAATAATGAGTATGTGTATACACCCAGTATTTGCTAAAGGCAACCCAGTATGCTTGTAAGGGGAAACATAACGGTTGAGGATCTGGTATGGTATAAGGCCAGTTTTGATTTTTTTAAGGAATGTAGAAGGTTAGGTGTACTATGGTGAGTGTCTGTCCGATGTTATGGTGTTGGAATCTCGCACAGAGAAGTCCAGTAATTTTGTTCAGATGCAGCCATAGTCACCAAGCTAGGGGGGGGTAATTTACCCATGGAGTGTTAAGAATTAAAGGGGGGTCGTTGGCGCCATATCCTCACCGATCCTCTTGGGGTTTAGCAATGAGAGTTCTTCTGTTTCGGCAGAAGATCTCTCATTGGGGGGGTATTGTAACGGTACAGACCGATGGGGTTTTGTAAGCAAAATCTTTTCAACATTATTTGCAACTAAGGAATTACGGTGAATAGACTGTAGCGTCGAGACGGGTGTGGATTGGCATTGGTATGTGCGTATTGCAAAGAGGGTGCGCCCGCGCTTTCAACCGCGCACACAGTCGGCCAAGTTTCTCACGCTAACGGCATGAACTGGTACATTCTTTCTGGCCCGGCGCGCGGAAAACAAAGGCAGTCGGCAAAAAACATCTCAACGCAACAGACGCGAGCAGTGTGCAGAGCCGCCGCCCAGTCGACTACCTATACTGGCCGCGCGCGGTCATATAAACATTTTGCTCGAGCTTAATTAGTGTCGGCCGACCAACCCCAGTAAATATCAAAATTGTGTATAACAATGTAAAGAAAAAGAACTAACGTGCTATGGAACAGTGAACACGAAAAGATCTACCGAAAGTGAAACCATAACCATCAAATAAGAGAGCTCCGTGAGATACGCCACGCTGTCGGGAGGAATGACGCAGCACACGTAACAGTATTCTACTGAACCTATTATGATTATTATCATTTTTTACATAAAAGGGGGAAATAAGGCATGAATGTGAGCGTGGGCATTGCTGGGTGGCCTTGATTAGAATTTAAGTTAAATTTTTAAGACCATTATATTTTTTTTAGTAAGAAATAATCTTTGATAGTATAACTCCGGGAGAAAGAAAAAACAACGCAAGAATAACAAAGAATATTTACTGTAAATCAGAATAAATAAATTAATATGTTTGGTTGATTTTTTTTTTTGAAAGAAATTACGTAAATGTCAATGATAGTTTTGGGAATATAAATAAATGAAAAGACAATAAAATTTAATGTCAAAGAATTGCTAAATAAATATAACTATAATGCCGAAATTGAGAGTATAATTTATTGAAGAATGTTAACCTAAGTCACGCTTATTCTTCACGACTTCGTGAGAAGAACTTTGGACCCGAGAAAGGTAAGAGTTGTGAGGAGTGTATATTATTTTTAATAATTGTTTTATAATTAATCAGTAGCTTCTCAACTTAGGGCTCACGTTGTAAGCGCCAAATATGTTATGTGCAATCTCTGTATTTATAATATGTCTTAAATCTTAATTGTAAATCTTACCCTTCTATGTAATTATATCCTGTAGCTCCAAGTTGTTGGTGCTAAATATGTTAGATTTGTACTTATTGTAAATGAGTATAAATGCTCAATTATTCTCAGCAATATTCTGAGTTGTATGTTTAATGATATTTATTTATAAATGAGAACACACTTCTTTTGCTGCTCTAAATCATTCAATTTTTATTCCTTAATTCTCTTATTATAATAATTTTCTTTTTTTTCTATTAATTAGTAACAAATTTTTCCTTTTTTAAGGTTTCTGCTCCATCTAGCTCTCGGATGCATGAAACATTTTTTTATCTCGGGGTTATAACCAAATTAACAATCGTCTTCAGTAAAATTATAAATTCATACAAGTTTTACACTAAAAACATATATGAAGAAAAAATTTTAACTTGTAGTAATTAATTGATTGTTGTTTGTGTATGATTGTTTGCATGTGAGTTCTTGTGATTATACAAAAGAAATCAATTCAGATAATTTTACAAACTTAATATTACACTAAATATCACTATAATATTGACGACTCGGAACACAAAGTTTTTTATAAGTAAAAACGTAAAGTTTTACCTTACAGCCTAAACCGGCTTTCACCTATAGAAGGCTTCATCAGAGGCTGTCGTTAGTAGCGCTGCTCGTCTTGTTGTTGGCGACGAGAAAGTGTTTCGAAAGATTGGAGCTGTGTGTGTGTGGTGAGATGTGTTCGAATAATGCGTGCGATTTGAATTGTGTCTGTTCGTTTAGGATGTCGTTTTTATTTGTTTTTGTGTGTTTGTATATTTCTAATTGTTCTAGAGTGTCTAGTTTTCGGCCTTTTGTGTGTACGTGTAGTATGTTCATGTTATTGTCGATGTTTTTATATGTGTGGTTTGCTTCAATGAGGTGGTTTGCGAAGGTAGATTCTGTAGTGGTGTGGAGTGCTTTTGTGTGTTCAATGTACCTCTGTTTGAAGCTACGTCCTGTCTGGCCTATGTAGAATTTACTGCAATTTGAACAATTTAGTTTATATACACCGGGTAGATCGAATTTGTTTTGTGCTTTGGGCATGCGTTTTGATAGTGTGTGTTCTGTTTTGTTAGTAGTTTTGTAAGCGATTCTGTATCCTGCTTTTTTGAATTTGTGGGCAATTTTTTCTGTTTGTTTGTTGATGTATGTTAGTGTTATGAATTTGTTGTTTTCTGTCTTTGTCTGTTGTTTGTTTTGTGTTTTGTGTAGGAGTTTACTGACTATTGTTCTGTCATAACCGTTAGATTCTGCTAGATATTTTATCGTGTTTAGTTCGTCTTTGTAGTCTATTTCATCTAAGGGGATGTTGTTAAGTCTATGTATCATGGTTCTAAAAGCAGCTAGTTTGTGTTGTATTGGGTGATTGGAGGTGTTGTGTATTAGTGTGTAAGTTGTAGTTGGTTTTCTGTATATACTGAATTTGTGCCTGTGTTCTAGTTTTGTGATGGAGAGGTCTAAGAAGTTTATGGTATTGTTGTGTTCGTATTCGGCAGTGAAGGTTATGTTTTTATGTATTTTGTTTATGTGCGTTAGTAACTGTTCACATTGTCTTTTGTTTCCCCTGTATAGTATTAGAATGTCATCAACGTATCTGTGCCAATATAGTATTTTATGTGAGTGTCTGTCATTGTTTGTGAGTATTTTTGTTTTTTCTAAGTGTTGGAGGAAGACTTCTGCTAGAATGCTGGATATGGGGGAGCCCATGGGTAGGCCATCGTTCTGTGTGTAGTATTTATTGTTATAAGTAAAGTAGTTTTGTTTTGTGATAATGTTCAGAGTTTCTGTTATTTCATTGATAAGTTCGTCTGGTGTGTTGTTCTGTTTGAGTTTGTTTTGTAGGATGGTGATTGTTTCAGAGATGGGGATGTTTGTGTACAGGTTTTTAATGTCAAAGGAGGCTAATGTGGCGTTATGGGGGATGTGTATGTCTTTTATTTTTGTTACTAGGTCAGTGTTGTTTTTTACTGCAATGTTGTTGTCTATTTGTGTGTGTTGTCTAATAATTTTGTCTAGATATTTTGCCAGTTTGTGTGCAGGGGCATTACGGTAGTTGATGATGGGGCGGATCGGAATGTCTTCTTTATGGATTTTGGGAAGCGCTTGGAGTGTAGGTGCTGATGGTCGGATTTGTTTCATGTAGGGCTTTTGTTTATGTGTCATAATGTGTTTGGCTTTGTTGACTATTTGTTTTACTGAGTTTTGGTATCTGTCGGTGGGGTCGTGTTTTAGTTCTGTGATGTTGTTCTGTTCTATGAAGTCTTGTACTTTTTTGTGTAGGTTGTCTGTGGGGATAATTACAGTCGTGTTGCCTTTGTCAGCTTTTACAAATGTGATGTTGTGTTTGTGTGCCTTTTCCCTCAGTTTGATGGCTGTGTGTATTTCTGAGTTGTGGTTGTTGTTGTCTGGTGTCTTATGTACTCCTATTGTGTTGTTTATATTCTGTCTTAATGTGTCTTGATGTTCTGGTGCTGTGTTTTGTATATTTGTTTCTGTGTCAATTATGAGCTTTGTTAGTGTTTGGTTGTTATGTTTGTAATGTATGTTATGTTTTAGGCCTTTATCAAGGAGTGTTTGTTCGTTTTTTGTGAGTGTGACGTTCGTGAGGTTTACTGTACGTGGGTAGAATTTGTGCGAGGGAATTATATCTGTTTTGATTGGTGTCAGGTTTTTTATTTTTCTGTCGTGTTTTGTCTGTATGTTTTTTTTTTTTTTTTTGGCACAGATACGTTGATGACATTCTAATACTATACAGGGGAAACAAAAGACAATGTGAACAGTTACTAACGCACATAAACAAAATACATAAAAACATAACCTTCACTGCCGAATACGAACACAACAATACCATAAACTTCTTAGACCTCTCCATCACAAAACTAGAACACAGGCACAAATTCAGTATATACAGAAAACCAACTACAACTGACACACTAATACACAACACCTCCAATCACCCAATACAACACAAACTAGCTGCTTTTAGAACCATGATACATAGACTTAACAACATCCCCTTAGATGAAATAGACTACAAAGACGAACTAAACACGATAAAATATCTAGCAGAATCTAACGGTTATGACAGAACAATAGTCAGTAAACTCCTACACAAAACACAAAACAAACAACAGACAAAGACAGAAAACAACAAATTCATAACACTAACATACATCAACAAACAAACAGAAAAAATTGCCCACAAATTCAAAAAAGCAGGATACAGAATCGCTTACAAAACTACTAACAAAACAGAACACACACTATCAAAACGCATGCCCAAAGCACAAAACAAATTCGATCTACCCGGTGTATATAAACTAAATTGTTCAAATTGCAGTAAATTCTACATAGGCCAGACAGGACGTAGCTTCAAACAGAGGTACATTGAACACACAAAAGCACTCCACACCACTACAGAATCTACCTTCGCAAACCACCTCATTGAAGCAAACCACACATATAAAAACATCGACAATAACATGAACATACTACACGTACACACAAAAGGCCGAAAACTAGACACTCTAGAACAATTAGAAATATACAAACACACAAAAACAAATAAAAACGACATTCTAAACGAACAGACACAATTCAAATCGCACGCATTATTCGAACACATCTCACCACACACACACAGCTCCAATCTTTCGAAACACTTTCTCGTCGCCAACAACAAGACGAGCAGCGCTACTAACGACAGCCTCTGATGAAGCCTTCTATAGGTGAAAGCCGGTTTAGGCTGTAAGGTAAAACTTTACGTTTTTACTTATAAAAAACTTTGTGTTCCGAGTCGTCAATATTATAGTGATATTTAGTTAAGTAACGGACACGTCATGGACAACGAAATCCAAGAATTTAATATTACACATTACAAATATAAAACTAATAAAACAATAAAAATAATTACTGATTAGACATTAGTAATACAACTGACAAGAGAAAATCAATAAAAAATAATTGTCTATTATATAGCGCATAGTTCATGAATTCTCAACATGGTGCGCTTCTGTCCCCCTTCAACAACATTGAAATAAATCAAGAGACTCCATTTTCCTTGAGCTATGTACACACTGCTGAATGTTTAATAAAATTTATATGAGTTCTACACTTTTGTTTGTTCAAAATAAGTTTGTGTCACTCACTTTGTATATCATAGATTATGTTTATAAATGCAGTTGCACTAAATGTGTTCGTGATTTAGTCTGTATTGAAGTGTTGTGTAAAACGTGGATAGTTGTCAAAATGGCTCTAGTATTAAAAACGATCTCACCAAATTCAAGATGTACCAGTAGTACTACTCCATTTCAGGATATTACTTTCAGCTTTCCTTCTTCAGGTTGGTCGAATATAAATTGTTCGTTAGTTTACTGATATCTCCTATAACTTTACTTGTCTTTTTACTATAACTTTCTTCTCTAATATTAGTTGGATTGGCAACTGATTCTGTTTGTTCTTTCTGCATTGAACGCCCACACTAGACAAGAAAGACCTTTCTTCCTTGTAAAACCAGCTTTAGATTCATCTATAAGAGGCTTTGGTTTGTTTGGTATATTTTTTGGTCTCAGGGCTGTTTTATCTGCCTCCAGTAAACATAAGTTTTTTAATAGCCTATAACCTTACTTTTCCTGCTTATTTTTACATAATCCCATTTATGTTTTTATTTCACTTAATTTTAAAATATATGATCTAATTACAAATCCAGTCTCAGGTTAAAGACCTAGCTTGACTTTTAGGCTCGTGTTATACAAATGATTTTGCTTAACTCTAAATACATTTTTTATTTACATACTACAACATTATTTAATGAAGAAATTTGTGTTAGTGGTTGAAATCACAATCAGAATGATCACAGTTGCACACCACTATATAAAAATTATCCCGATTAGCGCTTTCAAGCCTCACAGCCCATCGTCAGATCGGAATAGGCAGAAATTATTTTAAAAACAAACCCTTCACCCCTCTCCCCCACCCTGCTCACACACAACAAGCTATAATATAAATGACCCTTCCCCACCCCCTAAACCCTGTCCACACCATCTGTACAGTTACATATTTTTCTAGCAAATTCCTTGTGTGTGTGTGTGTGTGTGTGTGTGTGTGTGTGTGTGTGTGTGTGTGTGTGTGTGTGTGTGTGTGTGTGTGTGTGTGTGTGTGCATCCTTTTAAACTTACCCTACTTCCTCTCCACACACATGGGTCAGTCACACACCCTTATTTTAACCATCCAATTAGTACTATGCAAATAATTCTTAATCTTATCTATCTGTCCTCTATCATTTACTTCTTAATCATGTTATAAAATATTTCTTCATTATCAAATTTAATTTTAATATTAATTAAATTGTCTAACCCTTTTTCTCTTTCTTTTAATATTTCTAACTCCTCTCTAAGCTTCCTTTCAACTGTGTTATTTACTACTTTTACAATTTCGTATTCTTCCAAAGGATTAACAAACTTATGGTTGTCTTCTATGAAATGTCTTGCATATAACGAATTGGTTGTTCTATTACCTTCTCCACGTTTGTGGTCAGACAACCTGCATACGAATTTTCGTCCTGTCTCACCTAGGTACACTTTGTTGCAGTCTTTACATTTTAATTTATAAATTCCGCTTTTCTGTAATACTGGAATTTTTTCTATATTCTTATTCCTTATCTTATCAAATACCGTTTCACATTTTTTAATAGCTATATCTACTCCATATTTATTAAAACATTTTATAATTTTTCTAGTATGTGAACCTATGTATGTCAATGACCCTGCATAATTCTTTTGTTCTGGTTCTATTTTAGCTTTTTGTATGTTAACCCTTTTCATAACTTTATCCACTATATTGGTGTTATAATTATTATTCCTTACAATTCCCTTTATCGTTTTTAACTCCCTAACTTTTGATTCGGTCTCTTTTAAACACTTCTGAGCTCTGTAACAAAATGTATTGATTGCCGCCATTTTATATCTATATGGGTGGTAAGACTCTCTTGGTATAATTATATCAGAATATGACTCTTTCCTAAATATCCCAAACTGTAGTTTCTCATTATCCTTAATTTCTATGTTCAAATCTAAGTAATTTATTTTCTTACCTCCTATCTCTTCTTTAAATTGTAAGTTTTTATCCTTATTATTTACCTCATTTATAAACTCATGCACTTCTTCCATGCTTCCTTCCCAAATTACTAATACATCATCAACGTATCTAGACCATAATTTTATATTGTCTTTATACTTAGTGGAAGTTATTAATTGCTTTTCAAAATCATTCATGTATATTTCAGCAAGAATAGGGGATAATGAAGACCCCATAGGTAAACCTTTTTTCTGTATATAAAACTTGTTATTAAACCTAAAATAGTTCTGATTTACACATTCTTTAATTACTTTCATCAACTGCTTTTTATACCTGTATTCTCCCATATTATTATCGTTTATTAACTTAATAACTTTATTTACTGTGATATTGGTAAACATGTCCTTAACATCCAGTGATATCAATTTTGTATTCACATTAATCCTAATATTTTCTAATTTTTCTATCAATTTTACATTATTCTCTATGTTGTATTTTGTCCCAAATTCATATTTCTCTCTCAGTACTCTGCTAACTTCCTTTGATAATTTATAAATAGGTGCATTAATAAAAGAAACAATCGGTCTAATTGGTTTTCCTTCTTTATGTAGCTTAACCTGACTTTTAAAAGTTGGTGCTGTTGGATTACTTTCCAATAAATACTTTTTCTTATTTTCTTCTATAAATGTTATCTGTTTCATCATTTGTTTTATCCTTGACTGGTACTTACTTGTATAATCATACTTTATTTCCTCGTATGGTCCTTCCCTTATAAATTCTTCCGTTTTCTTTATGTATTCGTCCTTTCTCAGTAGTACCATTGTATTTCCTTTGTCCGCCTTCGTAACTATAATATCATTTTTCTTTATTTTTTTCTTTAGTTTAGTTACAGTTGATTTGATTTTTTGTTCATTTTTTGAATTATACAAACTTTTCTTAAATATTTTATCTACTACATTCCCTACTTCCCACCTTATTCTTTTTTTATCATTTTCATTTCCTAGTTTTTGTATTATGCTTTCGCATTCAATAATCGTTTTTTCTTGATTTAATTCTGGTGACGGTGCGTATTTTAAGCCTTTTGTTAACATTTCTTTTTCTTCTGTATTGAAATTCACCTCAGATCGCCTATTCCGATCTGACGATGGGCTGTGAGGCTTGAAAGCGCTAATCGGGATAATTTTTATATAGTGGTGTGCAACTGTGATCATTCTGATTGTACAACATTATTATTTACAATATTAAAATAAAATATACAAAATCACTTCCCTAATCTATTGGGTAATTAGTATGTCAAAGACACAGTCCAGTCTAGTCCTTTGTTATGTCTGTTTTTAAAGTTATTTACTATGTTTGTTTACAAAGCTAATTCCTGTTTTTAATTTGTTCATGCATCTGTAAAATACTTATTTTTTATTCATGGTTTATTGTTTTAGTTATTATAATTCTTCCTTATATAATTATTTTTTGGTTGTTCTCATTTGATTACTCATTCTTTATTGCATTCCTCTTTCAGTTACATAGTATTTATCTATTTGATTAGTTTTACTATAAATTTTGATGATTAAATTGAGTTTCCTTGTTTGTATTATCTCGTGATGCTACAAGGTGTAAACATTGTTTAGTCTAATGTATATTTCACTATTATTAACTGGATCAGCAGAGATTGAGTTTAATTTTCAAATTTTCACACACACACATACACACACACACACAGAACTATACACACAATTTTTAGCTAGACAGTGCTCTTCCTTTTGTATAGTTTTGGTTTCTTTTTATACATAGGCCTACTCAAAGTTGGGTATATAGCGGATAAAAAGTTCTTCTTTGCAAGTATAAGGCTCAAAGCCTATTCCGTCGTGTGTTGTTAACAACTGATCCCTTCATCTTTTCATCAGCAGTCTGAGACTTCTCCTACCTTTAGGCATATATTTTGCACTTACGTGTGGTACTCTTGATGGATCCATATGTTTTACGTGATCAAACTATTTCTGTCTATATTCCCTCATTAAGCATGTCATTCACTGGTCAGACAGGTGACTCATGACAGATGTCCTCATTCTTTTTCCTACTTTTTAGACGATTGAAGGTATAAAATCTCCCTGAATTGACTACCAACCCAATGACAGGAATGTCGGTGGTGGGGCTGCCACCTTCAAGCCTCCAGGCCTGCCCTGGGTTTCATTCAGACCCACCTCCTAGGCAGGGGTGGATTTACCATTTTGCCGCTCGTAGGTGTATAAATTTGCCATGCTCCCACAAATCTCTGTTTAGGGGAGGGGTTCATTTATGGCTTTAATTCAATCCTTCATATTTTCAGTTATTCTAAAAATTGTTCTTTATATAATATTTTCTTCCCAATTTTTCTTAACACATTTCTATAAAATAATTTACATAACGTATCACGGAAAATTGCATTCTCAACAATTTTACGGGGACAAAGTCATATGGTACCCAGGGAGAAATATAAATTTATAGAAAGGGGTGGTTTTCTTTAGAAGTAAGAAAACATTAAAATATGTAGTAAGGTGCGGCAGAAATTCAATAACGACCTTGCGTTGACACCTGTAAGTCGGCTAAAAAATTACAAATTGTCACGGGCGGGACGGACCGTCATAAAACTGTATTGTTTGCTAGGGTTAGGTTAGGTTAGGTTAGGTTAGGTTAGAAACATTTACCAAGATTGTAAAAGTTAAGTGCATCTAACAAAAGGAGCTATATTTTAAAAAGAGAGCGTAGAGAGTGAGATGGAAGGTGACGCGAAGTTTTCCTACCACGTGTTCACGCGCATTTTGTGGACGAATAATGGATAGCGTCATTTTTTATGCGGGTTGTTTCGTTAAACAGATTGGGTAGTTTTGAATTTAGCGGTACGTCAGACCAATAGGCGTGTAGTTTGTCAATATTGAGTGAGGGTAGTTTGTAGCGAAGTATAAAAAATACGGAGAGTAAGAAGTTAAGGCAGTCAACGGAGAGATTACAGATATTAGACTCGTAATATTTATTTTAGTCTACGGGAAAATCGCAACACTAAAAATCGTATTAGTTGTAATAATAATTTTTGAGTAATTTTAATAAGTATATTTCAATCGCCACGTAAGTCAGTTACGGTAACGCGAAAGTAATCTGTGCGGAAGTTAGCATCGTAAACACTTAATAAATGTTCAGAAGAAGAACTCTAGCGTACTTAAGGAAGATCAATTTAAAACCGAGTAACATATCTAAGTTTTGATTAATACAACATCAACCATTTAAAAGTCGAGTTACCTAGCGATTTAAATGTGTGAAACGTCATTGTACGGGAAGGTTGATCAATAGCAGTTATCAATCCGGTGTTAGACGCACTTAGCTTTGTTAATGAAATACTGTGTTTTTCTACAAGTGTATTAGTACACAGCACCTGTGTAATTATCACTAAGCAAGTTGAGTGAATTGTGTAATACTTGTGAAACCAGTGTAATTAGTGTGACCTGACAAGGATAATTATTCAACGGATGACTTCTGATCACCAGCCTGGAAACCACATCGCAGAGGACATCGCATCGCAGAGTAATTCAAGTTCAAGAGACACGTAAATAACAACAATGAACAATCATTTTATATTGCTTATTAATATCAAGTATATGTCAATCTTGTTTTGGTGACTCAATCAGTCTAAGAATCCATTGCTAAGAAATAAACACTAATAACTTTGATAGTAAATGAATAAAGTACTGAATGATAAATTTGTAATATTTGAATGCAACTGTTATTAAAAAATTTGATTAATAACAACTAAATTGTGTTTATTTATTACTGGTGCCCTGGGATAATTCTAAAGAGTCAGTACACGAAAGTAAGTGTGATATCTTATTGTTAAAATTTGATACGTGATAAATATTAATTTTGTCATTGAATAATTTAATCTGATAAACTCTTACTTTATACATGCTCGTAGGCCAAGTAGTATGCAAAGTAGTAACAAAATAGTAGTGCTATAAGGCCTATATTTAAAAGTGTATTACAAACGTAAAACGATGTACTTCATATACATAACAGAAGTAAATGACGAACTATTTTCTTTATGTAATAGGCCTAGTTATTACACAGTACATATATGTAAGTTTCTTATCATATTGGAATGAAATGTAGTAGCATTTGGAACATCTCTTAGGTATAAAAACAACATAATGGCCATCCAATTTCATCTTTCCAAAATTTTCCCCCCGTTGACAACTGCCTACTTTGCCTATGCATAAATCTGCCACTGCTCCTAGGCTCTTGCACTCTCTCTGCCATTAGTAATTTTCTTCCTACACTTTCGGGCCCATTGACCATTTGTCAGCTGTTACCCTAGGTCAGGGCCTTACAAACTTAAATAAAAACTGGGATAAAAACTTAAATTCACTAGTGTTTACTTACAAGAAATTAAACTTTTTAGACAAACCATAATTTCCAACTTAGCTATAGGTTTCAAGTCTTAAGCCGGTTTTACACCAGTGTTAGTAACAATTCTTACTAACTTTTTTTGTTAGTAACTACGTTTAGTAACAAATGTTACTTACAAATGTTACTTACAAATGTTACTTACAAATGTTGTTAGCAGAACACTAGTTGACTTTTTGATTGTTATTAACATTTTGCCACATCACCACACCACCTCGCCTGTCGAGTGTTGAAGACATTATTCTCACTGCAGCTGCATGTGTGATTTTGGCAAAGTAGAGAAGACCAAGAAGATTTTGGGTGAAACCTTCACTGCAGGCAAGAGGTAGATATAGTGTAAGTGACCTGTTAAGTTACTTGAATGAAGATGACGTTGATCTTTTGTCAGGCGAACTAAGGTGTGATGGAAGCTTTAACAACTTTTTAAGAGTGACTAGTTGTGACTTTGAATATTTAATATCAATGATAGAACTGGACATACAACTGGCAAACAAGATACTACAGGAAAGCTATTCCTGTAAATGAAAAGCTTGTAGTGACCTTGCATTTTTTAGTGACTGGAGACTGTTACTGACATTGAAGAGGCCCGGTAACACGTGTTACTAACACATGTTATCAATATTCTTTGCTCTTTACCAACTTCTAGTGGATAACACAATTCTTGTTAATAACATGGTATTTATGTTGATAACACAGCTTGTTGGTAACAAATTCAGAAGTGTTTTTCAAAATGTTACTTAAAATTGTTTGTAACACGTGTTACCGTACCAACACCAGTGTAAACGCGGCTTTAGGTTTCTAATTCCTACATGACTGTGGAGTGTTGCAGGATATTCTTCTTCTTCCACTACTGTCAGGGATCAGGCAGCTTGCCTTGTTCCAACTAAGGGTATCCTTTTATCTTGTCCTAGGCCTTCCAACACTTCTTCTCTGTAGGTTTATATTTCAATACTGTTTTTGAAATTAGGACCGTGATTAACTCCAGATTACTCTGGAAATTAGGAACATGTCTGCAGGTTACTCTGGTGTTTCACTATATTGTCCATTCCATGATAATATTCACTTCCAGTTCTTGTATATCCACTGGTTTTTTTGTTGTATTACATATTTTATTTTGGTTAACACCAAACTTCCTGCATATTCTATGGTGAGGCATCCTTGGTAGTTTAATTTTGACAAAGTTGTATATTTAATCTTCCCTATGTTCACTTGGGCTTCATAATGTGTAAACTTTTAATAGCTGGACGGATTTTTGATAAAACTGCTGGGTTATCGAGCCATGTAGTCCAGTCGCCAGAGTAAAAATAACGGTAAAATTTCTTAAAAAATTGAGGCAAAGTGATATTTGGTATAGTTATTGAAAAAGGTCTAAATATCGGTTTAAAATCATCTTTGCATGTTTATAAGGTCAGGCTTTTTTAAAAAAAAAAACCTTATTTAAGGGCAGCGCGCGGTAAAATAGATAAAAACGTTCACATTCAGTGAATTTCTTTCCTTACTACTAAATAAACCATTGGATCATGATAAAGTCTTCATTCTTTTTGTTTAAAATAGTTCAAATTTTAATAGTAATAAAATCAAAATAACGATTTTGTTATTATTTCATCGTTAGGAGTATTAAATCGATAGACGGAATGGTCGATTTTAACAAATCTTCCTCTGTTGAATAATATTATTAAATATGTGTATCTTAATATACATAAAAGTCATTGTGTGTATTTATATTCCACACCTCCTACTAAACCACTGGACCGATTTCAACAAAACTTAGCACAAATATTTTATGCAACGGGAGAACCAACATAAGATAGGTGTTTTGGGCCCTGGGGGATGTCAAAAATGGAAAATATGAAAATACCGCATGTAGGGTATCAAATTAAAGGGAATTTCAATGCAAGTAACACTTTTTCATGCATATAAGCACTATTGAAAATTCTTGGGCCCTGGGGCTTAATAAATGGGTGGTTTTGGGGGAGGTCAAAAATGGAAAATATGAAAAACCACTGGACCGATATTCACCAAACTTGGCACAAATTTTTTACGCAACAGGAGAACCAACATAAGATAGGTGTTTTGGCCCTGGGGAGGGATGTCAAAAATGAAAAATATGAAATATGAAAATACTGTGGAGTATCAAATTAAAGGGAATTTCAATGCAAGTAACAATTTTACATGCATATACGTACTATTGAAAATGTTTGGGCCCTGGGGCTCAATAAATGGGTTGTAATGGAGGGGTGTCAAAAATGGAAAATATGAAATACCGTATGTGACATGCATATACGCACTATTAAATATTTTGGTCTCCGGGGCTCAATAAATTGGTGGAATTGGAGGAGGGGTGATGTCAAAAATGGAAAATATGAAAATACCGCACGTGAGGTATCAAATTAAAGGGAATTTCAATGTAAGTAACAATTTGACGTGCATATTAATTTGGATTATTATAAATATCCCCCCTGCTTGGTGGATGTGAAAAAACAGCATAAATGGTATCAAATTAAAGTGAATTTCCTAGCAAGTAAGAATATGACAGCACTTTCTCCCAAGCAAACCCGGGCAAATCCTCCAGTAATAAATAAAATATTTCAAAGAAAAGCTCTCTTTTTAATAAAAGGTAAAACGAATACAAACAAAATAACATTATACAAGAATATATATTTTTTTTTAAATTTTAAATTTTAAATTTATTTATGTTGAGAATTTAGTTAGTGATTTCTTCTTCTTCTTCTTCTTCTTCTTCTTCTTCTTCTTCTTCGAGGATTCTTTCCTCACTATCATCAAAGTCATTATCATCAAAATCAATCTCGTCAACAACTGGAAAGTTTTTGCAAGTTTCAGTTGAGCATGTACCACAAACCGATGAACATAAAAGACCAGCGCTTCTGCATGTACACGATCCTTTTTTGCAGCCAGTTTTGCAATTACAAAAGATCGTTTTTAATAAAGATTTTGGGGCTGTGTCATTTTTATAGGCGTTAAAATTTCTCCAACATTCCAACCCCAGTCTTTTGGTATTAGATCATTGCCGAGCCATTGCTGGACTTGTAAATATACTCTGTAAAAGTGCTGCTTGGCAGCATCAGAAGTAGGTGGCAGACTTTCTAACTTTACAGGTTTTAAGCTTTTTTTCTTTTTTGAAATCGCTTTAGTAAAACTTGTATGTCTGTATTTAACAACACATGTAATTTTTTTTGGTGCATTATACATATACAGGAGAATTAACAGACCATTTTTATATATAGATGTTTGAGGTTGATTTTCCAGTTTAAATGCTTTGCTCGCTTCTTTTAAATCTGAGTTTATTGATTGTTTTTCAATCGAATTAAAAACCGATTTTCTACCTTTACCATAAAAGCATGATGTTGTGTCACAGCCGGTTAGAGCATGCAAAAATAATATATTCTCTTTGCAAAATTTATGCTTTCTAAAGCTGTTATCAGAAGAAAATAGACTAGCACTCATGGTTCCTCTCGTGGGTTTTAAGAGATAAATTTTCTTATCACTAGGTGTAAGCGCAGTAATGAGCACCAAAATATCTACGTCCTCTGCAACAATAACTGGAGGTTTATCATATAATTCTAAGGCTGTTTTTACAATTAATAAGTCTGCATCATCGTCAGCTTGTTTAACGTTTATGCTTTCTTCTTCCAAATATCTTGTTAGAATTTCAATAAATAGAGTTTTATTATTTTTATTCGAAAGAAATTGCTCTTGGTCACTGTGACACACATATCTTCATGGAATAAAATATCTGGAGAGGAATTTTGATTGGTACGGCGATAACGCTCCATAGAATTCTAACGGCGATGCTGTTAGAATTGTTTGTATAGCCATCAAAAACTACAGTAACTTTTGATCCAAAGTGTCTCTTGACATAATTTACGTATCTTCTACTTCTTTGTAAGTAAGATTAATGCTTCTTTTAAACCGCTTCCTGCCATCACATAACCGATTGAACCAAGAAAAGACCTAAACAGATGAAATCCTCCAAGTCGAACAATTACATTATGTATGTCATCATCAGGTGAGGATTGGACCATTTCAAACGCTTTCTGATACAAAGGTTGATCGAAAGTAACAAAACAATTAAATAGATTTAAGTTTTTCACTAGTTTTACAGCGTATTTTAAAACGGTGTATATTGTATTTTTGTCAGTTGGAGGAGAGTGTACAAAAGGCAAGCAAACAATTCTAGATAATGTATAAGTCATATTTTCCAAAAGCTTGGACACAAAGGCATTCCAGCCAGTAATGCCTGGTTTGGTCACTCCATAAATCCAAAGCAAGTCAGCATTAGAAAAATCTATATTATTAAAACTCGGATTATCTACTTTTTCAAAAACAATGTTTTGGAGTGCATGTGTATTAATATTTTCAAAAATTTGGAATGGTATTTTGTCAATTTTGCTGATTTCTTTTGCAGTAGGCTTAACTGTCAATCATTTTAAGGGAACTTTGTTATAATAACAATCTCTTGGACTTACAATCATAATACCTCCCATACTATGAAAAGTATTTTTCCCGTCTATAGTATTGATATTAATATCTGAATTGTCAAATGCCAATTGTGCAAAACAACCAGATCTAAATGTGGACTAAGCAATACACTATCCTCATAAAGTGCTGCTTCTTTGTATGATGAACACACTCCCAGATGCGACAATATATCTATAATTCGTTTTGAAGCAAATTTCCTATGCAACAGTACAGATAGACCAACTTGCAATGGTGATAGAAAGGTTCTAGGTCTTATGCAACTCATAATTGAATGAGTAATTGCTGTGCATTTTGTTTCATATGAACTAATATCACCTTTTTTATTTTTTTAAATTATTTCTTTTATCAGAAACTGAAGGGATTCTGGGATATTCTCATTAATATTTTGGAATATATTATCACTTGGAGGATAAAATTCTGTATTACTTTTCTTCAGATTAACATCGTTACGAATAATTGCTGCTGCAGATTTTAAGATTTTTCTTTTTTCTTCATTTTCATCTTTTTTTGAGGCTATCCATGCTTGACGCATGACATTGTATTCACGATCTATAAGACATATGAGGGTTGAGCCACCTTTTCTGGATATAATTCTTATACAATCGCCATAATTTTCTTTTAATTTAGCAATAATGGTATTTGGATGACAAGCATCATGTCCTGTTTAAGAAAATTAGATATTAAATAAAATAAACATGAAAATTTAATTTAAAAAATAGTATAATTATAATTTATAATTAAGCAATATATTTACCTAATAATGCAATTAATTCTGTGAGCATAAACTGGGTATCATCACTGTCACTTAAATAATCAAAAATCAATTCCATTTGACGTGAGATTTTTACATCCTTGGGTCGACCTTTAGCATCACTTGTGTCACGAGTGTAACTGTTTAAAACTTTTTTGTGACAACTGCGGTGATATCTCGCTTGTACAGCTACCAAATCATCACAAGAAATTCGTCGTATAATTGCTTTTCCTAATTCGTCATTATGTTCTGCAATCATTTCTGATAATTTTTCTTTAAAAGTAGGACTTTGAATTATGGAAATATTTTTGCGTTGATTAATACTTAATCTCATATTACTTTTATCGGCATCTAATCCACAAATTATACAAAGTTTTTTGAAATCAAACAATTCTTTACTCTTTCTGACTTTACTCTTGACTGGGCTCTTGACTTTTTTCGACAAAGTGCCTAAATCCTTATAACACAAAACATCATTCCTTTTTAACATATATTTTTCTCGACATTTCCTGTGTACTAAAATTGAATCAACTTTTTTTAACATTTCATATTTTCCATCGTTTCTCTCAGAGCTAACTCTTATTAAATTCGGTAGTCCTCGAGTCACTTTTTCTGTATCTTCAATACAAAGATCAGCATTACAAATAAAACATATTTCAGTATCACACTGGTCCATATTTAATACCTAAAAATCAAAAAACCTTATGTAGCACTTATGTTCAGTAAAAGTATTCTTTAAAACTTCACCACTAGTGAAGTCAAAATATCTCTTTTGAAAATTTTTTATTTTCAATTTTAAATCCACCGTTTTTACCAAATTTGTTTTTTTAAATATGTGCCTTTTATAAACTTTTAATGTATGTAAAAAATGATCAGTACAAATAATTTTTGTAAACTTTACGTTTAATTTTTTTAAATGGTCAAAAAATGGTGTCAGAAAGGCCAAAAAATTTTGTTAATTAACCACCCGAAAGTATTTTTAATAAGCTTTAATTTAAGCCGTCGTACACCTTTGTGCCACAATCTTGGCATAAATACTTTATGAGCACTCAAAGTTTTTTTTGTGAATTGCGATTTTTTTGAGGTTATATTCAACATTTCAGTATGAAATTTGTGGGGTTTATAGTACTCCACAAAGGTTACCTTTCCTTCAAGTTTTATCAACTTTCAATAATTTGTGTTAAAACAACAGCAATTTGTTTATAAACGCCATCGCCACTTTATTTATTGATAGCACATTAACAATAATAATAATATCGACTTCCGTATTAAGGCTAAAAATGTTATTCATTTATTATAGAATACTGAAAAAAATTCACATTAAAATCGGCTTGTTAGGTCCAAAGATATTTATAAAGACGCTATTTTGCAACTTAAATTGTTAATAAAAAAATAAACGGGTTGATTTTACACAAAACTTAACTGTTAGCTCAACTTGATCCCATTAACCAATTTAGCATACAAAAAATGACTCCTATAACAATTCACATTTGATTTTTATTTTGACTCCACTACACATGTTCACAAATAAATAAATATTAGCATGTATAAAAAGTGTAAATAAAAACTTTAAACTGCAATTTTTTTTACCTGTTTTATATGATAAAAACAAAAATATTTGTAATGTTTTGATTATAACCTTTGAAGAAATATCAACTGCATTACTGCTCCGTTCTTGTATAGCAGATGTTTGTATGGCACACCACAACAATGGGTGTTGCGCGCGCAGCTACATTTACAGTTGCACACTCGAGGGGAATAGAACGCCGCGCCGTTTAAAAATTTTACCTGTTTTCTAGGGTCTTGTTTTTAGAGTATAGGTATAATCAGGTAAGAGAAATAACATGAATCGATAGATTTAGCATTGTAGTAGCTATAATGTTAATTTCAAGTACTCAAATAAACCTACTTAAAAGATACATGTATGTAGCAAAGGAGGCACCTTTTTTTAGTATACACAATTTTTATTTATTTTTTTTTAATTTTGAAAATGATTTTAATTTTCATGAGTGTAGTTTTTGATGCAGAACACTTGCAGCTTTCAAATACAATTTTTGTATTTCGATATCTCTATTTTTAAGATTAATAAAAGCAGATAAACTCTGAATTTTAGAGTAAATTTAAAATACGTCGAAATACTTACTTTTGAAAAGGTTTTTTTTTTAAATAACAACTTCAAAAGTAGTTTTCATTATTATAAAATAAAAAGTTTATCTCTTTTAAAGGTAAATTAGTAAAGAACTACTATTTTTTTTTAATTTTATTGTATAGTACTTGTAATTTTGTGGTTTCACTTCTTTTTGTATCTAGAGTAAATATTTATACACTATATTCTTTATGTTCAAATAAAATATTTATGTAAAAATCAACAAATTTTGAAATCTATACTGTTCCCCTTCAAAACTAGCCTTTATTTAACTGGCTACGCTTAGATTAAAGAAAGTTATGATATTTTTGAATAGACGCGCCTGGCTAATTTAGCGAATTACGCAGGATCGGGGGCAAACGCTCTTTTTAAAACGCAGCGCTCATCATTACCAATTTTCAGGAAAACAGTTCCATTAACGTAAAAATATGTAAGGAGACTTTCTGAAGGAAATTGTTTGCTCTTCAATATACACCTTTTTATTTCTTCCAACTGTACATATTTACGGAGTGCTTTAAGAAAATCTGTCTTTACGATTTTTCCAGACCATTTTCAGAAAACCCTAGAAAGGTAAACATGCAAAGATTTTTTTATATTAATTATTAACGTTTATTTAACACGTGCACCAAATATTGCTTTGCCCCAATTTTTTATCAAGTCAAAACCTCTGGCGACTGGACTAATGGTCGTCCCTTCAAGTTTGGCTTCACCTCTGGAAGTCATCTTTAGTGGTGAGTTTGTCTTCCACTGGAAGCTGCTGTAAGTGTAAATGTGGCAGTTCATAATACCAACAGGCTACCAGACTCTAACGGAAGTGAGTTGATCAAGAATAAAGAAATACTATGGCATTTTAACAAATAGACTATGACTCTTAGTCTAACAGTTTTATCACCAAATTAGGATTATTTGTATTAATTTCAAGCTGGGACTACTATATAAATAGGTAATTATAAGTATAACACTACTGACTTGGAACACAAAGTTTTATACTGGTAAAAATGTAAAATTTTTACCTTATAGGCCTGAACCAGTTTTTGCTTATTATAAGCTTCGTCAGAGGCTTTAATAATAGTATATTTTTCACAAACTATTTTTTGTAACTAAAATGCATGTGTCATTTTCTAAAAACATAATTTTTAGAATTATAGAAGAATTATAGAGCCTCTGACGAAGCTTATAATAAGCGAAAACTGGTTCAGGCTATAAGGTAATAATTTTACATTTTTACCAACAAAAATGTTTGTGTTCTGAGTCAGTAGTGTTATACTTATAATTAGGTAATCATCGGACACGTCATGGGCAACAAAATCCAAGAATGTAAATAGTGTTGAAGTCAGATACTAAGAATGTCTTATTGTAGAACGAATGAAACATTTGGTGTATCAAAATTAAAACTTGTCTTAACCCTAAAACACATTCTTCTTAACAAAAGTGTATGAGTCTAACAAAAACTAAGAATGTAGCATTTATTAGAAAGCAAAGTATTTACAGATTAATGTCCGTTTTACTAACTGATAACATTTCTTTGAAACATGAGCCATGCTTAGTTCTTCTTGTTTTTATTAACACAAATCAGCTGTAACTTTTCCAGATTTGGTTTGCGTCTCTGAAACAGTACACAACTATATTTGTACAAAGAAATCCACACATTGTGTAGAACAAGCAAAATTAATGTGACAAATTTCAAAAGCATATTTTTCACAAATGTTTTCTTGTTACTAAAATGCATATGTTGGTTTTCTAAAAACGTAGTTTTAGATACTATAGAAGATGTTTTATATAAGATAATAACAACAGTGACAAATGAAAAAAAATAGGTTTATATGCATATCATTGTTCTTGTGATATTACGACATTCTTGTATTTGTATTATTTTTTATTGTGCTACTCTTGTATAACTACTGTTATCCTGTTCTGTTTTGTTCTATTAGACTTGTGTTAAATTATATGTTTGTGTGAAAAAATTTCCTGAAAAATGTTATTATAACAGATTATTTATAAAAGAAAATGCAACAAAAAATAAAACAATAAAACACTGAAATGAAGTCCTTTAATTTTTAGAGTAGATTTTGAGTGCAATAGATCCACATTGATGAGAGACAGATTGATTTACTTGACGATGCCATGCGATGAAAAGATCTATACAGATCTACAGTTGATGAGAACTGGCAGAATAATGAATTCAGAAATAAGAAAGTGCAGGGGAATCAATATTGATTAAGTATAAGTATAATACTAACGACTCGGAACACTTAGTTTTTTATTGGTAAAAATGTAAAATGTAGCCTGAACCGGTTTTCCCATATTACAAGCTTCATCAGAGGCTGCCGCTATGAAGTACGTTCAGTATTTAGATATTAATTTAATATTGATTTTACGTGTTAAGTTTAATCCAGGCTGTCGTTTAGTGTACTCGGCAGAGAACAATAGGCAAATACAAATAACAAAATGCGTATTTATCCAGTAAAATATAACATTATTTATTTTCTTTTGACAACATGAAACAGGTCATGAAAACATTTATTCCGCCTTAAGGTGTAAAACTGATCACAAATAACTATTACATCAAAATAGATTACATATATTAAAGATTACGCAAACTCAGCACTTCTGATTATATGCATATTCTTCACCCACCCAATCATACACACTTCCATACTTTCATATTTTATTGAGCTCAATTTATAAAATGCCAGTATTTACTTTCCTTTCATGATGCGTAGAGTTTCACCACATGGGACGTCTCCTTGTGCGTGCACTGTTTTGTTGTTTTATCGTTCACACTTTTTACATTTTCGACCGAAACTGTCACTCCAATTTTTATTGATCACTGATTATTTACATTATTTATATTTTTTACGTTCAAATACTAGTTAAACTTTCACATTTTATGATTTGCGGGCGCCGCCGCGATTTCGTTACGTAACTTTAGCTGCTGCACAGCGCAAAGGAAGATAGTTGACTGGCGTTCAGCGTTACAATTTCCGTTTTGTGACATCTTTAAAACCAGTTCATTCTGTTCCCCGCCATACGTCTTGCCCTTAGTATTGGAAAGTTCCGTTGGGCTTAGTGTCACCTTTTCAACTTGCCACTCACAGATTTCCGTCAACAAAATTCTTTCAGTGTTAGTCACTGGCTACAAATAAACTTTCGTTATGCTTCATAACCATATATGGTTATGAAGCTGTCACTGGATATTGCTTCACCTTATGGGGGCCTCATCTTCACATGTTATAAAATTTATAAAATTATTATGTAAATTTAGCCCCGTTACAGCTAGGAGCGCTGTCTGTCTTGTTCTTGGTGATGGCGCCATTGTTCGAAAGATCGATGTTGTGTGTGTGCAGTGTGATATGTTTGACTAGTATGTGTGATTTAAATTGTGTCTGTTCATTTAGGATGTCATTTTTATGTGTTTTTTGTATGTTTGTATATTTCTAGTTGTTCACGAGTGTCTAGTTTTCGGCCTTTTGTGTGTACATGTAGAATATCCATGTTGCCTTTTATGTTTGTGTATGTGTGATTTGCTTCAAACTAAACTAAACTGTTCAGGACATAACAAATTCTACATAGGCCAGACAGGACATAGCTTCAAACAGATATACACTGAACACACAAAGGCACTACACTCCACCACCGAATCCACCTTTGCAAACCACACGTACATAAACATCAACAGCAACATGAAAATTCTACACGTACACACAAAAGGCCGAAAACTAGACACTCTTGAAGAACTAGAAATATGAAAACATACATAAACACATAAAAATGACATCCTAATCGAACAGACACAATTCAAATAACACATATATTTGAACATATCTCACCACACACACGCGCACACACAACATCGATCTTTTGAACAACGCCGCCATCACCAAGAACAAGACGGACAGCGCTACTAGAGGCAGCCTCTGACAAAGCTTGTAATAAGCAAAAACCGGTTCAGCCTACAAGGTAAAAATTTTACATTTTTTTCAATAAAACAACTTAGTGTTCCAAGTCAGCCTTAACCACAGTAGCCTACTGTGGTCACTAAGGTCTACCACATTACGTTAGCAAAAGTCGATTTTATACTGATGATGGGAGTCGATGGCATGGCCGAAACATCTGTTTTTGTAGAAAACAATGGACCACAGCCAAACAGCCTGGGAATGAATTTTAACAACATTGACTCCGGCCGTGTAAGCCTACAAAGTATATCAAAAAATTTTTTGTATATGTTTAACAGACATTTTTCCTTCAGTTTAATGAGTAGATTCATTTCCCACCTTTTCAGAATGCTCTGTACAAGTAAACTACTCTCAGCCATGTCCTTTTTATTTGTTTAATCTAACCTTCCAATACTGAATTATTTTAATACATATTAACTAATAACTTATACCATAGCTTTATACTGTATATTGTCAAGGGAGACAAGGGGCACCAAAACTGGCCGTCCATGGGCGCACTGAAATGGCAAACTGCACCGTGCCAACTGCCGAAGCAGGTTCTCTACACATTTTGTTGAGAGTTTATCTCCAAACTTCACTGCACCTATGCAAGAAGAAAAACATTATTTATGTGTGGGTTTGGTGGTACACTGATATTAGATATTAACAGTCAGTTATATACCAACTTGTTCAGAAATTGTTTACGATTATGACGCTACAAATGTTCAAGGTTTATGGTCCTCATTGGGCCGTTAAATCATTAGTGATTAGCCTGATGGGGTAGTTTGAACATTTAAATTATAATGAAAATAGAAAGCCTATTAAATTTTAAGGTCAGAAAAGTTCAAATGACACTAGTCACTTGTCAGAAAAATATGGAAAGCAGCATTTTAAGACTAACCATAAGAGAACAATTTTGTCAGAACATTAGTATCCTTGTTTAAATACCAAATTATATTTCAAGCTAATTCATCAAGTAAATAGAATTATCACTTTTGCACACCACTATAGAAAAATTATTCTGACTAGTGCTTTCAAGCTTCACAGCTCATCGTCAGATCGGAAACCTATAGTTCCGGTTTCCGATCTGACGATAGGTTTCCGATCTGACGTTGAGCTGTGAAGCTTGAAAGCGCTAATCGGAATAATTTTTCTATAGTGGTGTGCAACAGTGATAATTCTGTTTGTGATTATAACCACTAACACAACTTTCTTAATTAAACATCAAGTAAATGTCAGGATAAATCTTTTACACAGGGGCGACCCTATGGGGGATAAGGGGATATATCCCTCCGTAATCCGAAAAGAAATTTAAAAAAATTTAAATTGGTTGTGTTTTTTGAAATGTAATTAATTGACTTCCAAGGTTTGTTAATTTAAAAAAAAATACTATTTAGGTCAATGAGAAGTTTAAGTAACAAGGTACTTAAAGTTACAAGTAAAGTTAACAAGGTCTAAGAAACAAAGTATATTAAATTTAAACACATGTTCATTTAAAATTGTTTGTGTTCTTGTGGGTGGTAACTCTCACTTTCTTAATTTTAACGTTCTCTTTTAAAGTATTTATATTCCAAAGAAAGGTATTGTTAGGCTTCCAAGACAAACTGGTTTTAATAAAATTAATGAATTACAGTTATTATTTGCACATTAGTTTTAATTTCTTGTTACGATTTTTATTATAATATGAGAAAAAACAATACTCTAAGAAAACGAAGCAATACTTTGCCACAGTAGGCCTACTGTAGTTGCTGATGAACATCATGTCAGTTGTGTTTGAATAGTTTTACCACTGAAGATTTACTTCCAGGAGTGAGGCCGAAACATCTGAGAATAACATCTTTTATAATAACATATTTAGTAGATCACACGGCTCAATAGTCTGGATTTTAATTTCAACAATGTTAACTTATAGTGTGTTATAAACTACTACGAATATTTTCTTACATACCTCTGCAGGCTTCATAACTGATAACAGTATGAATAACGTTTGGAAGAGCAGCGCCTACACCCTTTGTCTCCTGCAAGCATTCCAGTTCTTCTTTTATCAGTTGCACTATTAAATTCTTAAGAACACTACTACTCTGGTTGTTTCCCTGTAAATGTAATACAATTTATCAGTCAACTGAAATGTCAGTGGCCATGGAATTGATACAGTCTGTAATTTGGAAAACTACAGGAGCACTTTGTCAATAGATGAACAGTGGAATTTTTGTGCACTAAAAATATAGTATACTAATATATTATTATTAATAATACAACTTTTTACAAGAATATATTTTATTTTTATAAAAAAATATACAGGGTGTCCCGGGAGGAGAGGGAAATAATTCGAGAAATGGTTCTGTAGTGTAAAAGAAGAAAAAAGTTCATATAAACATATGTCCGGAAACGCTTTGTAAGCGAGTTATGGCTAGCGAAAGATTTCGCCCGGATTTCGGTTCCCCCGGGTAAATGAAGACTTTCTGAAATTCTGGGAAGGTAAATTAAGGGGCGAATTCTGTTGTTTCTTATGGTTTTTGACCTGAAAAATCGAATAAAACAGGTCGCAGAACTGTATCTCCCATAAGTTTCATGATATCCGACGTAAAACAGAAAAATCTTAGCCTAAAAACACGTTTGGAAAAAATTGGAATTTTTGTTGATTTTTATTGACTTTATTTACACCATTTTTCTCAGAATTAAATTCTTTACAAGTTTTGTTTTTAACTTTTATGCATTTATTAGTCATTTAACAAAGTTATTGTACTTCTAACCTAAAAAAACGTTTGGGATATCATGAAACGTATGGGAGATACAGTTCTGCAACCTTTTTTATTAGATTTTTCAGGTCAAAAACCGTAAGAAACAACAGAATTCGCCCCTTAATTTACCTTCCCAGAATTTCAGAAAGTCTTCATTTATCCGGGGGAACCGAAACCCAGGCGAAATATTTCGCTAGCCGTAACTCGCTTACAAAGCGTTTCCGGACATATGTTTATATGAACTTTTTTTCTTCTTTTACACTATAGAACCATTTCTCAAATTATTTCCCTCTCCTCCTGGGACACCCTGTTAATTACAAACACACGTTTCCAAATTTAAATATCAGTTTATTAAAACACATTTCCAAAGGTCCAAAAATGACCTTTGGTAAAATTTAGAAATATGTAAACATAAAATAAGTAATAAATTAATACCACAACAAATTCAGATTAATACAAAAAATGATAATATATTCAAAATTACTAATTTAATAAAATAATAAATATTGTAACATGACATAAGATAGCACAAAATACCACTAATGATTAATAAAAGAAAAAGCTGAAGGTAGGAAGAAATGTTAAAAAACTTATAATTTGAAGATTAATGACCCAACTACGAAATAATTGACTAAGGAACTGACTATGACTTGACCCAATAGATTGGAGAAAACAAGAAAATAGAAACAAGAAAGAAGGAACGAGAAACCAAGAAGTAACCCAAAGTATGACCACGATCATTGTAACCCCAATATGTAACTAACAAATAATATGTAAAGTAAATGCACTGAAACAGATAGGGCATAAATAAAATGTCAAATATATAAACTATAAAAAATAAACTAGAGATATTATGTATGTTAAATGAAAAGCAAATAAACATGAATTTATAAATATAAGATAGAAAGTTAGAAATAAATAATACCCTATTAAATAATAAACTAGTCAAAAACAAGTAAGTTATAATTGAGCTGAATAAAGACAATCATTCAAAACCAAAGGTGACCAATGTAAAATGAAAATAAAACAAATATTAATTACCAGTAACCACACAGTGATGCTAAACTAAATAAACAAACAATATGTGAAATATCAAGTGAAAGTGATGATAAATAAAGAAACCTCATATGAAAGGAAAAGTGCAGTGTAGGTGCATGTAGTGTACAATATAATAAGAAGCAGACTATAGTAATATAGTGAAACAATCTTTAATAGAATATTATATAAAAAGTATGGAACTAATTGTACCATTATTAATTTAAGTGATAGTAAGTAAGAATTACAAAAATAAGGTAAAAGTTAAGTTATTAGAGTGGAAGATAGGAGAAGCAGACACTATATTTTAGTGAAGGAATTTGTAAGTGAGTTATATTGTGTAAGGTACTGTTAAAAATTATTATTATAAGAGTTTTATTATTGTAAAAAACCATATAAGTAATTAACTTAGAAGATAGGTGAGATAGAAGTAAGAAACCAATAACAGTTAGAAGTTTAATTACAGGCTTGAACCTGGTAAGAAATATTTTAATAATAAAAGGTGTGTTGTTAAGAGCACCAATGTTTTTTTGTTTATCTGTTTCTATAAAAAAGATGTTCAATGAACAAATAAATAAAGTTTATGAATTATAAAGAAGGTGGAATAGGAGTATTGTGAAACCTATGTTTTAGGCCTAGCATGAAGGAGAGAATTTTATAAGTTTAAAAAGAAAACAATAACCAAGGATCAATTAGAGTATATAAAATGTTTAAGTAATTAAGTAAGTGTATCAGATATAAACATGTATAAATATCATTCAGTTTAAAAATAATTACAAAAGAAATATCAATAAGAAAATAAGAAAAATGTTATTAACTAATCAAAAGTAACCATGAGGGGTATCAAAATAATCTTTAGTAAAAAAGCAGAACAATGGTGTTAGTATAATTAATAGTAATACTAGCATAAGGAAGTAATCATAATTTAAAGGATTTTTACATATTTGAACATAAATAAAATGTTAGATTATAACAATGTTATAAGATGTTGACCAATGAGAATTAGTATAATTTGAAGGGTAACTATGGCAACTCATGCTTGTTACATAGGTGACCGTTGAAATCTAATTACTTCATTATTGACCAGCATAGAGGGTGGATGTATGAAGCCCTCGGATCCAAATTAATTTTAAAAGCTTTAAATTTTTCCAAATTTTGAAAGAAGAAGTGTGAGAAGAATATTTAACTAAACCATTGATGAGATGACCAGTAATTAAAACATTATACAACAAAAATCATGGTCAAAACTTGGAAGGAAGTAAATTGAATTAATACTCGACCAATTCTGGAGGAAGAACTGAAGGGACCTAACTCAACCTGAAGAAGAAGATCATCTACAAGAACTGATGGAAACTGGACGTTGGATTTCAACCATTTGAACGGGAATCTCAGCTAATCCAAAGAAGACAGGACTCTTAGACGTGTTCCAGAAGAAGAAGAGGATCGCAAGAGAAGCTACGACCAGGAATCGATAAGTATAAAATAAATACTTCACCCCAAACTTAAACTTTCAATTACCCATAGTAAACGAACTATATTATTTTCACTTCACAGATCACAAAATTAACTTTTGAACTGAACCTGATTATAAAATCACTTTCGATAAAATATATCAATCACTGAATTTTGATTTTATATTAAAATAATTTTAAAAACATAACTTGCTAACAAGAATTTAACCAAGCATGCACTATTTCTCATTGCCAATAAACTTACTTTTCATGTTTTAAAATATCAACTATTGTGTAATTAGATATAAGGAATATTATAATTTATGTGCATTTATTAGTCTGTAATCCAACTTCTGTAGTCCAAAGAACTTATTCCCTGAGAAAAATTATTATTTTGTTTAAGCATTAACCTGTACGCCATGATGGCATTTTGCGTATGAACTGAGCTAACCAGACGCTGCCAACCGAGCGATTTGTAAACGCCGGAATTATAAAAAATATGTGTACCATTTATCAACTGTAATTGACCAGTTAATATAAAGAAGGGTTCAATAAATTTTCATATTTCTCAATTGCTGTATGTTTGATTCATATAAAAAGGGTAATATAAGAATTTGGGACATAAACAATAAACATACGACAGTTGACGAATTCGACTCGACCAGACAGCGTGAGCCAATCAGGTGGCGAGGCGGAAAAATTTGAACTGAGTGACAAGAAATACGGTCGACTAGTATTGAGACAAAGTATAAACCGGCTCGCTACACACTAATTAAATACTACAAAAGTAAATTTGACATCCATAATAATTAACCATACAGGTAAAACGTCTTTATACAATATTTATATTATATTTTACAGTTAATTATATAACATATTTTATATATACATAAAAAACATTAAATTTAGTCTACATGTAAAACAGCTGTTTTTAACAATTGATTAAAAAATGTTTGCATTTATAATTTATATCTGATGATGTAAATTAGTATTACTATTGAAACATATGTAATTTACAAAATAAAATATATTCTTGTAAAAAGTTTTATTGGGCCTAAAGGGGGTGTGACGCAAACATATGCTTTCAGAGAAGAGAAATATACTAGCCTCTCCACTCCACCTCCACTCTGTCCTACACATCGGTGGGGGCCCTGTTACGCTGAGCAATCCAGTCTGAGGTTGTAGTAACCGATCTCTTCGGTGAAGTGGATTGGTAAGCAAATGAGAGATGGGGGTTCTGTCAGTGCAGTCTAGGGGTATCCTGGGCCCTGACCTGGTAGCATGGTGCACATCGGCAGCAGGATGTACATCTAGTGTGGAGGCAGAGGAGGCTATAGTAGCCCAACAGTGCACACATGGGATGAGTCAGTTAGCCTACTGCGACCAGGGAGAGAGAGCTCGTCAGCTGAGGTGAAAGCAACTCTCTACGGGAAGAGCACCCCAAAATCAAAGTTTCTGGTCTTCCAGGTTAGGGGTTGGATCAGAGAATTCACATATCCCATCTGTCGATCCCTTTTATGTGCAGAAACCTATCAGTTTCTCAGCCAGTCAGTTGTCTGCACTTGACTGGGACACGGAGGCTGTTAAAGGAGGCCTTGACAATGGGTTGTCGTGGTGCTGAAGAAGAAGAAAAAGTTTTATTATTAATAATAATATAAAATATATTACGAATATACTAATATATGTCTAAAATTTCTTATATTACTACAGTCAGACAAAAATTCAGTGAAGCCTAACACTTACCTCTTTCATAGACCGATTGTACAAACAAGTAGGGACTGAAGTGATGTCAACTTGGTTTTGGTGTACAGCAATCTGCAATCCATTGCGTTCAAAATGTGTCTTGAAATAAGATATTAGCTGTAGTTCTGCCTTACTTAATGCAACTGTAATACCAGGATTAATAGTGGACATAACCATCTGACCGCTGTTTCGTTTGTAGTCTGAAATTTAAAATATGGCAAATAGTTAACTTGTAGAGAAGTATCATGCACACACACACAGGGCAGATTAGAAGCATGTGGTGCCCTATGCTGTCATCAGACTGGTGCCCCCCTTGATTCAAAATTAAACCTTTTATCCATTATTTACACTAACAAATAGCATACACAGTTTCAAAAGTTAACAATTATTTTATTAAACTCTCAAATTACAACAAATACAGTATTTAGCTAATTAGATGGTGAAAAAGGTGTACTAGCCATCTGCCTACATTAGAGAGAACACAGTTCCCCTTTACGTCTTAGGTATAAGATAATGTTTTCAGCATATAGCAGACAACACTATGGCTTCCCCTCCAGTACTCAAACATATTCTTCCACCTTACATCCTGTCTGATCATCAAATCATGGCCAGACAGTAGTTTTAACACTAGTTAACTAAAATAAAAATTAACTACACTATTTTATATTTTGACTTTGATTATACAGTGGAACCCTGCTAGTCTGAAAACCCGCTTAATCCGAACCGGTAGTTTGAAAAATAGGTCTAAAAATTGGACAAAGAAATAAAAAAATACGACAAAATAACTGGAACATATCAATACAATTTGTACATAAAAAGCTAAAATAAATACACACTAATGCATTTTTAGTTAAATTTTTATTAAAACTAAGTACTTTAGATCGTTTTAAATACAGTACATGGCAAAATAAATTTTTGAATTACGTTATCAAGAAATTAGCGTCTGTAAAATGAATGGAAAAACATATTGGTACTTACAGTTTAGTGCCAGTAAAAGTATATAAAACACAAACAACTACAATAAATAAATACACACTACATAACTAGACACTACTTAAGCTGTTGCACAAAATCAGTCATTTTTTCTCTGATGCAAAGCTGTAAATACAGCAGACGCCGCGATGTTCTGCCAGCGCCTCAAAAATAAGACGTCTGCTGGTGTAGCATTGGCGTGCTGCTCTACATAGGCTAACGATAGTTCAAAAGCTCTCGCTGCTTCGGCGTGCAAGATCTGTGCCACAGGATTGCCTGCTTCTTCATTTTCGTCGGAATCGTCATCACGTGTTTGTTGTATGAAAGATACGATTTCTTTATCAGTCAAAACTTGATGGTCTTCGATGCCAGCTGATAGCCATTCGTTGACGTCTGCTTCTTCACACCCTGGGATTTGTTGTACTAGCTGCAAGACTTCATTTCTCTCATCGGCTTGTTCAGGGCTATCAATGTAGGTAAGGTCTGGCCATAACTTAGACCAAGACTGTCTGATAAGTTGTTGGTTGACATTTTCCCATCCTTCGGCTATCCAGTATATTAGGTCTTTTATGGTGACTTTGTTGAGGACTTGAAGAATTGTTTGTGTAGGGTTCTCGTTTTCAATTAGAGACCTTAGAAGCAATTTCTTATATACACACTTCATGTTCTGAAGAACCTGTTGATCCATTGGCTGCAGTAATGGAGTGATGTTTGGAGGTAAAAAAATTGCTAAACTCTCCCTGCACTGTCTCTATAGTTGTTCAGTGCCGGCCATTGAAGTGAGTCACGTATTGTATCACAATTAACAGTAGTCAATGCAATATTTAATTGGTATTCACTGTATTTTTATAGTATAAAAGAGAGATTGCAAGATCAAAAAGTAGTACAGTACATTGATTGTAGGCACGAATGTGGTACTGTTTATACACGTTATACAATTTACATTTATAATATACAGTACTGTATAACCTATAACCTCGTTAATCCGAATTTACGCGAATCCGAACAGGACTTGGTCCCAATTAATTCAGACCAGTACTTCGTTTTTACAGACACTTGGCCTTCCCAGTAGCTTCTACACCCCGTCCATCATATACACCCCACACATGTCCGAACCACACCCTAAACACATGTTCACCACCCTTACATTCTTTGTTAGTTTAGTTATTCCTTGATTCTCTTTGAGAATAGCCTAATAAACTGAAACAGCTGTCAGAGTTAAATAAAAACTGTAAAACGTACCAAGTGTTTATATATTTTAGAAATTTTTGTGTTATTTTCTATAAGTGTTTACAAAGCAAGTCACCTGCTATGAGCTTTTCAAACTGTATTCGTTCGTCGACAGCATGCTGATCAAGAAGTACTAGTAACTCCCCATGTTTTTTGTCCTTCACCACTGTGGCTATGAATTTGCTATCCACTTGACCAATCACCTTAAAGTGAATTGAATAGTGTATTCATTAAAACATCCAATAATTAAGCAACAAACTAATTCAAGAAAGTTTTAGTAACATATCCTAAAAATAATAATCATCTAACTTAAAATTATTTTCATAAGGATATTTAAGATTTAGAGTAGAAATCAAAAGGTTTTAATAGGTCACTGTAATCTAAAGCCATTTTATGTGTATTCAGTCTCCAACATATGCCAATAGATTCTGAGATACAATATATTGTTACGACAGTCTCACTGATCATTGTATGGTACAGTGGAAAACAAAGCACAAGACACCAATAAAACCACCAATTACCAGCTTTAATTAATCAAAAATAACAGTTTGTTATCCACAAGTTAGTCAACAAGATTATGCTTGTACAATAATTCAAATAAAATTAGTCCACATGCAATAATAATGTCAAATAATATAGTCCCGCACAATTATAACACAATAACACTCCGCCACAATACTTCAAACATCACTGGAATAAATCCACCACTTAAACTGACCTCTAAGCGGCAGCAGTTGTTGTTTAAATAGATAGCACAAGTGTTCCAGAATAATCCATAATACATGTCGACACTACTCAAAAACACTAGAGCGTAATTGTTTGTGGCCTTGAACATAGCGTGTGACTGGTGAAGTTTGGAACAGCCTCGATTGTTGATGCATGTTAAGTCTCATTTAATTGTCTTTTTTGTCAAAGTAGCAACACGAGAAACGTGTAGAACATCCTGTAATGGCATAAGAATATTAAGGGAATCAAACAATTAGTTGTGCAGCGGATGGCTGTTGAAAATAGACAAAACTCACTCGATGAAAAATCAAGAACGATGGTAAAGCAGTAGAGTTAGTGTGTTATTTTAATAATCTTGGAAGCAATGCTATTTATGGTTGTTACACACACAGAAACACACACATGTATGTCAGCTTCAAAACGTTTTTCAACGCCTTCCAAGACCTCCAAACTTAATTACCATTCTTCTCTGTTTAAGCCTTGGTCTTTGAGCAATACTGTCTCTCCTTCTGGATGGCCTCCATTCCCAAACTACTTCTACAAGTCTAACATCTACTATTACATACCATTACATCTAACAAGTGCCCATACCATATCAATTTGTTTTTCAAAGCACCTGATGTTCCTAATATAGCAAAGAAAAAGAAGAAGGAAGAAAAAAGGTTTCAATTTTGTTTTTGAAAAAAAAAGTGCAAAATTAATGCCATCAAGTGTGATCAAATGTGATCATATTCCAACTCAATGTGATATAAAGCAGACTTTGTACAATTTTCACTCTCAACATCAATCAACACACACACACACACATACACACACCTCATCATCATGGCTTGTCGAGTATGCCAGGTCTCTCTCTCTCTCTCTCTCTCTCTCTCTCTCTCTCTCTCTCTCCCCCCCCCCCCATCATTGTCCTCTTTAAATCACAGTATGGTAGGAAGTTCATCTCTTTATCCATGTCTTTGAAGAATGCTGCTCTTGGTCGTCCTCTTGGGTTTTCCCCCAACACCTTTCCTTCAAAAATATTACTTAAGAATTGATTGTGTCATAACACGTGCCCAATCAATTTTGCTTTTCTTCTTCCAATCATTTTTAAAAGTGATCTATCTCCGAGGACTTGCCCATTACTTTTCTTATCCGTGCGACTCGTCCTCGTCATTCTCCTCCAGACCCACACTTCCATTGCTTCCAGCTTTGTCCTTTTTATTTTGCCGAGGATCCACACCTCACATCAGAAAGTTAAGACGTTCCACACAAATGTTTTTGCAAACATTTTCCTTGCCTCCATACTTAAGTGATAAATTTTGTAAGTAAATTCTTTTGCTCTGAACCCCCTGCTTTGCTAGAGATATTCTTCTCTTAATCTCTGTCCCATATCTATTTTCACAAGTGATAGTGCTCCCCAGGTAGCACAAAATTTTCAACCTGTTCTAAAATTGTATTACCCAAATTTAATATAAAGTTTCACACACACACACACACACACACACACACACACACACACACACACACACACACACACACACACACACACACACACACACACACACACTAATAGGATATAAAGGGTCACTACCGTACTCACTTGTGCTGTTAGAAATGAATCACCTGTGAACACGTACGACTTAGTAAATAACTGAAGATTATGAATCAACTTGTTAAAGATAACTGGTCTGCCTTCTTGCATCAATTTTGTTACATCGTCTGGTATTTTAGCTTCACATATTAATTTGGATAAAATATCTACAAAAAAAATCAGAACATACCAAAACATATAGAAATCAAATAACAATTTTAATTTGACATACATACTGTTATTGGTATCTAAGTCACTTCATTGTTTATAAATTAATAAATTACCTTAGATCCATCATGCGACTTCGTCTTTTATTTAAAATGATGCATTTCAGAACATATGTTCCATCTTCAGATTAATTCACTCAGTTGAGGTCGTTAAATGTTAAAATCACATTACTTTGTACTTACACATGTTCACATGGGTGGGTTTAGTAGTTGGATTTTAATGTTTTGATATTTAAATACTATACATCCTAAGAACAAAGTACAAAGTAATGTGATTTAATGACATTAAATGTCATTACATTACATTGTACCTGTTACAAAGTATAACACATTTAATGACCTCAACTGAGTGAATTAATCTGAAGATAGAACATGTGTTCCAAAATGCATAATTTTAAATAAAAAATGAAGCCACATGATGGATCTAAGGTATTGTGTTCACTATTAATAAAGGGACACTGAAATTTGAAAAATGTGCATAGCTTTTATTATTGTATTATTCTGACAGTAATTTTTTAGCATCACAACTGAGAGTCATCTGTAGCCAACACAACAATCAGACACTAATATTAAAACCTTTTCTGTAGTTTTTATTTCAGTAATTTTACAATCCACAATAACACAACATGGCATGCAGTAAATTTTATGGAGGCACTAAATTATTGCTTGAGGGTACTGCCTAAGGCAATACTGCTTATATTAAAGTTTTTCAACTCTGAAAGTATACAATACACTACACAAATAATGGCTATGAGTACACATGAATTGATCAAAAATTGGAGACACTGCAATAGATGCTGGGGTGTACTGCCATTTATTATTTGCCAGAGGGTGGAAAAACAAAAGGCCAACCTAGCTGGACTTTATGGGACGCCAGGAACAAGATGGAATAACTTTCCACGTGGCTGTAGGAACAACAACAACATTACTCATGTGTATTCAGTTAGTCAGAGGATTTACACCTCTTAAGGTTGCACACTTCATTGTTGCCATAACAGTTCAGTGATCAGGGTGGGCACTTACTTTATCAAAATAATCAACACTCAGTTTTATAATTTTCTTGCCTCAGATGTACATAACTTAACACCTCCAAACACTAAATGTTCCATGGAAGTGGAGGCTACTCAGTGCTAATATCATGGAAACGGGACAGACCTCTAGGTCATCGGGTATACAGAAAACCTACAGATACCTTCATGTCACTTCACATCACCACCCTGCACAAACGCAAGCTGTTAAACGTTACAACAATCGAAAATAGAATAGAAGTAAAAGCGATTATCCGTTAACTATATTGTAAGCGAAACATTCAATTACAATTCAAACAAACCTCTAAAGATACAGAATAATTTCTGTGAAACATAAATCAGGTGAAAATAAACCTACTTGCAGTGAATTTATTTGAAGATATTACATGTATAATTATACCACCTCCTTCCCCTCTCACAGTCACGTGAACTCATGATACCATAAAAACTCTTTTATCAACTAAAAACCTGAAATTCACTCCTCCTAACACACTCGATGCTAAACATAGATTATTTATAAACAGAGACTACTCAAAACAAATGGTAATCGAGTATCATTTTCTCTAAACATAAAACATGTGCATACCGCTCATTTATGTAGAGAAGTGGCTCCATACCAACATCGTCATCACAACTGTGGCAGTATTGTATCACATTGCAACTATGATAATTATTCTGTCAGATTATGCCATCCATAAATATCAAAACTGTTCTCAAAATAATACAGGTATAAGTCAGTGCTCTCACCAACTGTTAGGCCTCCATTAGACTAGGCCACTGGTGACAAAACTGGTTGCAAAGCTGGTGGGTCCACCATATTATGGGACAAAAATGAATCAACCATTAGTTGCACCACCATTAAAGAAAGCCTGTTGTTTGCAGAACAGAAATGTAGTTGAGAAAATGGCATTAACCAAAGTTTGCTTCTCTTTAAATTTATATTAAAACAGAGGAGGCAGAGAGATAGGAAAACGCATGTACATCCAATACTAGCTCGAAGAGAAGACAGACGGCTGTATTATACTTTAATAAACTTTGTTTGATGAAGTTTGTGCAGATGATAATAAATTTTTGTAATTACTTTTGCATGTCAAAAGCCTCATTTTCCTAACTTTTTGACTGCATGAAAGGAGACATAAATTGTGTCAACATGAGGATGAGAAGAGGCTTTTTTAATCTCATCCTGTTTTTCCCATCTTTCACACCACATTCATTAATGATTTCACTCGACATTATCACAAAGCAAAACCAATCAACTGACTTTTGCTAGAAAAATCACAGATAGAGGAAACCTGGTGATATGAAGATGTGAGCGCAGTTGTGGTGGCGCCACTAGTGGCTCTGTGAAAGAGGCTATGTCTGAAACAATGCCCCGGCTGGCAGTGGTGCCACTAAAAGTTGCCCAAGCTGTTGCTGGGGCTGTCCACCATTCATTTTTTGGTGGCACCACCAGTTACCCTTGTCAAACAGATCTCATTTACTTCAATGCTGAGCCACTGGTGAACTAACTTTGTTGTGCCACCAGTGGCCTAGTCTTATAGAGGCCTTAGTTTCTATAATATGCAACAAAAAATGTTCACATTAATATTATAAACAATACTTTACCTTCGCTTCCTGTCACATGAGGCTTACAACCTTTCCACTTAATGTACGACAACTCGTCCACATCCGTTTTCATAAACACAGCTTCTTGTAAAGCATTCTTTTCATGATCATTCAATCTTCTTATCTCTTTTGAATCCTTCTTCAAGTGATCTGCCAGTGGAGAAGTGCCTTTTGGCATGAACCAACGTCGTTTTTTCATTGTGTATTCGTTACTCAATGCAACCGGTGTGAAATACGATGACATTCCTGTTTTAGAGTGTACGTACACTTTTACTCCGTTCGGCAACGTTTGTTTCAACCATTGTGTCTCACCAACTGGCGACGTGTATGTATTATCATAATTTTCCTTATTACTTAATTTAACATTGTTGTCTTCTTCCATTCCATTATGATTGGTGTTATCAAATTTATTTGCACTAGTTTTTTCAGACTTCTCTGGTTCTGCTGCGAAACATTGAACATCATTATTGCACGTGTTCAGATTTGGTGTGGCACGAACCGTCGACAATCTATTATCATTCTCTTCTGTTGTGTTGTTTTCCTCAAAACTAATGTGTGACCAAATATGTTGTTTGTATACTGGAGAAAATTTGAAGTCATTGTTAGATTCCCTAACATTGACCATCGTATCAGAGTTGTGCATGACTGAATGAGTTTTATATTTGTTTCCTATATTATTGTCGACAGACGATAACAAATGTTCTTCACTGAGTAAATGTGAATTATTAAACTGATTAGTGATTGGAGTGAAAATGCATTCTGTTGTTTCTTCAGTGTTCATAGCATGATTTTCTGAATCTGACAACACTACAGTGTCATCTGTAGGTAAGAAGCCTAATTTCTTCTTTGTTTTCCTTCCATCTTCACCTCTAAAACCATTATGTGTGGAAGCAAACTGATTAATAAGTGGAGTGAAGATATTTTCTGTTATTCTTCTAGTATTTGTTACTTGGTTGTCTGAATGCGGTGCAAACATAAAACCTTGTGATATGACAGACACATTTTTCTTCGTTGCTCTATCGTCATCCGTATCTGTAAAAAAATGTTCACCGATTTTATGTTTGGAAGCAAACTGTGGTGTCAAAATATGTTCTGTTGTTCCTTTAGTGTTTGTTACTTGATTTTCAAAATATGATGGCTCGATAATGTCTGGTGATAGAAGAGACAATTGTTTCCCATTGGGCATCTTGTTGTCGCCATCTTCATTTGTAAAAATGTTTGCACTATCTTCTTTATGTGTAGAAGACATTTTGCAATCACATTGAAGTATTGGGCTTAGAAACGAATCATATACTATCGTCTTATTTAATTCGTTATTTATGTTTGTGTTATCTTGTACTGTTTGAGCACTGAAACTTACTTCCTGATCTTTAGGAATATTCTTAAATTTTTCTACAGTGGAATTACATTTTATAGTATTTTTTGTATCATTTCCAGCATGTCCTTGTTTCTGACAGTCAAAGCTTTTACTTTCAACAAACTTTGCGTTATCATGTGAATTATGTACTGTATTAACTGGACGGGTTTCAAAATATTTCTTTTCATCGATTTGCTGATCAACCTTATGAATTATTTTATTTTCTTGTTGAATTGTGTCATAAATTGGACTGTTTAAGTCTACTATTATCACCGTACTTCTCAACATATGAGTTAGAAACAAACCATCTTGTTTTATAACAGTATTTTCCTTTCCTGTGGACACACAACGGTTAGGGTGAATACGATTTGTTTGTACATCATTTTCATCCAAAGTAGCATATTTTTCTGAACGTGACCGTTTATCAGGCCCTCTATTCATTCCTCTTGATGATGCATTTGAGTAATCCTTATTCTTAGTGTGTGACTGCGAAATACATAACTTTTCGTTTTTAAAGTCTGAAGTCTGTTTGCCGATATTTTTAAAATAAGGAGAATGCACTGTGTCTGTAAGCACTATTTCTTTACGTGAGCGAATAATTTTTTTAAATAATAAATGTTCCTGTGGTTTACAAGTAAAATATTTGTCAGCATTATAGTCTGTGTTGTTTGTAACTAAAGATTCTCTATGAACATTTTTATTAAGATGAGAAAATGTTTGATTAGTGTAGTTGCTGGGGAAAACTGAAGAATTCTTCATCTGTGGACCAAACTGTACTACAGCAGAAACTTCTTTACTCCTTTGATTTAATGTGTATTTATTATTATTTATACTGTGATGGTTATTATTAAATGTTTTGTTTTCGTTTAGTATATTTTCTTCTTTGTTTTGTCTTGTATGGCCGCAGCCATCATTTCTACAGTTGTGATTAGTATTTTTATTACCGTAGCAACCTGTTCTCATATTAGAAACAAATAATTCATTTTTATCATGCATTTTATATAACGGACGAGTTATTCTGTGATTGATATATGGATGACTTATATGCTCTTCATCAGGCATTACCTTGTTAATACCAGACATATCAGGTGACCAATATTTACCAAATACCAATGGAGATGCAAACAAATTATGTTTGCCAGTATTCTGGTCATTAAACTTTACATTTCTGACTTGCAATTCTGTCGAGTTTAACATTACAGTACAATCATTACTTATTTGCTTCACGACACGTGTATCATTCTTGATTCTGGCATTGCTGATATTAAAATCCATGTACGAAATATTACTGTTTGATGGTCTTTTTAAAATTGGCTTACCTATACAAAAATCATATTTGTCTGCTGTATTGTTCTGTACCTTTCCCACTGAGCTATTAAACGAAAAGTCTACTTTAAAATCTACTTTCCTTCTTATGTTCACTTTAGTGGTTATACAATCTTTATTAAAATTTTTAAAGAAATTTGAATTAGTTTTACATAAACCAGAGGATATATTCAATGCTTTATTATTTTCTTTCATAACTTTCAAGTCAGACTGTATCTCATGAATATTCCTCTTATAAAATACTTGAGACACAACTGGTAATATAGATTTTCTTTGCAAGTTATTCACATTATTTAATTTTAATTTTTTACCACATACTTGTTGTTTGTAAGGTGTCTCGTCTGTTTCACTTTCTGTGATTACATGATCTGTGAATTTTCGTTTCTTACGACAAACAATCTGATTGCTGTCAATACTACTTGTAAATGGATTTTCAGATTCATTCTTAAGCAAATTTTTTTGTGAAAAATAATTTATTTTATGTTCAGGTTTCTTGAACAGACAAAGTAAGTTGTTCTTCTCTTGTTTGCATGACTTCTTATTTAATTTTTTAACATCTTTACGAGTAGTCTTTTTCAATTGTTCAATCACTTGTTCTACTAATTCAGTGTGACTTTTACGCTTTTCGTTATATTTGTTTAATTTTAAACTGTTTATCTTCTTTGGTTCTTCATTGGAGAAACAGTCTATAGCTTTTTCTACACATTCTGAAACTGCTGACCAGTTTCTAAATTCTATAACAGTTTTTTCAGGAGAAAAACATACATCGTATTCAATTACAGGACATTCAATGTTAATTATAAATACAGCGTTTGTATCCTTATGGTTGGGTAGAACGTCATCGTTAAAGTGTTGTTTAGATTTTGGAAACTGTTTAAAAGAAATTCCTTTGAAGTAAAAGCTTTTTGCCAAGCATTTATTAATAAGCATATGTATTTTGCTTTTCTTCATAAAACGTTTATTCACATAAACTAATTGGTATTTGTTTGACATAACTGTTAGTTTACTAACAAAGCCAGAGACTCTGAACTTTTTCAAGACTGCCTTTACTGGTACCAACTCTTTGCTAGCTTTGGTTTCACATAAGTTTTGAAAAGCCCTTTCAATGCTTTCGGTAGGCAGTGATTTCAAAACCACCTTATTTGTAATGTCATTTGTTACTGTGAATGTGACCTGTAAGATAAAAGAAATCGTTTTAGGAACTCGCAAAACAACTGTGTTGCAAACAACATCTGTATTTTTTTACTTCCATGTTCTGTAAGGGACACAATGATTGTGAAAAAATTGTGTTCAAGATAAAGGCTGATTCTCATTGTACTACCCTCAAAACATGAAGAAAAGTCATTTTCCGAAAAGTGTGTGTGTGTGTAGAATTTTTTTTTTTTGGCAAATGATAACTGCCGCAAATTCAAACAGAATCAAATAATTTTTTGCTTATGTGCCTGAGTTGTAGAGGACTCAAGGTCTATTTATTTTGGTGGAGATCGGTTTAGGGGAAGGGGTAGTTTACCAGGAACATTTTGTGTTTAACAAGAGCAAAGTACTTAATTTTGATAAATAAAGTATCCTGAAAAGAAGGTCATAATAATCCACTGTAGAAAGGTAGACAAAATATCTATAAATGAAAAGGGTAGTTGAAGGGGGAGGGTGTAATTTTCTATAAATGCAATGGTAGTTGAAGGGGGAGGGGGTAATTTTTTATATGTATACTACGTTGCCGGCAACAAAGAAGTAGTTTGTTGTTAAAATTCCTTCCCGGGAGGATGTTTGGCCATGGTCCAATGTTTTCTGTAAAACCAAACATTTCGGCAGTGCCATCGACTGTCATCATTAGTGAAAATAGAGTGGGCTAACATGAGTAGGTATACGTTAGTGACCACAGTACTGTGGTTAAGGCTGAAAAGTAGAAAGAAGTAGTTTCTATGGAAATATTTCATTTAGAAAATTATTTTAAATATAAATCTTAGAACATGGAAGTCATGTATAGTTCTCCATACCGATATTTTTACAGATGCCACATAACTTACAATTGTAAATTTCTGGTCTCTAGAGCCATGCTATAATTTCCTTTTTTTCTCCCAAATATTTCAACTAATGCTGTTGGAGTTGATGTCAATGCACATGTTAATAATGAACTTGGAGTGTCTTAACCTATTTGTAAAGATGCTGCCCATTCAACCAGATGTGTCTGTGGTTGAAACGGGTAGAAGAAAAGCCTCTTTAGAGTCAGTGTTTATTTCGGACTTATAAGAAACCATCTTTATATGCTAAAAAGTTCACACAGGCAGTCTGCCTTGCGTGAAAATTGTACACAAAAAGATCACATTTTATTATCCAGTGGTGTGTCTAGAATTTGACTCTGAGGACCAGGACCAGGTCGGCTTCATGTAAAAAAAAAAAACAAATTAAACTAATCAACATTACTAGACTCGGGAGCACATATAAAGGTGAGAGCTGCCAGCCAAGAATAAGAGTCAGTCAATGGTTTCGCTGACTGGCTGTCGCTGTGTTACACTCTGTCTCTCTCTGCACAATGTGCTTTCATTTTTCACCTTTATATGTACTCCCGAGTATAATCTAAAGTGGATGAAATCAGTCCCGGTAAAGTAAACGGTAATGACACAATAAAAATATGTGTAATTGGAACATTGTTTACAAGATACTTATTGACTGAATTGATTTTCCTATATTTCATATTTAAAATGTATACACCAATTCTGTGTAATAAACCTGTTTGTATATTTCAAAAAGTTTCTACTATATTAGTGTAAACAGCTGAAAAAATAATAAAACAGCCCAAAAATTAAGAGATTAACAAAATTCACTGAAATAGATATTATCAGCAGAAATGAAAATAATCTTGCCTTTAGAGCACTTGAATCATCAGCTAAGAGTATGGGGCTTGTTATAAATGAAAATAAAATAAAGTTTATGGCTGTGGGAAGCAATAATGATAATATTCCAAAGATACTAATAGATGGCTATAATTTTGAAAGTGTAAAAGGGTTCGTATATATGGGGACATATGTACTGTACTGAGAATACTTGCACAAAAGAAATTGAAAGAAGAATTCTGGCTACTAATAGAAGGTATTATGGTCTGAATGAACATTTTAAATCAAGACTATTGACCACAGAAACTAAAGCCATGCTTTATAAGACATTGGTAAGGCCTGTATTGACATATGGCTCTGAGTGCTGGGTACTCAAGAAAATTGATGAACAGAGGCTGGCTGTATTTGAAAGGAAGATACTGAGAAGGATTTATGAACCAATTCAACAAACGGAGTCTGGAGAAAGATAAATAATAATGAATTATATGCTAAGTACAATGACATTACAGTTTTCCGATGTGCCAAAATTAATAGATTAAGATGGGCAGGACACGTTCAGAGAATGGATGATGAATGTACAGCAAAAAGAATTATGAAACACAAGCCAGTAGGAAAAAGGAAGATTGGAAGACCGAAGAACAGATGGTTGGACCAGGTCGGCAGTGATGCGAGGAAGCTGGGTGCAGTGAATTGGTGGTGCATGACTGAGGACAGGAATAAGTGGAGGCAATTTCTTTTGGAGGCCAAGGCTTGATCTGGGCTGTAGAGCCGAGGATATATGTAGACAGCAGATGATAATAATAATGCAAAAATTATTGTTGCAACTGTACAGTACAGTGTGTATTTAGAAAATTGTTACAAGACCTGATAATTTATGAGAGCGAGTGGAAATAGAGTTTTCCTGATTCTTTCCATTTCTAAAGCTGGTTTGATTCTGTTCCTTCGTACAGGCTGACTGTACAGAAAATCTTCAACTATAACAGTAGTTCCATGAGAAACCAAGTCCTGTTCAGACCTCTCTACTTTTTCTGAATCTACCCCATTTATAAAAACCTACGACAGTAGAACAACATAAACTTAGTGATTCCAACAATAAACATCATCTTAACAGTTATATAAAAAATAAGTAAAACAAAATTATTATTACATAAAATATACAAGGTCTGATCAAATAGTTCATGGAGTTTTTGTTTATTTTAAAAATTCATTCATAGACACTTATACTGCCCCCTTCAAAGTAGTCTCCAAGTCAAATGTAACACGATTAAGTCAGCCATTTTGCAGTCTTGAAAATATTTCAATCATGCATTTTTTGGTACAGCCTTGAGCTTATATAGTGACTTTCATTTGATGTCTTCAATGGTTGCAAAACGTTGTCCTTTCATGGAAGTTATAACTACTGGGAGGAAGAAAGATCACACTGGGACACATCTGGTGAATACACCAGTTGCCGTATCATCATTATGACCTTTTCTTTTGCCTAGCCTGGCAAAACTCTTAGCAAGCAATGATGTTCGTTCAGGCGCATTATCAGGCTGCAATTTTCATAAATTATTCTTCCATAAATCTGGTCGTTTTCTACAAATGTCATAAAATGTCCTAATAGTACTCTTTATTTACCACTGCACCTAACGATGAAATTTTGTGGAACACAAAAACATAATCTTCATCTGACAAGCATGATCTTCAACTCATTTATGGCAATCTTTGAAGTTTGTAAACCACTTTTTCATACACAACAGTCTTGCCAAAAGCCCTGAACATGTTTACCAGGACAGAACAGTTTATCTCACAGTTTACACAAAATTTAATCCATGTTCTTCAATCTTGCATTGTATAATGACAAAAAATTGCCTAATACACCTAAGGACGACTTGTTGAATTAGCTGTGAAATCTAAAGTAAGTATTAAATAGGACTAAAATTTTAGATGACTGTCACTAACATGTGTACCAACATCACATAAAATCAGCTTTTTAACAAGACACTTGTAACGGTGAAAACTGTAAAATTGCATGAACTTTTTTATCAAACCTCGTATTATCATGTCTTATCAAATAAAATCTTTATCATGTACCACAATATTCTTTACATGACAAGATTATTAGTTATCTTGATTAAAAATAAATTTAGTCAAATCTTTTTTGTGCAGTATCTTATGATTATAGAAGCACATGCTTTTGCTGTACCTTAAAAATTAAAAAAGGTACAAACAATTTCAAAAACCCTACCCACTCTACTAATTTTTTAGTATAAAGCTGACAGTCATTATTACACTATTTTATTATTATGAATACAATAAACATTAAAATTCCTTAATGCTACATCTTTTTTTTTTAGTAACATTTATAACCCTAATGCCTAAGTAGCAAATAATGTAGCCCTAGCTTTAAGTTTACGTAAGTTTCCATTGATATCAGATACTGATAATGACATTGTAAGTTTCCCCTAGGCCTATTCAGAATAGTTTTCACAAATAATATATTTAAATGTTAACAATGTTTGTAAAGTTTTTTGCAAACATAGTTTACAAAGTTTGCAAAGTGGTCCAAAATTTGGAAGGGTTATTGGCAGATATTAATTTTTTTAAATTATTAAATGCATGTTAAATAAAATTCTTCATAAATCAAAAAGCCAACATACACCTTTAGAATTTTTCAAAATTTTGACTCCCTTCTGTGGTGACCCAAAGTTAAAAAAATTTTCAAAATAAACACTAAACTTGCATTTGGATTAAAATTCCCTTTAGACTGATATATGACATGCATTTTACAATGGTTTTTGAAATTTGATACCTTTTGTTTTGAATTATTGTGTCCTAAAATTTTGAAGCTTCTAAAACTAACAGTATATTCAGATTTTGTTTAATATTCTTTTTAATTTGATTCCCACAAAGATTTGCACAATTTTTATAAACTTTTGATTCACGTTTTTGGGCCCTGGTGTCTCACAATTTTGAATTTGCCAAAACTGAACACCATATTTCTCTTTAATCTGATATGCCTCATAGATTTTTACAAGATTTTTAAAAATTTTGACTTACAATATTGCGGGGTTGGTGGTAAAACTACCGAATTCCAGTGATGTTTCAGAAAACACATTTTTACTTTTTTTATTAATTTCTATTTTTATTTTTATTTTTATTTTTCAAAACCTATGTAATTAATAAAAAATTCTATTAATAATAAAAATAAATATTGAAAATCAGTTTAATAATTTTATAAATTATCATTGCACTTGAAAGTCTTAAATTTCAGTTTTCCGTAAATTCACCTAAGTGGACTTGGGTAACTTTACCACTAACCGCATGATATATTTTTCACTTGTTGCTGTTTTTGTGGGGAACCAACTTTAAAAATAATGTGGTTTGTAGGGTTAAGTTAAAGGTATGGACACTCATATGGCAAGTTTTACAAAAAATCGGTCAGCGTATTGAAAACATATCGCGAGGTATCCTCTAGACCAGTGGTTCTCAAAGTGTGGTCTTCGGACCCCTGAGGGTCCGCAGCAATGTTTCAGGGGGTCTGTAGACACTTTTTAAGAAAAATTAGAATATACCGTAATTTTCTCCGATTTTTTATGCTCTAAAACCTAAATTTTAGAATCTTAAAACAATTAGTAGAAGATTCCAGTATTTTTTTTGTTTGGTTCAAACTAATTTTATTGTAAAAGTAATTTAAAACTAATGGCTTTAATAATGTCTTTAAATCATGTTGTGTAGCAGATCTGTTTGTCAGCCAAACTGACTAGACCTCTCTTTTACACTACAAAAACAAGATTCATAGGCAGAACTTTTAACTGACAGTTCATCAAAATTACAGTTTTTGCAATTACAGATAACTGATGGTTATATGTAATAACTGACTATCCTGAACTCGCAAAAAAAAGCTTTGAAGCGTTGAACTGTGTTTCCCTCTGCTTATTTGTGTGTAACTGAATTCTTCCTGCTCACATACTTGAAGTCAAAGTTAAGAATTAAACTTGATGTTGAGAGTCACTTAATATTGAAATTATCAGACATTAAACTGAATATTGCAGAGCTAATTGTTCAAAAGCAGCTTCATTGTTCATATCAAACTATGTTTGATATCATTAATATTATAATTTTCCAAGTTAGGATAATTTTGATTTTAATACATTTCAATAAAATATAAGAGTTTCTATCATATTTACTGTTTGTTTTATTTCAGAACTCAGACGGGGTCCATGAATTTTTAAATTAGTTGAGGGGGTCTGCGGACTAAAAAATTTGCTATAAATTCAGCTATAAACAGAAAGTGCACAGACAATGCCAATATTTTTTTATTTTGATTTAAGAATATTTTCTATGGATCTAGGACACACGTGGATATTGTTTAAATGTTTTTACTTACTTTACACAAGGATGAAGTGCTTCCTTTAGCTTTTGAAATAACTGTCAAAGTTCGACAATACTCCCTTATGCTTGCCAAAGCTTCTCCCTTGAATCCATAGTATTTTAGTCTTGTTTTCAAATCATTTAAAGATTTACATTTACTAGTCATATACCTGTTACAAATAAAATTTTGTTAGTGTAAGGTTCACATAACATCAACATAAATTTATATCTGGATTTTGTTGTCCATGATGTGTCTGTTGATCAACTAATTATAAATATACTGACTCTATAGTCTGTAATTGGAAGGAAGAAGATCCAGTCAGAATAACTCTTGGAAATAATGTTCTCCAGGCAGTTAAAGAATATAACTACCGGTATCTAGGAAGTAAAATCACAAGTGATGGACTTAGCAGTAAGGGAATTATAAGCAGAATTAACCAGACTAAACAAATTGCTTTCAACAAAACAAAAAACCTCTTCACTTCAAACACTATCAGCCTAAAAATAAGGAAGAATCTAGAAAAGACAGATGCGTGCAGTGTTGCCCTATAAGGGAGTAAATCTTGGACAATTGAAGAAAGTGACAAGAAAAGACTCCAAGCATTTGAGACCTGGTGCTACAGAAGAATATTCAAGATAAGCTCGAGGGAGAATATAACGAATGAGGAAGTCTTTAGAAGAGCTTAGGAGGAGAAGAGCTTTCTGGGAAATTTAAAAGGCAGAAGAGCTTAGTTTATAGGGCATATACTACTACCCAATGGGTTGGTTAAGATAATAATAGAAGGAACAATTGAAGGGAAGAATCACAGAGGTCGACCCCGTTTAGACTACATGAACAGGGTATGGTCAATATGAACTGCACATCATATTGTGAGTTGAAAAGAAAAGCAGAAAAGCATGAAGAATAGCGAGCTGCTGCCAACCAGGCTATGGGCTGTTAACCTAGAAGAGAGAGACTACTGACTCAGATCACTCAGTAGTGGACTAAAGGGGGGAGGCGGAGGGGGCAGAGCACCCCAGGCCCCACTTAGTAGGGGGCCTCCAGATTTGAAAATTAAGTTTTTCTGGTAAATTTTTAATTTATTTGCAAATGTTCTATTGACACGTCCTGAAACGCAACACTAGGAGAGGTCCAGGTGTTGACCAGGTGTTGACAAAAATTTTGAAATATTGTTTCCAGCAAGATAATTTCTTTTGTAGTATATAAGTTATATATTATATATTATAAAGTATCGTAATAAATTTAATACAGTCTATAAATCATACTACTTATTTCTTTAAACTTTGTATTTACAATATAAAAGTGATTTTTATTTCAAACATTACTAAAGATTTGTATAAAGTTTACTAACTAGATATATCAATACAGTAATTAGACAATAAATATATAACAGTAAAGTGTTTTTGATATGTAATACTTAAAGATAAATTGGATTATAAACACCCGTCTTATGGGAGGGGGCTCAGAAAGAAATGTGTCCCGGGACTCCAATGGCCTAGGTAAGCCACTGGGATCACTATTTTTTTATTGTTAAAATTGTTAAACTTTTACCTTATAGCCTGAACTACTTTTCGCTTATAAGGCTATAAGGTAAAAGTTTAACATTTGTACAAATAAAAAAAAATTAATGATCCGAGTCAGTAGCGATATAATTATAACTCATAAATTTATAGTTTTATTTCTTCACGGAAAGTTTTCCATTATTTCATAAATATGAGTAATATCTTTTCTTTTTTATATTTAATTAATCATTGAATAAAATCAATCATTTTATTCAATTAATCATTAGAAATACAGAAACTACTTGTTTTATTAGTTATTCGGTATATTATAAAAGAAAATTTTTTATTATATTCCTAACCTTTAACATTTCTAGTATGACAATAGATTATGGTTTTACAGACAATAAGATTTCAACATATGTGGCAAAACCAACTGCACAAGTTTCAATAGTTTTACTCACTGTTTTAAAGTGTGATTACCTCTTTCCTATGTCAGACAAATCTGACCGAGTAAGCCCTATGCCATTATCAGTAACAATAATCTTAAACGTGTTCAGGTTAATGTTTACCAAAACCGATGTTGCTCCAGCATCTAATGAATTCTGTACCTGTAACACATATGAATTATTATGAATGCAGTCAAAAGCAACTGGGTATGATCAATTTTAATACATTTTATTTATTTATTTTTCCAACTGTACAATGTTTACACATTTTCTGAAACCAAAGATTACAGAAGGGATTGAATTCTCAGCTTCCACTGCTGCTTGTCCATCCAAAGATCTTCTTCAATTTCTCATTCCCTCAATACAGTCTGAATTTCTTCTATCCAGGTGATCGGTGGTCTTCCTCTTTTCCTTCTTCCTGGTGGAGTCCATTCCATAACTCTCCTTGGCAATCTTTCCTGTGTCATTCTTTTTATGTGTCCATACTATTGTAATTTTTTTGTTTGGATAAAATGAACAATTGAATTTTTCACATTCATTCTATCTTTAATGACTTCATTTCTAATTTTCTCACGTCTGGATACTCTTGCAGAACGTCTCCAAGACTACATCTCTGCTGTCATTAATTTTGTTCTAGTGTGTTTATTAGTAGTCTGAACTTCTGAGCCGTAAGTCATGATACTTCTAACAATGATTTAAAATATTTTGGTTTTAGTTTCTGCTGTAATTTGCTTAATTACACAGGATTCCATTTAATGTAGATATAGCCATCTTTCCCAAATTAATTCTGGATTGTATCTCTTTGTCTTGCTTCCTACTGGCCATAATTTTCACCCCTAAAGACTTGTATTCCTCTTTACCTATATGAAATCTTTCCCATGTCTTCTTCCAATATCAAGTCTTGATGAAGGTCACCTATTGTCATGTATTTTGTTTTATTCATATTTACCTTTAGTCCCCATTTCTGATATTCCTGTATCAATTTTCTAGTCATGTGCTCTATGTCTTAAAATCTTGAGCCATAAATAATTGGTCATCAGCAAACTGTAATGAATAAACTGCATCACCATCAAGTGGAATTCCCATGTTCCTGCACATTTTTTTCCAAGTCTCTATTGCTTTCTCCGTAAAAATTTGGAAAGCATTAGTGATACACAACATCCTTGGCATAAACCTTTGGTCACTTGAAACTATAAAACTGTATAAATCCAACAAATTTATGTCAGGGTAAGCAATTATTTTTGGGTGCACCAACTTATCAGAAACGACAGACATAAAGTGGTAACTCATAAGAGTGTGTTGTGATCATTGACGTACGGGACTTTTAGGCCATAATAATTAAGAGGATTAATAGAATCTAATAATAAGATCAGAATAATATGCCTTTGACGTCCACTGACATTCGACAGCTGAACTCATCATTACTATATTCCTCAAGGATTAGGCTCATGAAGGAGGACGTATGGTTGGGTAAAAGGATACAATTTTATTCAATCAACGTGTACACCAGACATCGTGTATGCCTTTATATAGTGATGTAATATTATCTGTTGTACATGTTTTTAAATAATTTTACAGAAGAGCATCGATTGTCCAAATCTCTGAGGACGAGGGGCCATTCGGATAATCAATATTTCAGATAATAGATCATAAATTGAAAACATTATTTCTCTTTACAAAAACAAAGGTTTATATTACAAAATAATTTCTAACATATTGTTATATAATAACAGCAACCTGTATACTGTACTGTATTGTATTACTAAAAATCATTGACTAAAAAGACTAAAAATCATTGAATTAAAACTGAGTGTAATTGATAAAAATGAAAAATTAATTTAAACACAATTAGAGTTTAATTACAAACACTGTACAGCACTATAAAATTAATTAATAATTAAAAAACAAAACAAAACATACGGTACCACGGATTTACACTTTTTTGAAGAATTGTTCTATCACTGTCTGCTTCAAAGGGATACCCCATTTTCTCGCTGCTAAAGTCTGAAGTCATTTAAGATTCATAAGCTGAATACAGTCTATCTCGTCTTCTGTTTCGGCCCACTTTAGAACAGTCTCAATCTCGATTCTTTGTTTATCGATTGTAAGGCTGTATAGCTACAGTGATTATTTATTACTGTACAGTACTGTAATAATTTATAGTATACAATTTTTTATGTTCAATAAATATCCAATACATTACTGTACAGTACAGTACATAATTGTACTTTTTATTGAGTTTGGATAATAGATCGTTCGGTTAATGGATGTTCGGATAATCAATGCTCTACTGTACTTTAAATCCGACGACCTCAAAGGAGCAGTATCTGGTGACAGAACTTTTGTTCTGAAACGCATAAATACACTGTAAGCAGAAGTCAGGAGACAGATAAAGGTAATTATTTACTATTATTAAAATTATTGACTTGGGTACAAAAAAAAAGAAGATAAATGAAATTTAAAATTAGAACAGAAGATATAAGTATCATGGTATACATACACAAGAAGGATGGAAGAAAAAAATTGAGTAGTCAAAGTATAGATTGTCAAAAGAAGGAAGCATGGATTAGTCAAAAAATAAAAGGCTTTATGTCCGGGCTGTTGGGGCTGGGTCGTGGTTGATTGCTTTGCTCTGTCATTGGCTAGAGATTTCAGGCACCCACTGGAGGCCTTCTTCAGTACAAAAGTTTATAAAACATTAGACAAAGGCTTCTGCTTCGGCCAGCATTAAGCTTCCCACCCTTTGTTGAATTTTATGGTCCAGCCAGGAATCGAACCCACACTCACTGATCTGATAAGCCCATAACTTAAATTACATACTTCTCAAATTTCTGCTCAGAACTTAAATTTAGTCTAGAGGGACAAAATCTGAATTTTAATATCAAGTGTGGCTGTATATGTTGCAGATGAACAAAGAGATTTATCAGTGGTCTCTTTGATTACCCACAATCAATCTGTCTTTATCTGACCAGAGAATCAAGATTTCCCAAGCAAAACCATTGTAAGGGAAAAGTAGATTCAAAGCTAACCAAATTAGAGGAAATGTTCAAACACAATATTCCTATCAAGAAATTCTTTGAGCTTTGTTTGTTATATTTTATATTGTTAGTATTTTAAGTACACTTATTGTTAGTGACAGATGGGTAAAACGCATTTCCATGCAAATATTCTTTTTCTTATGATATATAACACTGAATAATCCTGTATCATCATTTTTTACCAATCCTATAATATAATTATTTTTTTTCACAAGTACAACATTGTTTCACTGACAACTCCTGCTTTTGTTTCAACTCGTTTTAGCTGGAAATTTTTGAAACCCTATTTTTTATGTGGAGACCAAAATATTTTTAAAATAACTTATTCTGTGCAAACCAGCAAAAGTAAATTGCTTAAATGTAAATAATTTAAGTTATCAAGTTGTATTAATATTGAATGTAAATTAGAAAACACAGCCAATTAAATTGTGAAATTGTCTAAAAACATCACACCATATCAAACAACTTTGTTTTTTTTTGTCTTGTTGTTTTATAAAATGTTTTTACTTATTACTGATGCCTTTTCACATCATCTGATACAATTAAAATATAAAATACTCAATTAACTGAAACTGTAACAACATTCATGTCAAACAATATATATGTCAATAAAATATATATTATATACATCAAGAAAGAAATTGTAGCAGAAAGTGTTTGAATATATAAGTCATATATATGAATGTGTGTATATATAAATGCATGTATTAACAGTATATATGTGGGTATATATGAGTATGTATATTACTGTCAAAATAAATTTTATAATAAAATTAAAACAGCTTGCGCATTAAATGTGATGAGGCGATAGTTAATAAATAATGTTACAAAATCTAACCAGTTCCAAGACGCAACGTGATACGCCCGTGATTGTAATCCCCGTTTGTAAAGCTGATTGTACTTTTGGCGGTAATTTTTTTATTGGAGGCATCCTTTAAAAATCCGTTTACACTAAGCAACTAAATTAATATTTCATTAAAACTAACTTTAACGTTGATTGTCACGCATATTTGCTCAAACGTTACTAAAATAAGGCAAAAATACTACAAATGCGGTAAATACTTTATATTTATCGGACACTGAATTACAAAAAAAAAGAATAATACAAGAGAGTTATCATATCTGAGCATTTCGAATACTTCTCGTTGTCAACATATGCCTACATAATTTTGCTTTTCTTATTACCAATATGCCAGAAACATATCTGGTGTAATTATTATGTATTACATACTATGTGTTGTAACAAATATGTAATTATATATATTACCTTCGCAATATTTTAAATTTAGGCTACGCAAACGATTCATAGTCATTCTCGAGCATCTAAACATTTACAGAAAATAAAATATAGAACACATAGTTTCACTGCAGTTTTTAATCGTCAAAACAAAAAAGTCTCTCTCTCTCTCTCTCTCTCTCTCTCTCTCTATTTATGCACCTAAGCATTCAAAGAATTTCGACGAAACCGAAACATCGAAGCATGATAATGTTTTTAGGCTTTTGAAACGTATAATGTGGATTACGTTTGGTGGATTACATAAATCATTTCCAAACCACAGACGATCACAAACAGAGCATGTAAAACCAAATTTATTCTCACTAAAACATTTGCTAAACTCAATGTCAGCAGCGATTATTTCTGTCTTGATGCGTTTAACATATCAAATTTCTAGACTGTGGGGAATCGAAAGTGTGGAAGCGTCACGTTTTTCGATGACGTTTTTGTGGAATGACCCCCAGCCTAAAAACATTATCATGTTAAAAGGGAACTGTCCCAATATCCGTACCCGTACTACGTTTTCGACGTTTTGAATATGCGATTGTATCGATATACCACGATGTGAAGAAGGAGAAGTGTGATAACTGTAAATTGTTCTATTTCTTAATGTGACGCGAAAATACGTGTTGTTTTCATTTGTGAGGTCAGATAATGATTTTTGGTTTTTAGCTTACTGTTTAAAGAAACAAAAACCATGGTCAGGAAATATATGATAACGTTTATGTCTACATAATGTTTGAAACAGAGAAACATTAAAGACAAAGAACGTAACGTAGTTTTAACAAAAACAACAACAGAAAATGTAAAATGAAAAATACAATTATTTCTGGATAGTAAGGTTAAAAATATAGTTTTAATTTTAAATAAGATGGTTGAATGATGTGCTGAAGATCTCAGAAAGAAGAATTTCGACGAAATCGAAACATCGAAGCATGATAATGTTTTTAGGCTTTTGAAACGTATAACATTATCATGTTATAAACGACATAAACCGAAGATTTCTAGACTGTGGGGAATCGAAAGTGTGGAAAAAATATAGTGTTAACATCACCTGGAGCGTTACATTTTGACATGATAACGTCTTTTAGCTGGACATCGTTTGAAACTTTCTGTAACATTTTATTTACCGTCACGCTGTATGACGTCATCATTTTTAGGCTGGGGGTCATTCCACAAAAATGTAACGCTTCCACACGTTCGATTCCCCACAGTCTAGAAATCTTCGGTCTATGTCGTTTTAACATGATAATGTTTGTTATATAGTAAATATATTTGTTAGTAAGTATATTTGTACGCAAAACACCCGCAATGGGGTTCGAGATTAGCTAATCCAAGAGGTAGAATTTTATATAACGTCATTAGACAAGAATCCCTGTCCTTTCTGTCCACTGGTCAACCAACCTATTGGCCTTCTGACACAAATAAAATACCTGACCTAATTGATTTCTTCTTAATACGAGGCTTGTCTCATAAATACTACAAAGTTGAATCTTGCCTTGATTTGTCCTCTGACCACACTCCAATTATTGCCACTATTAGCAATACTATAATTGAGTCTGAAAGTCTACCAACACTCACAAATCGTCTTACTGACTGGGATTACTTTAGAGAGCTTGTAAATTATAATATCTCGCTAGAACTTCCACTCCACACGCCTGCTGAATTGGATGCGGCTGTAAATTCTCTCACCAGTACTTTTCAAAAATCAGCCTGGGAAGCTACACCTTGCAATACAGCGAAGAATAAGCACTTGAACCTTCCTCTGGTTGTCCGGAAGAAATTAGCTGAGAAGCGTAAATTGCGACGAATTTGGCAGCATACTCATCATCCGGATGATAAAAGAAAGTGGAATTCCGCGGCCAGACAACTTAAACGATTGTTGGAAAATCTAAAGAATGAAGGGATTCAGGATTATCTAGAAAATCTGTCACCAAATGAAAGTACTGATTATTCTCTGTGGAAGGCTACTAAACGATTAAAAAGGCCACTATTACAAATACCACCAATACATAAACCAGATGGTAGCTGGGCGCGCAGCAATACAGAGAAATCACAGGTTTTTGCCGAACATCTGGTCAACGTTTTTCAACCTGAAGCCAGCAAGAACGTCTCTTTCGATGAAGAGGTACAAAGATACTTACACTCCCCGCTCCAAATGACTCTACCTATTAAGCCTTTTAAAGTTAAGGAAATCAAGGAAATAATCCTGTATAATTTGAAAAGTAAAAAGGCTCCCGGCATTGATTTGCTATCGGGGAAAGTTCTAAAGGAGCTGCCTCACAAAGGCGTTGTACTAATAAGATACATTTTCAATGCCATACTCAGACTCGAATACTTTCCTCTTCTCTGGAAATCGGCTCAAGTTATCATGGTCTTAAAACCTGGTAAAAACCCTCAAGAGCCCTCTTCTTATCGACCCATAAGCCTTCTACCGATACTTGGTAAGATCTTTGAAAAGCTGTTTGTAAAACGACTTATGCCAACAATTGTAGAAAACAACCTAATTCCGGATCACCAATTTGGTTTTCGAGAAAAGCACTCTACGGTAGATCAAATACACAGACTAACAAATGTTATCAATAAATCGCTGGAATCGAAGATGTTCTGCTCAGGTGTGTTTCTCGACGTTTCCCAGGCATTTGACAAAGTCTGGCATCTTGGACTCTTATATAAAATAAAGAAAAATCTGCCACATAATTGTTACCGTATCTTACATTCCTACTTAGTGGGCAGAGTGTTTCAAGTCAAGTACTCCGATGCTACTTCTCCTCTATTACCAGTGGGGTCGGGTGTTCCGCAGGGTAGTGTCCTGGGTCCTCTGCTCTACCTCCTGTTCACCTCGGACTTACCGTCAGCAAGTGAAACCACTGTTGCTACCTACGCCGATGACACAGCGATCCTAGCGACACACTCCGACCCCTCAATAGCATCTCTTATACTACAAGAATCATTAAACAGCGTTCAGTTATGGCTTGATAATTGGCGCATAAAAATCAATTCATCGAAGTCAGTCCACGTTACCTTCACCACACGTAAGGCAAACTGCCCTCCAGTCACAATTAACGGTCAACCAGTACCGCAAGCTGAAAGTGCTAAGTACCTTGGGATGCATCTGGACAGGAGACTAACATGGAAAAAACATATAACATCTAAGAAGCTTCAACTTAATCACAAGGTCAGAAACATCTATTGGCTTATAGGCAGACAATCACGGTTAAGTCTCGTCAACAAACTCTTGATCTATAAAGCCGTGCTTAAACCGGTATGGACTTATGGTATTCAACTTTGGGGTACTGCAAGTACAAGTAATATTGAGATTATCCAGCGCTTTCAGTCCAAAACACTTAGATCGATAGTCGACGCTCCTTGGTTTGTCTCAAATAACTCTATACACCGCGACCTCAAAGTTTCAACCGTGAAAGAAGAAATCATGCGCCTCTGCAGGACTCACATCTCCAAACTAGAACAGCATCCCAACCACCTGGCAATTAACTTGTTAGACAACAGTGAAGATATTTATAGACTAAAAAGACACAAACTATTAGACTTACCATTCAGGTTTAACTCATAATGTATTCTCTGTATTTTCTGTATTGTACTGTCTGTGATATCTGTTCTGTATGTTTTTGTATTCGTGTCATTCATACGTGTTAATGTCAACCTGTATATGTGCCTTATGGGCCCAGTGTTTAATGTTTGAACTTATTGTATCATGCCAGCAGGAAGTGATAGTGACTTTTGTTCATTTGTTTACATGTTTTTATCATTTAGTTTTGTATTTTGTTACTTCTTTAATGTATTATCAAAACAAGAAGAGCTGTCAATGGTCAGCTCTTCATAATCCTGTGTGTTGTCAGCCAATTTGTTAAATGTTCGCTCAGTCGAACAGCTTACAGATCTCCAATAAATTAAAAAAAAAAAAAAAAAAAATATTTGTTATATAGTAAATATTTGTATTATGTAGTAAATATTAAAAACATTATCATGCTTCGATGTTTCGGTTTCGTCGAAATTCTTTCATTTTTTCGATGACGTTACACCACGCATTTCGTGAAATGACCCCCAGACTAAAAACATTATCATGTTAAAAAAAAAACAACGTATTTACAAATGAAAACAAGAATTGTTATTCGTTAAGTGGTCAATATTCTTTTTATGTTATTCAATAAAGTCATGAAAACTTCGCCGGAAGCAAATTCTGTGCGAAACACAAAAAACTGGAGGCATAATAAGCCTTACTTCGAGTTGGTTGCTTTTTCTGTGATTATTATTGAATATTATTGAAGAAACGAGTACTGTTGGGAAACGAGATCTGTCACAAAAAAGAGAGACATGTATAATATTAGGCAAGGGGTCACCCTTGGTCTCCGAGTTTTTTTTTCTAAGTGGACTTCGCAAAAAGCGAGTACAGTATTATTTTATAGGCATATTGGTTTCTATGTATAATTTTAGTTTGCATGTTTACCTTAAACTTTTGGCGTTACAGGCACAAATCGGAGTTATGTTATTGCTAGAAACATTTTTCGTAAACAAATATAACAATGAACGAGATTGAAATCGTCAACAAACTATTATATAACATACACAAATACATTTTGACGATTTATATTATGTAACTAAAATTATATGCGATATTCGTTACATATCGATGCCAATAATCGCATAATCAAATATCGAAAATGAATGCGGGTACTGTTATTGGGACAGTATGTTCAAAGAAGTTCCACTTTTTTCAACAGAAAAGTAGCCTCTTGAATACGCGATCGTCACCATACGCTAGGGGCAGAAAAAATCGTCACGATGGTGTACAGAAATGATCAGTACGTATGTTCGATCCTGATCTCTTTATCACCTCACTGCTTCAATACAAGTTGTAGGCCTGTTGGTTGTTATGTGACAGAACTAATTTTTGTAAAAAATTAATATGTGGAAATGTAATACATAATGTATTTCGTCCAATATTGAAAGACAGGTTTATAATACACGAGAAAAATACTTATTGTTGTGATGGTACAGATCGATTATTTATGAAACTAATTATGGTCTGTAGCTGTAATTGGAGTGTCACGGGACTAATTACCTTTATGAAACAAAACTATTTGAAAACTTCACATTGACAAACATAATTCTGTTTCACATTGATAGTCTAATACAGATCTTTGTAGATCAGTAATAGAATTCATTTTTGTAATAATTGAATCTGGTAATCTACTAGGATGATCTACCATCCTGCATAAACAGATAGCTTTAATAATTTTAAATAGTAGAGCCTTAAAACGGTCACATGTCATGAAATTTCTTTGTTAATTTGCGTGTACTGAAATTTTCGACATGCGACAAACTTTCGTTCTATAGGGTAACAGATACCTAACTAACTATATTGTGTCAGCGAGTGAAATTTAGACGAAAATTCCAAATGTCATTTTGATTTTTGTTTCAATAAAATCATTCTTTTTGTTTTCGAGATTCTGGGAGTTTTGTAAAAATTTGTATATGTTGTGTCGGTCCCATGTCATGAAATTTCTTTGAATACGCGCGCAGGCGAATTGCATGCAATTGGTTGCACAGTGAATAGGCTATACTTGAATAAATGCTTCACCTCGAGCTCGTGAAACTAATAGTTGCACGAGCAGTTGCAACTGTCTTGCAATCGATGCCCCACAACTTTTCTGCAACCAGTTGCCTTAGTAACTACACGAGACGTTTATGTGACGCGTGTCGGCTATGCTGTGGGTGAGTCATTATGCGTGTCGACAACTTTCGTTACAGGATAATAACAATTAGAGCTACAACAATGAAATCTTAATAACAACACAACAATTACCACGCATCCTCTCCGGAGAAAATTACAGTGCAAACACCTCTGCCTCCGACAGTCTACACTGCGGTTTCACACACACACACACACACACACACACACACACACACACACACACACACACACACACACACACACACACACACACACACACACACACACACACACACACACACACACACACACACACACACACAGGTTTACTTTCTTTAGAGCTGGAAAGATTATATGTAACTCACTACTTCCGGTTACGGAACACTAATTTTTAAATAAAAATTCATTTTAAATTTTTTACCGTCAACATATTAAAATTTTAATATTGATTAATAATATCAATAATAATAATAATAAGCAAGAAAACAAATAGAAGACGTCAAAGAGACAGCGGAGAAAACTGGCCTCCAAATCTCCTTGGACTGAGATTCCTTGGACATATGGTTCGGATGGATCGGTCCAAATTAAACAAACAAGTTTTCAACTATTTTTGTGCAACTTTCCAGTCTGAACGGATACACCAAACAACTCAAGGAGGAAATGATGAAACTGGGTATCTCTTTGAACGACTGTGTGGACAGAAATACATACAGAAACAAAATTCAAAATTTTGAGGTTCTCTGCGGTGAGAAGAAGACGAGAAAGGGGTGGACAGTGGAAAGGAAGGAGGCGCATAGTTTGCGAATGAGGGCCTTCTGGCGGGAGAAGAAAAGGAAATGATATTCGCGTGGTCCACGTCTGGCCTGTTCATGTAAAAAATATTATATATTAATAATAATAAAAAACTATTTTTATTATATAATAAATACTAAATATTATCAATAAATTATATTATATAATAAAATTTTACATTTTATTATTATTATATTGTATTATGTTTTGAACAATAATTTAATATAAAAATTATAACACAGTATACGAGGTTTCATCAAAAATTTCATGCAGTTTTTGGTAATTTTAAAGTTATTCCTTCATTCTCAACACTTATACTGCCCCCTTCAAAGTAGTCTCAGTCGAATGTAACACGATTAAGCCAGCCGTTTTGCAGTCCTCAAAATATTTCAAGCATCTACTTTTTAGTACAGCCTTGAGCTCGCTTAGCGATTTCCGTTTTACGTCTTCAACGGTCACGAAACGTTGTCATTTCGTGGAAATTATCACTATTGGGAGGAAAAAACACAACACTGGGACACTTTCTAGACAAAACTTCTTTATTTCTAACTCCTCTCTAAGTCTTCTTTCAACTGTATTACTGACTACTTTTAAAATTTCATAGTTTTCTAGAGGATTACCAGATTTATGGTTCTCTTCTACAAAATGTCTTGCATACAAAAATTTGTTGTTCTATTACCTTCTCCTCGTTAATGATCTGACAACTTGCATTCGAATTTCCGTCCTGTCTCAGCTAGGTACACTTTGTTACATTCTTTGCATTTTAATTTATAAACTCCGCTTCTCTGTAAGATTGGGATTTGTTCTACATTTTTATCCTTATCTTACGAAATACTGTTTCACATTTTTTAATTGCTATATCTACTCCGTATTTTTTAAAACACTGTACAATTTTTCTGGTATGTGATCCTATGTATGTCAATGACCCTGCATAATTCTTTTGTTTTGGTCCATTTTTAGCTTTCTTCATTTTAATATTTTCTATAACTTTATCCACTTTATTGGTGTTATAGTTATTGTTCTTTACGGTTCTCTTTATCTTTTTTATCTCCCTATCTTTTGTTTCTGTCACCTTTGACCTCTATAAAAAATGAATGGATTGGCGCCATTTTATATCTATACGGGTGGTAAGATTCTTTCAGAATACGATTCTTTCCTATATATCTCAAATCGTAGTTTTTCGTTATTTTTAATTCGTATGCTTAAATCTAAATAGTTCATTTTCTTGCCTCCTACCTCTTCTTTAAACAGTAAATTTTTATCCATATTATTGCCCTCCTCTATAAACGAATAAACTTTTTCTGTAGTTCCTTCCCAAATTACCAATACATCGTCAACGTGCCTACTCCATAATTACCAATACATCGTCAACGTGCCTACTCCATAATTACCCATACATCGTCAACGTACCTACTCCATAATTACCAATACATCGTCAAACGTACCTACTCCATAATTACCAATACATCGTCAACGCACCTACTCCATAATTACCAATACATCGTCAACGTACCTACTCCATAATTTTATATTTTCTTTGTACCTAGTGGAATTCAGTAGTTTTTTAAAGTCATTCATGTACGCGTATTTCTGCAAGAATTGGGGATAATGAAGATCCCACGGGTAATCCTTTTTATCTGTATGTAAAATTAGTTATTAAAAATAGTTTTGATTAACACATTCGTTTACTACTTTTAAAAATTGTTTCTTATACTCGTATTTTCCCATATTATTATTGTTTATTAGCTTAATAACTTTATTCCCTGTAACACTATAGTGGTGTGCAACAGTGTTATTTCTGTTTGTGATTATAACCACTAACACAACTTTGTTAATGAACATTAACCTATACGTTTGAAGTATAAAATATAGGTAAAAGCTATTCAGTCGCTAAGTATCTTGAGAACAATGTTTCAATAACGCGTAATTTTATTGTGTTATTATCGTTTACTTCAATGGGACTGATTACAGCCACTTTATAGATAGTAATGCTGATTAGTCTTGTTTTCTCATTTGAATGAACCGACCCGACCCCGGACGCCCCCAAGGCCAAATTCTAGACACGCCACTGAAAAGACGCAATTTTGTATGGAATTTACGCAGTAGCAGCACAGGGCAAAGGTCAAGATTACTCAGCTGAGACCACGACAAAGTTTAATTGTCGCGGCCTTCCTTTGTTGTCACACACAACAATGAGAGCAGTGATCTCCCTTCGCAAGTGGTTGCGGTTAGGCCTGCGGTTTTCCTTTGTATAAGAACGCACTTTTTCGTCTTCCTTAGATTGCAAATCTTGGTGCGCCAAACAATAGTAACGTTTCCAAGGTGATTTGAGGTGTTAAACCTTGTGAACCAAACACGTTGTGGCTTATTTATCATCGTCGTCTTCTTCTTTCATTTTTCAATTACGGACATTCAAGGTGGGATTTACCACTAAGCCCACTAGGCCGGAACCTAGAACGTGGGGCTCGAGGGGGGGGCAAGCCCGTGGGAAAAATTCAACAAATAACGAAATGTATTTTGAGTTTTAAGTGAAAAAGATGTTTTATGGTAATTCGAATATTAGACCGGGTTGTTACACCGTGGTCGGTTGCTATGACAACTCGTCGTCACTTCGTTGACACGCTTTACGTCTTTTGTACTGCTCATCGCTTTACGCTCATTGAAATCGACAACTCGTCGTCACTTCGTTGACACGCTTTACGTCTTTTGTACTGCTCATCGCTTTACGCTCATTGAAATCGACAACTCGTCGTCACTTCGTTGACACGCTTTACGTCTTTTGTACTGCTCATCGCTTTACGCTCATTGAAATCGACAACTCGTCGTCACTTCGTTGACACGCTTTACGTCTTTTGTACTGCTCATCGCTTTACGCTCATTGAAATCGACAACTCGTCGTCACTTCGTTGACACGCTTTACGTATTTTGTACTGCTCATCGCTTTACGCTCATTGAAATCGACAACTCGCCGTCACTTCGTTGACACGCTTTACGTCTTTTGTACTGCTCATCGCTTTACGCTCATTGAAATCGACAACTCGTCGTCGCTTCGTTGACACGCTTTACGTCTTTTGTACTGCTCATCGCTTTACGCTCATTGAAATCGACAACTCGTCGTCGCTTCGTTGACACGCTTTACGTCTTTTGTACTGCTCATCGCTTTACGCTCATTGAAATCGACAACTCGTCGTCGCTTCGTTGACACGCTTTACGTCTTTTGTACTGCTCATCGCTTTACGCTCATTGAAATCGACAACTCGTCGTCACTTCGTTGACACGCTTTACGTCTTTTGTACTGCTCATCGCTTTACGCTCATTGAAATCGACAACTCGTCGTCACTTCGTTGACACGCTTTACGTCTTTTGTACTGCTCATCGCTTTACGCTCATTGAAATCGACAACTCGTCGTCACTTCGTTGACACGCTTTACGTCTTTTGTACTGCTCATCACTTTACGCTCATTGAAATGCTTTACAGTAAAAACAAAAAAATAAGACAGTATATTGTACGGTACAGCGTTGGAGCGGGAGGACACTCCTGGAGCATTTTTCAAGAAGGGAACTTTTTCGGCGTCCTGAAATATATTTCTGGAAATCAGGAAGAAATTCATGAAAAGAAGAAGAGAACTCTTCCGGCGTCCTGAAACGTATTTCTGGAAATCAGGAAGAAATTCATAAAAAGTATTATTTGGAGCATATGCATATATGGCCCAGGAAGCTGGACCCTGAGGGAACTGCAAAGAAGAGCTACCTTGAAGCTTTGAAGACGCGGTGCTGGAGGAACGCCTAGCTTGGCGTAGTGCGTGGGGAGGAAGGCCCAGACCAAGGGTGGATGAAATTTGACGATGACTCTTATGGACGAGATAAAAGAAGGAACCTCTTTTAATAATCCACTGTAGAAACGTAGATGAAATATCTATAAATGAAAAGGGAAGTTGAAGGGGGAGGGGGTAATTTTCTATAAATGAAAATGATAGTTTGAAGGGGGAGGGGATACTTTTTTATGTGTACTACGTTATCGGCAGCAAAGAAGTAGTTTGTCGTTAAAATTCCTTTCCGGGCTTTTTGGCCGTTGTCCAATGTTTTCTGCAAAAACCAGACGTTTCGGCAGTGGCATCGACTGCCATCATCAGTGAAAACGAGTGCGGTAACGTGAGGTGGTACACGTTAGTGACCACAGTACTGTGGTTAAGGCTGAAGAAAGAAGTAGTTTTTATGGAAATATTTCATTTCCAAAATGATTTTAAATACAAATCTTAGAACATGGAAGTCATGTAGGGCCTATAGTTCTCCATATCTGTATTTTGGATTTCGTGCGCTATAAATATCCGATTAAAAAATTGTTTTATGTGACGTTTGTACCCATCTTAGTGACAATCGTATAAAATTTTAACGCTATTGGACGAATAGTGTGAAGCTATTCTTGGGAACGGCCAAATTTCCGTTTATGGAAGAGCAGTTTGTGGAAATTGCACGCCGATAATGCACCAGTCGTTGCTTCAGGCAGACAAAACATTGTACTGACACCGTATTCGCCCCAACACGATCTTTTTTCTTCCGAATATTTAATAGCACTCACTGAAATAAGAAGAAGAATATGTCTCGCAAATAAAACATATTATGGATTAAAAAAGCAGCTGACATCTAGCTTCATCTCAAGAAGCACGAAATGCCAAATCTACAAAACACTTATCAGGCCAGTGCTGACATATGCTACAGAAACCTGGACAATGACAAAAAATACCAAGAGACTTCTAGGTTGCTGTGAAAGACGGATTCTAAGAACAATATTTGGAGGACTGCAAGAAAATGGAATGTGGCGCAGGCGCTATAATTATTAACTATACCATCTTTACAAAGAGCCGGACATTGTCAGGATAATCAAAATATACTAAGGTGGGTTGGACACATAGAGAGAATGGCGGAAGGACAGCCTACAAAACATATTTTCCACCAGAAACCAATGGGTAGCAGAAAAAGGAGAAGTCCCTGAAGTATATTCAAAGCCCAAATAGAGGAGGACCTCGGAAAGCTGAACATAAGAAACTGGAAAGCCAGGGCACGCAATAGGGAAGAATGGAATCGACTCTTGGAGCAGGCCAAGACCCACCAAGGGTTGTAGAGCCACGGCTGATGTTGAGCAATAAGAAAGGACAACATTTCGCGACTGTTGAAGGTATACAAAAAAATCGCTAAGCAAACTGAAGGCTACACAAAAAGTGCGTTCGAGAACTTTTTTTTAAGACTGAAAAAAAGCGTTGGCATAATCGTGTTATAAGCGATTGATTATTACACTTATAATTACTGTAAGTGTAGATTAATCTATGCTTAATTTTTAAATTAAATAAACACTGCGCGAACTTTTTGATAAAAACTCGTAGCGAGATGAGATTTCTGAGGAGAATCGAGAAGAAAACTCGTAGAGATATGGTGAGAAAAGTTAACACTCCGGAAAAATTTGAAGATATTCTCTTTAAATGATAAAATCGAAAGCTCGCAACAACTGCGTTGGTTTGGCCACGTCTGTAGGATGAATGACGATAGAGGTGCCCGAGACGAGCACGGGAGGCAAAACCAGAAGGCAGAAGAGAAAGAGGACGGCCCAGAACGAAATGGGAGGATAACATCAAGAAGAGTGTAGAAGGCTGAAAAACAGTTTGGGCCCGTGGCAGGACTTTGGCAGTTTGAACAGGACGAGATGGAGAGCTCTCTCGAAAACCTCGACACCCGACGGGTAGATTTTTTTTGTGTGCTATTTGGGACATGTCCATAGGACAAGTCTCGGGCTGATCTGGGGCAAGCCCGCTTCAGCCAAATGGGGAGGCACCTTGGGGGTAGAGTAGTGTGTGTGTGTGTGTGTGTGTGTGTGTGTGTGTGTGTGTGTGTGTGTGTGTGTGTGTGTGTGTGTGTGTGTGTAGTGTGTGGCCATATAGGTAAAGGAAGTGGCTGATGGAATGCCATAAGTTAGTACACGAGGGCGGCCAAAACAGGGACGAGTAACGCAGGTCCGCAGGTCACCAAAGCTGGAAGGAGGCGATAGAGAGGAGTCAAGGTAGGCGGAGGACACAAAGTAGAGGCCTAAAGACTAGGAAAGTAGTTGGGGAAAATTTAAATTGTTATGTGATCAGGAAGGATGGCAGATCGGGTATGTTAGAAGGTGGGAATTAGTGTTTCAATTTTTTTGCACGCTGGCGGCGAGCAGTTCTGGGGGGAGGTCCATCGGCTATGGTAAGAAGGTGGTTTATGAGGAAGGAAGGTCTGCGGGTATTGCGGGTAGTTCTGTTGATGGAGGTAGCTATGGATTGTAGGGAGGTGCGTTGTTTTGCAGTTTGTGAGTATTTCCAGTTGATCTTGTACAGGAAGGAGTCGAGGTTTGGGAAGAGTTTGTTGAGTGCATACAGAGCGCTGTTGAAGGTTTTGGTAAGGGGAGGTCTGCGGTAGATAAGTCGAAGAGGTCGCCGTTCGGTGATTCGGAAGGGTTCGAGACGGGCAGGGTCGGCAGTCAGGAGTATGGGATGGGCGTATGTGATGATCGGGCGGGTACAGGCTGCGTAGATTCGACTAAGTAGTCAGCTGGAGCAACGATCGTTTCTACTGAGAGTTCTGAGAAAGCGGATTCGTTTGAGGTTCGTGTGATGTGAGGTCGCCAGGTAAAGTTTGGAGTCAAGCGTGATGCCAAGATAAACGCTTCGGTATTTCAGTTGATGACTAAACAGAAGAAGAAGAAGAAGAAGACGTCGTAGCGATTAAGAGGTTGTCTTCGGAAGGGAATAAATCGAACGCCTGCCAACCTCTGTGTTTACGGAGAAGAAGAGAGAATTCACGACTGACGAATGATCACTGTGTCTGCACGCAAGTAAGTAGAGGATGTTCGGATATCATCTATACGATGCATACATCCTTGGCTCTCAGCCCACATCGAGCCCAGGCCTCCAAAAGAAATTGTCTCCACTTATTCCTGTCCTCAGCCATCCGCCACCAATCCACTGCGCCCAGCATAACTGCCGATCTGGTCCAACTATCTGTTCTTCGGTCTTCCAATCTTCCTTTTTCCTATTGCCTTGTGTTTCATAATTCTTTTTGCCGTACATACGAGTACGGCATCCATTCTCTGAACGAGTCGTGCCCATCTTAATCTATTAATTTTGGCAAATCGGACAACTGTAATGTCATTGTACTGAGCATATTATAATTCATTATTATTTCTCTTTCTCCAGACTCCGTCCTGTTGGTTTGGCCTATAAATTCTTCTCAGTATCTTCCTTTGAAACACAGTCAGCCTTTGTTCATCAATTTTCATGAGTACCCAGCGCTCAGAGTCATATGTCAATACAGGCCTTACCAATGTTTTATAAAGTGTGGCTTTAGTTTCTGTGGTTAACTGTCTTGATTTAAACTGTTAATCGTAATAGCTTCTATTAGCACCCATAATTCTTCTTTCAATTTCTTTTGTTTAGTTATTCTCAGCATCGACATATATGTCCCCAGATATACGAAGCCATTAATCTTTCAGAATTATAGACATTATTAGTATATTTGAAATATTATCATTATTGCTTCCACAGCCATAAACTTTGTTTTATTTTCATTTATAACAAACCCCATACTCTTGGCCGATGATTGAAGTGCTCTAAAGACATTCTTCAGATTATTTTCATTTCTGCTGATAATATCTATATCATTTGCATATTATGCTAGGAGCTGGACTCCATTATAAAAAAATTGTTTCCTCCTGTCTGTATTCCACAGTCTCGTATTACGTATTACCTTTTCAAGTGCAGTGTTGAACAGTAGGCAGGTTAGGGCATCATCAATACGATGACGCATCGCAAACTCTGCCAATTCCCAGTAAAGTGAGCGGGGGAAAGTCTGTATTGGCGCGCAGTGCACTGCGTATATAGCCTACTAATTGTCTGCTCCACACAATACACTCTATTATGTATTCACTTTCTCTAATACAGTGTAACGCGTTATTATTATAACACCTCCCCCTCACCCGCCACGAGTTCAATGAAGAACGCGTTACTTATCCTTCGGCTAATAATGACTGTTTTACAACTGCGTCTTCCGTCTCTAGTAGTTAGTGCTTTGTGCTTTCTCTTATTATTATAGCGGCCGACCTTTGACGCGCGCAACCATTAATTTTAAATATAAATATTTAAATCGATAAACGTCAATTTTCTCTACTGCTGACACATCTCGGAAATGACACTCGAATACCATTTGTCATTTGAATGTGTTTACTGTTTAGGTGTCTTCTGACAATGGCACTGACAAATACCTCAATAGGTACTCTACACAGTTTTTGTAATTATTTCTTCTTCTTCTTCTTCTTCTTCTTCTTCTTCTTCTTCTTCTTCTTCTTCTTCTTCTTCTTCTTCTTCTTCTTCTTCTTCTTTTACATTTACTTTTATGTAGGACCCTCACTCTAATTACCCTGTAACTCCGATGGACAGAACCGGTAACCACCACCACACTAACCTACGTTCAGAGACAAGCACACCGGGACCGCCCGCCCACCGCCACATACATCCTTTCCTTCCTTTTCCTGGCCTTACAACCCAGCCTGGGTTTGACTTTCTTCCATTCCGCCATCTCATTACATATCCGTCTCTCCATCCCCTCACGTTCATACATCTCAAATCATCCTCCACGTCATCCAACCATCTCTTTCTGGGTCTGCCTCTAATTCTTCTTCCTACCGGTCTCCAGTCTGCAATTCTGTTAGCCATTCTTCTGGCACGTGGCCCAGCCACTCAAGCCTTCTACTCTCAATAAAACTATGACGGCACCCTGAATCAGTTGGTCCAGTACATGGTCCAGTTCGAATCCTCCAATAGCCATCTTCAGTTTGTAGAGGTCCAAAGACTTTTCGTTCAAATATTCTCAGATGTTGCCCGTCTGTGCTGGTTAATGTCCACGGCTTCGCATCCGCATGCTACTACCGGTCGTTTAAGACTTTTGTATATAGTCAGCTTAATTTGTTTGTTTAACATCCCGGATTTGAAAAACTTTTCAAAGGAGTAATAACACCTGTTGCCACGTACGATGCGGGACTTTATTTCATTGCTGCAAGAATTGTGCTGAGTAAAATGTATAATTGCCAGCTGATATATATTTCTGGTTGTTTGTGACACTCCGTTGAAGTTCCATGTGTTTGGTCTTAGCTTCGTTTATTCATAAACCTCTATTGTGCGCTTCACTATCTAGTAGATTTTCTCTCTCTAAACATATCAATGACGTCTCTTAAGGAAAATTAAGAATAGCATGAGTGTCTTTTTGTTTTTTTTTTCTAACTCTGTAATTAAAGTTGGTAATTAGTGACTTCACCTGGTGTCAACTATTCCGTTTCCAGTGTACAATACAACGATTCACACGACCGTCGAAACGACAACGTTTTAATTATTCGGCGTATATGATAATCCGGCATGACCAAAACCCCGTGTGTACCACAGCAGCGAATCTAGAATTTGGTCTGGGGGGGGGGGGGTTCCGGTCGTGTCGGTTTCATACAAAAGAAAAATCGGTATGGAGAACCATACATGACTTCCATGTTCTAAGATTTATATTTAAAATCATTTTCGATATGAAATATTTTACTAGAATCTACTTCTTTCTTCAGCCTTAACCACAGTACTGTGATCACTAATGTATACCATCTCACGTTAGCGCGCTCGATTTTCACTGATGATGGCAGTCGATGCCACTGCCGAAACGTCTGGTTTTGGAGAAAACATTGGACCACAGCCAAACAGCCCGGGAAGGAATTTTAACAGCAAACTACTTCTTGTTCCCGATAACGTAGAACACATATAAAATATCGGTATGGAGAACCATACATGACTTCCATGTTCTAAGATTTATATTTAAAATCATTTTCAAAATGAAATATTTCCATAGAAACTACTTCTTTCTACTTCTTGCTTCAGCATTAACCACAGTACTGTGGTCACTAACGTATACCACCTCACGTTAGCGCACTGACGATGGCAGTCGATAGCACTGCCGAAACGTCTGGTTTTGCAGAAAACGTCTGGACCACGGCCAAACAGCCCGGGATGGAATTTTTACAACAAACTACTTTTCTGCCGATAACGTAGTGCACATATAAAAATTATCCCCTCCCCCTTCAACTATCATTTTCATTTATAGAAAATTACCCCCACCCCCTTTAACTACCCTTTTCATTTATAGGTATTTCATCTACCTTTCTACAGTGGATTGTTATGACCTTCTTTTCAGGATACTTTATTTATCAAAATTAAGTACTTTACTCTTGTTAAAACATAAAACGTTGCAGGTTAACTACCCCTTCCCCTTAACCGATGTTCACCAAATCAATAGGCCTTGAGTCCTCTACAACTCAGGCACATATGCAAAAAATTATTTGTATTTCTTTTATGAATTTGCTAACTGCTATAATTTTTATTGTTCGACTAAGCTTTTCGTCATCACTGACATCATCAGCTTAGTCGAAAAATAAAAATTATAGCAGTTAGCAAATTCATAAAAGAAATAGTAAGGATGGCTGCTAATTTAAACAATACGAAGAAAAAATTATTTGATTCTGTTTGAATGTGCGGCAGTTATCGTTCGCCATAAAAATATTCTACACACAGACACGCACACGCACACACACACACACACACACACACACACACACACACACTTTTCGGAAAACGACTTTTCTTCAAGTTTTGAGGGTAGTACAATCAGAATCAGTCCTAATCACGAACACGATTTTTTCGCCATCATACTTCCATTTCTTTACGGAACATGGAAGTAAAAAAGAGGTTACTACTATATTAGCGTACACAGCTGAAAAATTAATAAAATCGCTAAAAATTAAGAGATTAACAAACTTTCTTGTCAAATTTCAACCCTCGGTCCCGTTCGTCCCCTCCGTAAATACACTCCGCGCGCGCGCGTGTGTCGGATTATTAAAGAGTTATTACGGGCGCGTGACAGATGAGAGCCCGTCGCGTCAGTCGTGATATACGCGTGGGATACGAATCCACGACCTAGCGAATGGGCTGACCACTGCGCCATCTACATTTTCGATAAGCAAACGTGTTACTCAAAATAGGAGGAAGGAGGAGAAGAAGAACATTGTGTAAGAACGGAACTGAACCGTCTACTCGATACATCTTGAGACGATGATTTTGTTTTACGTACATTCTAAGTAGCGTACTTCGAATGATATAATACACAGATTCTATAATTGCCAATACAGTATAATGACTTGCGTCTTAAGCACGGCAGTAGCGTATATGAGATGCGAAAGTGTTTACGTGAAAGTGGTAACAATATTTTGTCCGCTTTCACCCTCTCCGTGTGGATTCAAGTACACAAGCAGACTACTTCACTTTGAAACGACATAAACATTTATAAATAAGTTATATGATTGAGATACCTTTCGAGTGGGCACTGTTTCAGATACTGCTCTTCTGTGGAATTAAATGGAAAGTGATACTTTCTTGTTCTTGTAGTATTAGTAGTAGTTGTTGTTGTTGTTGTTGTTGTTCTTCTTCTTCTTCTTCTTCTTCTTCTTCTTCTTCTTCTTCTTCTTCTTCTTCTTCTTCTTCACTCCACGGATTGGGCCCTAGTTGACCTGTTTCCGAAGCCCATCTTCTCCTCGGTTTACCAACACCAGGGGTGTATTTATGGCGGGACGAACCCCCCCTCAGCGGGTCGAAAAAGTTGACGAATTATGTGAATCTCTTAATATTTAGGCTGTTTTATTTTTTTTTCAGCTGAGTACGCTCTTTTACTCTATGTTCCGTAAGGAAATAGAAGTATGGTGATCGCGAAAAAATCGTGTTCCGGATAAGGGCTGATTCTCATTGTCTGATTGTACCCTCAAAACATGAAGAAAGGTCATTTTCCGAAAAAAGTGTGTGTGTGTGTGTGTGTGTGTGTGTGTGTGTGTGTGTGTGTGTGTGTGTGTGTGTGTGTGTGTGTGTGTGTGTGTGTGTGTGTGTGTGTGTGGAATTTTTTCTATGGCGTACGATAACTGCCGCAAATTCAAACAGAATCAAATAATTTTTTGCATACTTGCCTGAATTGTAGATACTCAAGGCCTATTGATTTTGGTAAAGATCGGTTAAGGGGAAGGAGTAGTTTACCTGCAACGTTTTAATGTTTTAACAAGAGTAAAGTACTTAATTTTAATAAATAAAGTGTCCTGAAAATAAGGTCATAATAATCCACTGTAGAAAGTTAGATGAAATGTCTATAAATGGAAAGGGTAGTTGAAGGGGAAGGGGGTAATTTTCTATAAATGAAAATGATAGTTGAAGGGGGAGGGGATAATTTTTTATGTGTACTACGTTATCGGGAGCAAAGAAGTAGTTTGTTGTTAAAATTTCTTCCCGGGCTGTTTGGCCGTGGTCCAATGTTTTCTGCAAAACCAGACGTTTCAGCAGTGCCATCGACTGCTATCATCAGTGAAAATTGAGTGCGCTAACGTGAGGTGGTATACGTTAGTGACCACAGTACTGTGGTTAATGCTAAAGAAAGAAGTAGTATGTATGGAAATATTTCATTTCGAAAATGATTTTAAATATAAATCGTAGAACATGGAAGTCATGTATGGTTCTCCATATCGATATTTTAAAAACGTATAATAAATATTTTTTTGAATTATACTTTTAATTTTATATCTCAATGTGTTGTCAGTACATCTCAAACAACTGAGGTCGTGAGACGGACTTGAGAATTAAAAACATGAATTGGTTCGTTGGAAGAAGGGTGTCACTTGCTCTGGACAACGGGATTATGATTTGGCCGTGTGGTTGTGAATTGTGGACACCTCAACAATTAGTCTCATCCAGTTATTCAAGACCTTCAGAAAAATGGATAATAGTCCATGGTTTGTTTAGAAACAAACTCTTCATACACAGACCTTAATGTACCACGCACATGATAGAAGTGATAAATCAAGAAGTGCCCTAAACATTTTCAATAGTCGTCTTCTGCCATGGCCGGCTCTAGTAGAAGGCCGGAATATTAAACGTGGCAACACTGGTACCAGCTGATATTTGAGGCCGACTAGACGATCTCTTAATTTATCTATTCCAAAAATAATCAAATCGCGTCATTTTTAATTGCCGGTTAACAGCAGTTTTATAATTCATTTTTTTTGCAAATTAAACGTTTATTATGTAAAATGCTGTTATATTATTTTAAGAAATATACTAATTAACTCATTTATATGATACGAATTCAATAATTCGAACAAAATAAATTCATTAGGCCTAACACTAATTCACTAATTTCTTCAAACTAAACGTATAGTACTAAGTGCGCACAGATCTATAATTTAGATTTAGCTATAAATAATTTATAAACAAATAAGCTTACTCATGATTTTAATAATGCTATGAAATTAAAATTAAAGTATAACATGTTTACTTTAGCTATTTTATTACACTATTCTTATAGGCCTCAGATGCAACGTTGCCATGTTTAATATTCTGACCTTCTACTAGAGCAGGCCATGATTGGACCCTAGTTAACCCGTTTCCGAAGCTGATCTTCTCCTCGTTCTACCAACATCATGGGCGTATTTACGGGGCGGGGGGGACGAACGAGACAGCCTCCCCCCCAATGGGTCGAAAAAGTTAACGAATTTTGTGAATCTCTTAAATATTTAGGCTATTTTTTTTTCAGCTGTGTATGCTCTTTTTCAGCTATTTTTTGTTTTAATCAAAATACACAGGCTAAGGTGGGTTGGACACACAGAGAGAATGGAGGAAAGACAGCCTACGAAACATGTATTTTCTACCAGAAACTAATGGGTAGTAGAAAAAGGGGAAGACCCCGAAGTAGATTCAAAGACCAGATAGAGGAGGACCTCGTAAAGCTGAACATAAGAAACTGGAAATCCAGGGCATGCAATAGGAAGGAATGGAATCGACTCTTGGAGCAGGCTAAGACTCACCAAGGGTTGTAGATCCACGGTTGATGATTGACTGACGCTCATTTTTAAATAAACAAACAGGTATAAATTCACTCAATAAGTAATCTTTTAACAATGTTTCAATTACGAGTATTTTTATTCTGTTATTACCGTTTTTTTAATGGCACTGATTTCAGGATGTTATCATGTGTTTTAGGATTTTACCACCATGCTTATAGACATCAGACGCAACGTTGCCACATTTAATATTCCGGCCTTTTACTAGAGCCGGCCATGTTTTGACACGATAATGTCTTTTAGCTGGACATAGTTTGAAACTTTCTGTAACATTTTATTTACCGTCACGCTGTATGACGTCATCATTGCGTGACGTCATTGGGATTGTAGTGAATAAAGGTTTGTTTCGATACGTCGCAATATATATAAATATATATTGTAAATATTATTTATTTATAAATATTAAAAGTTATATATATATATATATTGTAACGTGTAGTCTCTGTATCGTCTCTGTAAAAGAGTGTTTTGTGTGTGTTAGCCTCACACGTTGTAGTCGTTACTTCGTGTAACCGTCGTACTTTTCCTAACTTCTCACGCTGACGATGTCCGTCGCGAACGCACGAATTACCAGTACCAATACCTCACGAGTGTAATCCTTACCTGTCCTTCAATGAGTAAATTTATTTCCCGGGCGGCGCCAAATTGTTTATGAAAACAATTAAAAAAGTTAAACTGAGCGGTCGTTCTATATGCGGTGATGACTAATTCAAATTACCCTCGCAAACTGGCGGGCATTTGAATCTCGCTTGTAGTTCGTCGTGCTGCCGACGTCTAACGATGTCAGACAATTTTGCTCATCGCTAAAGTACACAAACTTTATAATACAATTTATAATGAAATAAAGGACGGTTATTACTAATCAGTACTAGTTTAGTAACGTGAAATAGTTAATAGTTATTCAGTTAGATACAAAAATATACTGTTATTAAATAATGTTGCTCCGGCAATAAATAGACAATATCTCAAGGTTGGCTAAGTTGATTGAAGCGTTTCTAAATCGACATGGCTGCCGTCAAAAGTTTATTTTCTACAGTTCATTCAATCATTGAGTCCTTTTGATTACGAAAAAATATTAATAAGATGTTAATAAAGTACACTACCTTACATCAATGGTACTTATATAGTATTAAAATTAAATACAATTCGTTTTTTAAGTGTTAAAAAGTGTTTGTTATAATTTCGTACTTCGTACACAGGTTAAAATTATGTTTACATGCAAGTTTAATATTTATTATCAATCAATCCTTGAAAGAAATTTAGTTACCAAGTTCGGAGTGAGAGTTTTTTGTGTTGTGAGAAAAGTTAATTAATTTAGTTCGTAAATTCGGGAAGTTCAGATATACTTAACAAATCTTGTTGAATTCTGGTGAAGAGTCACTTTGTTCTTAGTTAGGTTGGGTTGATACGATCATTAATCTTCCATCATTTATACTTTGGATTGCATCTGGCTTCTTTTTCAATTAATTTGGATAAAATAAGTAGTTTTGAATATTAAAATCTGGTTTATTAGCTCTCTTGGGTTAACTAATTCTTTATTAGACTTCTTGCATCCACATTTCGTTAATTTTTGCAGTGTTTATTATTATTTTAATTGAAAATTTAGTCGAATTTTCGAGGCTTCTGTACCTCTTGATCGTCAATAATGGACTAAAGTTTTATAACGGCATTAAATACAATAACGTTCCGTTGTTATGGCAACTGGCTATACTCTCATTGGTTGATTAGGCTTACATTTATGTCTATTGTTATAATATTTGAATTTTAATTCAAAATGAATAAATATTTTCTGATGGCTATTATTCTTCTGTCTTCTTATCAATGGATTAGATATTATCATAACTGTTTCTATTTTCTTTCAAAGATCATTTTGACATCCCACAAAACTGGGTTTGTTCATGTATTAAAGTTTTGACAAAAATGTTAATATTATATTATTACATTTCCTTCTTATTTTATGTTTTTAATCTAACTCTGACATCTTAATATGGTTAACTAATTGTAATTAATGAGTTACTTGCCCCGGATTTTCTAATACAGTAGTTAATTTCTTACAATTTGTTTATTTTGCGTTTATACAGTTAGGCATTTTATAGGCCTAAGTAGTAATTGACTATCTCTTATTATTTTACACAAATTAAAGATTATTTTTCATTTACATATGTTTAGCTTGGTGTCACTTATGACTTATTTACCTTTTGAATTAATTTGGGCTGTTTTACAATAATTGAATGTTCTTATTAATTTACAAAATCATTACTTCTCTGTTATTCTCTTATTTCTTTTTCTGTCTTTACTCTAATGATTAATATTATGTTTGTACAATTTATCTCCTTTCTTATATCTATTGCCATTTCTTATAACTTGTTTATCACTTAATATTACTTATAAAACATAACACAAAAATTAGGTTTATGGTCTGTTTACTTTTCAGCCATATTCCTCCTTACAAACTCAACTCTTTTAATTGAACAAATAACTATTTTGGTGAATAACATTATCACACCATTCATTCTGTCTTCTTGATAATCATCCCTTGAATTTTATTATTAACATAGGATGTCTTATTTTCATTGCACTCATAGTACTAGTTTATTATGAATTAACACTATTATGTTAATGGTCTATCCATCTTTTACTATCTGTTTTATTATCTTTGTTTCCTTTTTCTTATTATTGTGAATGGTTTACTCTCTCACTTCTGACTTCTAACACTTACACGGTTTATCACTTTCACTTCCTACCTATCTCTCACTTTTGGGTTTTTATTGTTTTATACACAATTGATAGTTAGTCTGTTAACAATTTTATGTTTTGATTTTCTTATCATCATAGGGTTATTAATAACATACAATATCTATTACTCTGGTTAGTGTACTTTAACTAAGATTATTTTATTTCATTTTAATACTTGTTACTAGACATTTATTATTTGTTTGTGCCTTTTTTTATCATTATTTGAGTTTATACCTTCTCATTTTATTTCCTTTATTGGGTCAATCACTTGGGTTGGGTCATAGTCATTTGTCTCGTCATAGTCATTTTCTTTTCCTTAGTTTAATATAGTTAATTCATTATAGTTTTTCTCTGGTATTGGGGCTGCTTTTTGTGTTGTAACAATATATATATATATATATATATATATATATATATATATATATATATATATATTGCAATGAAACACAGGATCCTGATAAGCAGGGCAGGATTGTATAATACGCAGACTATGAACATTCATGTTTAAATTGGTAGTTTGTTAGATTTGGTTGTGATATCAGTTGTATTTTAGTAAGGATAAGGAGTTAAGTTTAGTAAAACTGTGTATTATTTATTTGTTGTTTATTCATGTACTATGTCTGTGGAAATGTGCGCGCGTGCGTGAGTGATAAACGTTTCCCCGGCTGTGCGTGAATTAATTATCGTTGTGTTATGACACTGAACTAAACATTGACTAATGTATTAGCTACAGTCCCTATATATTCCTGTCTATTAGGTGACATTCAAATATGATCTTATTAAAGTATCCAGTTATGCATGAGATAAGGGTATTCTGTGATTACCAGCTATGCATGCTCTTACAAAGTTGATGCACTAAAAGGCATGAAAAGTTGCATGTCATGTTGTATGTAACCATGTGACTTCCTTCCAACAATTAAATGCTGGAAGGTAGTCGGAAATTTTCTTAAGCCTGTTGTTACACAGTTAGTTCTTCTCAGCCAGCTATCACGATCGGGTCGCGCAGTTCTTGTTCAAGATTTTCCGCTTGCAAGAATCTGTAAAGACTATTCGGCGGTAGTAACGCGTGTGAAGACTCAGAACTGTTCGTGTATTACATCTACACACAGTATTGTTATTGAAACATAGCATTCATAAATACGACAGTTAGTTCTTCTCCGGCAGCTATCACGATCGGAACGTGCAATTCTTGTTCAAGATTTTTCCGCTTGCAAGAATTTGTAAAGACTATTCGGCAGTAGTAACGCGTGCGAAGACTCAGAACAGTTGAATATTACCTCTCTACACACGGCATTATTACTAAAGCATTACGTGTGTAATAAGTGAGCTTGAACTGTGTCACTGTATGAGATTTTCCGCAGTGCCAGTAAAATTTAATAATTACGTAGTAGTAAATTTTATCATCAAGAAGTTTCCGCGTTAGTGGAAGATTTCCGCATAGGGAGGTCTGCTGATCGCGGTAGACCCTGTGATTCGCGTGAACACTTGAAGAGTCCGGAGTGGTATAAGCTTAATATACCGTTGTTATATATAAAACTCACTGTTACCTGATATACTTGTAAGTTATAAACTCTATATGGAATTTAACCAATAATATCCATAGAACCGTTGTGGTATGCGAAGCGTCAGTGTCATCGTTGGAACTACAGAACATCAGCCCAGCTGAAAGCGTTTCCAGGGTGAACCGTCTATCATCAATAAGCCACGCCGGACGACTCAACAACACAGCAAAGCCCCCCCCCCTTCTTTTCAGCAACATCATCGTGGGAATCATCACTTATGTAATGTATCACATCATGTGTATGAACAGTGATTAACACTTTGTAAGACTATAAACACTACCATTATTATACTTATCAAATATACCATATAAACAATTACATTTGTCTTGTGCAATAAATAATCTTAAACCCTCCAATATAGACTTTTGCTTTAAGATACACATACTACCATATCCTATGCGACAACAGTTTAGTAATTTGTGTTGTCGCAGTATATAATGTGTTAAAAATAATATCACTGCAAACAATTAAGCTAGATTTATAAAGCGTCCTGAAAGTTTAAAATCAAGTGTTAGCACAATTTACCAGCCGGGAATCGTTAACTAAAACCGCGACCGATAACATGCTAACGTCGTCGCAGATTAAAGACCTAACAAGCAAACAACACTGCACAGCTGTAGATAGGTTATTGTCTCTAGTTAATGGTTGTCTTCGTATGTGATTATGCACGAGCGGCTGCTGTCGGCGGTGAAGCTTCGGTACCAGCGGCCCCATCACAACAAAAACAAATTACATTATACGTAACCATAATAATGTTGCGTTTAGCTGGCGGCTGAAAGACACTATCATGCTCTTAAGCTTTTACAATTTGGTAAACGGTACTGTATCTTTTTTTGCCCAATAAATTATATATGTAAATTTAAGGGGTCATGAGTTTGTGTACCTAATATTAGTTTTTGATTCGACGCCAGTACTGCGTGAGTCACAAAGTAAATGGTGAAATCTGGCAATTCCAAGCGGGGAGAAAGTCGTTTGGCAAACCATTCCAGTTTGTATTACTCTACACAGTCTGAAAACCACAATGCAATCCGCGCGTATTGTTATTGTTATTATATTATCAGATAGTAATTACTTAATCCATGCAAAGAAAGCGTTCTACAAAGTCACTGCTACGTAAAGTGACATTGATTTGTTGTTACTGCAACTCTGAATGTGAATTTGACCTACTGCGTAGAGTTCACGCGTTCGGTTCCCCGTACAAACATCCCATTCATCCGTTTAAGGACTATAACGACAATGATTCGAACAGCAACGCAAAATTATGTGGTAACGAAATATTTTCAACAGTAAAAATAACAAAGAAACTGTGTGTGTGTGTGTGTGTGTGTGTGTGTGTGTGTGTGTGTGACTCATTTCATCACTTATCTCTATTATTGTTTAATCGGCGATGGACAGCTAAAGTTGACTCGGGAATATCAGTTCAGCGAAATATTCATGTGAATGCATTATTGCTTTATACAGATGACAAGGTAATGATACAGAAAACAAGACCGGTTAAAGCGGGCGATATTTACGTTCAATAGCATCATGCAAGACTATGGGCTACAGATTTCTGCTACAAAATCTAAAACGATGACGTTTCAGGGTAGGTATCCTATAAAAACTAAGACAGTCGGGAATAATCAGATTTTGGAACAGGTTAGTCATTTCAATTACCTGGGTTGTAATGTCTCATATGAAACTGATATTGATTGGGATAGTAAGCTAACAAAATTTAAACTCATCTGTGGAACGATTCATAGGTACCTCAACAATAAAACACGGAAGGATGCTCGAATGAAATTTTATAAAACTGTGGCTGTCCCCACATTCCTGTATGCTAGTGAGACATGGACTCTTGGGAAAAGGGACGTGCGTGCAGAGGATTCAGGCAGTCGAAGTGAAATTTCTAAGAGGGACGAAAGCAAGGTTCTCCTCTCTTGGATCGGAGAAGGAACGAGGATATTAGACGCGATTTAAACATCGTATCATTGCACCAGTAGATTAAAGACTACAGAAGAAGATGGTGTGAAAACTTGAATCGCATGCCTGATATCCGTCTACATGTGGCTGCTATAACGTGTCACCTACGTTATAACATCGGGAACCAGTGCATACTTACCTCTGATCAATTGCACGGGCTGCCACACTCGTAATCAACTTTTAATTACTAGATAAACCAGCAGTAGTTATAACTAAAGGAACTTTTACATGGGGGTCTGATGATTTATTCACTCACTGTTTTAGTGTAAAGTAACGACATCTTTTTATTAAATCATTACTACAACAGCTCTACATAAATATTCCCATATAAGGTTTTCTGAATAAAAGATTACAATTTATAACAGATTTTGGTAAAGAACTGGGGCCAAAACATATGGATTTATCAGTGCTAGCGTTATCCACGGATCCGGGACCTTAAACTTGTTTATGAGTTAAGCTCGCTTATTTATATTCTATAATACTATTTGGGGGGGGCCATTTGAAGAATGGACTTAATCTAAAAATTTGTATCAGTGAAGCTATACATATACATCAGCATTATTCGGTACTACAAATATTTTGAATTCTAAAACATACTACATCTTATAAAGTGGTTATCATTAAAGCCTTTCTATTTTTTTATTTCAACTGTCTTTAGTAATTCATTGGTTACAATTTTAATTAATCACGGAGAACAAGTCTCCGTGTCACCTGCCATATCCATCAGTTTACTCGTAGTCAGGGTCCTTGGTCCTTATGGTGTTCGTCAGCGGTTGATCTTAAGTGGAGTTAACTTTCCTGTTGAAGTTCCTGAAGTGGTTAGTTCATAATGAAGTAGCGTGGAAGTTCTCAGAAGTCTCGTAGTTAAACATCGTTAGTAGTATAAGTGCCGTAAATGTTCTTGTTTGTTGCAGAATCGCACGTCACATTATTGTTTATAAAAGTTCTCACTTTTGGTAGCTCGTACCATATTATTTAAAACAACATAGACATCTTACAAAATTAAACAAATGAGATGTCATCCCTTACACAGTTATTTATGCATTTCGGTTTTTAACATTTAGACTACTACCACATTAATTTGGCAATACTTTTGCTACACATTGTTGTAACAGTCTTCTAAATACAAATATTCTGTCTTTTTCTGAGACATGGTTCAAGCGCGCGTTTTCTACGCGAGCGCTTCATCTCGACTCCCTACTATGTAGGAAGGGTCAGTTAATCGCGCGGAGTTTACGCGTCGCAACAAAATAGTTCCACATTTATCCTCTATTTAAGGGGTTAAAGTTTTACCTTTTAATTATCCAAAGATATTCTTAATTACTGACTTCATTATAGTACACTACTGTGGTCTTGTTTATTTATTTATTTAATTTTAATTTTCAAGGATTTTTAGTTTGTTTAGGGGTCGGTATTCAAGTTAATTCCGGTTAGCGCATGTCTAGGCAGGGTTAATTAACAAGGGTTTCCCTATCTGTACACTCGCATTCCTTTTATTTTATTATTAAAACTCTTTATTAAATATTATTGTGATTTATGATAGCGATAAAATTTAGTTTAAATGTGCGATTTATTAAAATTTAAAATTTCTCAGCTTTTACATTACCTATTTATTAATTATTTTATTTTTAATTAATGAAATCGTCACACTGCCTTGGGTTATCGCCCTACTGGGAAGCGAGATGTCGGTAGACCGAGGAGGAGATGGGTTCCGGAACAGCTCTAAGGCCTAGTCCTTGGAGTGGTGGTGGTGATGATGATGATGATGATGATATATGTTTAATAAATAAATTAACACTTTTATCAACAAAGATATGTTTTTATTTTTTTTTATAACTATTTCTATCAGTTAATTTATTAAATGCGTATATGTATTTTTTCAGCAAAAATAACTTTGTTCTTTGGCACCAAGGAACGTGAAAGCTGACCAAGCAACTGAAACGTCGCAGGAACACCTGAGAAAAACGAGTGAAATGCAACGCGGGTGAAATCCGAAACAAATCACGCGCTCTCTCTCTTTTTTTCGTGTTGTTTGAGACTTATCCAGAAGGACAAATCTCAGGCTGATCTGGGGCAAACCTCCTTCAGCCAAATGGAAGGATGTGAGGAGACGCACGCGTGTTTACTCCCCCCCCCCCTCAGCCAGGAACAGCTACGCTACTGTTAATACTGTTAAGCCACTGAGAAGCATAAACAACTGAAGAATGAAATGTGTTTTTACTTCCATGTTAAGTAAGGAAATGGAAGTATGGTGATGGCGAAAAAATTGGGCTCGAGATAAGGGCTGATTCTGATTGTACTGCCCTTAAAACATGAAGAAAAGTCATTTTTCGAAAAGTGTCCGTGAATTAAACAGAATCAAATAATTTTTTGTATATGAGCCTGAATTGTAGAGGTATCAAGGTCTGTTGATTTTTGTGAAGATCTGTTAAGGGGAAGGGATAGATAGGGATTACTTGCAAGATAGTTTATGTTTTAACAAGAGTACAGTACTTAATTTTGATAAATAAAGTATCCTGAAAAGAGGTCATAATAATCCACTGTAGAAAGGTAAATGAAATATCTATGAATGAAAATGGTAGTTCAATGGCAAGGGGGTAATTTTTTGTATTGATGTTATAAATTTATTTGACTGAAAACTTAAAAAAAATTTCAATAAAATATTAACAATTGATATTGTTCCATGTAAAAAAATATCGTAACCACGAAAACCTAAACCAAATAATTTTTCGTTTTCAGAAATTCACAGATTACAAACGCTGGGCGGTATTCACCTTCTTTCGCGTTGATTAAATAATAGATAATTTAATCAAATCAATTCTTTATTTTTAAAATATTAACAACTATGTACAACTCGCATTTTGATTATCTTTCTCAGCGTGTTTATCAAAAGCATGTTGATATATTTAGTTTTGTTTTGAGTGTACATATTAAAAATAATTGAAATAAAACTTATAGTTTTACCTTATTTACTTTCCATCTTGCGACTTCGTTATATGTCATACACGACATGTTTCGGGAAACATGTTCCCATCTTCAGATTTAAAAACTTTTCGTTCTCACATGAAGAACTTGTCAACGTAAATAAAAACTTTTACTAACGTCATTAAAAACACACTACATTAATAACGTACCGCGCGAAGAATCAGTGCGCACTGTTCGGTTTCATAATCGCAACTGTTGATTTCTCATTCGTCTATAATCTGATAAAACATGTTGTAACGCAGTATCGTAGAAGCTGTTCGAGTTAAACGACAATTGATCGTTGAGCACTAGGTTTTTTTTGTGTTCTCGATGCTTTGTAGATTTCGAATTCTTCTAAAGCGCTCATAATTCGCCCTTTGTTGCAAATATGTAACGGTTTCAAATTTTTGGCGCAACTAGTGTATCTGTGGTTATTATTAATCAAATGTAACGCGAAGTTGGAGGTAGTATATCTAATGCTGCCCTTCGGTATGTGTTCACGAAATCTATCATTAAATTTTCTCCCTGTCTGGCCAATGTAAAACATGTCACAATCATCGCACACAATTTTATACACACCCGAGTTATTTTCAAGTTCTGAACGTTTATTATGTCTGAAGAAATTCCGCAAGTTATTCGTGGTTTTAAAAAATACATTAATGTTTAGTTTTTTAAATACGTTTTTTATAATGTGTGGAAGAAGATTAGTATATTCAGTCGCGATGAAAGCGTTCTCTGTATTATTAGATTTAATCACTTTATTTGCTTTGGATTTGTGTTTACGAATTAGTTTGTCTATAATTGTGTCTTTATATCCATTCCTTACGGCAATGAATTTGACAGTGTTTATCTCTTCCTTCAGGTCTTCTTGGCTTAGTGGGAATGACAATAATCTGTGTACGAAAGCATTGAAGGAAGCCAATTTTTGTGTGTATGGGTGATATGAATCTGCATGAATAACCATGTCTGTAGTTGTGGGTTTTCTGTATATCCCAAATTTAAAAGAATCGGTGCATTTCTTGATGCATACGTCCATAAAATTTAAGCTATTATATGTCTCTGTTTCCATAGTAAATTTATTTCGCACAAAATTTGATTACAATTGTGTTTTCGAGATTTTACTGAATAACACAAAAGAATATTGACCGTTGTTTTTTGTTTTAATCTTACTATTCAGAAGTAATTGTATTTTTTACTTTTTTCTGTTGTTCTTTTCGTTAAAAACAACTTATTTTCTTTGTTTTTAACCTTTCTCTCTTTCAATCATTGTGTGAACACATTAAATATGACATATTGTGTATCATATTTTTCCCAACCATGTTATTTCTTTAAACAGTAAGCTAAAAACCAAAAACCATTATTACTTAACCTCACAAATAAAAACAACACGTATTTTAGCTTTACACTAAGAAATAGAATAATTTACAATTAGCACACTTCTTTTTCACATCGTAGTATATCTATACAATCGCATATTCAAAACGTCGCGTCGCGGGTTTGTTCTGGGGAAAGTTCCGTAAAACCTGTATAACCACGTTCTTGTCAGAAACATGAACTTGCATAGTGTTTCTGCTTTAACTTGTCTACCTATTATAAAATAAAGGCGATTGTATTTGCCCAATGTAATTGAGCTAAGATAATTGAGCTAACTGGCCACATACCGTCACCAAATGAAGTGAACAGAACAGTGAAGTATCTCTCACTTTCGTCCGTTCCATCAGCACCTTGACACACTTCGTCTAACCGGCGTGACATATTCTCTGTTTATATTGTTTAGTTTCCATTCGTTCTGGTCAATAACTTGGAAAAACGTCGTCGACGCTTATTACATGTCGTGGAGACGACACCCAGCGGTGCTGCCCAACGAGCACAACATTATTTTATTTGGTACAGTATAGGTGGAAAAAAAGTGTAGTGATTTACCGGCTATTTGTCTTTTAAAACGCTCTTTCGTTACGCTCAGAATCAGACATTTATCCGAAAGTAGTGACTCATGATGTAGGCCTATTACCCAGTTCTTTACGATCTCAAATATTCAGAGTTTTTACATTTGACCAATTGATCTGGTCACGAAATTAGACATTTATTTATTTTTCTAAATAATATATTTTTTTACGAGGGTAGGTGAAAATCTCTATAGACACCTGGAACCCATAGTTCCTAGCAGCGCCGGATTTAGAGTGTGCGGGCTCCCTACTTTTCAGTCGTGACAAATTCTGGGGAGCAGATTTTTTTATAAGCTTAGGGAAAATATACCAAATTTAAGTCCGGGTAAAAAGTGTATAGAGCACAGAACTGTCCAAAAACACCCCCCTCCCACAACTGATGTAGTCAGGGCTGATCGAAGGCTCGAAGAATATTCATTTATTTTTGTTACAATAATTTAATTTTTTAATTTTTATGTGGTGCAGGCCCCTAGGCTTCAGCCTAGTCAGCCTACCCTTAAATCCGGCCCTGGTTCCTAGTAGTGTGGGACTCTAACCCACTAAAAACACCTCCGTTAATGCTACAACTGAGCAAGCTCATCCAGCAGTTTCTCCTTCATGTTTCCTTCACGGGTGATGGGGTGAAGCCCAGTGGCTAATCCCAAGATTATTCTGTCTTTCTCTCACGTAGAGTTCTGTGGATCTACACATATTAATTGCTTTCTATTGCGACACCAGATCATGTGGCTTCTGTCTTTTGAGTCGCCTCAGGACGTGTGGACCTTCTTCCACAACGTGTCGCATTATTGGGTTACCGTGGATCTGAATCCTCTGATCATGTTTCTCTGCATATTTTGTGTTTGTAAATAGCTGAGATTTTCCCAAATATTCATTTTTTGACCTTTTTGTATGTTTCTAATTAATTTTATATTTTCAATGTCTGGAAATTGGTGGTTATTATTAAGACGATTAATTAGATTTATAAATATTTGTTTTTTTTTTCTTTTCCTGGTCTACGTTAGTAATATTAAGTGTAATAGGTTTTTAAAACACAGTAAATCAAATTTCGAGCCCAACTTCGCGGCCCACTATCAAACGCCCACCTCGGGACCCAGCAGTGGGTCGCCCCCCCATAGGTTGAGAAACGCTGCTATAGAGGTATCATCAACGCGTAACGCAACAGTCAAGTTATTGTAAACTCAAGCTATTCAACCAGATAATAGATTAAACGGTATCTTGGCGTGCATGTAACCGCTGTTGCCGGCGGCAACAGTACGGGAAATAAGAAAAAATAATATTAATTATATTACAGAATAAATACTTTAGTTATTGAATAATTTGAAATCCGAACAATATTAGTAGGGAAACTTGAAGAAAAGCGTAGCATTGCTTTCGAACTGCTGGGCGCTTGCACCGTCTTGTGTTGCCGGCTCAGACATCGGCAATGTTTTACTGCGTACGGTCATTGACCTCGTACTAGTTGACACTGTACATACTGGGGAGGGGGGACACATTCGTCCACCCAATGTGTTGCCGCTGTATAAACCGGCCAAACGCTCAGTTAGCAGCTACGTTCGTTTTCGGAACTGACGTGCAGCAGACATTACGTACCTATTTGTGTTTTGTTCGTTTATTCATGAGTTTCTATGTTTGTCATTATTACTTTTAATTCGATTATTTGTGTCCTCATTTATTCTCTGTAAGTATAATGGAGTCACATCCCGTTGAACCGAGATCTCAGACTATCTTCTTCTACCAGCGAAAGATAGGAAATACTCTAAAAAGATATTTTAGCTTTAAAAAGATTTTGACTCTAAAAAGGGCACTTGGTACTAAGAAAAATTTGAATTTATTTTTAGGTTAAGTTTTAGGCCTATCACAACCGGCAACAGCTGTTATGTGCCCACGCCACGCCACTGGTGTAATAGGTTTTTAAGACACTGTAAATAAATTTTCGAGCCCAACTTCGCGACCCACATCGGGACCAGCAGTGGGTCCCCCCCCCCATAGGTTGAGAAACGCTGTTTATAGAAGGCGTGACGCAACAGTCAAATTATTGTAAACTCAAGCTATTCAACCGGATAATAGACTAAATATAAATTCGATAAGTTGACGAGACTCGCACGCGTTAAGTCGCATTGAATATGAAGAGTAAAATAGTACCACGCATGGAAGCCGACCACTTTCTCCAGATCCATATGTACACATACACTGACTGTATCATCGCTCACACACACACTCACCATTTAGCTTTGGTGAATTTTAAGGAAAACGGCGACGTTTTTAGAAAGTAATAACAGAGGTAAACGAGAGAGTAGCGTAGTGTCGTGTGCTCCCCATTGTTGTGTGTGTCGGTTACGCTACTCCGCTGTCGCGTCGACGCATCAACCGTGTACTGCCCATTTATTGCATGTTAAATTATAAAATAACTGACTGACTGGCTGAGAAACTGATAGGTTTCTGCACATAAATTAGTTTGACAGATGGGATATGTGAATTCTCCGATCCAACCCCCAACCTGGAGGACCAGAAACTTTGAATTCGGGATGCTTTTCCACTAGAGAGTGGCTTTCACCTCAGCTGACGGGCTCTCTCCGCCCGGTCGCAGTAGGCTAACTGACTCACTCCATGTGTGCAGCCGTTGGGCTACTATAGCCTCCTCCACCTCCACACTAGATGCACATCCTGCCAGGCCAGGACCCAGGATACCCCCCAGACTGCTCTGACAGAACCTCCATCTCTCCTTTCCTTACTGATCCACTCCGCCGAAGGGATTGGTTACCACAACCTTGGAGTGAATTGCACGGCGTAACAGGGCCCACCGACGTGTAGGTAATAGTGGAGTTTGAGTTGGGGTGGAGAGGCTGATGCATTTCTCTTCTATGAAAGCGTATGTTCGCGTCACGCCCCCTCCATATCCTTGGGACCCGGAACTGGAGAGCAGCTGCACTTGACCGGGACAACTGGTGGAGGGTGTTAATGGAGGCCTTGACTTAGTAATGGGTTGTCGCGCCGCTGAAGAAGAAGAAGCGAAATTATAAAATAGAAGGCGACGTTTCGAGCACTACCTATCTGCGATCTCCTTCAGGATATAGAGACGCGCGCGTCTCATACACTCTCTCTCTTCTCTCTCTCTCTCTCTCTCTCTCTCTCTCTCTCTCTCTCTCTCTCTCTCTCTCTCTCTCTCTCTCTCTCTCTCTCTCACACACACACACACACACACACACACACACACACACACATGGCCGGATTAGGGCTATAGGAGCCCGTGTATGAAATTTTCTTGTTTTGCACAATACTTTACTTTATTTAGACGATCATTTAATAAATATAATAAACAATAGTGTAGAAATAATATTTCGACACTCGACAAGAACCAAATAAGCTTATCTTTTCTACTTTCATTTTCTATTTAGTATTTCTAAGCACTTTAAAATCTGAATTATTGAGTTTAAAAGTGACGTATATTTTTCTGGAGCCTTCTCCAAAAACCATCATACAACAATTGTGACAGCTTATAACTGGGGAAAAGTTTTGAGCATTAAACTTTACTACTTTGGCTTTTACCATAACCTTATGTGCCTAAGCATGTCCCCAAGTTTCATTTAAATCAGTGATCCGCACCTCAGGTATTCTCCTCGTCAGTGCGGTTTTTAACATGTCGTTTGCTCGGAAAATTTCATCTATTCTTTCGAATATGAGAATTTTTAAATGGTCGGTCATGGGGACCCCCGACAGGCGGGGACCGGGGCTTTAGCCTCCCTTAATCCGGCACCGTATAGGTGTGTGGGTAAACCTGCCAAGAGATGGGTGGAGGGTTTTTGAAAGCGGAACAGGCGGCACCTTGCCTATGCCGTGGTTTGAAGACGACGATGATGGTGATGATAGTACATCCTTTGTTTATTTGTCCCTCTAGGAGTGGTTTAACTGGTTTAACCCCAAAACCGTCTGGCTGCGCCGCTGTGTAACTCGATAACGACAAAGTGCGTAAGGCGGTAATGGTTTGTCTGCCATCAATAGACCCACACGGAAGCCCAACGAGTTCTCAGCTAACAAATTCTATGCTGTCATTAGAGGTGTGCTAAACTAGTATTTGAAAATAACAGGTACGAACGAAATTGTTCCAAAAAAATAACACGTACAAATACCTTTTATTATATACCTATTATACATATACCTTTGTTATATAATTTATTACAAGAAATAAATTGAAATTGGAAGTATCAACAGTGTTACTTTACACTGTAACTGTATTAAGCTTTTAATGTTTAAAAGAAAATAAGAAACAAGAGAATTTATAGGCCTATCTCCCTTTGGGAATACTAAGTTTTCACTAGGAGTAAACAAACTGACATAGATTTAATATTAAATTATTGATTCCATTTTGGTTAGACAAATCAGTTGCGAAACTCAGGCAATGAAATTTAGAGTGCTCGTAATAGCACAACAAATAATATTAAAAAAAAATTACGTGAGATAATTAATTTTACGTGAGATAAGTTTAGTTTATTTTATATTATTTTGAATATTCATCATTATTTTAAATTTTGCATTCAGTTTATATTTAGTTCAGTTAATTTTATAATTTTATATTTTACATTCAGATTATATTTAGTTTAGTTAATTTTATCTTTTGCATTCATGTATGTATTTAGTATTTAAAGACATCTGACCTTCCCTTGTCTCTTGCACCCCCCTCACCATCACAACACAGATGTTCCAGATACGCCCTAAACAGATATTCACTACCTACACTCCACTCACATCCTGTGTATAGTAATTTTCATTCATTCGCCTCTTTGACAATGGCTTAGGTAGTCGAAACAGCTGTCAGAGTTAATTAACAAATTTGTGAAACTTACCAAGTGTTTTTATATATTTTACAAAACCTTTGTATTAATACTTGTTTCACCAAGTGCCCAACGAGTCATCAATTAATATCGTGATTACGTGAGATGTGCAGTGAAGTTAAAATCACCTCCGAAATCACATTAACAAAAAGTACTATATTCCCTATCAGCCACTCTGTAAGTTCTAACACAATATAATTCGCTTTTCCAGAATAATACCCAGTTGGTGAGTGGTATACTATATAATTTGTTATTATAATCTGCATAACACACGAGAATAAGTGTAACATTGTATGAATTTTTTTCATTTATTAAAAACAGCTTCGTCTCATCTACATAGAGATATTCTTTATTTTGCTTCGCTTCGTACTTGTATGGCAATCGGCACATGCCCAGAATGAAGTATTCAGCACCAAAAAGTGGCTTCGTAATCGTGTACTCGTAATACTCGTTTATTTCTTTATTCGTTAGTTGCGTGAGGGGGAGGATCCGCGACTCGGAACCGTGAGGCCGCGAGTAATCGGAAAGAGTATTTCAACTTTTCAGTCACTGTTGTACCCGTTCCACAAAAATATCGTTCCAAAATACCTGTTATATAGGTATATCGGCCCACCTCTAGACGCTACTTTCGTGTTTCGTCTCAACACAAGTGAAGTACGCTGACATATGCTTCACAAACCTGGACAATGACAAAAAATAGCGAGAGACTTCTAGGTTGCTGTGAAAGACGGATTCTAAGAACAATATTTAGAAGAGTACAAGAAAATGGAATGTGGCGCAGGCGCTATAATTATAAACTACACCTTCATAAAGAGCCGGACATTGTCAGGATAATCAAAATATACAGGCTAAGGTGGGTTGGACACATAGAGAGAATGGAGAAAGGACAGTCTGCGAAACATACTTTCTACCAGAAACTAATGGGTAGTAGAAAAAAAGAGGAAGACCCCGAAGTAGCTTCATAGACCAGATAGAGGAGGACCTCGGAAAGCTGAACATAAGAAACTAGAAAGCCAGGGCATGCAATAGGGAGGAATGGAATCGACTCTTGGAGCAGGCCAAGACCCACCAAGGGTTGTAGAGTCACGGCTGATGACGATTATGAGGAGTGGTTTAACCCCAAAAGGAATGGGGGGGAAATTGAAGGAGGCCAGGGCCCAACAAGGGCTGTAGTGCCATAGTAGTTTTAACACCAAACCCTCTGGCTGCGCCGCTGTGTAACTCGATAAAGACAAAGTGCATAAGGCGGTGATGGTCCCTACGAATGCATGTGTAGGATGTCAGTAGTAGACCCACGCGATACCCCAACGAGTTCTCAGCTAACACAGATTTAATGCCGTCACTTTCGTCTTTCGTCTCAACTCAAGTGAAAGTACGCAATTAATGGGCGCGGGCGCACGCCTACGCACAGTGCTTATCCCAGAGGAAGACTTCGATGACGTAATCTGTCAACCGTGTCTACGTTATTGTCATTATTATTGTTGTTGTTGTTGTTGTTGTTGATAATAATAATGCATTGATCGGATGACCAAATAACTGTAGGTAAAAGTGAAAACGCGTACGAAGATCTACTTATTCATTGAATACAATCTGCTACAATTACTACTCTCATGAAAAGCGTTTCAAATCCAGGATATTAAGCAAACCTAAGGAACAGAAGGATAGATGGTAACTATGACGAGCGTTGCTAAGATTATAACGATTTTAGTGTAGCTAACCTCACCACATGGGTAAATTCTAGCGGTATGATTGAAGAGGCTGTAACAAAAAAAATTGGGTACGAAGTTTTATATACATAATTATATTACATATTGTTACGACATCACAGAACAATCCAGTGGAATACGGCTAAATGTTGCGGCGTACGTGATTTCAACATGTGCTCGCGAGACTTTTCTGGAAGCCGCCAGCCGCGCGGACTGTATCAAGGCCGCAATTAATTACGTCGTAGTGCAGAGCTAACGCGCAGTATAGAATAATCTAGTATTTCTTGGGGGGGGGGTATAAATACCAGTACTCAACGACGTTCAGTTTCAGTTATAGTTGTGATATATTACAGTGCGGTTCGAGTTATTGTCGGGCGATACTGTGTGCGTTCAAGTGGTTATTAGTTGAAGTGTTGTGTTTTACAATCGGGCGGTATATTGTAAAACAATTGTGTTTTAATATTAGTTGACATTTTATTGCGTGTGAACAATTTTTTATTTGATTTGTTGTAAGAGACTGTGTTGTTAATTACGAACTGTTTAACTGTGAAATTTAAAGCTGGTGCTTAGTGACTTAATTGGTGTCTTGTATATTGTTTTCCACTGTACCTACGATGATCAAGTAGACCGTCGTAACAATATATATTACAATATATTACATAATTAATCTACTGCGGGAAGTGAATGCGACAGGTCAAAGTAAGACGAGTCTGGGAGTTTCTCTTTTTATTACAGTGCGAACTTGCCTTGCACTAATAGATAGAGCAGAGGTTGAAGTCAGTCGGACTAAATGACACTGCACGCATAACTTAACTACAATCTGGGCTTTGCGCGTGTTTCCTACTCATGGCACTTTTAAATCAGTACTCACGGGTAACAGTAATATTTATGCTGATGGCATAGCTACTATCAGCAGAATAAAAGCGTTGCTACAGGAAAATCTACTAATACTAGATAGTGAAGCGCATAAAAAAAGTTTAAGAACAAAAAACGAAGCCAATATCAAATACATGGAACTTCAACGGAACGTCGCACACAACCAGACATATCAATCAGTTGGTAACAGTGGAGCAACCAGGGGGGGGTTAGAACCCCCCGAAAATCTGGAAAAAATTTTGTAATCAACGTATGTACATACAGTAAGAACATAATAAATAAAGTATCTTCTTTATATGTTAATTAATATATTCTTACAAAGTAACATTTTTACTATTACTAAATGATAAATTAAAATTCAGCATAGGTAAGTTTACCAGACGTGAATAAATTGTTCTTTTGCCAACGGCGCATGATATGTAATTGTGTTCGTACTTTTAAAAAAAACACCCGTTTTCATCAAAAGCGTAACGTTTAGTTTATTGCTATCTATCCGGTTTTGGAGAGTGAACTTGATCAATCTGGGTGGCCTGTCAATTTCAGTGCAAAGGAAAGTCATACATAGTTAGAGTCGGAAAATAATGTATAACGTGTACAAGTTTATTAAATCGGAAGATAAGGGAATATCAGAAAGAAAGTTGCAGGAAAGGGTAGCTCAGGCGTGCGGTGTGCCTAAGTAGTGTTTTTAGAATTATTAAAGAAGCATCCGCGTATACGGCTGACATAAAATCTTTCAGTACTTCCCATAAAAAATGCTCAACAAAGGAAATAAAAACCTATTTAGACGATTTTGACAAGTGTACTATTCGATTAATTATTTACGAATATCAATTCATAGAAGGGGAAACACCAACATTCAAAGTAATTTAAACAATTTTTAAGAGATAAATTAATTATAATGGTAATGCATCTAGTCTGAGCCAAATTATTCGTCAAATGAGATTTCGATGAAAATGTGCCAAAAGCAATAGGAAACTTTTAATAGAATAACTCATTAGAAAGTTAAGAGAAAATATATAAGAAAATTACGGGAATTCAGAGAAGAACGGCGGCCTATAGTTTACATAGACGAAACTGAATTCAACGTCAGTTAAAAAAAAACGTGGATAGACGCCATTCTTCTCTGAATTGGCGTAATTTTCTTAACTCTCTATTGTGTTATTCTATTAAAAGTTTCCTATTTCTTTTAGTAAGTTTTCATCGACAAATGTGCCTGAAAATTTCACTGAATAAATAAATCCACCTGCAACATCATTAACAAAAAGACAAACACGATTAACTGGTTAGTGAATAATGTGATTTCTTTAGTACATTTATCTTAACCTGAGTTCTATTCACTAATTAAACAAAGTAAACCAACATACAGAACTCTTATAATAACCACTGTTTTGGCAAACCATGGACATTACATTTTACAACTTCCACTTACATCATCCTGACTTCCTGATCTTAATCCTATAACTGATTTAGGCAATCATGAAGAAGCGTGCTAAAAAAACGTGCACTTTCCATAGACAGTGTTAGAAACTTAGCAAAAAAGGAATTTGAGTGTATTTCTTTCATAGATTGCACATCAAGGCGTGACCATGTCATCAAAATTAAAAAGATTATGTGAGATCAGACCAAAGAGTGTATAATGTAACAGTTCGTTTCAAAATTAATAAATAATGGGGTGGCAGCAGTGAAGACGATTTGAGGTTATAATAACAGTGAAGGAAACATTAGTGGGATGGAAGAATTGAGCTAAATATTTGTAATTGGTTGTAATTAAATTCTATATTACTCAAACAGTTTTGGTACAATTTTTTCATTAATATTGTCTCTCCTGTTCTTTATGGACAGTTTACATCGGATCTAGATTCTTTTCCTGCTGTAAAGCCATCACTTCGTCAGAGGCTCATTTTTACGGATATTACTACGTTTTATCCTGAATCGTAACATGTACACAAACTGTTATGTACTTCAAAATATACAATGTTTGTTAATGTCTATGCTCGACTAGAAGATCTGGAGAAAGACTGCAATAGACACAACATGCCACATCACTGTTTACAAAATAATTATTGCAGTAGGTTTACTAAATGTTAAACATTTTCTAACTCGGTGAAATCTTTGTATGGTACCTCTGTTGTATCTATTGCTTGTTTTGTCTTACAAAACGTCCATATGTACTATTAAGTAGTGTCAAAACCTCCGTACGTAGACTCGTCATTCAGGGAGAAGGCTAATATTTTCAAAAGGCCTTTTTCTACTCACGTGTATAACATTCTTCCCGCCTTATCCCCACTACAAAGTGCGCAACTGCTTTATGTCCGATTATTTTAACTATATTATTGTATTATTATTTCAATAAAGTCGGCGTCTACTGATTACGTAATTTAAATTATTCAATAAGCATATGCAAATTAATAACCCAGTGCTTAACACGATTTTTAACTCATAATTCTTACAAACATTGTGTGTGTGATTCTTACACGTGCAGTATGCCTTTGCAGCATTATAGGTGGAACGTACATGAGTGAAATTCTATGAAGTAACGTTAATTTTTACCTGTTCATGCGACATTGGCTCCTTATAAGTTGCGTGTTGTCGTTTCTCCAGGAAAAAGCCCTCCTTGTAAAGAAAAGAATGAGAAAAACCAAAATTGTACACCTTGTTTATAAATTTTCAAACCCCCCCCCCGAAAAAAAATCCTGAGTGCGCCACTGGTTGGTAATTAAACTCGTACATTTGAACGTGTCCAACAATTTTCTTATTTAGGTTTACAAATTACTCAGAACAACTCTTGCAGAAATGAAATATAAAGTCCCGCATCGTACGTGGCAACGGGTGTTATTACTCCCATGAAAAGCTTTTCAAATGTTAAGCAGACAACTTAAGCTGACTATGTACAAACGTCTTATACGACCGGTAGTAACATACCGATGCGAAGCCTAGACATTCACCAGCACAGAAGAGCAACATCTAAGAATAATTTAACGAAAATTCTCGCCAAAAATCATTTGATCTCTGCAAACTGAAGATGGATACTGGAGGATTTGAATGAACCATGAACAGGACCAACTGATTCTGGTTGCCGACATAATCCGATTTATTAAGAGTAGGAGGCTTGAGTGGCTGGGCCACGTGCCAGAAGAATGGCTAACAGAATTGCAGACTGGAGACCGGTAGGAAGAAGAATCACAGGCAGAGGCAGAGAGATGGTTGGATGACGTGGAGGATGATTTGAGATGTATGAACAGATTTGAGGAAAAGGAGAAAGAAGACAATCTGCTAGAAATACAATTTTCAAATCTCTTTAACTGAAACAAAAAATAATCGATTTGCTAAGTAAGAACGAAAATTGTAATTGGTAATAACGTTTTGGAATAGGTATTATATTTTAATTATTTGGGTTGTGATATCTCATGTAGGACGGGCCAACACAGGAGAAAAAGAATGAATTGATAATGTGTTTTCCTTGAAACAGCTTTGTGAGGAATGGTTGTGTATTCAACACTTTTTATAAAGCGTATGGTAGCGAACATCTTCCGGTAGACCTGGGAACAGCTGAGAGTACGGAGCGGAACAGGCCGTAACAGTAGGCAATATTCCAGGAAAGCAAGCAGAAGAAATAGGAGGAGTAGGAGCAGGAAGAAGAAGAAGAAGAAGAAGAAGAAGAAGAAGAAGAAGAGTTTGGCTTGAGTAAATATAAAAGTAAAGGTAAACTGTATCTAGCCCTATTGGTTTAATTTAAATATAAATTCAGAATCGATGTTCTGAAATTTTTGTTCACCGATTTAAAAAATTAACACATGTCATTGAAATTTGTACTCAACTTTAACATGAATGCGATCCTTGTCATTTCTTCTCTCAGGCCTATCGTTCTATATCAGGTATGTACCTGATCACCTTCAACTTCTTGATACAAGACTGGCTGGAAACGCTGATAAAGATATGCTACAGGCCAGTAGAGTGGCGTCCATGTAACCGCTGTTGCCGGCGGCAGCAATACTGGAAATAAGAGAAAATAATATTAATTATATCACAGAATAAATACTTTAGTTATTGAATAATTTGAAATCCGAACAATATTAGTGGGGGAACTTGAAGAAAAGCGTAGCATTGCTTTCGAACTGCTGGGCGCTTGCACCGTCTTGTGTTGCCGGCTCAGACATCGGCAACGTTTGACTGTTTACGGTCATTGACCTCGTAGTAGTTGTTACTGTATAAACTGTGGAGGGGGGAATATTCGTCCACCCAATGTGTTGCCTCTGTATAAACCGGCAAAACGCTCAGTTAGCAGCACCGATCGATGGTTAGCAGCTATGTTCGTTTTCGGAACTGGCGTACAGCAGATACTATGTACCGGTACCTATTTGTGTGTCGTTCGTTTAGTCATGCGTTTCTCTGTATGTCTTTATTATTTTTAACTCGATATTATTTGTGTCCTGATTTATTCTGTGTAAGTATAATGAGAGTCAGATCCAGTTGATCCGGGATCCTCTTCTTCTTCCAGCGAATGATAGAAAATGCTCTAAAAAACACTTGGTACTAGAAAAAATTCGAATTAATTTTTAGGTTAAGTTTTAGGCCTATCACAACCGGCAACAGGTGTTATGTACCCACGCCACGCTACTGATCAAGTATGTACCTGATCACCATCAACTTGATACAAGACTGTCTGGAAACGCTGACAAAGATGTGCTACAGAGACTATAGTTACGGCTCGCTCTACTTTTTAATATTTAAAAAAATGCATGGTGTAGTGAAGAGCGACGAGATTGGAGGTTGTTGCAGTTATTCGGCATCCCCACCGCGTATGTCGTTGTTATTATTAACCCAAACAATGATGCGTCCGTAACGTATCGTATCGGGTTGGTAGTGTAATCTTCCGAGGGTTGTTTTGTTGTTGTTCGACATCACGCCCCCCACCCTTTCTTTACGAAACTAATTCAGTACTCAGCCGGTCGACCTTTTTTGCTCAGTCAGCTACTGGGGTTCAACCTTGCGATTGGGTGAGCAGAGTCAGGATTCCAATTTTCTTCAAATCTGCTCTTTGTGCTGGGACTTTCAGCATCGGCTTGGTCGAAGAGTAGCCTACCGGCAGTTTTTTATTTTCTCCAGGAAGCTATCGTTCGCTGATGAAACCTGCACGTACTTAAAGAGACGGAGGCTGACACCTCGTGACGGTACCCAAGAAATACGTCTCTACGACAGACCTCCGCACGACATCGTCGGCGACATCATGCTTCCAGAGGACACGCCCCTTTTGTTCTTTCAAGTAAACTAATTAATTATTAATTAAAGCACTTCTTCTTCTTCTTCTTCTTCTTCTTCTTCTTCTTCTTCTTCTTCTTCTTCTTCTCCTTCTCCTTCTCCTTCTCCTTCTCCTTCTCCTTCTCCTTCTCCTGCTCCTGCTCCTGCTCCTGCTCCTGCTCCTGCTCCTGCTCCTCCTCCTCCTCCTCCTCCTCCTCCTTCTTCTCCTTTTCCTCTTCCTTCTTCTTCTTTATCCAAGAAGATCGATCGATTGCTCTTGAACTTTGAGCTGAAAAATTACAAGTAACTGTTGGCACAGTGCATAACATTATCAGCCAAAAGCTCAAGTACTGTAAAACAAGCGCTCGTCCACGCACAGCTCAGTTAACACGTGAAACCATTAATAAATTTGCTTGGGAGACTCTACCTAACGCTCTCTACAGTCCAGACTTGGCTTCATTAGATTTCCGCTCAGGGAGGCGTTGCGTGGTACGAAGTTTTATGACAACGGCGAGGTCGAAGGAAATGTCCTAAAATGGCTCCGACATCAGCATAAAGATTTCCTTGCAGCAGCGATAAAACAGTTGTTGCAGTTATTCGGCACCCCACCGCGTATGTCGTTGTTATCATTAAGCCAAACAATGATGCGTCCGTGACGTTCGTATCGGGTTGGTAGTGCAATCTTCCGAGGGTTTTTTTGTTGTTCGACGTCACGCCCCCCACCCTTTCTTTACGAAACTAATTCAGTACTCAGCCGGTCGACCTTTTTTGCTCAGTCAGCTACTGGCGTTCAACCTTGCGATTGGGTGAGCAGAGTCAGGAAACCAATTTTCTTCAAATCTGCTCTTTGTGCTGGGACTTTCAGCATCGGCTTGGTCGAAGAGTAGCCTACCGGCAGTTTTTTATTTTCTCCAGGAAGCTATCGTTCGCTGATGAAACCTGCGCGTACTTAAAGAGACGGAGGCTGACACTTCGTGACGGTACCCAAGAAATACGTCTCTACGACAGACCTCCGCACGACATCGTCGGCGACATCATGCTTCCAGAGGACACGCCCCTTTTGTTCTTTCAAGTAAACTAATTAATTATTAATTAAAGCACATCTGGAACTCCAAGTTTGTAACAATCCAGACAGAAAAGATAATGAACCAAGTTTATTCGTCTATGTGACACAAAAAACTTTTGTTATAATTAATGAGCTCACGGTAGCATATATGTAATAGCTATTGACATTTTGTAAACTGACATTGATTGATGCACCGATATTAAATTTAGTCCGCTGGCTGGCTTAATTTTTTACACTTAAAGAGGCAAACCTTTATTCTACTAAAATAAATCAATGCTGATTCTGCTCACTAAAGCTTGGTACTAATCATTTTCTATTATGCCTTATTTACTGCATTCAATGTAATATTACAGTTATTGGTGTCGAAGTGTTTGGGCCCAGCAGCTCATCATACAATTTAATACACATAGCACGTAACAAGGTCAAGAGGTATGAAGAGGTCATGGCGGCGGCACTTTATAACGTGGAGGGATAACCGTCCAATTACCGTGAACTGGAGTCATGAGAGAAATCGCAGTGGAATTATTGAGGAGGCAGTGGAGTTGATGATACGAAAAGTGACAACATTTTTAGAAGCGTGGGTAAGACGTGCAGTAATTTATTGCAAAGCCCGCAACAGAATGTTTTGTCTACAATCGATAAAACACGTTTTGGCGTCTTTCCCAGTTTCGATAACTGTTTGTCATTTGCTAACGAATTGATTTTGGTTGTGAACCGTATCTTTCCAAACTGGCAACTAATATTTTTCTCGTTCCCTTGAAAACTTGCTAAATTATTCACAGATAAAGAATTTAAATATTTCTCTTTTGCACAAGCTGCTGCGCGCGTACGAACAAAAGTTTCCAAAAATTATAGCTAACTTTCTTTTCAATCGAGACCGGACGCTTTCATTATAGGGGGAGGTCTCGTTCCCATGGCGATATAACCTTCACTCCGCTCTACATAACTCAATGTTTTCATTTGATATTACAAAATTACTTTCACTTACGAATACTGCCGAATCATTATTTACTGCCAAAATGAGCTGACCGTTTTTTTTTTTTATACGCTCAGTAAAAATTCTTTCTAATACACGTGTCAATGCTTACAATACATGCGCACGTGGATACTGACTTCATTGTATGCACTTGTAGCCTCCTTGTGCTGTGCTGTGCACCTTAATCAGATGAAAAGCTGTATTTTTTATTCCAGAATGACTCTCTATTCTGAGGTTTTCATTGCAGCCAAATATTATACGCATGCATCACAAAAGTATAGTATAATCTAATGGATGTACGGTGAACTCATTTTAGTATTTGGAGAGTACGGTTACATGGAACGGAAGTTGTACGGAGGACTTTAGAAGTAAGATATATGTGGGTAAAGCGGCCCACACACTCTCAGTTTTACTGCGCAGTTAACTCCCCTAAATAACTGGGTAAAACACTGCACAATGAACTGAACTGAACTGAACTGAAAGTGCAGCGGCACGTCAATTTTTCCTCATTTTCTTCAGTCCGTCGGATCGGGTCAGTTGAAGCTCCAGATTGTTACGAATCATTCACTTTCTTTAGCTCTTTTCGAAAAGCAGATCGGAGGTTATTAATTTTGTTCAAAAGACTGTCACGCGTCGCGTCAGGCTCAATAACGTTCAATTTTTCAATCAATACATCGTATGCAGCAATTTTTTTCGCACGGTTAGAATATGAGGGGATTTTCAATATCCCACAGATCGGGAAGCGATCGATAGGCTTCAATGAATGTGAGGAGGGCTTCTTTATTCTATGAGGCCATGGTGATAGCTGAGTGTCAACTGAGCGAACTGTACGTTTAACTGAGTGAACTGTGCAGTTTATCGTTGCAAATGAGGGTCCAGTAGCACAGGCCTGAAAACTGCGTAAACGCCTCCCTATACTGCGCAGTTCACTCAGTTGAAACCTATCGTGGACAGTCTTACTAGAGAAGAATGGCAGAGTTTAACATTGTATTAAAAAAACTTTAACTTTAAACATAGTCGATGGATGCGAATGAAAATATAAGATAAATAATGGATGAATGGATGTCAGATAAAATAAGAAAGGTGTTCAAAAGAATTAACGAGGTAAAACGCTTCTCCTCCTCCTCCTCCTCCTCCTCCTCCTCCTCCTCCTCCTCCTCTTCCTTCTTCTTCTTCTTCTTCTTCTTCGTCTTATTATTATTATTATTATTATTCTCTAGCGATGCGAAGGTTTCAGTTATTCAATAGTTCTTCTACCACAAACGAAAACTTTAAGGTAGAAGAATTTGAGAAAATTTCTTCTTTGCCACGTCTTTGCACCCGTGGCATGATAGCATCAGGAACGTGCCCAGTGGCTGCCAGAAGACATACTTAGGCTGGTTCAGTCGACAGGTGGTGACTTCCTAAGACTGGTAAGGCTAACCGCCAACGTGTTAACGCAGAAGGCGAGGAGAAAGAAACCTTGATTGGCTTGTGTGACACTGCTACTGGAACGAATTCAGACAACAGATGTTGCCCGTCTCAAGCCCAGCCAGTGGACGCCTTGCCGTGTGTGAAGATGATGATGATGATGTTAATGAAGTCCAATGTGAAGGAGGAGGAGGAGGAGGAGGAGGAGGAGAAGCAGAAGAAGAAGAAGAAAAAGAAGAAGAAGAAGAAGTATTTGGCGTTTCATCTCGATCGTGGTGTTACGAATATTCGTAAATATTGAAAGCGAATGGTGTAGTAGGCTTACAGTATTACTACACAGGCTATTTGGTGTGGTCGTATTGACGCCCATCGTACAATTGCGTCACCGCGGGACTAACACCGCAATGCACTTTCTGCGGGCCGCGGCATTGTACTGCTTTCACTTGTGAATGTCAAGTGCGCGCTAACCTGAAAGCGAGAGCACTCGCTACCAATTAGTTGTACGTAGTCTGCCAAATCTGTGTCAGCACCAGGAGAACCCGTTTGTTTTGGTATTGTCCAACCTACCGAAGGATGTTCTTTGTCGCTCGCTGACCTTGTGTCATACAGGGGGACGATAAAGGGCATTTTAGACGAAAAGGTTGGAGTTAGCATTGGAAATTGGGGAAAATAGATTAACTGCAGTTGTAGAAAAACCAGAGCTCGGTGGACATGTTATATGTTCGTGATACTTTCCGTGGCGTAGCTAGGTTTTTTTTTGAGTTTTGTACTGATTAATAAAAACTTTTTTTATTATGGCGTATCTTAATTTTAGAGTTACCCTCGGAGTCAAAGATTGTCAATACAGTATTAGTGTCTTTTCAATGAGAAAATATTATAATGTGTTATAACGATACCAAGTATTTAAACAGTTATAACGATACAAGGTGTAAACAGTTATAACGATACCAGGTGTTTAAACGTATATAACGATACCAGGTGTAACTATAATAAGAGTAGTAAATTTATGAGTAGTTAAAATTTCATGTTTATTGTTTAAAAGGCATTATAAATAACAAAACATTGTTAATAATCTCAGATGTCACTCATTATTAAGTGTTTATCTCTTAAGCTATATGGTGTTACACACATTTAAAACACTCTTACATCTAGACATGTTAATAATCTTAATCTAGACATTTATTCAAATTGATTTAATAAAAGAAATAAAATTTAAATGTAATTAAGTTTTATTTTAATTGAATTCATTTAAATCACATCTGACCTCAGCTTACACAGTCTGAACCAATGTTTTAAAAAAAAAAAAATTACAATTATATTAATTACTCTTAGACTGGCATTTGTTTCGTATTCAAAACTTAAATTATTCTTTTCTACAAAATGCAAATATCAAATCATTTCAATTATTTTTCTTTGATAAAAAAAATACTATCTCAATATTAAACTCTTTTTTTTCTATATTTACCTATATGCGATCGCTTATTCTTACGACTGAAACATTTACATAAGACTCTATTACATTATTTACCTAATTATAAACTTTTTTATTTTAATTCATTTTCTCTTTATATAGTCTTTATGAGCTCTTTAAAAAAAATCATTTATAAATGCATTATGCATGTCACCTAGAGTTTTGATGACCTTACGACTTATTGACGGGGTCCAGCGTTGTCCAGAGTTGGGTTACCGTTACTCCTGGCTTGGCGTGGTCCTGGATATGTCCAGAGTCCAGCGTCGATCTCCAGCAGTGTGTGGTCCGACCCAGAGAATTAATATCGGCTGCGAGGTGGACCTCGTTCGGCTGTTAGGCGTCTAAAAAGCATCTCCTGACGTCCAGCATCTCGCGTCGCTCTTTGTAGCTTCTCTGTAGATACTCTTGCTGACTTAAACGGTCCCGGTACTCTACGTTTTCCGTACTAGTGTAAACATAATTACTGAAAACGTCTTTATTCGTTCGTAGATGAGACGTATAACAAAATAAAACTGTTCTGCCGACGGACAGCGTGTCCGACTCCAACTGTGTCTTGAAATGAAGCGAAGGGCTTCCAGTCGAACCCTTAATTTATACCCTCTCGAGATTCTGCACCTGTTGGTTCCGAAACTGTCCTGTCGAGACCTGCAGATCACATGATAGACCCCACTCCCGAACCTTTTCATATATTTGCAATTTTTTGCAAATGGCAATGTTTTGTACGGAATTGAGATAGCACAAATCATAGATAATTTGATTAAGCACTCACTGTATTAATTTGAGCGTCTTAGTGTAATTTGCGTATTTTTGGCACACTTATTTCGCACTGACTTCGCGTAGTGTGTCCTACTAACGTCATTTTCCTACTGTGGATAACTATAAAATTTACACACACTTTGGTGCCTTTTGTTTGTTTATACACTAATTAGTTTTCACACAGTGAATTAAAATAATTATTTTAGTAATTACTTGGGGAGGGTTGCTGGGATTCCTGTCTGTACATGGATCACTAACACACACAAGATACACGCGTAACACACATACAATCGAGCAGGTGTTCCTTGCCTGTTGGAACAGGTTAATTTCTCCCCTAGTATAACAATAACATTTTTACAATCCCAGACATGTCCACCCCAAACTTATAATAATTTTACAAATTTTACATTTATTTAAATCAATGCTCAATACAGTATATGGCTGTATCGTTGCAGTGTATTATAGGAAAGATTTTTAGTAGGCCTATATGGAGAAAATATACACACAAAAATTAAATTGCATTATTTCCCATATAAAATACACAGGATATAGTACATTGGCTTATGAACTAAAAAAGACCTAATTTCTAAAATTTATTTTTAGACTTAGAATGTAGTAAGCACCATTTGTAGATATAAGTAACATTCTAATGTATCTTTTATCAATTTATCATTTGGTTTTTACATTGACAATTTTTTTTAGGTTTTTATTTTTTCCCATTTAATTTGCATAGGAAATCAACTGAACATCATTCCCCCGCGGGTGGGGGAATGCCGATCAAAGCCCATTTTTTACTTTTTATGCAATAAGAAAAGCCCCTTTCAACTTTAACGCTTACAGTGTATAACTAATAATTTGCTCTGTTAAATCAACAATTTTTTACATTTGTTTTTAACTTTTAGCCAATTCTTCAATTTTTTATCGAATTTCTCCCTTATGTGATCGGGGCTACCCCACTCTCCTACATTTTCTTTGCTACAAAAAAAACTTACGTTAATTTTTCCACGTAGTCACCATTTACAGCTACACATTTCTCCCAACGGTGAACCAGTCGTCTCATCCCGTCAATGAAGAATGTCGGTGGTCTTTCCTTGATCCACGACCTCACTGCGTCTTTCAGTTCATCTGTGGTGAAATGAATACCCTTAATATCCCTCTTTAAATGCGAAAAAAGTGAAAAATGGCAAGGCGGCAAATCTGGTGAGTATGGAGGGTGTGGAATGGATTGAGACTTCAAGTTCACAAGAGCCTGCGTGGTACCCACTGCAAACAGACTTTACGGTAACTCGCGGTACCTGCAAAACTCTCGCAGGTTAGACCATTATAAGTTCGAGTACTTCTAACTGTAGGCTAATGTAAAAAGAAGGCTAGGTAACGAAAGCGTAGTTGTGAAATTCTAAATAATTGTTACGATTTCTAAAATTATGGCCAACTCATAATTAGTGGATCGAAGGATTTTTTGAAGTGATTGCCTTGGAGGCTGAGGAGTCAGTCAGCTGTTAAAACAGCGCACAGAACTCAAAACGAAGTGATATTAATGACTTTGATCAAAAATCAAGTTATCAACATCATTTTGACTGAAGGACGGGTGACAAAGGCGCCGCGATCTTCCAAAGATGAGAGAGAAAAGAAGGGATGTGAAACAGTTTTTGGCGACAACAATACTGTTGGTTACGTCATCATTTATTTACTGTTGCCTGATATTCTTTGGGCAACCACTGCCCCTGGGTTGCTTGCTCTGAGGATTCGTCTCTGGCAGAATTATTACGGTTGCACTGTTATGATAACTAGCTGGATCGATCCCGTGAACGGAATAATTTCTTCAATAACAACAATAATATAGGTCTACTTCCTGCGGATGCCAACGTCGAGTAGTGCATGCTTACTGACACCAGTCGGCGCCACACGTTCGAACGCTTAGCTTTCTCTGCGTCGCGTCGCGCAGAAAATGGGGCATGTTCTTTTTACATACTCGTTACGTTGTGTATACTTAGAAACGAAAGCTGTGGGTAGCGTGTTGTGTGTGTGTGTGTGTGTGTGTGTGTGTGTGTGTGTGTGTGTGTGTGTGTGTAATATATATATACATATAGTATATTAGATAAACATGAAAAGGAACCAGTTTTTCCACTGCCACGGACGTTTAAGCGCGCACGTGATGCTCAACAAACGACGAAATTCCAACAAAACGCGACCTCCTTGCTTATGATCTAGTGAAGAGTCAGCCAACAGTTGCAGGAAAGCGAGATCTTCTGTATACGGGTTAGTCGGACACTGTATGATTTTTACTTCCATGTTCCGTAAGAAAATGAAAGTATAGTGATGGCGAAAAAATTGTGTTCGAGATAAGGGCTGATTCTGATTTTACTACCCTGAAAACATGAAGAAAAGTCATTTTCCGAAAAGTGTCTGTGTGTAGAATTTTTCTATGGCGAACGATAACTGCTGCAAATTCAAACAGAATCAAATAATTTTTTCAATATGTGCCCGAGTTGTAGAGGACTCAAGGCCTATTGATTCTGGTGAAGATCGATTAAGGAGAAGGGGTAGTTTACCTACGTTTTATGTATTAACAAGAGTAAAGTATTTAATTTTGATAAACAAAGTATCCTGAAAAGGTCATAATAATCCACTGTAGAAAGGTAGATGAAACATCTATAAATGAAAAGGGTAGTTGAACGGGGAGGGGGCAATTTTTTATATGTGTACTACTTTATCGGCAACAAAGAAGTAGTTTTTTGTTAAAATTCCTTCCCGGGCTGTTTGGCTGTGGTCTAATGTTTTCTGCAAAACCAGACGTTTCGGCAGTTGCATCGACTGCCATCATCAGTGAAAATCGAGTGCGCTAACGTGAGGTGGTATACGTTAGTGACCACAGTACTGCGGTTAAGGCTGAAGAAAGAAGTAGTTTCTATGGAAATATTTCATTTCGAAAATGATTTTAAATATAAATCTTAGAACATGGAAGTCATGTATGATTCTCCATACCGATATTTTATTATTACAATGAAAATTTTCTTGAAAATGACCCTCTAGTAATTCTCTTGTGTTCGAATCCATTGTTGTTCGCCCCTCCGCCCGCTGCCTGTTCTGGCATCGTTTCTTCTTCTTCTTTAAGTACCGTCTCCTCTGACAACCGTCACGGCCATCCTGATCTTAGACGGTAGCTGCTTTAATCTAGGTCACTGGAACCATTCTCCTAGGTTCAGGCAATCAGGAAATTCGCCTTATGCCCCCGACTTCTTCTGCCTTGTATTTTTCCTAGTCTTATTAACTGTAAGAAAACAAAAGTTATGGCCTTTAGAGGAAATAACCCGATACGTTCCAAGATAATTATAAACAATCAGGCTATAGGACGGGTATCTCATTTCAGTTTTCTAGAGTGCGATGTAACTTATGAATGTGACAGCGACATCGATGTAAAAATAAATAGAGTTCAAATGATATGTGGTACTATACACAGATATGTGGCACTATACACAGATATGTGGTACTATACACAGATATGTGGTGCTATACACAGAATAATTGGAAACAAGACAAGGAAAGGCACCAAGATATAAAGTAATGACAACACCTGTGCAAAGTTTACAAAACACTTATCAGGCCAGTGCTGACATGTGCTTTAGAAACCTGGACAATTACCGACAAAAAATAGCGAGAGACCTTTAGGTTGCTGTGAAAGACGGATTCTAAGAACAATATTTAGAGGAGTACAAGAAAATGGAATGTGGCGCAGGCGCTACAATTATGAACTATATCATATTTACAATGTACCACGCTTTTTATGCTACCATTTTTTTTTTTTTTTTACTAACTGTCTGGAACTTGGAACTATTGCCAGATATTATTAATGAAAAGTTGTTACTTGAAACTACACAAAGTGTTTGGTGGCGTCGAGTTCGCCGTTACTAATGCGGACATCAGTTGAGGGTTCGTATTTCTGCTCTGCTTGTAGGATGCATATGCTTAAGTGACGAGAAAATTAGATACGCTGGACTGAATCTCTGGAGTTGCTGTCCGCGTTCGTGGAACCAAGTTTACACTTGGTAAAAGAGGTTCCAAATTAAATTGTCGACCCGGAGACGACGGGGACTTCTGCTCACAGCGGTTTCTGCTAGTCGACTGAAACAACCTGTCTAGCGAAAATTTTACTAGGAAAGGGACGGGGAGGGGCGTGACGTCGACCAAAGTACGGGGACAATTCCGTAGCGCGACTATTTAATTTATTTTGCTCAAATCGTTATTAACGCTTGTTGTTGCATTCGGCGAAGGGAGCCGAATAACTGCAACAACAATGAGCCGGACATTGTCAGGATAATCAAAATATACAGGCTAAGGTGGATTGGACGCATAGAGAGAATGGAAGAAGGGCAGCCTATGAAACATATTTTCTACCAGAAACCAATGGGTAGTAGGAAAAGGGGAAGACCCCCCGAATCCTCTATCTGGTTGATTCAAATACCAGATAGAGGAGGACTTCAGAAAGCTGAACATAAGAAACTGGAAAGCCAGGACACGCAATAGGGAGGAATGGAATCGACTCTTGGAGCAGGCCAAGACCCACCAAGGGCTGTAGAGCCACGGCTGATGATGATGATGATGATGATGAATGGAAACACCTGTTTTAACTTATGGAAGTGAAACTTGGCGATGACGAGAAATGATGAACGAAGAATACAAACAAGTGAAATGAAGTTCTTGATTAAAACCAAAACGGTTGCACCGTTTAAGATCAAATACGAAATGAAGATATAAGAACCGAGTTAAATGTATATTCTATGACCAGCAAAATAAGTAAAGGAAAATGGAGGCAGCATATCGAGAGAATGGAAGATATGAGACTACCTAAACAAGTAATAAGATACAGATCTCAAGGAAGATGAGATATAGGTAGAGGAAGAAATGGTTTCAGTGAAAGCGGAACAGGCTGTAAGCCTATACCTTGACATGGAGAAGGAGAAGAGGAGGATGTCAAAAGGCCCACCAAGACAGGAGTCCTAATATCGCATGGTCAAACTTTGTACCCATGTGTACTTTGTATTCTAAATACTGTATTGCGAAGCGTGTAGATGACGTCACGTTTGTTCTTGTTATCGGCAGCCGGGATTCAGACAGGCTGACTACAGTTACACTCAAGACTCCGAGCTGATCACTCGTATTCACTCGCCGCCGCGGCTACTTAAAGTTTTTTTCAGTATTTAATACTAGTAGCACCATGTAGTAGTAGTGCTCACCATGCGACTATTTATTTAGACGATTTCGGCTTGCGTGTTGTAATGCACGCCCCCATCTTATTTCTATTCAATTCTCCGGCACTTATGCCGTGTTAAAATCTGCACTTCAAATTCAGCAATCAAATATGTCAATTTAAATTTCAATAAGCATTCAAATATGTCTCTTTAACTCAATAAACCATCATTTTCTGGAAACATTATACAGTCCGCTCAATTATTTCATCTCAATCCAGCCAACTCCAATAGCGTTCCTAAGAACAACTCACGATTATCAAGAGCTTCTAAGACGCAACATCGCAGATACTGTCATATGGACCAGCTAACTCTGGTTTCCGGTCGTAAGGCACGCACCTCAGTCTGGCTTAAATCAACCTCAATGCAACCGAATTACCGGTTCATCCCAGCGCCACGATGAGGCAATGTGTGTCAGGCGGGAGTCAGGCAGAAGTCTAAAGGCACTGTATATGACGGTATAGGCCCCTTTCTTCTTGCCCCCACCCCCACCGAGGCCACCATCTGTGTATTAAATTTAATTTGACGAGAACATCGAGAGAAAGATAAGCAGATTTCATTGCACTATTGAAAGAACCTTAGGGAGAAAAACAAGGAAGGCAACTCAAATGGAGTTCTATAAAGTTATGGCAGTCTCGACTCTTTTATACGGTTCCGAACCATAGGTATTATCTGATAAAGGTACAAGTCATATACAAGCTGCAGAAACGAATTTCTTGAGACACAGAAAGGGATGTACACGAAACAATAGAATTAGAAACGATGTGATAAGACATTTCGAACCAAACAGCACCATTTATACATCACCGTGAATTCTTTAGCCAACTCCCAAATGCTAACCTGAAACTCGTCGACCATAATAAGACGAAAACAGAGTCGAATGAAGCCGAGCTTCGTCAAGCAGCCTTACACACTGTACAAAAACGTTTTCCCGCTGAGCAGTGGATACGAATCTACACAGACGGATCCTCTATACCATCTACAGGGGCAACAGGGGCTGGTTTCTACAGCTCTCTATTTGAAGGCCACCTCGCTGTAGGAGGCCGTCTAAGCAACTATGACGGAGAGGTAGCAGCCATAAAGGCAGCATCTATTGAGCTTGCCAAGATCTCACCACCTAACAAAGCCGTCTTCCTCATAGACTCAACTGCAGCAATTCAAAACGTGACCTCAAATGGTGACACAAACTGCTCCCTGACAATTGAGTGTAGGCGAGAACTGCAGAACCTTGTACAATTAGGCTGGCAGATTGAACTGCAATGGGTACCCAGCCACGTCAACATCATGGGAAATGAAAAGCCGACATCCTCGCCAAAATGGGCGCAGCACTACCTCAGCCGGAGACCCCCAGCTCATATGCATCTGCTAGAGCAAGAATAAACTGCTCAATAAGCCTATGGCTAAAAGAAAAACAATTAAGAGCCTGTGTGGGAAAAAGATGGGCAACATTGGTTACGGACGGCCCCATCAACAGAACTCTACCCCGAGCAACTAGTGTTGCTCTTTTTAGAACTACAACCGGTCATGACTACCTGGCCTCCCACCTGCACCGCATTGGCGTGTTGTCGTCTCCTGAATGTGTTCTCTGTGGATACGCTTCCATGAATGCGGATCACCTAATTACATGTCCAGCCTTGATCTCAGACACGCAAGTCCAAGACGAAGATGATGCGGCAAGGCTCTCACGTCTCTATTGGTCAGCGCGCCGCCTAATGGCCCAACAGCCAATGGTGGGCGTTGGCTAGTAAGTAAGTAAGTAAGTGATAAGACATGAATTAGGTATATTCTCTGTAAATGCAAGAATCGAGGAATGTAAGCTGGGATGGACTGAACATACAGGTTGAATGGAAGAGAAAAGGCTACCTCAACAAGTTTTACAACATGCGCCTAAGGGGAAAATAGATGTGGGTAGACCATGCAAAAGATTACTTGAAAATTGAGACCGGAACAGGTGATGTCACCCAATCCTGCAATGAAGAAGAAGAAGATCTTTCAGTTTCAATATAGATGATTGCAGTGGTAGAACCTAGGATTTCATTTCGGGGGGGGGGGGGGGTTCAACCACATGTCGTTTTCTTAGAGAATTGTTTTTCTCATATTATAATGAAAATTGTACCAAAAATTAAAACTAATGGGCATATAATAGCTGATTCACTAATTTCATTAAAACAAATTAAAAAACATACATCAGATTGGCTTCCAGTTTGTCTTGCAAGCCTAATAATACCTTTCTGTAGAACATAAATAGTTTAAAGAGAACGTTAAAATTAAGAAAGTGAAGAAACTGATAGTTACCAGCATGTATATAATTGCTGTGGATATAAATGTATCCAACAGGGTTGAGGGTATAAATTTTACAGCATGTATAATAATGTTAAATAATTTTGTTAAAAAATGCAATGATTGTCAGTCTTTTTCAATTACATTTAAAAAAAAAACACGCGACCAGTTTAAAATTTTTACTCCAAGATTTTCAGATTTCGGGGGGACATATATCCCCCACATTACCCCCTAGGTTCGCCCCTGGATGATTGTAAACATTTTAGTTAGTTAATATAAAAGCAAGTTTAAGACTAGCAGGCAATGGAGTCATTTTGTTCGGGTGGTTTGTCTTCAACATTTTTTCTGACACTGTAATAAAAATGTCCTTCGTTGTTCAAAATAGTGAGCGAGTTCTGCAGCTGAGGAACGCGTCGCTTCTGGAACGTAGGTAGAATGGAAGCGAAAAAGCTACCTCAACAAATTGTACAATATCCGCATAAAGGAAAAAGAGATGTGGTAAGACCACACAAAAGATGGCTTGAAAATAGAGATCGGAACAGGTGATGTTGCCTAAAATTCTGGAATTAAGAAGAAGAAGAAGAAGAAGAAGAAGAAGAAGATCTTTCATTTTCAATGTAGATGATTGTAAACATTTTAGTTAGTTAATATAAAAGCAAGTTTAAGATTAGCAGACAATGTAGTTATTTTATTCGGGTGGCTTGTCTTAAACTTTTTTTCAGACATTGTAATAAAAGTGTCCTTCGTCGTTCAAAATAGTGAACGAGTTCTGCTGCAGCTGAGTGACAGCAGGTGGACTGCAATGAAACTGTTTCCGTGACACGGATAAGGCGAGAAGAGGAGCGAACTTGTTGTTGTCAACGTACAGACGGACGGACGGAAGGTACAATTAATCGAATTCCTTTGTGGTGGTAGGAGATTGACAGCGGAGCAACAACACAGAGATCAATAGAAAACTGGACGGATGAGGACTACACTTGATATGGAAGCGTTGTCCTTTACGTTAATTGCAAGCGGTGACCAATTTTTCAACAAGTATTTCCCACACACACATACACACTATATTATAAAACCGGTTCAATTGATTCCGAGAACCGAGAACGATCAACGACATCGTTTTATAAAAACAAAAGAAATGGTAACTGACTGATGGACGTCGATACGCTCGCTGCTCGACTGACCGACTGCTCAGTCACTCAGAACGTTCTTCTCTGCTATGTAACACTTAAATAATAACCATTTTCCAGGTTTAAAGTTAAGGACGGGGAAGCTAACCTAATGCCCTGTTGTTTCACGAACGTTTGTTAATCTTCTTCATAACGGACCCTTTGTTAACTGGCAAAAATAAATTTCTTCTTCTACTTCTCCTCTTCAAGGATTAGGTTATAGAATTAAATAATGAAATAGAATAAACTAGTGTTTGGATTACGAAGTGAAACAGACTATATATGACGTGAGAAGTATATGAGGGGTTTATAAAATAACCAGCTGTTACCCGCAGCTTCGCACGCGAATATTTGACTTTTAATAAGTCAATATAATTTAATAAATATCACTATTGTATTAACGACTCGGAACACTAAGTTTTTTATAAGTAAAATCATAAAGTTTTACCTTATAGCCTAAACCGGTTTTCTCCTTTAAAAGGCTTCTTCAGAAGAAGAGGAGCCTCTGAAGAAGCCTTTTAAAGGAGAAAACCGGTTTAGGCTATAAGGTAAAACTTTACGATTTTACTTATAAAAAACTTAGTGTTCCGAGTCGTTAATACAATAGTGATATTTAGTTAAGTAACGGACACGTCATGGACAACGAAATCCAAGAATAATTTAATATTTTAATATAATTTTTATTGTCTGTGTCTATATGGCGTTCTATCAGCTCGTATAACAATTGTGTACTCATTAGTCAAATTCTCTCCAAAGCTGTTTTCAACACTTGTACTATTTTAAGTTGTACTAAATTATTATGTTGGTGCAACAGCCTTTGGAGATTAAAAAAAAAAAAGTTTATAAAGCCTTTGGAAATATTTATAAAGTACCTGTTAAATCAAAAACGCTAAATTCTTTATTTTAAGTGTTACTGTGTTAGAAGCATTGTATAACACATTAAACGTTATGTTTTCCACGACCATGGCTTTTATTTATTTTAGCAGGAAACTAAAAACCAAAAACCGTTGTCACGTAACCTTACAAATGAAAACAACACGTATTTTCACTTTATATTAATAGGACAATTTACAATTAGTAGGTACACTTCTTTTCCACATCGTAATATATCGATACAATCGGATATTATATAAAACATTAAAAATGTACTGCAGGAATTGATAAATGTACAGTTCCGATGCCGCTAAATAGCTTTTGTTTATTTACTTGTTATTATGGTAATTAATTCTGGTCTCCATGGTGTTGTTGACATCTTTGTAATAGTATTTAATATATTTCATTACTTATTCATTGCATCATCACAAATACGTATAAGCATAAATTTTATAATCGTTTAAGAGAATTACAAAATATATAGACGTATCTCTATATAAAATTACAAAACATATCGATACAAACGCATATTAAAAATGCAGGAACGAATAAAGGTACAGTTCCGATGCCGCTAAATATCATTTGTTTATTTACTTGTTACTATGGTAATTAATTCTGGTCCCCATGGTGTTGTTGAGATATTTATACGCGTCAACGAAAAGGCATAATTAAAAGTTCCTAAATCGTGCAAACGGGGCAACATATCAAATTCCAAGTTAGACAGTGTTTTTTGCCTTGTGTCAAAATTTGGTGACAATCAGTGTAATGGTGTGGATTTGTATTCAGTACACAAATACTCAGACTTTGAGTTTTATATATATAGATAATGAAAAAAAATCCAACATAAGGGTCACATACCTTATACCAATTATTAATGTTTGATGGGTTAATGAGAGATAAAAGACAATTGTGAATAGTTTTAAAAAATGTTAGAATTGAAACAGTGTTTATGTATAGATATATAAAGAAAAAAAAGAGACCTTTTGTGTGGCATAAAGTGAATAACATAAAAATATATAAAATGATAATTTAAGCAATCTAACAGACTTAAACAGTGCTTATGATATACTAAATTAATGGGCACAGTTCCTGTTTTGGCATCCATCTCATCCTCGGACGACCCACGTCTCTTCTACCAATGGCTTTATAGTTCAGTCCCGCTTTCGGCAATCGATCCTCTGTCATCCTTCGCAGATTATCCACCTCCATTGTCTTCTGTAAATTGAAATAATTTCATTTATGTTCTTTACTTCGAGTGCTGCTCTATATCCTCATTGCTTATTCTATCTTGCAGTGTATAATTTAAAGTATTTCAAAGAAACTGCATTTCAGCACTCTGAATCCTTTTTTTGTCCGAAGTAAGAAATAAATTTTAACGGACGTTATCTTAATAGCCGTTTCACCAACGCCTGTTGAAATTGTGTTGGAATAGTGAACAATCTTTTAGAGAAATACCATGAATTAAGCTGTAACATGTCAGTCAAAACTCACTTCCCGGACAAGTGTGGTGCAGCGAGTCACGAGCACGGTGAGCGATTTCACCGAGATATTTCAGCAATGGGGCAAAGATATCAGGGTAGGTGGAACGTGTCTGTGCTGGCAGACTACTATTGGACAGTGAGTGACAAGAGTTGCTCCAGAACAGGTGTAGGCCTACAAGAGAAGGCGATTGATCACACGAGTTAGCCGCTGTAAATGAACTCTAACCTATGAACTATATTATTTTTAATAAACTATAATTTTTGGACCACGGCCAAACAGCCCGGGAACGAATTTGAATAACAAACTACTTATTTGTTGCCGATAACGTAGTAACATATAAAAAATTATCCCCTCCCCTTTAACTATAATTTCATTTATACAAAATTACCCCCTCCCCCTTTAACTACCTTTTTAATTTATAGATATTTCATATACCTTTCTACAGTGGATTATTATGACCTTCTTTTCAGGATACTTTATTTATCAAAATTAAGTACTATACTCTTGTTAAAACGTAAAATGTTGCAGGTAAACTACCCCTTCCCCTTAACCGATCTTCACCAAAATCAATAGGCCCTGAGGCCTTTATAATTAGGCCACATATGCAAAAATTACGTGATTCTGTTTGAATTTGCGGTAGTTATCGTTTGCCATAGAAAAAATTATACACACACACTTTTCAGAAAATGACTTTTCTTCATGTTTTGAGGGTAGTACTGTCAGAATCAACCCTTATCTCGAACACGATTTTTTTCGCGATCACCATACTTCCATTTCCTTATGGAACATGGAAGTAAAAGTGGAGTTAATAATATTATTTTGATGTCATATTCGTTTTTCTATACCCAAAAGTAGTAAGATTTGACAATTTTTAGAAAGGAAACAAAATAAAAGATTTGTTGTTGTTGTACAGTATATATCAAAGGACAAAGCAAACAACCCAACGGACATCGGTATTCCTCGCACATAGTCGTATTAATGCACATTGCTGCAGATACGGATTCTTTTTTAACAAATACTGCTGCAAGCATCCTTGAAATCAAAGTAACTTCTTCTGGTTTGTTTATAAGAAGATAATGAATTGACGCAATCAAACGTTCTTTGAATATCTAAAGGCGTTTACTCGTTGCTTAATATTCAGAAGGCGCCTGTTTAGCGTACTGAGACTAAACCATATCTCATACTCAGCCCAGTAACTGACGCCCCGGGCTCGCGACCTTATCCATAATAAAGGAATTTATTAATTATTTTATTTAGTTTAATAAGTTGACTTACTTTCACTTAAGTCTTTAAATTCCTAGGTGGAACACAGGGGCCTCGACGAAATTTCTCCGGCGTGTTCTGTCCATTGCCAGGGACCACCTCCATCCATGTTTTGTTGACACTAGCCAGCTCTCTTTCCATAGTCCTCTTCCATGTGTTCCTCAGTCTTTTCCACGTCTGCGGCTCCCTTGCGGCTTCCAACTCAGTGCCTGTCTAGCGATATTTTCTGGTCATCTTCTCAGGGTGTGACCGATCCACCTCCATTTTCTTCTATTTATCTGTGGTTGGATGGGACTCTGACATGTGGCCTCCCATAGACCTCTTTTCGAGATGGTCTTGGGCCACCAAATTCTCATTATGTTCCTCAGTCAACGGTTTATGAAACTCTGTAACCTTGTGGTGATGGATGTCCTTTGTCACTTTCTAGGTCTCACATCCATACAGCAACACCGATTTGACATTTGAGTCAAATAGCCTATTCTGAGTTTTGTCTTCCTGCGTATGTGGGGTGATCTCCATACTGGTCGTAACTGTGCAAATGGTCCTTTTGCTTTATTTATACGACGTATCACATCCCTAAGAGCACCTCCATCCTGACTAACCATGCTACCCAGATAGCAAAATTCCTCTACCCTTTCTATAAGTCTTCCGTCTAGTATCAAATCAGAATTATTTCTATGGTTAATACGCATTTCCTTGGTCTTGTTGTTATTTACCTTTAAGCCTACTTGTTTGGCTTCTATTTTCAGATCGTTCAATTTAATTTCCATATCTCGTAGGCTTTCTGCAAGAAGGCACAGGTCATCCGCATAATTCAATTCTTCTAAACGGCTATTTAAGCTCCACTGAATCCCCCGTTTTCTATTTGTTGCCTCTCACAACATGCTGTCCAGCGCTATGATAAACAAGATAGGGGGATAATGAGTTTAATAAGTTAATGAATAATAAATTATTATTTTTAACTGTGAATGGTTTTGCAGGAGTAACCTATGAAATAAATCTTTCACTGATTCACTAATTTCTAATGCACAGTAGATTTCACTGTATTTTATTTAGTCGAACGTTTATTTGTTCTGTTCCTCTTCCCGTCTACTTTCATCATATCACACACGTGCCTTGGGAAGACCAATCCTGTCCTTAGTATCGTCAGGATTAGATACACCGTAATGTCCTTAGAAAAGATGCTAAGAACACGATACAAAATCAAATTTTGGTTTATGATCCGATCGTAAGGAAGAAAGAATGTTGAAAGATGAAAGAAAAATGGTCGGATAAAAGACTGTACATAGGATCGTAACATCCAAAGCCTGAAAAAGAGAAGACGACGAAGAAAAAAAGCTGAAAAAGAAAAGAGTGAAGAAGAAGAAGAAGAAGAAGAAGAAGAAGAAGAAGAAGAAGAAGAAGAAGAAGAGGAAGACTTGCTAAGTAGTTATTAGTCTCACGATGCATTCCAGTAGATAGGCATCGAATTAAATCGATTGCTTTACTAGCACTATCTGCACTATCGATTAGTGATAATATACATGTATATAGATAACTACATTCATAACTACACACATTATTCTTGTTTATTATGAATACTAAATTATAAATACTATTTTCTTTTATACAAGAATATATTTTATATTTATTTGTATCTTATAGCAGTGGTTCAACAGTTTTTTTGTACTGTCATCTTCAGATTTATAAAAAACATTTTGCATAAGTTACGATTAACATTATAAACGTTAAATATAAATAAATAAATATGATTTAAAATAAAAGATTATTCTTTATTTAATATGTAGATAAATATATATACAGTAACTTATACATTTTATTATTACAACGAATATTTTCACTTTAAAGAATCTATGATCCAGTATTCTGTAATAATTTTAGTCCATTATTTATTTAAGGAGAGTTTTTATCTTTTTAGGACAAAAAATACGTAAAATTGTTTCATCTTGAAATATTATTCATGTTATTTATTTTAAGAGACTTTAAGGCTGTAAGAGATTGAAAGTTGTTCATACAACTTTGCTGTCTTTTGCCGTAACCAGTTGTTCGGCCGAAAGAGCTGTGAGCCGAGTGGAAATAATAAATAACAGGCTCAGGTCTGCAACAGAAGACGCATGGCTTTCGATCCTTATGGTTCTAGCTTCAGAGAAAGACTTATTAGATTTCGTTCGTAATAAAGAAATAATTGATGCCTTTTCTTTATCGCCATCGCAGAGGAAGAAGTTACTGTACCGAATATAAGCCAAAGCAAACTATGACTTCATCAAACCATTATTTTTTTTTCACTTTTTCTTGTTCTTTACAATATGCTTGGTTGAAATTTTGTTCCTTTACTTCGAAATATTGTTTTACACGTATTAATTTCATTAGATTTTTTATTTATTTGTTTAATTTCAAATGAGAATTTATTTTCAAACTTTTCTATTTTTAGCTTTAGAATCAGCCGTGGCTCTACAACCCTTGGTGGGTCTTGGCCTGCTCCAAGAGTCGATTCCATTCCTCCCTATTGCATGTCCTGGTTTTCCAGTTTCTTATGTTCAGCTTTCCGAGGTTTTTGAATCTACTTCGGGGTCTTCCCCTTTTCTACTACCCATTTTAGCTTTAGAATATTTGTAATAAAACTATTATTATAATGACACTTTCTTTTAATTTTAAATACCTTTCCTTGAGAAGGGGGTATTCACCAAGTTTGGGGGTGAGTAATCAAGCTTAGGGGGTGGGCACCCCTGCCCTACTTGTTATTCCCTTTAAAAACCAAACTGAACAGTGTCGAACCACCAACCAACCTTACTGTCCCGCCTTCCTTGACATTTGGGAGACAATCCTAGATCATTCTTAATCTTGACGTCATCATCATCATCTTTCGTCAGGCATTTGTCTCATGGCTTGTGTTGCGTCGTCTAACCGTGGCGCGTCTTACACCTTCAGAGAGAAAAACTAGTCGGCATTTAAACCACGCGACAAGTCACTGCCTGCACGGTGTTCTTCACGTACGGATGTCGCCGTTGTTAGTGACTAAGGCCCGCCACCTACCTTAGACAGGCTGCCGGTTTGTCTGGACAGTAGGCGGACGATGTCGTACTGACTCGACCTTGAGCCAAACCCGCGGCACAACAGAACGTCGCACAACAAAGCGAGCTTCGACCGTGAGCCAAACCTGCGACACAACAGAACGCCGCACAACAAAGCGAGCTCCGACCGTGAGTCAAACCCGCGGCACAACAGAACACCGCACAACAAAGCGAGCCCCGACCGTGAGCCAAACCCGCGACACAACAGAACGCCGCACAACAAAGCGAGCTTCGACCGTGAGCCAAACCCGCGGCACAACAGAACGCCGCACAACAAAGCGAGCTCCTAACCTACCGCCATCTTTATTTTATTTGAAGAGCCAATTTTATTTTCGATTTCGGTTTTTATGTCCATATTCGGTATTCGTATAGTGGCAACACCGCATTCCTCTTTCAATATATTAAAATATCCATAGTCAGTCAAATACTGAAAAAACAGACTGGCACCGTCTATTACAGGTTCATATGTTTTATTTATAAATTTTTGTAAAATTTCAATCTCGTCACGCGGAATGACGTCATGATACACAATTTTGCCTCCTACTCTTTTGTTCTCAAAATCGTCAAGTAACGACTCGAATTTTTTTCTTATCACGTCGATAGCGAACAATTTTTCAACGTTTCTATTAGACACCGATCTAGACCAATAATTTGCCAGTTTTTGCTGCGATTCTACTAAATACTTTACCACAGCGAACGAGTTAAACCTTTTGTAACGCTCGTTGACTTCCACCACTCTTAATCGTGAAATACGAATCGTGTACTTTCTGTTTTCCGATTGGTACCCACCGTACCACTGTCTGACGTCATCGATGTTGTCTGACATTTTGAATTTTTCAAGTAAAACTTCCACTTCACTCTCGGTGAGACCGTAAAATTTAGAAAATTTTGAATAACGCAAGAAATGTATACGTTTGATGTGGACATCGGACGGTAGAATGCCTGAAATTGTACTGCAAGTGTTGATTAGAGCTCTCTCTACAAACGGGTTTGATTTTAAAGTCATTGAAGTGAATTCCGTGATAAAGTTTATAATTTGATGAACTTCTGACGCTGATTGGCTGATCAGCTGATGTACTGTGACGTCATAATCGTCAATCAAGACTATGCACGATTTCCCGAAGTGAACGTTCAAAAGATAAGCGAGCTTTTGAACGGTACCGTATAATTCACAGTCTTCCAAATTTGGTATTTCACTCACTTGATAAAATCTATTAAATCTGTTCTTCTTTTCTTCATCTAACTTTTGACTGTTTAATAGGTATTTGTGACTGGAATACACTTGCGTTATAAGATTTTTAAACGAATTGATAAATGATTTGTAATTAACACAGCACAGCTGCTTAAAATCTAAACGTATCACTGGATAAGTACCAAAATGGTCATTAAAAAATACCCTGTAGCCGAAGATTTTTAAAAAATGCGTTGTGAACAGTTTGTAGTTCGCTGTGGAATTAACCGGCGCCCTGTTTCCGTCTTCGTCGACCGTCGCCTCGCAGAACGTTTTGATCATGTCCATGTTTAAGGACTTCCCAAACAGACGCGGTGCGGTGATCATCGTGACTTCGTGGCCTTCGAAAAACTCCTTAATCATTAACGTTTTGTCCACAAAGTAGGCTTTTTGTACGACTTCAGTGAAATCCTCCGACAAGTGGACGATGTTTTTTGTAGACGACTTCTGAAAATATACAAAATAAAATATTCATTATTATTTTGCATTATATATTGTCAAATATAACTTCTTACTGATATTGACTGGGACAGTAAGCTAACAAAATTTAACGATTCATAGGTACCTGAAAAATAAAACACGGGACACCCCAATGAAATTTTATAAAACTGTGGCTGTCCCCACATTTCTGTATGCTAGTGAGACATGGACTCTTGGTAAAAGGGACGTGCAGAGGATTCAGGCAGTCGAAGTGAAATTTCTAAGAGGGACGAAAGCAAGGTTCTCCTCTCTTGGATCGGAGAAGGAACGAGGATATTAGACGCGATTTAAACATCGTATCATTGCACCAGTAGATTGAAGACCACAGAAGAAGATGCTGTGAAAACTTGAATCGCATGCCTGATATCCGTCTACCTGTGGCTGCCTTGGGTTATCGCCCTACTGGGAAGCGAGATGTCGGTAGACCTAGGAGGAGACGGATTCCGGAACAGGTCTCAGGCCTAGTCCTTGGAGTGGTGATGATGATGATGATGATGATGATGATGATATAATTTCTTCTATAAGTAGTTGTAATGTATTCTATTGTTTCAATTCACCTGACATACGTTTCACTGAATATATCCAGAGGTTGTCAAAAGTAATCGAAATAATTCGATTTCAATATAGAAACTAAGGAATAATCGAATTTGTTTTAATATAAAATAACAAATAATCTATTTCATTCGATTTAGTAACTTCAAGTAAATACATTGCAAGTAGGTTTCAACTGACGCACGTTTCACAGGAATTATTCTGTACCTTCAGAGGTTTGTTTGAATCGTAATTGAATGTTTCGCTTACAATATACTTAACGGATAATCGATTTTACTTCGCTTCTATTTTCGATTGTTGTAATGTTAATTTAGTCAACTATTTATTATAAATTTAATGTTTTATTTTATTATTATAATAAATGTAGGATTTTAAATAAATCGTCTTGTTTTGTTTTTATTTGAATTTGATCTTTAATTAGTATTATAGAATTAGTATTAATAAAATATTCGATTTATCGATTGTTTTAATGTTTAATGTTGTGTTAATGTTATCGATTTGCTTAATCAGCTGTTTTGGCGGTTATATTGGGAATAGTAAATGTTTACATTTTATTTATTTTAATAAATATATAATTTTAAATAGATCATTTTGTTTTGTTTTTATTTGAGTTTCTTCTTCAATTAATAAATTATTGTTATTGTGTTGTTAAAATTCCTTCCCGATCTGCTTGGCCGTGGTCCATTGTTTTCTACAAAAACAGACGTTTCGGCAGCGCCATCGACTGCCATCATCGGTGTAAAATCGAGTCCACTAACGTGAGGTGGTATACGTGAACCTTAACCACAGTACTGTGGTCACTAACACAGTATTATTTGTAAATAATTTATTTTGCATTATAATAAATTTTAACAAAAATAAAATATTAACAATCCTTTATTTTAATTTAAGCAATACGACATTAATAAAAACAGAATGGGCTAAAACTCAGCTCCTCTAATTTACTAAAACTCATTATTGTTTTGTGTTCACGATATTGATTCATGCCTCGTCGGGCACTTGCTGAAACATATTACTGTAATACAAAGGTTTTATGATCTCTTTGAGAATAGCTTAATAAGCTGAAACAGCTGTCAAAGTAAATAATAAACTGTGAAACTTACCAAGTGTTTGTATGTTTTTTTTTAACCTTTGCTGATTTGGGTATTTAAACACCGTTATTCTTAATACAGGTACAAAATTAAACTAAACAACAGTTGTTGTATTTACTGTAATTATATCACTTAATTACTACCAACTGCAAAACCAAAATTTCTGTCAAACCAAAGCCCCACATGAGACAAATCCGACCATCAGCCCCTACCCTCCAAGCGCTTCCAAAAATCCATAAAGAAGAATTTTCGATTTTTTTATCAATGCCCCATTATCAATTACCGTAATGCCCCTGCATACAAACTCGCAAAACATCTAGACAAAATTGTCAGACAACACACACAACTAGACAACAACATTGCAGTAAAAAACAACACAGACCTATTAACAAAAATAAAAGACATACACATTCCTCATAATGCCACGTTAGCCTCTTTTTGACATTAAAAACCTGTACACAAACATCCCCATCTCTGAAACAATCACCATCCTATAAAACAAACTCAAACAGAACAACACACCAGACGAACTTATAAACGAAATAACAGAAACTCTGAACATTATCACAAAACAAAACTACTTTGCATATAAGAACAAATTTTACACACAGAATGATGGTCTACCCATGGCCTCACCCATATCCAGCATTCTAGCAAAGTCTTCCTCCAACACTTAGAAAAAACAAAAATCCTCACAAACAATGACAGACACTCACATAAAATACTATATTGGCACAGATACGTTGATGACATTCTAATACTATACAGTGGAAACAAAAGACAATGTGAACAGTTACTAACGCACATAAACAAAATACATAAAAACATAACCTTTACTGCCGAATACGAACACAACAATAACATAAACTTTTTAGACTTCTCCATCACAAAACTTGCACACAAGCACAAATTCAGTATATACAGAAAACCAACTACAACTGACACATTAATACACAACTCCTCCAATCACCCAATACAACACAAACTAGCTGCCTTCAGAACCATGATACATAGACTTAACAACATCCCCCTAGATGAAAAAGACTACAAAGATGAACTAAACACGATAAAATATCTAGCAGAATCCAACGGATACGACAGAACAATAGTCAATAAACTCCTACACAAAACAATCAACAGACAAAGACAGAAAACAACAAATTCATAACACTAACATACTTCAATAAACAAACTGAAAAAATAGCCCACAAATTCAAAAAATCAGGATACAGAATCGCTTACAAAACTACTAACAAAACAGAACACACACTATCAAAACACACACAAAACAAATTCGATCTACCTGGTGTTTACAAACTAAATTGTTCAGATTGCAACAAATTCTACATAGGCCAGACAGGACGTAGCTTCAAACAAAGATACACTGAACACACAAAGGCACTCCACTCCACTACAGAGTCCACCTTTGCAAACCACCTCATTGAAGCAAACCACACATACCAAAACATCGACAATAACATGAACATTCTACACGTACACACAAAAGGCCGAAAACTAGACACTCTAGAACAATTGGAAATTTACAAACACACGAAAACAAATAAAAACGACGTCCTAAACGAACAGACACAATTCAAATCACACGCATTATTCGAACATATTACACCCCACACACATAACATCGATCTTTCGAAAATTTATTCCGTCGCCAACAACAAGACGGACAGCGCTACCAGCGGCAACTCTGAAGAAGCTTTTTAAAAGTGAAAACCGGTTCATGTTGTAAGGTAAAACTTTTACGTTTTTACCCATAAAAAGTTTTGTGTTCCGAGTCGTAGTGAAATAATTATATTTAGTTAAGTAACGGACACGTCATGGACAACGAAATCAAAGAATTAAAATTAAAAATTTAATTACTTACAGCACCGAACCCTGTTCCAAATGGAAGAATAACAGCTATTAATAGCACCTCCATTGTTTAGGTCGTGATTCTTTAACAGTGTTTTGTGATTCCATAAGTTTTAAGTGTGAATCTACTTATCGAAATGTTTTCTCTGAAAATAACGTGTGACCAAGTGAAATATCCGATAACTCAACTCCGAGTGCACTTATCTGTTATCTTAATGTACAATTCAACTGAGTGATAATTATCAAATCACTTTATCTCTTAACGGAACGATTATGTTTCATAATAGAAATATCCAGTCTATTCAACGTCTTTCCACAGCCGTAAGACATAAATAAAGACAAATTAAACATTTTAATTTAAACAATAGATACTACTTCTGATAGTTCCTATCCGTTTCGGATGTTGGATATCATATAGACTATTTTAAATTTCTGTACTGTTACACGGAATAAGTCAGTTGTATTCATGCCAAACCAGGTCCTTAAATTTCTCAGCCATGAGATTCTCGGTCGCCCAAATCCTCTCTTTCCAAGTACTTTTCCCTGTAGTATGGACTGCAATAAGTAAAATCTCTGTTCATTTCTCATGAGATGTCCCAGACACTGAAGCTCTCTTATCTTCACTGTGTTAGTAACTTCCCTTTCTTTCTTCATCTTTCTAAGAACTTCAACATTAGTTATATGTGCGGTCCATGGTGTATGATGCGGCGTGTAAGGTATATGATGCCTCTCATGTACAAATGCCAGCCTCACCTTCCCGCACTACAGCCTCGGTTGTATGGTGCACCCTGTTTTAACTGACGAGGAAATGGCGACCGAGTGACTACCGGAATAAGTAGTCTCCCGCTTGCTAGTCAACAGCTTGAGGTGGATGAACTGGCAAGCGGTAGGGCACCTCATTGTCCTGCGGTTGAGAAATCGGCCCCGAAGGCGGATGAACTAGTTACTAGTCAACGACATTGGGATGTAAGAGGCAAAGAGAAACCACTAAATTAAAGATCGTTTAGATATCTCTAGTAATATCATCATGGGTATGTTCAAGGAAAAATCATGCGGAGTTTCAACAAGTTCCCCAACCGGACCTCGGGGGGGGGGGGCAGTTTTGAATGGTTGTGAAGTAAAAGAAAAAACAATAGATTACAATATGATAATTTGAACTAACTGTAGTTAGGGGTGGAGGTTCAGATTAACAGACAAGTGGGTTGCAGGAGCTGAATTGCAGAAAATAATATTCAAATATTATCGTTACTTAATTAAGATTAACCAAAACGGCTGTACTGCCCGGGGTTGCGGACGATGCCAGCCATACATTCATCGTCTGCGACAGATGGGAGCAATATAGAAGATCGTTGCAAGATGATGTTGGGCAGAAGATCTGCCCGGATAACATCGTTGAAGAGATGCTTCAAGAGGAGAACACCTGGTACTGTGTGGCACGCTACGCAGAAGAAATTCTTCGGCCAAATAAGGTAGAATTGGACAAATAAAAGATAGATATAGAAGGATAAAACGTCAGACGTGAGCCCGATAGGCCTAGTCCGAAGCAGTGTGTCAAACAGTCCTACGTTAGTGTCCTTGAAGAGGAAAGGGAGGTGGTATACTCAAATCCGCAGACCCCGGAAGTGTGGGCCCGTTTGTACAGCAAATTTTTCCAACGGCTCTCAAAAAAAATTAAAGGAATTAACTCCAAAGAAGAGTGATTTAGATATTTTTGCAGTTAATGAAAGTATTAAAGAATACAGAAGAAAATGGTTTCAACACATTTATAGACTGGAAGAAAGTAGAATACCGAAGATAGCAAAAGATTACAACCCTAGACGCAGAAGAAAAGTCGGTAGACGTAAGAAAAGGTAGACTGTGGAATAGGAACAGGCCGCCAAAGCCTAAAACCGTTAAGAAGATGATGAACTCCAAAGAACAATATTCTCAAAACAGATAATGGTAACGAAGATTATTAGACTACTTGAAAGTAATATTAATTCGTATTATATTACTGAAAAAATATTTTGAAACATCATTTCTTCAAGTTTTCATATATTTTTAATAATAATAATAGTATTTTTTAGGAAGAGGGGAAATACATTTAGCCACGAAGTATGGGACGCCCATCTCAAATGGACTACCCATTGAAACCCCTCCTTCGGCGTTCGAGAACTAGCCTGGGACCGGGCATCATCATCTTCAAGGATTGAACCAAGGATGGTTTGTTCCGGTCCCAAACAGGCAAAGATTAGAGCTGGTCACTCCAGCCTTCCTCGGACGTCCCACACCACTCCGTCTCGTCGGCTTAGAAGTGTGGAAAGAGCCATCACCTTGTAGAATTTTAAGGCGTGTTCCTTGACTTGCTGACTTAAGAGTTCGCATAATGGTCCCGCACATAAGGTTGAACTTAGCAACTTATTCTCAACGTCGTTGCTTGCATTATAAAACTCACGTTGTTATAGTTGTTGTTGTTGTTAATCTTTCCTCAAGCATTAGAAGTTGTTCTTCTTTCTCCAAAGGAGAGAGGGAGCAGTCGATGGTGAATTCTGGGAACACAGCATAAGGATTGGGCACCGCACCCAGTCATACCTGCAATAGTTGTTAACGCGTATGCTAGTGTGCCCCATTGGAAACTCACTACAAAAGATAGTGTGCCGCCGGGGCGAATCTACGGTAGGATATAGAGGATATATCCCCCTCCCCGAAATCCCAAAAAATTTAAAACTTGTGTTTTTTGATATGTAATTAATTGACTTCTAAGTTTCGTCAATTAAAAAAAAATTACTATTTGGGTCAATGACAAGCTTAAATAATCCTCAATAATAGGCCTTATACTCAATAATAAGTATAACAGATGTTGAAAGAAATGGTGAAAAATGAAAAGAAGTCGGTTTGAAAGAAAATAGGATACAGTACGTTTTTCCGCTGGTTACGATAAATAGGGACGTATCTTTTTATGTTTTAACTTAATGTTACATGTTGATAACGTCAATCACAAAGCACATAATGTGAATGAGTTTTAATTTCTTAACATTATTTTTCATAATGAACATGGATTGTTGTAATAGACTCTACCTAGCTTTAAGAAACAAAATATTGTAAAATTAAATATACGTTCATTTAAAATTGTTTCGTGTTCTTGCATGTGTTAACCCTACAACACACACACACACACACACATACAAAATTTACTTTCTTAATTTTAACGTTCTCTTTAAAGTATTTACATACATTCCACAGAAAGGTATTATTAGGCTTCCAAGTGGTATTAATTGATTTTTATTAAAATAGTGAATTACAGCCATTATTTACCCATTAGTTTTAATTTGTTGGTACGATTTTCATTATAATATGAGAAAAAATAATATGTAGTTGAAAAAAATCCCCCCCTCTGAAATGAAATCCTAGGTTCGCCCCTGGTGTGCCGTGAGCTAAAAAAAAAAATAAGGCTTAGAACCACTGGACTAGACGTAGTCACGGGATGGGTAAATACAAAAATGTTCAGACTTCGTCAGACTCTCACGGCAGACCTACACATAGTTGGAAACATTACTTGCTGGGCTGTTAGGTGAATTGGTGGACACCGTGCCAATTGTTACCGACACTGATGATGACGGCCGCCGACGGTGAAGCCGAAACGCATGTCATCATAAACTCTAGACCACGACCTGACAGCCTAATGTTCCCAATAACAATGTTTATCAACCGTAGACGTCAATCGCAAAAAAAAAATCCGTTAATAAAATTATCCCAAACAAATAAATAAACACTGTTCTCTTTACAGAGGACCGAGCAATTGTTAAACGGAGAGAGGGTGAATTACAACATTCCATTTATAAATAAATCGACGAAAATAGGTGTAGATTAGAATCTTACAGTAATCACCGGTTAGACTAAGGTTATGGTGTTCAACGGAGTAGAACCATGTCATATTCAAGGTATCTGTAAATGATGGGACACTGTAGCAGTTAAATCACTCTAATTACTCTTGGGAAATACTGTCGACGAAGATAGACGTAGAAAGTAAAATAGACAAGTACACCCAGATGCTCTGCGAAACTATTAATAGAAGATTACGTAGGCTTGTACGGCCGTTGTCAATATTATTAAATTGTTGTAAAACCTGGCTGCTAAGAACCCTACACACCTTCCAATCCAATGCGATCCGATGTCCTAAATGTAGGATGAATATAGCAAATTGTATAGTGTGTAGGATGATCGTTCTTACAAAAAAGTTGGAATCCGATTTAGGAAGGTCGGGCGGTCCTCCCTATCCGACTAGCCGACTTAGGACAGATCCTCTCCACCTTCCATCCTAGATCGAATAGTGTGTAGCGCAGTCGGGCGTCGGTTCCGATTAGTTGTTTCTTTTCTTTTCAGCGGACTGCAAATTGTTGAACATGTTTTTCATTTTGTTTTGAGTAGGGCCTATATAGTGAGTAAAATGGCTGAAGACGAATGTAGAAATATTTTATTGAACTCGCAAAATGATATTACGTTTTTCTATGAACGGCTTTACCATTCTCAACAATTCCATAAAACATTGTTCATTCATTGGTAAAAAAATTCGGAAATCGTGTGAGTTCAATTGCTTCAACAATATCGAATGGGTAAATTTCTTTCCTTTAACTTTATTGCCCAAAATTTCCTTTCTGGTGGGGGCTTTAGGACGATCAACAGTCTTGTAAGAGCAACCCCGATTTTTTGATTTCTCGACAAAAACGGTGCCATTACGACGATCTGACCAGGTCGGGAATCTCAACGGTACTGACTAAAATGACGAGATCGGAGAAAGAAATTTGACAGTATGGATAGCGATCTCCTTTCCTAAATTGGAGATCGGATCGGATTGGATTGGAAGGTGTGTAGGGGCCTTTAGGCCGTGGTCGGCTGTTGACGTAGTGCGACATTAGTCGGCTAACGTTTCGATCCCAGAGCCGCTTCGAAGCTACAGATGTAAGCCGAACAATACCCGAGTCTTACACGGGTATAAGGTACCTTAGCCGCAGCGCCTCTGAAGAAGATTCCCGCTGGCTGGGATCGAACCGTTAGCCGACTAATGTTGCACTACGTCAACAGCCGACCACGGCCTAACAGCCCAGTTTTACAACAGTTTAATAATATTAATAGAAGGATAAAAACGAAAAATGAGTGGAATCAAAAAGTTGGGAAAAAAAAGTCGCCGAAATGAGCAGTGTTAGAAAATTCAGGCGGGTAGAAACGTAATTTCGAATCATAACATCCGACACTGTATAAATGTTATCCGCGCCTATTACAAGTTAGGCCTAACTGAAAGAGAAGAAATTTCCAACTGGCGGGCCCGCGACCTCGTTTTGTAAAACCAATTTAATAATAATTACTCTGCTTTAATAAACAAATAAATAATTAATACAGTACTATTTTTACTGAAATTATTTTGCAGGAAAACCTATGGAAAAAGTTTCGTGGTCCTTTATATATAACGCAATGAGACAAACATTTACACAGTGTGAATTGTATATGGGGACATATTTACGATAAGCCTTAGTTGGTGTCCTCTGCGAAGGGGTGTGAATGTTATAAGACAGTATTGTTATTAGAATAAGTACTGCATGTTAACGTAGCGTAAGACTATTGTAAGCAATAAAACACAGGAGTAAAGTGTAGTGTGAAAGTGAATAAGTGTTGTTCGCGTAACGAATATTGTGAAGATAATTAACAGTAAGCCAATTGACAGACACGCTATAAGTCAATTACATATTAATGTGCAAATTGGAGTAACTATTAATAACTAATTATTTTAATATTAAATAAATTTTAATAGTATTTATTCAACTGACAAATTAATTAGCTATGCAATCACACGCAGTTGAAATCACGAGGTTTGAAAAAGTCTAGAAACCTGAAATCCATATTCACCAGGACGTGGTCGATTTTCTAGTAAAGTCTAGAATGTACTAACTTGTAAAACTGACGTCGTGTGCGTAGAGATATAAAAGCACGAATGATCCGTGAGTTACGCAGTCTCTAATAAGGCAGTCTCTCATAGTCTCAGAGAAGTCGGAGTGTACCGTCGAGAGTCCGGCTGAATTTAGTTCCACGGATTCAGCCACGGCGTTCGAGATCTTCAACGACCGATGGCTGTCAACAAAAATTTAATCAGGAGCGACTTGGATGGACGATACCCTGAGATCGACATTCCACCTCAGGAGGACAACGTCTGGTGTGAAAGCGTAGGAACAGGCCCGCGACATCGGTCGGACCGATCCAACTTAACCCAGAAATTTAAAGAAAATGAAGTTATAACCTATTTATAAAGTATAAAACAATTAAAGACCCTTTTTAATTTGCTAACTGTCAAATATTTCAAAGTTATATGTTCAGACTCAGAATTTAAAAATGCATGTTTTATATTAAAAAAAAGGAATAACCAATAAATGTATTAATTCACAAAAAAAAATATATATATATATAATTACAAATATAATATTGTATTATGTAAAAATTATATATATCATAAAAACGTATAAATAAGTTATACGTATATATTACATATAAATGTAATAAAGATATAAGGAATATACTTTACGGTTCATAGGCTCATAAATAACAGTTAACTGCAAATTATATGGGGAAAACGGAATCTACGGAACTCTGAAAAGCAAAAACTGAAGAAGAGAAAGAAAAATAAGAAAACATAACCAGTCAAGAAACGAAAAACAATGAACAGGCAACGACAAAGACGGTTGGTTAACTTTTAAAAATCTAATAGAAGGTTAATAACACGTTTAGTGTTAACTCTGAAAACCCAAAAGACTGTCACACGACACGACCTTCAAAGCAGAAATATTAAATCATAGTTACAGTACAACAATTACCGGCGGGAACTACGTACTTGTAGGCAGGTATCAAAGCGTGACCCGTTTTGTGTCGCTACCGACATGCAGCTTGGCTTCAATTCCCGTTGTGGTCAAAAATCGATTTGGCTTTTAGTCGCTCACCCTGCACTGGCAATGTGATGGCAAACCAGTCTGATATTCCTGCCTAGTAATAACTCTCCACTTGACCTGTTGGAGCTGGAGTTAAACCGCAGGTGTTATGTACCAATGAGACAGTGTGAAGATAAAGCAGACTCCGTCCAAATCTGACACTCAAAGCTATCATTGAAATTACAATACTAACGAGTCTGGCCGTAATTTTAAACACGGAACTTAATAAACTATAGTACGCTCCCTGAGTTGCAGAACTCCCTCAATATTTTGAACGAAGCACATTTATTATTAAATAAAATTCAATACTAGATAATTTTTCAATTATGGGAAAAATTACAAAATCTCGATTATTCTACTATTTCTTCAGTAATTCAACAATTGTAGCGCTCACAATCATACTGTAAACATACTACTACAAGTTTGAAACATTCGGATTTGGGCTGTTTGGCCGTGGTCCAATGTTTTCTGCAAAACCGGACGTTTCGGCAGTGCCGTCGACTGGCATCACCAGTGAAAATCGAGTACGCTAATGTGATCACTATACTGTGGTCACTAACGTATTCCACCTCACGTTAGCGTACTCAGTTTTCACTTATGGTGGCAGTCTATGGCATTGCCGAAACGTCTGGTTTTGTAGAAAACAATGGACTACGGCCAAACATACGGGGAAGTAATTTTAACAACATTGACTCCGGTCGTGTAAGCCTGCGAAACACGTTCGGATTTGGGTTACAGTCTGCTGACACCCTGCTGAATTTTCACAAATTTTTCATCTCTTTTTTTCAGCCCTGAGGTCCCAGAATTTTGAAATTTCTAAAACTTAACACTACATTCAGATGTCAGTTGTAATTGTGTTTAATTTAACACCCGTTATTAAATTTTTTCGATTCTATCAAAGTTTTCACCAACTTTTTGTGCCCTAGCGTTCAAAAATTTTGCAATTAAAAAATGAACATTATATTCAGATTTTGGTTAAAGTTACTTTTAATCTGATATCCGACATGTGCTTTTACGACTTTTTCACAATACGGGCCCTATGGCAGTTATGCCTCCTGTACCACTATTTTTTGAGGGATAAATCTCAAAAACAATTTGATTCTACAGGCTAAAAGTATGGACACGTATGCCGAGTTTTACGAAAATCGATTGATGCGATCGAAAATCATCGTGAGACACGCTTCTTCTTCTTCTCCTCCTCCTTCTTCTTCTTCTTCTTCTTCTTCTTCTTCTTCTTCTTCTTCTTCTTCTTCTTCTTCTTCTTCTTCTCCTCCTCCTCCTCCTCCTCCTCCTCCTCCTCCTCCTCCTCCTCCTCCTTCTGCTCTTCCTCCTCTTCAAGGATTCGGTTATAGGCCTATAAACCTGTACCGGCACCCACCTCATCCTCGGACGACCCACGTTTCTTCTACCAATGGCTTTATAGTTCAGTGCCGCTTTCCGCAATCGATCCTCTGTCATCTTTGCAGATGATCCCACCATTGTCTTCTGCAAATTGAAATAATTTCATTTATGTCCTTTATTTCGAGTTCTGCTCTGATATCTTCATTCCTTATTCTATCTTCCAATGTATAATTTAAGGTATTTCGAAGAAACTGCATTTCAGCACTCTGAATCTTGCCGCTTTCCTTTTCTGTAATGACCCACGCCTCACTTGCATAAATCAACGAGGGTATTGCAATTATCTTATAAAATTTAATCCTTATGCTGTGTCTTGTTTTATTTCTAAGATTTCTAGGAATCGTACCACAAATATTCCTAAATTTATTTATCTTCTCCCTTATATCATATTCAGATTCATAGCTTACTGAACATCCGAGATATTTGAAACGGCTCACTTGTTCTAAACACTGTTTATAACTGTCTTAATCCTCACTGGATGTTCACCTTTAAAGGCCATGGTTTTGGTCTTTCTTACTGAAATTGTCAGTGAGTACTCTCTTGGCACTTCTTGTAATTGAAACATAGCTCTTTGCAGATCATCTTCATTTTTTTGAATAAGAACTATGTCATCCGCATATAGCAGGGAACCTATACAAAGTGATATTACCCATTCAAAGTGGTCGTGAGACACACCCATATAGACAGACAGACAAATGACAAACGGTCGAGTAAAAACTGAGACTCCCTTCGTTCGTTCAAATAACAAATACAATTTTAAAACATTTGTGTCGCGACGTTTTGCACAATTTATTATGGCCATCAGTACGGGCAATACAGTGGAACCTCATTAATTCGTCACCCACTATTTCGTCTCCCTCTGTAATTCGTCACCCATTCGAACTTTTTTCTTTTTCTTTATTAACAAGCGAGTAACATATACGCTCTAATTATAGCGCTTTTTACAATATTTGGCACTTTGTGAAAACGATGTGGATATTGAACAATTCTGGAAGACATATACAGTATAGGCCTAAACGAAGCAATATATAATGCAGCTGGTGCCTGGCAAAGTATTCCGTAAAACACTCTAAAATCTGCCTGGACTAGGTTACGGACATCTGAATTACAACCAGCGTCTACAGAACGAGAAGGTGTTGACTCGACATCGGGATTGTTAGATAGGCCTATCTGCCAACCCCTACCAACGTTTAACAGTTTGATTGAAGACGACGTCAAAAATTGGTGTCAAATAGACTTACCGGATGTATGCTACGAAATTTTTATTGAGATGAAATTGTTACATACGTATCCACAGAACCTACAGAAGCTAATGATGAAGATGGTGACCAGCCAGTAAAACTCCAATATCAATCTCCCATAAGGAGGCCATTCAGTCACTGACTACACCAATCAAGTAGTACGAAGGTCAATATGAAACAGAACTGCCTGAAATAATTTCACTTCGCCAAATACATAATTTGGCTCTTGAAAAATACGGTCGACAGAAAAAACTTAAAGATTTTTTTCACAACCATCATCATCTTCAAGGATTAAACCAAGGATGGTTTGTTCCGGTCTCTAATAGGCAAAGATTAGAGCTGGTCACTCCAGCGCTTGCTCGGACGCCCCACACCTCTCCGTCCCGTCGGCTTATAGTTCCATAGTTATTTCGGGATGCGCCAAAGATGTTCCCACCAATTCAGCCGATACTGAGCAATTCTGTCGAGTATACTCATAATATTCAGTTTCTGACGTATATCTGTGTTTCTTCGATGATCATGAAGAGTATACCCTGCCACGTGCCTGATAAATCTCATTTCAGCCGCTTGGATGCGACTGGCCTGGCCTTTCGTTAAAGTCAAATTCTCGGACCCGTAAAGAAGTGTAGGAAGGCACATCATTTTGTAGAATTTTAGGCGTGTTCCTTTACTTGCTGATTTAAGGGTTCCCCTAATGGCCCAGCACATAAGGTTGAACTTATGCAACTTATTCAGAACGTCGTTGCTTGCATTTATAAGACACACTGTAGCCCAGGTATTCAAAATTGGTGACTTGTTCCAGGACAGTACCGTCTATAATAATTTTTGCCCGCACGGGATCAGTTCCACGAAAAGCCATCACCTTGGTCCGAAGTGTGGATATCTGCAATCCAGAGTCTTTGCAGACATTTGATTTAACAAATGTATACCAAACCATTCACTACAATTAGACAATGTTTTGCACTTACAGTGCTTAACGTGTTTGAGTTTGAAAATTTCCAGCAATAAATGTGTTCGAGCATAACATTAGTACTGCACATTGATAGTATTGTAATAAAACATTTTATGTTGTCTTTAATGGGTTTGTTTCTTACTCCCTCATTAATTCGTCTATTTCACTAATTCGTCACCCGTTCGATCCCGTACGTGACGAACTACTGTAGTAAGGTTCTACTTTATAGAAATAATTAATGGGTCTACACTTATAGTCCTAACGAGCGTTTCTAAACAGGCTCACTTGTTCTAAAGTGTTGTTGTTTATAACTATCTTAGTCCTCACTGGATATTTACTTATAAAGGCCATGGTTTTGGTCTCTGTTACTGAAATTGTCAGTGAGTACTCTCTGGCCACTTCTTGTAATTGAAAGATACCTCTTTGTAAATCATCTTCATTTTCTTGAATAAGAACAATGTTATCCGCACATAGCAGGGGGTACATTTACAAATTGATTACAAAATTGTAAAATTACAAATTGATTACAAAATGGTATTACTCATACAAAGTGATCGTGAGACACAGCCCACATAGATAGACACACAAATAACAAACGGTCGAGTAAAAACTGAGCTCGCTTCGCTCGTTTAATTAACAAATACAATTTTCAAACAATGTGTAGACGTTTGGTCAAAATTTATTTTGGCCATCAATAGCAGCCTACAAAAAGACAATGTAGAAATAATTAATGAGTCTACACTTACACTCCTAACGAGTGTTTCTGTACGAACGTGCATGTTTATGGTACACGAATAATAATAGCAACAATTACACACATATTAATGTGTGCATATGTAGGGAGAGGGGGGATCTCCCGGTGAAAGAGATGACGCGCTGCGTAGGGATACTACTTTCCCTGTGGGATCCCCACCACGCGACGCCGATATAAAACTAAGAACACCGGCTCCAGTGGTCAGCACAACCGTCATTGCGTACACACAGTCGTCACCATCATCATCATGTACAAGGTAAGTGTCTTCTTGTTGAAATACGAAGTCGTCACTCCTTATTGGCACTTCTTTCTCGGATTTTGTAAACTTCACAAACGGAAACATTAAAAAAAAAAAGATTTACTTTTTTTTTAACACTGTACTTGTTAGGAAAAAAACTCCATTCATTATATTATAGTCTCCAAGTCACGTGTATAAGTATTTAATTGTAATATTTGTAAACACTTGGTTACTCACCGTCTTGTGACTTCTTTAAAACTTTCAATAACTACGCGTTTCAAGGATAAATCCTCATCATCAGGTTATATAAAAACACCAATCCTTCTGGAGAAGTCGTCAAAAAATCAAAATTTTTACCAAACATCGCAGTATGTATGTCATTTAAGAACACATTATTGTACACCAGGTCGCGACGGGGCGCGAAGTGCTACAATAATGTGTTCTAAAATGACATAAATACTGCGATGTTTGGTAAAAATGTTGATTTTTTTGACGACTTCTACAGAAGGATTGGTGTTTTTATGTAACCTGATGATGAGGATTTATCCTTGAAACGCGTAGTTATTGAAAGTTTTAAAGAAGTCACAACTCAGTGAGTAACCAAGTGTTTACAAATATTACAATTAAGTGGAAAAAAACGTTTATTACATTTTAATCATGATAAAAATAATTTAAAACATAAACAATCCGCTTTTTTTAAGACATAGAATTAGTATATTTTGCAGTAAACTTTGTATTTTGCTGAGTAGTATGGAAGTATTGCTTATTCGTGTTACATGTTTAGTATAGCACATAATAAATCTCTTCAGTAAACATTTGCTGGAAGAAGTTTTTTGTTTATTTATTATATTTCTGTTAATATCAAAAAAGGGAAACTGCTCACATTTGTATTCAGAAAAATTAACTAAGAAAAATATAATTATGAAAGTTGTGTTAGCGGTTATAATTACAAACAGAATTATCACTGTTGCACACCACTGTAGAAAAATTATTCCGATTAGCGCTTCAAGCTTCACAGCTCATCGTCAGATCGGAAAATGAGCCACCAACTAATTTTTCTACAGCGGTGTGCAACAGTGATAATTCTGTTTAAGAAAAATATATTCTGAACTTATTATTCTGCCAAAAGTAGTGCATTGTAGGTTTAGATGCATTATTTTGAAAGAAATTACTGAATTTTTTGTATGCATTGATACTTTTGAAGATAAAATAATAAATTTACAAAAATAAGTGTTTCGCAAAATTTGGAGTGAAAATATTTAAATTTATTATTATTTCACCGAAATAATATTTTTATAACTGAATTTTTTATATTTTAAATACATTAATCATTTTAATAAATGATTAATGTATTTATGATTGAATGATTAATGTATGATCATTTTATATTTAATTAAATGCATTAGCCGTCATTATTCATCTACAAATCAAGTAGTGAGCTATCATAAATACTAGAGCTAATGAACGTAAACCAAATACCTTCGTTGGTGTGCGTATGTGTGTGTGTGTGTGTGGGGGGGGGGGGAGCGTAGTGAAACATCAATAATAAGCGTGTTGACGGCGATAACAACTAACGAAGATACCGAAACCTTGCTGTCAAACTATGGATATTGTTGCAACTTACCACATAATAGTAGCGTTAAAAAAAAATAATAGTTTTACAGGAATTATTAAATTGCAAGTATCGATCCGATCTGTCAAGTGTTTCCGCCAAATAGTCTCCTACTTTGTCTCAACATCAGTACCTACACATGTGCAAAATTCAAATGACAAGTTAACATTTTTTACATTTGAAATTCGCGCTAAATTTTTAGAGGCCGTAACTCTGTGTTTTCTGTTGTACTTGTAGATGTGCTCAAAGTATTTCCGTTACTTTTTTGAAACATTTGTGTACATGTGTGTGTGTGTGTGTGATACGAAATTATTTAAAGAGTTTACACAATTAGTTACGTTTTCCAAGTCAGATAAACATCAATACTTACACGCGCACGCGCGCACACACACACACAAATATAACAGGAATGTGTGATTGTCTACGTGTGTCAGAAGAAGATATTCTGTTCTGCAAGAAGTTGTTAATTCTGCTAGTTCGTGTGTACTTACAAACTGGTTTCAAATCTGATAAAACTATTTCATTATTATGATCATTGAACGATTTAAATATTTTCTTCTTCTTCTTTATTTCTTTCTTTCTTTTCTTTCTCGCTCAAAAATTATGTGAACTAGTGTTTCGCTTTTCAGTAGACTATATTTAAACGTTAACAGCGAAGGAATAATCGTGTTGAAATCTGGAAAAAAACTGAATTTCGTCATCACAGATATAATTTTAAATATATAATTAAGCATGTTTAAGTTACTGTGTTTTTGCGCTTAAACTATGCCTATATTAAGTTACAGTTAAAATGACAATAAACAGCGTAATGTGTTAGACAAATCTGTTATAAAATAATAATTCAATATTATATATATATATATATTATTCAGTACAGTTTCTTCTGCAAGTAGTGTATTACGTTTAATATTAATGTACAATTGTTTCGATTATTGTTGACTCATTTACAAACCTCTGATGTTGCTGACATGTTTCAGTGAAACGTGCGTCAGGTAACTGAAACGACAAAAACCTAATATACTACTTGCAGAAGAAACTCTATTGAATAATATACATAATATTGTATAATTACTGTAAGAAACTTTGAGTTACATATATAAAAAATAATAATTGTAGCAAAAAAGTAAAAAGAGAAAATAGAAATTATTAGTCGCACGAAGTTTTACAGCTAGTAAATATATTTTAAGTCCTCGGTAAAATAAATAACGAAAACAATGATAGCGACAAAACAAACTCTGTTTGATTCACACTAACAACACTAGTAGCAAATGTAACTAACATCGATTGTAACAAAGATCGATGTTGATTTCATTGTTTAATTTTATGGAAAATAATATAATTCCTTTTAATGCTAATTGTTGACACGTTGACAAGCATGCAAAAGTGTGACACACTAAATATTTGACAATGTAGTTAACAGTACTAAAGTTAATAAAAAAAATTGTTTTAAAATGATAAACTTGCATTTTCCAAAATTTCGTCTACCAACTTTCTACACCTATGTTTGTACGCGTAATTTTTTAGTTTTTATTTTACCACCTAAGCAGAGTGGCTGCCTTATGTACTAATTACATAAACAAAATTTATATAAGTTTCCGTTTGTTATTCTTTAAGTTGTGAGTACTTTGAATAGTATATTATTGAATAAAAAATATAGACCCTATATAATTAAACATCAATAGTATGGAATCCGCGGTCGTGTACCCGTATGCAAGTTACTATTCAAACACGTCTGTTAATGTAATATATATTTATCTAATTTTTAATTTGAATAGAATCTTTGCCCTCTCGTCCACCCCCTTACGGTAGTAGAGATAACCTGGTTATCAGAAAGACATCGACACAAGAAGCCGTTTTTTTAATTTACCTAATCAGAGTATAATGATTAATCAGATAATAATTAGCAACAGTCATAGTGCTGTCACAGTAGTCAGGGTACTAAAGAGGTCGCGAGTTCGAGTTCGAGTACAATTACCACCCTTTGTACTCTGGTTTATTTCCTCTGCGATGTTATTATCCCACAAAATACCTTTAAATAAATTAATACCTTTCCTTCTTTGATTGTTTTATCCCTCATATCAAACTTTCACCCCTTATCATTTTTGTACTGCCGTATCTTTCCCGCCAAGTCTTTTTTTATGTACTCTTTACTTAAATATATATTAATTTTACTTTAATTTACATATTTTCAAAGTTTAAAATTCTCGTTTGTAATTAATTAGTTATAAAAAAATTAAATAAAACGTTTTTCCAGTACTTTTGGCTAGCATATAAGTAAATATTTTATTATTTATTATTTTTAAATAACTTCGTTAACAACTGTTTCAAAATTTTTCTGGCTCTATATGGACTCGCCAATCGTGTTCTCAAAAATTCAACCATAGCCTCTTATTCCATCCAACATTTCTTAGCCCTTTTGTTTTGCAATACTGGTTCAGGCAACAGTTATTCATTACCGACCCTCTCAGATTTTGTTTGCACTTTGTACGTATTTAAATTGTCTCAGGTATAGTTTGTAATTTGTTTGTAATTCTGTCAGCCCCTTGTACATCCGCTAACACTCTTTCGTACGTTCATCATCACCACGACCAGCTTGATTTCGTTTCCAATTTTTGCAGTCATGGGCCCAAATACCATACAAAAGAACTGGAATGACAATTGTTTAATAAAATCTTGGTTCTGTATTCTCGGTTTTAAAGCGTAAGTTTGTAACTCAGTTTTTGAGGGTATTTTATTAATGGACCACAAACCATCTGACACTTACACACACCGAACGTTCGATCTCTCTTTTGAATGTTATTAAATGGTTTCTACTGTTTTGCTTACAATCTTCCACTAACGCTATTATCCTGGTTGAACAAAATAAGCTCGAACTAGACTTATAATTCTAAACCTTGAACATTGCTAGCATACTTTTAGCAGTTAGATCGCAAAACAAGCACATGATCTGGACCAGCATCGTGCAAACACAATATTCATATACCGAAATGGCTGTGACATCGCTCATGACGAGGATCATGATGGGTTGATCCATGGTCAGTTCTAGTAGAAGGCCGGAATATTAAACGTGGTAACACTGGAACCAGCTGATATTTTGAGACCGACTAGACGATCTCTTAATTTATGTATTTCAATATTCAAATCGCGTTATTTTTAATTGCTGGTTAACAGCAGTTTTATAATTCTTCACTTTTTTGCACATTAAAAGTTTATTATGTACAATACTGTTACATTATTTTTATTTAAGAAATTACACTACAGTACTTGCAGAAGAAACAAATTGAATAACATCTCAAATTATATAATTGCTGCAAGAAACTTCGAGTTACCAATATAGAAAATTGTTTAAGAAATATAATAATTAACTCATTCATATGATACAAATTCAATCATTCGAACAAAATTAATTCATTAGGCCTAACAAAATTCACTAATTTCTTCAACTTAAACATATAGTACTAAGTGCGCACAGACCTACAATTTAGATTTAGCTATAAATAGCCCTACTCATGATTTTAGTAATGCTATGAAATTTAATCAAATATAACATGTTCACTTTACCTATTTTATTACACTATGGTTATAGATATACGCCTCAGACGCAAAGTTGCCACGTTTAATGTGCCGGCCTTCTACTAGAGCCGGCCTTGGTTAATCATAAGTTTCAGTCAATATGTGGCACAATCAGTGGAGTGTTATCGAGGAAAACAAGAAAAAATAGTCGACAATAATTCTGAAAAAAAAAGATATTTCTCAAGGAAAGAAATCCTGTGATACCACACTGCCAGCTAACTAATAATAATCAGTCCACTCTATACATCAATTTGCGATTTAAAGTATCCTAAAGAGGAATTTACTGAATACCATATTAAAAAATAAACATGAAATTAATAGAGTTTAATGACGGAAAGTTTAGCGAGTATCGGTCAATAAGTATAACAGAAATTTTATATGATTTGTGTCGACGTTTCGACAATATTATTTATTAAACTTTATTGATCAACGGTCACTACTAAATAAGGGTTAAGTTTACAGGTTAATAGTAAAGACATGTGACAAAATAAACGTCTTTTTAAATAAATATCTTTGAAGACAAAATTGTGGAAACACGTAGAAATGGAGACCCAGAACCTCATTTTTCCGAAGTGTATTAACAATATTACTGAAGCGACTTCCAGTGGCTTTGGGGGGGGGGGATTGGTCCAGGAATTGGTCGAGGCGGCATCATATATAAAAAAAATACAAGTTAAGACTAATCAACTTAGCTATCTTTAAAGTGGCTGAAAACGTGCGATAACATCCTGAAATCAAACCCATAAAGAAAACGGCAATAAAAATACACGTTACTGAAACATTGTTGAGAAGATAGTTACTGACTGAATTGATTTTCCTGTATTTCATATTTAAAACGTAATAACCTCTTTGTATATTTCAAAATGAATTACCAGCAGAAAAAACAAAGCTGAAAAAATAATTAAAAAGCCTCAAAATTAAGAGATTAATAAAATTCGTAAACTTGTTTCGGGCTTCTAGAGGGAGGGCCCGGCGGCATTGTTTGCAATACTGCCCCCCCCCCCACACGTAAATACGCCTCTGGCGATTTGCAGTGAATAGAGACACTATCTGAAGCGTATTAATAATAATAAATAACATTATTATTATTACTATTATTAGAGTAAAATATAGTGCTATAGTTGTGCGTGCGCGCGCGCGCGCGCGCGTGTGTGTGTGTGTGTGTGATTTTCGACACGGTTCAAGGTAACAACTTTCAGTTTTACGGATTTAAAAAAAATATGTAACTAATGTATTTTAACTATTTTAGTTCAAACGGCTGAAATTTTATAAATTCATGCTCGTTTCAACTTTAATATAGAGAAGCGAAGTATGGAATCTTCTGGATATGAACATTTAAAAAATGCAGGCCTCTGATACGAAAATTTATAGGATCCGTGAGGAGAGACTTTGTTCGAACAACTATCCCAGAAATGAGGGTACCAGGAAAGGCCTTGGGATATTTTCAATTTTACACAGACAATGTGGAACTGCCGTAATGGAATGAATGGTGGACACTTCTTCTTCAGCAGTACACCCAAACGTGGCCCTGCTTCCAACACCAATCTTCTAGAAAGCCTGCTATCCATTCCCATCTCAGTGTAACCCCTCACATCAGTTCTTTTTTAGATCTTCTAGCACAAATACGCTATCCATTTTCTTTAATTTTTCGAATCTCCTCTTCAAAGAGGATGAGATCTTATCCTCTTCTTCTTCTTCAGCAGTAAAGCCCAACGTGAGCCCTGGCTTCCAACACCAATCTTCAAGTCTCCTATCCATTCCCGTCTCATTGTAACCCCTCAAATCCATTCGTCTGAGTCTTCTAGCACGTCATCCAACCATCTTATCCTAGGTCGGTCCCTCTTTCTGCTTTTACAGACCTGCGCCCTAGGATTTTCTTTGGCATACGCTGATCATCCCTCCGCTCTAGGTCACATAACCATTGTATTCGTTGAGCCTTTATAAATCTTACAGTGTCTTTGTGATTCAGTAGCTTATCAATCGCCTGGTTATTTCTAATTCTCCGTTCGTTATCTTCTTTCGTCTTAGAGTCTTTCTGAAAGGTGGACACTGGTGTTACTAAACAAGTACTGAATTACAGATTGTTTGGTAAAAGGGTTCGAGGAAACAATTGTCAGAGTCTTTGTGACGTCGGAACGGACTGAATTACACACCTTGAAATAAAACAGAAACATAAGTAGACCTACTTTAATCTAACGTCACGCGTCAGGTCTTGGATGCGGGACCACACGGTCCGGGACCTCCTTGAAGGTAGATTCTATTCACGTGACGTCAGTGACTGTAATTATCCTACGTAGATTCGTCGCTCCGTGGTAATTATAAACGGATAAGTGTTACTATTTCTATGGCCGGACCAATATAAAGGAGGGTTGAATCGATATGTGAATATGTAGAGGAACAAATCAGTTTCGCCCACAACGCTCATGCTTGGATAATTTATTTTTCCTTTACAACAGATAATACAGAAGCGGATAGATCGAAATCTACCTACTCGTCTCGAGTTCATAAATCTAAAGAAATCCTACGACACAATTTCCTTGATAAAGGCGTTTATCGCTTTGACAAAGTGAGATATACAGCATAGGGTTTCAAAATGTCAAAAATGTCCATGGATATTTAATTCGCTATTCTGGTCGAATTAAATTTTGTGCAGGACACATCCGCTAACACCCACGACCGGCTTGATTTCGTTTCCGATTGTCGCGGTCATGGGCCCAAATACGACTATCATACAAAGGAACGGGAACGATCATTGTTTATAAAATCTTTAATTAAGTGTAAGTGTAATCTTTAATCGGTTTTAAGCGTAAGTTTGTAACTCAGTTTTTAAATGTATTATTAATGGCCCACAAACCATCTGACGTACATCGAACGTTCGATCTCAAGTTCTGGATTTTATTAAATCGTTTGTATTGTATGGTTTGCATATTATGTGCAAACGACCCTTGTGAATTAAGATTGTATTGGTTAATAAGAGTATAGAGCAGGTGTAACATTTCCGCTATCTTGGTTATGACATCGCTAATGATGTGGATTATGATGCAGATCACAACTATCAGTTAATACGTATGTTGCACAATTAGTCGAGCGTTATCGAAGAAAATAAGGAAAGAAACTCGACTAAAATTTTAAAAGATATACTGGCTGTGCCAGTGTTGTTGTATGGTTCCGAACCTTGGGCTCCGGTGAATAATCATCTGAGTAACATCGGAGATGAGATTCTTGCGATCTGTTACAGGCTGCACACGAAGTGGTAGACTTTACAGTGGAGACATTGTTGAACATTTTTAATATTCAAGATCGTATTGTAGAGAACAAAGAGAGATGGACCGCTCATCTGAATAGGATGCCGGATGGCAGCTTGACTAAGAAAGCTTAGCGAGACAAGGCTGTTGGACAACCTAGGATGCGTTGGTGCCGGAACAGCTGATTCGCCTAGTCCCGGATAGAAGAAGCCCTCTGGTCGATTTGTAGAACAACCGTGAAGGTGACATCGACACGTGTAACAGAATGCTGGCCGAAAGAAGGAAAAAGTTGAAACAATGGAATGTCTCTAGGCCGCAACATAATAATCGGCCTCTCTAACTGAATATCTGACGGAGAAATTAGAAGACGCAGAAGAATCACGTACTTGACAATGGAATTTATAGCTTATTGGTACGGACCAGTAGCGTGGCGTCCATGTAACAGCTGTTACCGGCGGCAACAGTACAGAAAATAATATTAATTATATCACAGAATAAATAATTTATTTATTGAATAATTTGAAATCCGAACAATATTACTAGGGAAACTTGAAGAAAAGCGTAGCATTGGTTTCGAACTGCTGGGCACTTGCACCGTCATGTGTTGCCGGCTCGGACATCGGCATTGTTTTACTGCGTACGGTCATTGACCTTCTAGTAGTCGTCACTGTACAAACTGTGGAGAGGGAGACACATTCGTCCGTCCAATGTGTTGCCGCTGTATAAACCGGCAAAACGCTCAGTTAGCAGCTATGTTCGTTTCGGAACCAACGTGCAGCAGTTTACTATCTACCTATTTGTGTTTTGTTCGTTTAGTTATGTGTTTCTCTGTTTGTCTTTATTATTCTTAATTCTATTGTTTGTGTTCTGATTCATTCTGTGTAAGTATAATGGAGTCAGATCCCGTTGAACCGGGACCCCCTTCTTCTGCCAGCGAATGATAGAAAATACTCTAAAAAAATATCTTGGCTCTAAAAAGAATATTTTGGCCCTAAAAAGAACACTTGGTACAAGAAAAAAATTCGAATTAATTTTCAGGTCAAGTTTTAGGCCTATCACAACCGGCAACAGGTGTTATGTACCCACGCCACGCCACTGGTATGGACACTTGATGAGAACAGATAGCAAAATTGTGTGTACCTACTTCGAGGCATGTATCAAATGAACGACACAGCCATAAAGGTAATGAAACACAGAACATAGAGGTAATGAAACACAGAACATAGAGGTAATGAAAAGACAGACCCATTGTTGAAGAGACTCGGGGAGATAAAGCTCTAGGACTTCTCGCTCAATATTGGTCGTACATTCGTCATTTCTCTCTCCCTCGCTCTCTGTAACGCACGCACATATCACGTTTCCATTCATCCACTGTTGGCTGAATAAAGGCACGCGTAGAGAAAGAAACAAATTATTCGAGAAACGTATTCAGAAAACCCCGTTGTTGACTGACCAGGATCGGTCGGTCAAGGTCATGATCAGATTTCCTTCAGAGCGGCAGCAGACCGGCTCCTAAAAGAAATTGCATTTTACAAACACGGCCAAAGAAAGGGAAAGTTCTATCTCTCAGATTGCACGCGCACGCACACCCACACGCACACAGGTGCGCAATTTGTCAATGTCAGCGCTTTCACTCTCTACTAGGTTATTACACGAGTCAGGCCAGCCAATTAGTTCGCGCACCGGAGATGAGATTTTTATTAGTAATGAAAGTGACCGGTGGCAGAGTGAAAGAAGAACACGGGACGACGACGACGCCGGACAAAACTGGTCGAACAGAAAGGAAATAACATGTGTTTTTGCGGAGAAAGTAAATTAGAGCCAAGTCGAGGGGTCAAGCCCTGCTCTAATACAGGTTTTTGTTTTGGAATTAAGAAAATCCTCTACGGATTCTTTTCCACAATAATTTCAGTTTCAAACACGGTCCTTTAATAAGAAACCTGTATACTTTTAAAAGTAGAAAACGCACCACCTGGTTTTATTACATCGGTAGACACATATAATTTGAATTCAGACAATTCACCGTTTTTTAAACTAGTTCTTTGGTTCGGTACGCATAATTCCAGGAACGGATCCAGCAAGCAACTTTGGGTAGGGAAAAGTTGACTTTAGGGGAAGGGAGGATTATGGAAAGTTGGACCATTATTTTAAGGCTTAAAGTGTAAATTATAGGAATGAGTGAAGATCACAAATACAGTTTGTTATTATCAACGTACTTTATTGTTTGTTGTTTATTGACGTACAAATATAACATCGTATCTGTGTTTGTCAGTTCGTTGTCCTTTCAATAATATTCACTTACAGTTTAAAATACAGTTTTAACTACTGCTGCACACACGTTACTGTTTTTCTATAACTATTTCTATGGTATGTATCAAACAAAATTAACATGCTGGTAAGGTAGGCTACAGTTGATATTTAAAGTAATTATAGAGTAAAACCATAAACCTACATAAAGCGATATAATTTTTTATTTTTTTATAAAACGACGAAAAAAATTCGTCTGAAGTGACTATTTGGGGAAATTTCCCCCTTTTCCCCCACCGTGGATCCGCGTCTGCATAACTCACACTAAGATGTACATTTACAACATCATGATCGTCATCTTCACAACACGGTGTAGTCAAGCTGCTGCCTGTTCCGCCTTCAAAATCCTCCAGCCATCTCTTCTACCCACACACACCTGTGTTCTGTAGGTTTGTATTTACAGACTTGAAATCTGACATTCTTTCTCAGTGTTCTTTCCACCGTTGTTTGTAATCTTTTTATTTTTCATTCAAGTTAAAAACTTGTAACTCTTCTCTTATGGCCTCATTCCTTATACGGTCAAGTTTAGAACACCTTTTAACTACTCTTAAGAACGCCATTTCCGAAGCCTGTATTTTACTGTCTTGTTTTTTTGGTTGTTGTCCATAATTCACACCCATCGGACAGTTCAGCGGCTGCTATAACTTTGTAAAACTTTAATTTTGTGTCTCAACGTACCTTGTTTCTAAAAATACGGTTGATTTGTTCCACAGATCGTCTGGAACTTACCTAACTTAAAAACAATATCATAATTTCTATCACAATCAATATAATTTCTCAAATAATTAAAGTGGCTCACCTACATACACGAATAACATTCATTACATACCTACATTCAAAACAATTCAGTTTTATTATAAAAGGAAACAATACATAATAAATAGAGAACAGATATTTATGGACGTCTGTTCTGTCCAGTAACCCGAAGCTACATCCTTCTAAAATTTTCCGAGTGTTAAAAATTAATTTGAAACCCAGACGCGCGTTTAATAAAAGTTTATTAATTTAAATATAGTAAGTAGTCTTCTTCTTCTTCTTCTTCTTCTTCTTCTTCTTCTTCTTCTTCTTCTTCTCCTTCTCCTCCTCCTCCTCCTCCTCCTCCTCCTCCTCCTCCTCCTCCTCCTCCTCCTCCTCCTCCTCCTCCTCCTTCTTCTTCTTCTTCTTCTTCTCCTTCTCCTTCTCCTTCTCCTTCTCCTTCTCCTTCTCCTCCCCCTTCCCTCCTCCTCCTCCTCCTCCTGCTTCTTCTTCTTCTTCTTCTTCTTCTTCTTCTCCTCCTCCTCCTTCTCTTCTCCTCCTCCTTCTTCTTCTTCTTGTATCATAACTCAGTGCCTCTTCAATGATTTTCTTCCACTCCGTTCTGTCACCACAGAGCCTTCTCCAGCCTGTGACATTCACTCTTCTCAAATCATCATCTATCCAGCTCTTCCTAGGTCTTCCTCTAATTCTTCTGCACATCAGTTTCCAGTCTGCGATTCTTTCACTTGTTCTGCTATCATCCATTCGTCCGTACGTGACCCAGCCAATATAAAATTCTACTCTTAATGAACTGGACTATTTCAGCACCGTGTATTCATATAATTTGTCCACTTCATAATCCGTTCGTATCTTTCAGAGCCCGTCTTCAGTTTGACAAGCCCAAACGTGTTTTTGCAAGATTTCGCGCTCAAGTATTCTAAGCTGTTGTTCGCCTGCACTGGTTGACGTCCAGGCCTCGAGTCCATACATCAATTTGAAACACAGACCCGTGCAACAAATCGGTAAAAATGTTTTAGGTGATTTAAATGCATAAAATAAAATTATTAAAATAAGAAATAACGTAAACTGAAAACATAAAAATTATTTATAACTTGAAAATGAATTAGAAAACAGTACAAAAAGAAACAGTGATTATTTCACTAAAGTAACCCTATTATATTATTCTGAATATTTTCCAGTTTGCAAAATTATTTCAACTGTTACTTTATTTCGTTAATAAAAGAATGAATTTAAAAAATTGTACAAAAACAATAGCTAAAGAATGCGTAAAGCCTGAAAAACTGAATTTGTTTTTTGTAATTTAAAATAATCCGTCTTACAAAGCGATATAGCCCTGCGTGGGCCTTGGCTGCCTCCTGTCAGGCGTCTGATTCCCATCAGCTTCCATCTCTTGCAGACATCGCCTTCTCGATGACGCTTCTTCCACATCACCATACAGGATTCTCTTTGGTTGCCTGTCTCGATTCCATGTCCTAGTCAGCCAATTCTTCTGGACTTAACAAACCGTCCTTCAAGTATAGCCTAGTTTCTACTTGAAATTTAATACAGTAAATTACTTCCTAATGTAAGCCGATCTTATTATCGTGATTAACAAATTAATTTGTTTTGAGTTACTGTTCTTTGGAATTAAAAAATTTGTCCTTCCATGTCTCTGTGAGTCTTCTGTTGAGTTCCAAAGTAACGGCCAGTAGTAGTTACATTCTCCTCTATTGGGTAAGAGCCTAGTTGCCTCTTTAGTTATCTCATCTGCTTTTTCGTTACCAGTAGGCTAATATTTACGTTGCTGGGAATCTATTGTAAAGTTAAATCAGTTTTGTTTCTTTCTAGTTTTTTTCATTGTGTGAAATATGTGGGCTGTTCTAAAGTAGTAGGTTGAGATTTTCATGTCAGACTTCAATAAATTTAAGGATAAAGCAAACTGATTTTAATGTAGGTACTGCTAACCTATTTCAGCCAGATTATAGCAATACTTGTCGTCAATCCGCTTAAGGCCTTGTACGGTTCTCAGTCAGCAGAAAACAATTTATTCCACTTATTACTTATTAGTTACAAACAATCATTTCACGTTCGTCTTCTCTGTTTGATCCGTTTGTTGAATGCCATATTTGTTTAGAAAGTAAACTATGGCCAATTCGAGCTATAGCCAAGGCCTACTACAGCTTATTCTTTTGGAACACTAATTGTCTTTCTTGTTGTCTACAATTTCAGTAGCCTATAAACACAAAACTGTAATAACAAGAAAAACAAACTGTCCCAACAACCGTACCCGCACTACATTTTCGATGTTTTGAATATGCGATTGTATCGATATACTGCGATGTGAAGAAGAAGAAGTGTACTAATTGTAAATTGTTCTATTTCTTAATATAAAGCAAAAATATTTATTGTTTTCATTTTTGAAGTTAGATAATAATAGTTTTTGGTTTTTAGCTTACTGTTTAAAGAAATAAAAACCATTGTAAGGAGATATATGTCGATTATTGTGTATACACAATGCTTGAAAAAGAGAAACATTAAAACAAAGAACATAACATTTTTAACAAAAACAACAACAGAAAACGTAAAATGAAAAATATAATTATTTCTCAGTAGTAAGATTAAAATTAAAAAAGTATTAACAAACGGAAACAAGATTTGTCATTCGTTAGGTGGAAAATATTATTTTGTTATTCAGTAAAATCTTCAATTATATTATAGTTCAGCAAACTTCACTGGAAGCAAATTTCGTTCGACACACAAAAATTGGAGCACTTATAGCATCCCGTTGTTGCTTTTCCAGTGATCTGCACAAAAACCGAGTATTAGTGGAAAACGAGTTCTGTCACACAAAAAAAGAAAGATATGTATATTAACAGTTAAGGGCCACCCCGCCCTACTTCGAATTCTTTTTTTTTTTACGTGGATTTCACAAAAAGCGAGTATTATTGGTTGCCATATTGGTTGCCTTGTGTAATTTTAGTTTGCATGATAACTGAACAACGTCAACTTTTGGCGTCACAGGCACACATCTGAGTTATATTATTGCTAGAAACAACTTTCGTAAAAATATGACAATGAAACACGATTGCAATCGTCAACAAAATATTTTATAACATACACAAATAAATTTCCACGATTTCTATTAACTAACTAAAATTATATGCGAATCGCTACATATCGATGCCAAAAATCGTATAATCGAAATATCGAAAATGAGTTCGGGTACGGTTATTGGGACAGTACCCAATCATGTATACTTTTGAAAGTAGAAAAAATATCACGTGGTTTTGTATCGGTAGGTGTATATAATTATAAGTAAGTTCTCATTCTCCTCTTCTTCTTCTTGCTCTTCTTGTCTTCCTCGTCATCTTCCTATTACTTCTCATCCTCTCCGTGTTCTTATTTTTTCTTCTCTACTCTTCTCATCTTCTCTTCTCTGCCCTATTGCGCCAGATCCTTCAGATACAGGCCCCTGAACGACTCCTGTAATGACAGCCCTGCCAGTCTCTTTGTATCTCCACATCGTCTCGTTACTGGTCTAGATGTGAGGATTTACTTCCTTCAGCCCATGCTACGTAACCATCCTCACTATGCCTTCACAAAGCAGTTGTTCTTCTTCCGCACTACAGTCCTACATGAGTCCTGGCTTCCAACACAAATTTTCTCCAAAGTCTCGTATCCATTCCCATCTCAGTGTAACGCCTCGCATCCATTCTTCTGAGATCTTCTAGCACATCACTCGACCATCTTATCCTAGGTCGGCGCCTCTTTCTGCTTTTATAGACTTGCGTCCTCAAGATTTTCTAGGTGATCCGCTCTAGGCGACCTAACCATCGTATTCGTTGAGCCTTTACAAATCCTTCAATGTCTTCGTGATTCAACAGCTCATCTATCTTCTGGTTATTTCTTATTCTCAATTCGTCGTCTTCTTTATCCGGTCCATAAACCCGTCTTATGATCTTTCTTTCAAACCTTCTTAGCGTACCTGTCTCGCCTCCATAAGTAACACCTGGTCTCATGTACTTCTGACAGTAGGCCTACTTTATGTTACATTATTTGTTTGCTGAACTTTTTAATATACCTGCTTTTCATTGAAAATACATGATAGTATCTATATTATTTCCGTTCTTAATTTCATCATTTAACGGCAAGTTGCTGCGTGTATTCGCTAACATTTGTAATCTAGACTAGTTTTATTTCTATAAATTTACGGCATAATAAGAAAAAAATCTTCGAGATACAATTCAAAGATACCGTTTATTAGAATTAGAAATTTGTTTGTAAGTGTTTAAGCAAACGAAAGTATTTCTTTTGAAAAAAGTACATTAAATTTTATATCGTCTGACGGATGTTAGCTTTACCAACAACAGTGACTGAAGGAATTGCAAAAGCAAATAATTATTTATGTAATTATTATAAAAAGTAGAAAAACTCAAGAGCTTTGTGTGTGTCTGTGTGTGTGTGTTTAATAATAGCACATAACTTTAAAAACAAATAAACAGACATACAGTGAGAATACGGTAGTATACAAACTCAGTAAATACCACTTTTACATACGCAAAAAATAGTTTAAATAGCGTTCCGTAAGTGTGATAGATGACCTTGTTTTGTTTTTCAGGTCGTCGCGGCACTGAGTCTGGTCATAGTGTTGGCTGCCAAGCATGCGTCCTGCGAGCCTCCTTCGCCAAGTAAGTATAATACAGGAGCTTTCACTGTTTCAATGGAACCGATCATTACCATAGTGAAAGTCGTCAAACCCACGTTATACGTATGATCAAACCTTACGCCAACTTGATTGGCTGACTCACGTCTCGTTTGTATCGATTAATGGTCGGATAACTAACTTTGACAACTTCGAGTAATCATTATCATTGAATGTTAATCTCGTCCGCATTGCGTGCACACATTAAAAAAAAAGAAGAAGCTATTAAGAAAAAATATCGGTATGGAGAACCATACATAACTTCCATGTTCTAAGATTTATATTTAAAATCATTTTCGAAATGAAATATTACCATAGAAACTACTTCTTTCTACTTACTGCTTCAGCCTTAACCACAGTACTGTGGTCACTAACGTATACCACCTCACGTTATCGCACTCGATTTTCACTGATGATGGAAGTCGATGGCATTGCCGAAACGTCTGGTTTTGTAGAAAACATTGGACTACGGCCAAACATCCCGGGAAGGAATTTTAACAAAAACTACTTCTTTGTTGCCGATAACGTTGTACACATATAAAAAATTCTGCCCTCCACCTTCAACTATAATTTTTAATAATAGAAAATTACCCCCACCCCGTTCACCTAACCTCTTCATTTATAGATATTTCATCTACGTTTCTACAGTGGATTACTATGAACTTCTTATCAGGATACTTTATTTATAAAAATTAAGTACTTTACTCTTGTTAAATCATAAAATGTTTCAGGTAAACTACCCCTTTCTCTTAACCGAACTTCTCCAAAATCAACAGACCTTCCGTCCTCTACAATTCAGGGAAGCATGCAAAAAAATATTTGATTCTGTTTGAATGTGCGGCAGTTATCGTTCGTCATGGAAACATTTCTCTTGTTACAACATAAAATGTTGCAGGTAAACTACCCCTTATAATAAAAAATATGCATAAAATTAATGGCTTGTATAAGTTAATGTTTGATCTCCATTAAGTAGTGCTCAAGTTTCCAAAGTTTTAATACTGTGATGTCCGTAATTAAAACATCAGAGCAGGTTTAGTGTGTATGAGGGTACACCGTGGACAACAATTTTTAACATTTCCTATTGAGCGTTGCTTAGAGTAAAGCTGCGAATCTACAGTGTACGTTTCACAGAACACACACGCGGAAAAGAAGGAGCGTTCCGAAGTCACTCATGGACCCTCAGCATCTTGCAGAGGGTTCATTCCCTAAAGACGAAAATTCTGTCTATGAATCGTTCCTCTGTAAACACGTGCAGTTACACTGCCCAGCGATCCACAGGAAGCAAATCGCTATCCACGCTGGACAAATTTCGGCTTGCACGCGTTATGTTGGTGTGGGTTTCGGCACTTTCCATTTAAAAAGCGTGCAAATGTAAGAAAATAAACTTGAGTGAGGCCAGAAATAACGCGAATTTTGTGTGTGTGTGTGTGTGTGTGTGTGTGTGTTCCCTGCCTTTTTATTGCAGTAATCATAATAATAATAAAATGGAAACGTAAACATTACATAATTGAGATATGCTTGCCTTCCACGAACGATACATTTTCTCTCATACATGATTTACATTAAAATGAAAAAATTATAATTTTATTGCCTGGCAACAAAATTATTTTAACAATTACCATTGTTTTAAAAAGTTTAAATGAATTTTCAAGTACTTTACTGTTGTTAAAACGTAAAAGGTTGCAGGTAAACTACCCCTTCCCTTTAACCGATCTTCACCAAAATCAAAAGGCATTGAGATCACTACAATTCAGGGATGTATGCAAAAAATTATTTGATTCTGTTTGAATATGCGGCAGTTACCGTTCGTCATAGAAAAAATTACCCTTGTTAAAACATAAAATGTTGCTGGTAAACTACCCTATTCCCTTAACCGATCTTCACCAAAACCAAAAGGTCTTGAGAACTCTACAATTCAGGGCTGTATGCAAAACATTATTTGATTCTGTTTGAATTTGCGGCTGTTATCGTTTGCCAAAAAAAAAAATTACCCTTGATAAAAAAACGCTGCAGGTAAACTACCCCTTTCCCTTAACCGATCTTCTCCGAAAACAATAGGTCTTTAGTACTCTACAAATCAGGGTTGTATGCAAATAATCTTTTGATTCTGTTTGAATTTGCGGCTGTTATCGTTTGCCATAGAAAATACCCTTTGTTAAAACATAAAACGTTGCAGGTAAACTACCCTTTTCCCTTAACCAATCTTCACCAAAAACAATAGGTCTTGAGAACTCTACAATTCAGGGCTGTATGCGAAACATTATTTGATTCTGTTTGAATTTGCGGCTGTTATCGTTTGCCAAAAAAAAAATCGGTATGGAGAACCATACATGACTTCCATGTCCTAAAATTTATAATTAAAATTATTTAAATATTAATTAAATAAGTTAATGCTTGAGTTCTGAAGAAATTACGTTTCAGCTAAAATCGTACCACCATGTCAGATGGATTAAGACTATCCTCAACCTTCGTGAGGAAGGATTGTACTTTTGGATTTTTAAATGTCTACAGACATTTTTGTCTGTAGGTCGAACGAAGAGCTAGCTAAAGGTAGCTGCGATCTGATTCCTATAATGAAATTGGACTCTCGCTACGAGAGGCCGAGGGATGTCTATAGTGTTATCAAAGTCTTTCCTGTCAATACTATACTAGTCATTTTTTCTTAAATCGAGTTTTGATTTCTTTCTTTCCATTTGTCTTCTGATTTCCTGAACGACTATTCTTTTCACCCGTATAATTATAAATTTCTCAGCAAAACATTTCTTCCTTAATACGTTTGTGTCTCCTGTTTAACACCCACCATTCTGATCCATGTCATAACACTATATTCCACACAATCTAGTAAATAACTAGCCATCAGGGAGGTCAAAATATTTTCAAGGAGGGGCAAACAATTTTCCAAAGGAGAAAAATATTTATATATTTTTCATACATACACACATGCACATATTAGTTTATAATTCTCATATCATAATAGAAATAAGTACACAGATTGTATTAATTGCTTTAATACAACAACACTGCCCAGCGATCCACAGGAAGCAAATCGATGTCCACCTTTTCGGCTTGCACGCGTTGTGTTGGTGTGGGTTTCGGCACTTTCCATTTAAAAAGCGTGCAAACATAAGAAAATAAACATGAGTGAGTCCAGAAATAACGACAATTTTGTATGTGTGTGTGTGTGTGTCCTGTCGGCCTATTTATTGCGGTAATCACAATAATAAAAATTTGGAAAAGTGAACATTACATAATTAATATATGCTTGCCTGCCAGGAACGATATATTTTTCACTCATACGTGATTTAAATTAAAATGAAAAATATAGAATTTTGTTAAAGTGAAATGAAATATTTCCATAGAAACTACTTCTTTGTTGTCAATAACGTAGTGCACATATAAAACTTATAAACATGTACCGCCTCCATCATCAACTACCATTTTAATTTATAAAAAATATTACCCCTCCCCCCTTCAACTACCATTTTCATTTATAGATATTTCATTTACCTTTCTACAGTGGATTATTATGACCTTCTTTTCAGGATACTTTATTTATCAAAATTAAGCACTTTACTCTTGTTAAAACGTAAAACGTTGCAGGTAAACTACACCTTTCCCTTAACCGATCTTCACCAAAAACAATAGACCTTGAGTCCTCTACAATTCAGCGCTGTATGCAAAACATTATTTGATTCTGTTTGAATTTGCGGCTGTTATCGTTTGCCATAGAAAACATTCTACACACAGACACTTTTTGAAAAATGACTTTTTTTCATGTTTTGATGGTAGTACAATCGGAATCTGCCGTTATCTCGAACACGATTTTCTTTCGCCATGACCATACTTCCATTTCCTTATGGAACATGGAAGTAAATATCGGTATGGAGAATCATACATGACTTCCATGTTCTAAGATTTATATTTAAAATCATATTCGAAATTAAATATTTCCATAGAAACTACGTCTTTCTACTTATTGCTTCAGCATTAACCACAGTACTGTGGTCACTAACGTATACCACCTCACGTTTTCGCACTAGATTTTCACCGATGATGGCAGTCGATGGCACTGCCGAAAAGTCTGGTTTTGCAGAAAACATTGAACTACGGCTAAAGAGCCCGGGAAGCAATTTTAACAAAAAAACTACTTCTTTGTTGCCGATAACGTAGTACACATATAAAAAATTCTGCCCTCCACCTTCAACTATAATTTTTAATAATAGAAAATTACCCCCACCCCGTTCACCTAACCTCTTCATTTATAGATATTTCATCTACGTTTCTACAGTGGATTACTATGAACTTCTTATCAGGATACTTTATTTATAAAAATTAAGTACTTTACTCTTGTTAAATCATAAAATGTTTCAGGTAAACTACCCCTTTCTCTTAACCGAACTTCTCCAAAATCAACAGACCTTCCGTCCTCTACAATTCGGGGAAGCATAAAAAAAAATATTTAATTCTGTTTGAATGTGCGGCAGTTATCGTTCGTCATGGAAACATTTCTCTTGTTACAACATAAAATGTTGCAGGTAAACTACCCCTTTCCCTTAACTGATCTTCACCAAAATCAATAGACCTTGAGCTCTCTGCAACTCAGGAAAGAGTGCAAAAAATTATTTGATTCTCATTGAATTTTCGGCAGTTATCGTTCGTCATTAAAAAATTACCCTTTTTAAAACATAAAACGTTGCTGATAAACTACCCCTTCCCTTAACCGATCTTCAACAAAATCAACAGACCTTGAGTTCTCTTTAGTTCAAAAAGGTATGCAAAAACCTAGTTGATTCTGTTTGAATTTACGGCAGTTATCGTTCGTCATATAAAAAATTACCCTTGTTAAAACATAAAATGTTGCTGGTAAACTACCCCTTTCCCTTAACCGATCTTCACCAACACCAATACGTATTGAGAACTCTACAATACAGGGCTGTATGCAAAACATCATATGATTCTGTTTGACTTTGCGGCTGTTATCGTTTACTATAGAAAAAAATTACCCTTGATAAAAAACCGTTGCAGGTAAACTACCCCTTTCCCTTAACCGAACTTCACCAAAAACGACAGGTTTTAGGTACTCTACAATTTAGGCCCGTATGCAAACAATTGTTTGATTCTGTTTGAATTTGCGGCTGTTATCGTTTGCCATAGAAAACACCCTTGATAAAACATAAAACGTTGCTGGTAAACTACCCTATTCCATTAACCGATCTTCACCAAAAACAATAGGTCTTGAGAACTCTACAATTCAGGGCTGTATGCAAAACATTATTTGATTCTGTTTGAATTTGCGGCTGTTATCGTTTGCCAAAAAAAAAATTACCCTTGATAAAAAAACGCTGCAGGTAAACTACCCCTTTCCCTTAACCGATCTTCTCCGAAAACAATAGGTCTTTAGTACTCTACAAATCAGGGTTGTATGCAAATAATCTTTTGATTCTGTTTGAATTTGCGGCTGTTATCGTTTGCCATAGAAAATACCCTTTGTTAAAACATAAAACGTTGCAGGTAAACTACCCTTTTCCCTTAACCAATCTTCACCAAAAACAATAGGTCTTGAGAACTCTACAATTCAGGGCTGTATGCGAAACATTATTTGATTCTGTTTGAATTTGCGGCTGTTATCGTTTGCCAAAAAAAAAATCGGTATGGAGAACCATACATGACTTCCATGTCCTAAAATTTATAATTAAAATTATTTAAATATTAATTAAATAAGTTAATGCTTGAGTTCTGAAGAAATTACGTTTCAGCTAAAATCGTACCACCATGTCAGATGGATTAAGACTATCCTCAACCTTCGTGAGGAAGGATTGTACTTTTGGATTTTTAAATGTCTACAGACATTTTTGTCTGTAGGTCGAACGAAGAGCTAGCTAAAGGTAGCTGCGATCTGATTCCTATAATGAAATTGGACTCTCGCTACGAGAGGCCGAGGGATGTCTATAGTGTTATCAAAGTCTTTCCTGTCAATACTATACTAGTCATTTTTTCTTAAATCGAGTTTTGATTTCTTTCTTTCCATTTGTCTTCTGATTTCCTGAACGACTATTCTTTTCACCCGTATAATTATAAATTTCTCAGCAAAACATTTCTTCCTTAATACGTTTGTGTCTCCTGTTTAACACCCACCATTCTGATCCATGTCATAACACTATATTCCACACAATCTAGTAAATAACTAGCCATCAGGGAGGTCAAAATATTTCCAAGGAGGGGCAAACAATTTTCCAAAGGAGAAAAATATTTATATATTTTTCATACATACACACATGCACATATTAGTTTATAATTCTCATATCATAATAGAAATAAGTACACAGATTGTATTAATTGCTTTAATACAACAACACTGCCCAGCGATCCACAGGAAGCAAATCGATGTCCACCTTTTCGGCTTGCACGCGTTGTGTTGGTGTGGGTTTCGGCACTTTCCATTTAAAAAGCGTGCAAACATAAGAAAATAAACATGAGTGAGTCCAGAAATAACGACAATTTTGTATGTGTGTGTGTGTGTGTCCTGTCGGCCTATTTATTGCGGTAATCACAATAATAAAAATTTGGAAAAGTGAACATTACATAATTAATATATGCTTGCCTGCCAGGAACGATATATTTTTCACTCATACGTGATTTAAATTAAAATGAAAAATATAGAATTTTGTTAAAGTGAAATGAAATATTTCCATAGAAACTACTTCTTTGTTGTCAATAACGTAGTGCACATATAAAACTTATAAACATGTACCGCCTCCATCATCAACTACCATTTTAATTTATAAAAAATATTACCCCTCCCCCCTTCAACTACCATTTTCATTTATAGATATTTCATCTACCTTTCTACAGTGGATTATTATGACCTTCTTTTCAGGATACTTTATTTATCAAAATTAAGCACTTTACTCTTGTTAAAACGTAAAACGTTGCAGGTAAACTACACCTTTCCCTTAACCGATCTTCACCAAAAACAATAGACCTTGAGTCCTCTACAATTCAGCGCTGTATGCAAAACATTATTTGATTCTGTTTGAATTTGCGGCTGTTATCGTTTGCCATAGAAAACATTCTACACACAGACACTTTTTGAAAAATGACTTTTTTTCATGTTTTGATGGTAGTACAATCGGAATCTGCCGTTATCTCGAACACGATTTTCTTTCGCCATGACCATACTTCCATTTCCTTATGGAACATGGAAGTAAATATCGGTATGGAGAATCATACATGACTTCCATGTTCTAAGATTTATATTTAAAATCATATTCGAAATTAAATATTTCCATAGAAACTACGTCTTTCTACTTATTGCTTCAGCATTAACCACAGTACTGTGGTCACTAACGTATACCACCTCACGTTTTCGCACTAGATTTTCACCGATGATGGCAGTCGATGGCACTGCCGAAAAGTCTGGTTTTGCAGAAAACATTGAACTACGGCTAAAGAGCCCGGGAAGCAATTTTAACAAAAAAAACTACTTCTTTGTTGCCGATAACGTAGTACACATATAAAAAATTCTGCCCTCCACCTTCAACTATAATTTTTAATAATAGAAAATTACCCCCACCCCGTTCACCTAACCTCTTCATTTATAGATATTTCATCTACGTTTCTACAGTGGATTACTATGAACTTCTTATCAGGATACTTTATTTATAAAAATTAAGTACTTTACTCTTGTTAAATCATAAAATGTTTCAGGTAAACTACCCCTTTCTCTTAACCGAACTTCTCCAAAATCAACAGACCTTCCGTCCTCTACAATTCGGGGAAGCATAAAAAAAAATATTTAATTCTGTTTGAATGTGCGGCAGTTATCGTTCGTCATGGAAACATTTCTCTTGTTACAACATAAAATGTTGCAGGTAAACTACCCCTTTCCCTTAACTGATCTTCACCAAAATCAATAGACCTTGAGCTCTCTGCAACTCAGGAAAGAGTGCAAAAAATTATTTGATTCTCATTGAATTTTCGGCAGTTATCGTTCGTCATTAAAAAATTACCCTTTTTAAAACATAAAACGTTGCTGATAAACTACCCCTTCCCTTAACCGATCTTCAACAAAATCAACAGACCTTGAGTTCTCTTTAGTTCAAAAAGGTATGCAAAAACCTAGTTGATTCTGTTTGAATTTACGGCAGTTATCGTTCGTCATATAAAAAATTACCCTTGTTAAAACATAAAATGTTGCTGGTAAACTACCCCTTTCCCTTAACCGATCTTCACCAACACCAATACGTATTGAGAACTCTACAATACAGGGCTGTATGCAAAACATCATATGATTCTGTTTGACTTTGCGGCTGTTATCGTTTACTATAGAAAAAAATTACCCTTGATAAAAAACCGTTGCAGGTAAACTACCCCTTTCCCTTAACCGAACTTCACCAAAAACGACAGGTTTTAGGTACTCTACAATTTAGGCCCGTATGCAAACAATTGTTTGATTCTGTTTGAATTTGCGGCTGTTATCGTTTGCCATAGAAAACACCCTTGATAAAACATAAAACGTTGCTGGTAAACTACCCTATTCCATTAACCGATCTTCACCAAAAACAATAGGTCTTGAGAACTCTACAATTCAGGGCTGTATGCAAAATATTAGTTGATTCTCTTTGAATTTACGGCAGTTATCGTTCGTCATATGAAAAATACCCTTGTTAAAACATAAAACGTTGCAGGTAAACTACTCCTTTCCCTTAACTGATCTTCAACAAAATCAACAGACCTTGAGTTCTCTATAATTCAAAAAGGTATGCAGAAGAGTAGTTGATTCTGTTTTAATGTACGGCAGTTATCGTTCGTCAAAAAAAAAATTACCCTTGATAAAACATAAAATGTTGCTGGTAAACAACCCTATTCCCTTAACCGATCTTCACCAAAACCAGCAGGTCTTGAGAACTCTACATTTCAGGGCTGTATGGAAAATATTATATGATTCTGTTTGAATTTGCGGCTGTTATAGTTTGCCATACAAAATACCCTTGATAAAACAAACAACGTGGCAGGTAAACTACCCCTTTCCCTTAAACGATCTTCACCAAAAACAATAGGTCTTTAGTACTCAAGAAATCAGGTGTGTATGCAAAAACGTATTTGATTCTGTTTGAATTTGCGGCTCTTATCATTTGCCATAGAAAATACCCTTTTAAAACATAAAACGTTGCTGGTAAACTATCCCTTTCCCTTAACCGATCTTTACCAAAATCAACAGATCTTGAGAACGCTACAATTCAGGGCAGTATGCAAAACATTATTTGATTATGATTGAATTTGCGGCTGTTATCGTTTGCCATAGAAAATACCCTTGTTAAAACATAAAACGTTGCAGGTAAACTACCCCTTTCCCTTAACCGATCTTTACCAAAATCAACAGATCTTGAGAACTCTACAATTCAGGGCTGTATGCGAAACATTATTTGATTCTGTTTCAATTTGCGGCTGTTATCGTTTGCCAAACAAACAAAATTACCCTTGATAAAAAAAAACCGTTGCAGGTAAACTACCCCTTTCCCTCAACCGATCTTCACCAAAAACAATAGGTACTCTACAAATCAGGGCTGTATGCAAAAACTTATTTGATTCTGTTTGAATTTGCGGCTGTTTTCGTTTGCCATAGAAAAAAAATCTACAGACACACACACAGACACTTTTCGAAAAATGACTTTTTTTCATGTTTTGTGTGTAGTACAATCATATTCTGCAATAATCTCGAACACGATTTTTTTTGCCATCACCATACTTCCATTTCCTTAAGGAACATGGAAGTAAAAAATCTACAGACAGACACTTTTCGAAAAATGACTTTTTTCATGTTTTGAGTGTAGTACAATCAGAATCTGCAATAATCTCGAACACGATTTTTTTGCCATCACCATACTTCCATTTCCTTAAGGAACATGGAAGTAAAAATGAATACACTGTTTCTCTAGTACATACACATAAACACAAACAAACGCACATAAAACTACCTACCTTCTTCAGGTGTAAACTAGTACATACATGCAATATTCCCATAATTGGAAAAGAGAAATTTCTAAACTTGTCATACGTATAACAGCTGAATGTCAGGCTTTCTCTGACAACTGAACTCTTGTCTAGTTTGTCTAGTTATAACACTGACCTGTTCACGGATTTTTTTTTTTTTATCGTTACTATAAATTCGCGGTCACTAGAAACTTCATTAACAATAGTGGATTATGCTACATCCATTAGTTTGTTTCAGCGTACTACTTTTATTTAATTAATGTAAAACGCTCGCATTCTTTTGAGACGTCTTTGTCGATTTCTTTTGTTCGGTTGAAGTTTCGTAATTCGAACCCCTTCTTCGCCTCTAGTCTTATTTGTTCGAATGAAATTCTTTTCCCCAGTCTTCTTCGTGTTGTTTCACACAGAAATTTAGTCCGTAAAGAACTCGAATTTCGGTATCAGTGGTAACCATGGGCGTTAGGACTGGGGGGACCCGTCCCCCCCAATATTTTTCAAACCCAAATTCCTGACTCATTTTTTTATTCATTTGTTTTTAATTTGTTTACTCAAATTATTGGTTAAATGAAAGTATTGACTTAAATTCACTGTCATTGCTAGTCCAATTTAAAAACTAAAAACTTATCTTTATTTTTAAAGGCCTTAGCCTATATAAATATACAAAAACATCAAAGACGTCCTGCTGAACTTTCAGTCCAGTTCGCTACACGACACAGCAATAAGATTAGAAGACGATCCGTAGTGCACGGTCAATAACAACGTAAGACTTTTTAACCAACTTACTCTTTTAAGACTAACACACACATCAAGTTCAATGTTCTTTGTCTAAAATATAAAATCATTCCTAAATATGCCGTCATACACATCAATTCCAATACTAAGGCAGCAAAAAATACTAAGAAACACGCTGAAATATATCGTGTTAAACAAGAAATTAAAATCATTATACGTCAAAAAAGCCATTCTTAACAAAACTTCGTTCAAGCTGCATTTATTAATATATAACCAGATTCATCCTGCCATTATAGATATTATAATGAATAAAGTAAACACATACATTTCAGACACAATGCGTACGATACGACAAAAACAGACTTTGAAACTTAAATGTTTGATCTCAACACAACGCTCACATCGTATTCCTGAATGTAAACAATCGTTTTACCCAAGCACGGTCAACCTTACTGATATTACATTTGATAGCGATGAAATGAATCTACTTAATAAAGGTTTAGACTACAACCTTACGCCTGAAAATAAACGAAATATCGTTGATGAAGTCATTAATGCCGAGACCGCTGTCAAAGCAATTAATGACCCGAAACTCCAAAACGAATCACGTCACACAATAAATTTATTAAAATTTTAAATAACCGTAATACTGATGGTCGTACCACACAGAAACAGATAAGAGCTCAGGCTGAACGAAAGACACTCAAAAAGATAAATACTAAGTTACTTGATAATAACGCACTTATTACTAAAGCAGACAAAGGTCATACATTAGTGATAATCAACAACGACACATACACACAGAAAGTACACAAATTCATTTCCGATAACAATGTCGAGCTAATAAAATTCGATCCCACCGACTCATTTGTAAAATCATTAAACACTACTATTAACAATTGTACCAATTTATTTGATGATCGCACTCGTCGTTTCTTAAAACCTATTAACGCGCGCGCCCCAAAACTTAACCGGCTTACCAAGATCCACAAAAATGACATTCCTATCAGGCCATTAGTTAATTTTACTACAGCGCCGGGTTTCAAAACAGCCAAGAAACTTGTCACGTTAATTAAGGACAACATCTTTCTAAAAAATAACCACAATATCGTTAACAATATTGATTTCATAAACAAGGTCAACGACATAAAATTACAACCCAGTTACAAACTAGCCTCTTTTGACATCGTCAATTTATACACGAGTATACCCGTGAACCAAACTTTGGATATTTTGAACGACAATCTCCACGATACTAACAAACTGGGCACACAACTCATTAAAGAACTAATTACCATATTAAGGCTCATCTTTCAACAAAACCATTTTACTTTCAACGGGAATTACTATATTCAAACAGATGGGCTGGCTACGGGTTCACCGTTATCCGGCCTATTGGCTGATATATATCTTGATTTCTATGAAAACAACTACATCCTTAATAATAACATCTTCGCCAATAATATTATTTTCTATGGCCGTTATGTTGATGACACTTTCCTTATTTTTAATGGCACTTTACGCCAAATCAGTAATCTGAAAAAACCATATGAATACTGTTACTCACAATATTCAGTTTACTATGGAAACTGAGACCAACAATGAACTCAACTTTCTCGATCTTACCGTTACTAGGCGGCTTTAAACAACTTAAATTTTAAAATTTACAGAAAGCCTACCACCACAGACGTGACCTTACATGCAGACTCACACCACCCTTTCTCTCAAAAATTAGCGGCCTACAACAGTTTCATCCACAGGCTTTTGATGATCCCCCTAAATAATAATGATTTCGAGAGTGAACTCAACATAATTAAACACATAGCCAACGGCTATGAGTGCCAAATGATTGACAACATCCTTAAAAAACACAAAGCCCGTCGTTCCAGACAGACACAAGATAATACACCTAATAACAAATTCATCTCAACAACATACACCGAGTTGGTGCCTAAGATCCTATCATCCACCTTAAGTAAAATAGGTTACACCGTTACCTTTAAAACAAACAACCGTCTACGGAACTAGGTTCGTCCAGTCGTTCAGACCAACATTGAATCTAAAACCGGTGTCTATAAGCTTATATGCGACGATTTTATATCGGCCAAACGGGTAGACCTTTCATCAAACGATTCCTTGAACACACACCACACAGCCACTTTAACAGGGGTGATTTTTCCCTAGAAAATATTAAATCTAATTTTACACGACATCTAATTTCAAGCAATCATTCATATACCAATTTCAACGCTAACCTTATACCTTTACATTACTGTAGTAAGGGCCGTTACATGGATGCACTCGAAGAATTCGAGATATATAGAGGTCATAATGAGCCCGATGTGTGTGACGACATACTCAATGATAAACTCAACTTCAATGATAAACCCACTATATGATACCGCGCTGCGATCGCTTAAAGATAATACTAAATAATAGTGCCCATCGACACAGTCTTGACTTACTACACGCGGTGCACCGTGTCGGTTACTAGTGCGCTGATAATATGATCACTCATTGTATTTTACGTGTTTATTTATTGTGTGTTTGTTTTACCCTGGATTTTAATATATAACGAGGTCCTTTGGAGTGAAGGTCTGAAGATGGGTCATGGCCTGAAACGCGTAACCCAGCTCAAATTACGTTAGAAGTCACTTGACGGAAATACATAAGGTAAATTATACCAACAACGTAAGCATAACAGACGATTATAGTGTTACCGCGTGCGCACCAACAACACCGCGTGTGTTCCGTGTTCATATATTTTATAATTATTTACGACATGTGTGTAAATTATACGTAATTTGTTTTAATTATCTGACGAACTTTACTGAGGGATTACACCTGAAGACGGATCCAGAAACGCGTAGTGAAATATAAAAAAGGAAAAGTCACTAGACGGATAAAAGAGGTAAATTTTATTCTATTCTATTCATATACGTATAAGTGGCTTCGATGCTAACAGCATGAATTTAAAACGTTGTTATTGTGTTCACTAGGTTTATTTGGCTTTGGTACAAGTTGAAAAATCCATTTGCTCTGTGAACTCTGAAAGTTACGAGTGATAAAGTATTTATTACGAGGTCTGTCCAGAAAGTATCCAGTCATGTCATATTTTGAAAAAAAAAATAGCTTACACAGTGCCCTAATAATTTTTGTCTCTAGCTCACACGGCCGGTGTCAATATCAACAAAATGATTAAAAACTGCCCTGTTCGGCCGTGATCGGTTACTATATATAACAGCGACGTTTCGTATCCCACCCTCGGGGATATCCATCAGGCCGCAAAAATGCGAGAGAGTATTGTGAAACAGTTACGGCGGATCTTGACCGAACGGTACCTGACAACTATTTTTTATGTTTCATCGGTAGGAATTTTGGAACAATTCCCGTGTTCCTGGGTGCTCTTACTCGAAAAAGCCGTCAACTGACTCGTTGTATTCTCCTGAATCTCGTCCACTGTCTGCAGGGGCGAACGTAGGGGGTGATATGGGGGATAATCCCCCCCCCGAAATTCGAAATGTTGGAGCAAAAATTTTAAAGTTTTTTTTTTTTTTAACGTAGTTAATTGAAAAAGACTGCCAATCATTATACTTTTTAATAAAATTATTTAACATTATTTTACATGCTGTAAAATTTGTATCATAACCCTGTCGGATACATTTATATACACAGCAATTATATACATGCTGGTAACCCTCGCTTTCTTAATTTCAACGTTCTCTTTAAAGTATTTATATTCCACAGAAAGGTATTATTAGGTTTGCAAGACAAACTGGAAGCCTATCTGATGTGTTTTTAATTTATTTTAATGAAATTAGTGAATTACAGCTATTATTTGCCCATTAGTTTCAATTTTTGGTACGATTTTCATTATAACATAAGAAAAACAATAGGCCTACTCTAAGAATATATGTGGTTGAAAAAATCTCCCCTCCGAAATGAAATGCTAGGTACGCCTCTAGGAGACTGTCTGAAATCTCCTCACTTTCAGAGGCGGTTTTTACAAAAGGTTAGGCTATAGCGCCCACTTTATTTAAGATAGTCTGTATATTTGAATTAATGTTTAGAACGTTGGAGACGCACCTGTTGCAACATGGAGATAGTTATTAATGACGAAGCACTCTTTTTCACTTCGCGTTTCACGGACGATCAGGTAATTATATGAGGTGACATCTGTCATATGCTTAGAAATATATGAGGGCTGTTCAGAAAGTAAGTATTAAAGGAAACTATGCTCTATATGACGGCGGTTGGCGTGTGGACCCTTGGCCTACCTGCTTCCTCTCCCCGATTGTAATACTTCCGCCCGGGCTCGACAGCAGCTAATTGCCGCGTGAGTCACCTCACTGTGCGTCCAGTAAGAAACAATTTTTTTTTTTTTTTTGCCTCGCCCAATACTGGTAAAATTTTGTTATATTTGAAATCAGCGAAATAATACGACGAAAATGACACCAGACACGACTAAAAAATATTAAATTTTAAGGTGTTTCAAGGTAAAAGCTCAACAGCTACTTTAATATACATCTTCAGTGCATAGTGCTCAAAGAATAAATTTAAATGAAAAATACGAATACTTATTTAATTGCTTTGTTTCATTCTTTGATTGAAAAAGAACACACATAATATTTCGTGTTTAAGCACTGGTAGTGGACAGACAACTTCAGTTAGTGGTCTTATTTACAAATAATTATTTTCAGAAAAATGTTAGCAAATGTTTGTTTTTTCATAGGTTCTCTGGTGACTCGGATCGATTTCGTTTACCAGCATCAACTTTGACCTGCTTTATTACAATCGCTAGCATAAGTCATTGTAAATATGTAAAGTTATTGTAAATTAAATAATACAAATAAAGTCATTGTAATTATTCAGTCATTATTACTTTATAACGCACAATTTTTAATATTCCTTAGTCGTGTTTGGTGTCATTTTCATCGTATTATTTCGCTGATTTCAAATATAACAAATTTTTACCAGTATTGGGCGAGGCAAAAAAAATTGTTTCATACTGGACGCACAGCGAGGTGACTCACGCGGCAATTAGCTGCTGTCGAGCCCGGGCGGAAGTATTACAATGGGGGCGAGGCAGCAGGTAGGCCAAGGGTCCACACGCCAACCACCGTCATACAGAGCATAAGAATATATTTACAAAATCATTTTTATTGCTAATTGAAGTACACTCCTAAAACTACTTTCCAATATATTTTCCGTCATTTATGAAAGACTAATCGTAGCGAGGCACCAGGCGTTGTACACCTTCGTCATAGAAATTACGCGCCTGTGTTTTTAAATCATGTACTATTAACAGCTTGTTTGACATCGTTGGCCATCAAGGAAGGATTTCTCATGCTTGAAAAGGTGATATTCCCTTGACGTGAGGTCTGGGTCGTAAGGCGGATGATCAAATTGTTGCTAAACTTTGCGAGATGTTGCGTTGCAGCAGTAGTGTGTGTGTGTGTGTGTGTGTGTGTGTGTGTGTGTACACTGCCACGATTCATCGGAATGTCCCGGGTAAGCATCCTACGTCGGTTACTCTGGATCGGACTAAGCAAAAAAGTCTTACCCGTCTTGGTACCATTGAATTGCTAACTGCTTCTTCTCCATAAATATCGGAAATCTGCCGGTAAATTTCAATCGTTTTAATGCCTTTCGCATTGAAGAACCGAATCACATACCTACTACTTTCACACGCGGCGGGCGCCTCGAATTTCTTCGACATTATAAACACGTCCAACGAAGCTTACTCAGTGCACAGTTGTTTTACAAATCGCGTTGTTGGCTTGCCAACGAATCAACAAAGTAGCCGCGCATGCGCAACAGCGTGACGGCATCGATACTGGGACAATATTTAAAATATCGGTATGGAGAACCATACATGACTTCCATGTTCTAAAATTTATATTTAAAATCATTTTCGAAATGAAATATTTCCATAGAAACTACTTCTTTCTTCAGAAATACTGTGGCCACTAACGTATACCACCACACGTTAGCCCACTCGATTTTCACTGATGATGGCAGTCGATGACACTGCCGAAACGTCTGGTTTTGGAGAAAACGTTGGACCACGGACAAACAGCCCGGGAAGGAATTTTACAACAAACTACTTCTTTGTTGCCGATAACGTAGTACACATATAAAAAATTATCCCTTCCCCCTTCAACTATCATTTTCATTTATAGAAAATTAACCCCTCCCCCTTCAACTACTCTTTTCATTTATAGATATTTCATCTACCTTTCTACAGTGGATTATTATGACCTTATTTTCAGGATAATTTATTTATCAAAATTAAGAACTTTACTCTTGTTAAAACATAAAACGTTGTAGGTAAACCTTCTCCTTAACCGATCTTCACTAAAATCAATAGGCCTCGAGTTCTCTACAACTCAGGCACATATGCAAAAAATTATTTGATTCCGTTTGAATTTGCGAGTTTGTCGTTCGCCATAGAAAAAAATCTACCCAGACACACACACACACACACTTTTCGAAAAATGACATTTCTTCGTGTTTTGAGGGTAGTACAATCAGAATCAGCCCTTTTTTCGAACACGATTTTTTTCGCCATCACCATACTTCCATTTCCATATAAAACATGGAAGTAAAACGGAACTTACTTTCTGAATAACCCTCGTAGACGAAGAATGTCAGAAATGGGGCTTACAGTGAATACAAATAAGACTGAATAGTCGGAAATACATGCAGAGATATATTGTTGGAGCAAATCCTACATTTTAAGTTGAGCAACTGTCACGAAATCCGCATAAAAAGGATTCTGCAGACGAAAATCCAAGTTGTCTCATTCACTGACCCACTCGCCCAGTGAGATGGTCACACAAAGAAACGGCCGAGTGAGGGGTCCAATTGGAGCCTGACTATTCACCCGCACGAGCGGTAAAGTCTCTTTTGATTGGCTACGCAGTTTCGTGAAAATCACGTGGTACATTATCTATATATTCAAAGTGGCTGGAAACTTTCCGGACAGAAATCGTACATAGGCCTAGTTTTACCAAGTTTTTAAAACATAATTTAATAATGTAATATTCTCTGCACTAGCTCCTCCTGCTTATTGTCTTCAATCTTAAGATTGGTTTGCAGCAGTCTTCCATTGTGATCGATCTTGTGCTTTCCTCATAAGTTACACACAATTTACATCCTCCATAATTTACTTTATATACTCCAGCCTTGGTCTTCCCTCATATAACCTTTATCTTATATTGTTCCTTCCATTACCAATTTTAGTAGTCCTTCATGCCGCTGTGTATGTCCAATAAGTTCTTCCCTTCTTCTAATTATGCTATCCAACAAACACCTCTCATTGCCTATTCTGTTCAGCACCTCTTCATTTGTAATTTTGTCAGACCATTTTATTTTTAGCATCTTGCAATAACACCATATCTCAAAGCTGTCAAGTTTCATTTTTTCCTTCATATCTACTGTCCACGACTCGCAACCATACATGGCAATGCTCCATATCAAACTCATTAGGAAACGCTTCCTTGTTGTAAGGCAAACGCTATTTGTTAGTATTCTCCATTTTTTGTTAAAATCAAGGGCTCAAAATCTACGAATGGATAACAGAATAATCGAGTTGGATAATACGACATTCAATTATATTTAGTGCAAAAACTCTAAACTTTTATTTTTACTGTTGATTGGTTATTCTCTTTACACAGGTTATGGAGTTCCAAGCTTTGGTGGTGGCAGCGGTGGATATGGCGGAGGAGGAGGAAGTGGTGGAGGTCGAATCCATGGCTTTGACGTAGCTGATTTGGGAGGATACTTAGACGACGATTACTTCAAAAGCGGCGGTGGTGGCGGCGGAGGAGGCGGCAAAGGCAGTTACAGTTACAGCAGCTTCAATTTAGGAAGCGGAGGAGGAGGAGGATACAAGGGCAGCAGCGGACGAGGCGGTTACAGTAGCGGAGGGCTAGGAAGCTACAGCGGCGGTAGTGGAGGCTACAGCAGCGGAGGGCTAGGAAGCTACAGCGGCGGTAGTGGAGGCTACAGCAGCGGAGGACACGGAGGAGGATTTGGCGGCGGCGGCGGCGGTGGAGGCTACAGCAGCGGTAGCTTCGGCGACTATACCAGCGGAATCGGTGGTTACGGTAGCGGAGGCTTAGGCGGTGGTGGAAGTAGTTACAGCAGCGGAGGACACGGAGGAAGCCTCGGCGGATACAGCGGCGGAGGAGGAGGTTACAGCAGCTACAGCGGAGGTTCCGGAGGAAGCAGCAGTAAACTAAAAGGTTTAATTATTGGAGGAGGCAGCAGCGGTGGTCACGGAGGATACAGTTCAGGCGGATTCGGCGGCGGCGGCTATAGTGATGGAGGATATTCTAGCGGAGGATACGGAGGTGGAGACGGATTCGGCGTCGGCGGAGGACACTCTGGCGGGGGATTCGACAGTTACAGCAGAGGAGGAGGAGGTTACATCAGCAGCGGACTGGGAGGAGGCAGCCGTGGAGGATACAGCAAAGGCAGTGGGTACAGCGGATTAGGCGGATACAGCAGTGGAGGCAGTTTAGGCAGCTACAGCTCATTAGGCGGCTACTCCGGTGCTGGTAGCGGATACGCAAGCTCATTCAAAGGTTTCAGCAGTGCTCCTGGATACAGCTTAAAGGGATTTGGCAGCTTTTCAGGTAGTAACAATACTGAAGTTAAGTCATATATAAATAAATATGCAACTTAAGTTATAAATGTATATAATACAAGATGGTGGACTACAACATGGCTGCCTCTAGTAGAAGGCCGGAATATTAAACGTGGCAACACTGGTACCAGCTGATATTTGAGGCCGACTAGACGATGTCTTAATTTATGTATTTCAATAATCAAATCCCATTTTTTTTAATTGCCGGTTAACAGCAGTTTTATAATTCTTCATTTTTTGCAAATTAAAAGTTTATTATGTAAAATACTGTTATTACTTAAGAAATTAATAATTAAGTCATTCATATGATACGAATTTAATAATTTAAACAAAATTAATTCATTAGGCCTAACACTAATTCAGTATTTTCTTCAACTTAAACGTGCTCACAGACCTATAATTTAGATTTAGGCCTACTCATGATTTTAGTAACGGTATGAAATTAAATCAAAATATAGCACATTCACTTTAGCTATTTTAATACACTGTGCTTATAGGCTTCAGACGCAACATTGCCACGTTTAATACTCTGGCTTTCTACTAGAGCCAGCCATGACTACATGTTTCTAATCACAAAACCATAAATGCAGATAAAATGTTAAAACAACTAGACAATATACACCCAAAAATAGAATTCACAGAAGAAAAATAAAAACATAACAAAATCAACTATTTACACATAACCATCACAAGAAACAACAACCACCTACAATATGTAATATACAGAAAACCAACCTCCACTAGCATCATTGCTATACCTAACGATTCTGACTACCCACCACAACATAAAATGGCAGCTTTCTATTCACTGTTTAACAGAATGTACAAAAAAAAACTAAACATACAGGAAAAATCTATTTTTTTTTTCAGGGTACTCTTAAACAATGATAACAGCGAGCCGAAGCTTCAAAATCTTCTCGGCTGTGTGATGATTACACTTCGCCAGACCAAAGACAAATAGAAGTGCCTTCGTGTATACAGCGTACAATGTAAATAAACTTAATTATTTATATAACGTCCACTGATGTGTGTGCAATGATTGATAACTGTGCTACTACTAAGTTCAACCTTGAATACTATTGTTGTTCTCGTTGATGCTGAAGATCTAATGAAAAACTAAAATCTACAGAAGAGTAACAACTACTACTAATATGAATGTAACACATTTTTACAGTTCAATATTGATTGTGCCTTTGTACATACCAGTACCGGTACTCAAATATTTTCACAATTATAATTTATAACACTACTTTTATAGTTTGTAATTTTTTTAGTACATAACTTGTTAAGTTTTTATAATAAATTTGTTGTAAAACATATGAATTTGTAATTTTCTTTTCAAACGCTTTCAAAATGGCCTTGACACTGGTCCATCTTGTAGCGTTTCCCAGTAGATCCACCAAATTAAAAGCACCTGTGGCAGTGCAGATTAAGGGGGGATAAAGCCTCAGGCCCCGCTTGTCGGGGGGCCCCATGCCCGACAATTTAGAAATTCTCATTTTTAAATAAAATTTTCCAAGCAAGTGAAAACTGTGATCGTTTCTCACTATTCCTACAGCAAACTGCAAGGCTGAGAGATCATTTTCTACTCTTAAAAGAATCAAGAACATGTATCAATCAACAATGCTTGATAGCCGCTTAACTAATTTAGCAAGATTAACTATTGAAACAGGATTATTAAAAACATTGGATGTGGGTGATTTGATAGCAGAGCTTGCCGAAAAGAAGAGCACAAAGAAATATTCCAATTAAATTATTTTGTATTCTCTAATTTATTTGTACAGTTGATTATTGTAAAAAGATCTATGAAATAAAATAATAGTAAACAGTTTCAGCACCTATTTAATCAGTATAAAATAAAAAAATATGTGAATAGAAATACGGTTTAAGAACAATATTTTGTTTATTATATTTATTAAATGATTGTCTGAATAAAGTAAAGTATTAGTGACTGTATGAACAGCTGCCACTATTCCTCCTCCTCTTCTCTGGTCATCATATCGACTATTTCGTTGTCTGTCATATACTGTTTTTTTTTATCTTCGCCACCTGCCAACCACTTATTTACATTGCCCGTTGTCAAATCGTATGTTTTGTCTACTAGTTTCTCAGCGATTAAATTTCAAAAAAAATTGTAGGAGGTAGAAAAGTAAAGGTGAACCACTCTTCCTTTATATATTTTACATTGAGTAAAATTTGGAATGAATATGCAAAATTTGTTAGAAAAAAGTAGACAACTGAAATGACAATGTTCATGAAATAAACATTTTATAGTTTGAAGAAACAGGTGCAGCAATCTCTTGTTAACCACCCCCATTTATGGTTTTCTACTGAATAGATTTTAACTGAATTTTCTATAATACAGTAGTTCTGATTCTTTAAAAATCAAAATCAGTTTAGTCAAATCTATGAAGGTTTAATAGGACATCTAAATCATTTTTGCCAATTATATTCTACTATTTTTAGATTTTTGTTTTATTTAACCTTTTTTACACCTGCTTACGCTAGGACTACAAAAAATAAACAAAAGAATGTGTTTGGTTCAGAATTCATACTATCACTTTTCTTCCAACAAATTGCAGTTACATTTTCTAAATTACAATCATCAGCAGTATCAGGAGTAAAATTCAATAAAGTGAAGAGGGGTTTTCTTCTGAAATAATGTGATAAAGACTTAGAAACGATGTGTTCACAACAAAAACATGTAAGTAGCCATGGCGGCCGGTGAGTCCTGAGGATGGGGAGGCTACATGAGCAGTCCCCTGAGCCGCACTCAGTAATAGCCCCCCCCCTGAATAATTGTCATATCTCACTATTAATAATGGTAAGGCTATCTGACTTTTACAGCATACACATCTTGTTACAAATATACGCGTATCTTTAACAAGATAAACCAAAGCTTTACTTTTGTTCTAGCAAAGAAGTTAATTTCTGATAGAAATATATTTTGTAAGCTGTGATGAATTTACTTGTAAGCCTACAGCAAATTCACTCAACGGCCCTTCTTAACTCAACCACGTTTCAGCATTCCACTTCTCTCAAAATCACTCAACCGGGAAAATAGTTTTTCCAGTAGTGTTTGATACTGCAGTATCACTTACTTTTTCTGCTAAATCCATTTTATCCTCATAGTAGAGATCACAAACACGTGCCAAGAAGAGAAAAATAATAGTAATACACATGCACAAGGAACACGAGAACGTAAAGACTACGTAAAACTAACACAAACCAAATTAAACTATGCCAAGAGGATAAATCACTCATTGCCTCCATGGTGCTGTTACAGATTCACTAGCTTACCCCCACCACTTGCCGGGCACAGTTCTCACAGGTATTATGGTGGCTAATCACATCCTTCCCGCTGTCTGCTGCTTTTCTGCGCTATTATCGATAACGCATAATTAAAAAGTTTTTTTTTGTAAGTAATCAACTTAAAATCCAAATTGTGATTACAGGTTGATTACAGTTTCAGTTACAATAAAAATCAGACCCTATTACTAGTTGTTTATGGTTTTAAATTTTCTAAATTTTACTGGGGAGGCTTAGCTGATGAGCCGCCGCTGGTAAGTAGTCCATTGTAGATGTTCCGCATTGAACATACAACTACATTTGTAGTGGTCAGAGAATTAAAGCATTAGACATAATTATTACGTTTTTATTAACTAACAGTACACATGGTATGAACATCTACACAAAATCCACATACACTATTCATACTAACAGCTACGTTACTTCTGAAATGGATAATAATCTAGTCCAGTATTGTATGAAAACTGAGGTTTCTTTTGCACCTTTCTCCTTGCTTCTTCAATCATCTGCTGCACTTCGGATCTAAAATAAAAGATAATTAATTAACAGAGTACAGTACAACAACAATAACAATACTAATAATAATCATCGTCATCTTCTTCAAGGATTAAACCAAGGATGGTTTGTTACAGGCACAGATTAGAGCTGGTCACTCCAGCGTTTCCTTGAATGTCCCACACTTCTCCGTCCCTTTGGCTTATAGTTCCATAGTTATTTGGGGATGCGACAGTCATCCATTCAGCAAAGACGTTTCCACTAATTCAGTCGATACTGGGCAATCCTGTCGAGTATACTCATAATATTTAGTTCTTGCCGTATATCTGTGTTTCTTGTATGATCATGGAGAGTACACCCTGCCACGTGCCTGAGAAACTGTCACGTGCCGCTACTAACAATAGTAACACTTAAAAATGATAATATAGTAATGTAATTGCAATAATAATATTTTCACTTTGCAAGCTACGTTTTGTACATATTACTGTTGAGTCTAAATGTTTCACTCATTCTATGAAGTTTGCTACTGAGGATGCCACGATACAAAACCAAAACAAAAATGACAAATGATAATAATCACCTCATTAGGGTCATACAAAGTCTTCACGTGGAAAACAAAATCTTAATTGAGACAGGAAGACCCAGGACAACTCCTAGTGTGGGCCTAATCAATCGTGCAGTACAACACGGATGGATGCCCATTATTATCAACTTTTCTTTTTAATTTATATATAAACGATGTCATTAATAGAAAGAAATACCAAGGTATTGATGTATTAGGTCTTAGTGCGCCCAGTACTGACTTATGCATCAGAGACATGGATGCTACCTAGATCAGATGAGAGCAACTAAATATATTTGAGAGTAGGATCCTCAGGCAAATTTTTGGTTCAGTGGAAGAGGGAGGAGCCTGGAGGAAAAGATATAATTTAGAGCTTTATAATTTGTATGATGAACCTGATGTGGTCAATTTATTAATTAAAAAGATTGGAATGGGCTTGACACATTGTACGCACTTGTGAAAGCAGAGTTGTTGGGAAGATGTTTGATCCAAAGCCAGAGTGTGAAAGGAAAGCTGGAAGGCAAAAACTGAGATGGATGGACAGGGTGAGTCAGGACATCAGGACTCCTGAAATTAGAAATTGGAGGAGTGTGGCAAAGAATAAAGAAGAATGGCAAAATCTTCTGAAGAATGCCAGGGCCCGGCCCACAAAGGGCTGTCGAGCTGATGATGATGATGACAGACGATGTGATACATAATTGGCAGATGAAACTTCAGGAGTATTTTACGATTGGTCATGCTGCAGTTGGCACATTGTTTGCTGACAACCTGTTGAACTTGAAAAACAGTTTGCAAATAGATGTACAGTATATCAAATCTGCAAGGATTTCAGATTACAGATTTCCACACTGAAGACCAAATGATAACTTTTCATGGAGCTGATCCTGTATCAGCTAAAATTGTTGTATATGGTACTGTTCTGGAGCAAGTCAGCAATTTTGGATATCTGGGATACTATCTATTTTACATTACAAACAATGATATGATGAATAATAAGCTGCATAAATTCTTCTGTTATAGAAGTGCTATAAATACTTTTGTCTTTATGTTGTAATTTATACACTAAACCGTAGTACTTTTGGTACTCATTCTATGTAAGCATGGGTAGATGATGTTATGAAAACAGTAAATAATATCAAATGCCTTAAGTTCTGCAAGGTGAGAGCCCTCCCCACGTTTCTCTATTGGTCTGAGAATTGGACTTCAATGAAATCCCAGGCCAGTCATATTTACGCTGCTGAACTGAGATTTCTCAAGCACACGGCAGGATATACTCTCCACGATTGTTGAAGAAATAGGCAGCAGGAACTGAATATTATGAGTAAACTCGATAGGATTCCCCAATATCAGCTAAAATGGTTGAAACATCTTAATGGAACGGATGACTGCTGCATCCGCAAACAACTACTGAATTATAAACTAATAATTACATTATATTAAATGGCGCCCATCCGCACGGCATGATACGTAGTAACAAAGATAGTTAAAACGTACAGCTTTGGCAAAGATCAGGCAGTAGAAGAAGTAGATAAAGTAGCGTTATAGAATTAGAAATAAGATAAGTATCAGTGTTATAAGTCAGTTTGAATGATTACGCGTAGGAAGGCAAAAATGGCGAGCAATTCCGATAGCGTAGAGTTCGACGTTAATAACAGTTAGGTACGGTAAATACGGAAGATAATACTACACCTAGCGAACCAAGTAGCGCTGTAGAGAGTTCAGAGATAGGGCGCGAGGACAGACGTCAAAACCAGAAGATGTAAGTCTACAAATGTTGATGGAGTTCATCCGTCAACAGAGCGAAAAACAAGAAGAAAGTAGCAGAAAACAAGAAGAGAATATTAGATTGATTAGCGAAAAACAAGAAGAAAGTAACAAATTAATTAGTGAAAAACTAGAGAAACAAGAAGAAAATAGTAATTAGTGAAAAATTAGAAAAACAAAATGAAAAGCTCGACCAGCATAAGGAAGAGATAAAACGTCAGACAGCGGAACAGCTTACGCAGATACGATCCGAGATACGTGAATACCAGCAGGCCTGGGAAGGAAAGGTCAACGAACTACAGAAGAAACAAGATGATATCGTGAGAGACTTGAGAGAAGAAGCAAACAAGAAATACGAAGAGATACAAGAAGCACGAGAAAATGATCATCAAGAATGGATGGTAGCGATACACAATACCCAAACGACTGTTAAAAAGATTAATAATAAATTCGATGCTCACGTCAAAGATGCCAATAAGAAGCATGAAGAATTCAAGGCCGAGATACATGACACCATACGGCAGAAACAACAAGAACAAGACGGAACAAACAATAACATTATACAGAAGTTGGAAGAAGTTGACGGTAGACAGCGTTCAACGGAACAGAAGTTGGACGAGACTACAAAAGAAAAGACGACGCGAATCGAAGAGTTAAAAGGCCATTTGACTAAAGTAAGAGAAAACCAGGAGAGACTGCAGAGACAGTTAATGGAAGGTGAGTGTGGTATAGTAAACCGAATTAATGGACCTAACCACAATGACCTTAAATATAATGGTACGGACAGATTCCCCATGGAATTCCTTAAGGAGTTGTCTGAGGTACAAGAATTATACTACCCCACTGACAATATCAAGTGGATAGGTAGGCATTTAGAATTAGACGCTGGAATTTGGTGGCGGGTTATACGTAACCAAATATCAAATTTTGAAGAGTTTAAGGAAGCGTTCTCACAGAAATATTGGGGACAAGAACGACAAGACAGCATACAAGACCATTTGGAATATGGTAGGTTTGATTGGCGTGGACCGATTACTGCGATCCAATATATAGAACGCATATTGTTGGAGAGTAGACAATTATCACCTACTCTGACTGATAAACAACTGATACGCAAAATATCTCGTCACTTTGGGCGCGAGATTCAGCTCGCTGTGGTCACGAGAGGAATTGTGACAATCCCAAATTTCGAATCTTTAATCACAGAATATATTCAGATACAACCGAGAAATAATAGGGAGTCAAGCTATGTAACGGTGAACGAAGGGAGGAATTCTTACAAAGAGAGTGAAAGTGTTCCGAACAAAACAAGTGGAACGCAGAAGAAAGTATGGGGTGAGAGACCGGCTGTAAATACACAACAACACCGCACTGGGGACCGGCGCGCAGTCAACACAATGGAATTCATAAATAAAGCTGCCTCTACGTCGAGCACTGAACCCAAAACGGTTCGTCAACAAGAAGAAAAAAAAATCCCTTTACTCATTAACCTCATAACTCATTACTCATTACTCATAGCCGATAAAACGAATGACTATCAGACTAACATAATTTTACCAGACTTACGAAGCGACTTGTTATGCAATGATGACGAGGAGATTACCCAACGAGTAATAAAGTGCCCAGAAATAAATATCAAATTTAACAATAATATTACTGTACAAGCGTTGCTTGACACTGGATCCGTTATTGCCGGATTGTCCGAATCGTGGTTTAATCAAAATAAACATGACATAGCACCTTACGAAATTTTGCCGATGACTAATACTTTAATTGTTAGCGCGGTAGGCAATAAATCAAAGTTAATAAGGAAGCAAAGGAATTAAGTATGAATGTGTTTCCTCATTATACCGGATTTAATAAAACCTTGTATATTAGGAATTAATTTTCTTCAGGAAACAGGATGTCTCATTGACATGGGAAAAAGGATCGTCGAGTTAAGAAGAGAGGCTGACGAAGCGGCGTGCACGGTGCCAATGATGCATATAGAAGTGGTAGACACAGAAGAAGAAGAAGAAGAGATTATAAGGAACATCGATAAGAAAGTAGAGAGTATTGACTGCGGAGATAAAGGGATGTTGGCGAGATTAAGGGAGATCCTCGTAAGGAATAGAAGTTTATTCAGAGAGTGCCCCGGAAGGATCGAAGGATACGTCCACGAGTTACAAGTCACCGACCGGACACCGTACTTCCAGAGAGGATGGCCTGTCCCATTAGCATACAAAGGGAAGGTGGATGATGAGATTAGAAGAATGTTACGGTATGGGGTCATTGAGCGATGCAACAGTGCATATATCAACCCACTTGTTACTGTAATTAAGAAAGACGGAAGAGTACGATTATGTTTGGATGCGAGGAAAGTGAACAGCGTGACGATCCCGGACTACGAGGGTGCCCCACCGATAAACGATATTTTGGCTAGATGTTGTGAAATGAAATATTTATCTACCGTAGACTTAACTAGCAGTTTCTGGCAAGTACCACTGAAGCCAGAGTGCCGGAACTTCACCGCTTTTATGTACGAAGGCAATTGTTATCGCTTCACAGTTACACCGTTTGGACTGAGTACCAGTTCTGCTGTACTAACCAGGGGATTGGACACAGTGTTGGAAGATGAAGTTAAGGAAAACACCATTATTTATGTAGACGATTGCCTATGTTATTCAGGAGATTTAGAGACACATTTATTACATTTAGATTTATTATTATCTAACTTAAGAAGAGCGAATTTGACCATCAATTTGGATAAGTCGCAATTCTTTAGGCAAGCAATTGCATACCTTGGATATCGATTAACTACACAAGGAATACAGGCAACGGATGAGAAGATTGATGCAATTATGAAGTTTCCAACACCTCGGAACCAAAAGCAATTAAAGGGTTTCTTGGGTTTAACAAATTTCTACAACCGTTTTACAGATAAATACGCCGAAACTACCAAACCATTACTTGAATTATTACGAAAAGGACATAAATTTACCTGGACACCGGAACTAAATGAATGTTTTCAACGAGTTAAAGAGTTATTCGTAGAAACAGTTATCTTGAAGTTTCCTCGAATAAACCAACAATACTACATGCAGTGCGACGCCAGCAACTTTGCATATGGCGGGCAGCTATATCAACTGGACGAGGAAGGAAAAATCGGAGTTATAGCATTTACTAGCAAAACATTCAAGGGTGCAGAAAGAAATTATTACACCACGGAAAAGGAGCTCTTGAGTATCGTACGATGTCTCGAAAAATTCCGTATATACATATTAGGGCAACCTTTAACCATTATTACAGATAATAAGGCATTGACCTTTATGAACAAATGTCATTTAAATAACTCACGAATAACACGCTGGATTTTAAGTATCCAAGAATACAAGTTCGACATTGTCCATTGTAAGGGCAAGGACAATATTATTGCTGATCTTCTAAGCAGAAACCCAGAAGATGCCACGTTAGAAGAAATTAGCGACAATACGTGCGAATACTTAATTAATCACCTGACGATCAAGATGGAAAAAAAAGTAAGCAAGATAATTATGGATATTGGAAAGTATCAACTGAAAGATAGTAAGCTTAAGACCATTATAGATAAGATTAAAGAAAAGTTTTTAGATAAGGAAATAAGTAAATTTTATAGATATGTTAATGAGAAATTATATAGATTACGTAGGAGGGAATGGAAACTGTACATACCGAACAGTGTATCCGGAGAAGTAATTGCCGAAATACACCGGATGTATGGACACCCAGGAGCGAAGAAATGTATAAAATTGTTACAGGAGCATTTTACCATAGACGGTATGTTGAAAAAAGTGAAAAATTATGTACGGACTTGCGACACGTGTCAGAAGAGGAAGGACGCAGGTAACAAAATCCTATTTGGGGGAACGAAAGCCGTTATCCCGTTAAGGAAGGGTGACTTAGTGAGCGCTGATTATTTTGGGCCACTACCCGTCTCATCCGCTGGAGTGAGGTATTTGTTCGTCATAGTAGACAATTTCACAAAATACGTGCGACTGTTTACACTTAGGAGGGCAACGACCGCAGCCACGTTAAGAAGAATACACCAATATTGTAAAGAGTTAGGATGTCCTAGAATAATTATTACTGACAATGGAACGCAGTTTACCTCTAGGAAATGGTTAGACGGTTTAAACGAATTAAACATTCAACCAAGATTCACCGCAATAAGAAACCCATACGCGAATCTGGCTGAAAGAATTAACAGACAACTTGGAAATTTATTCAGGATCTTTGTCTGTGACCAACACACAAAGTGGTCGCGTTATGTACCTATAATTGAAAGTTGCATTAACGAGATGTACCACGAGACTATAGAAGTGACACCTTATGAGGCACAACTCGGGAAAAAACCGACAAGAGCTTGGGAAAAATACCTAAACAAGGACATACTTCAAGTTAAAGGAGCTGACCACAACCAAATATTTGTCAAGATGAAAGAGAAGAGGGAAAAGCAAGCGAAGTTGTGTAATGAAACCAAGACCATTACAAAATTCCAAATTGGTGAGAAGGTGTTAATAAGGACCTATTATCAATCGGACGCGATCCAGAAAAGGATTGAGAAATTTTGTGAACTGTACTGTGGACCATACAAAGTACATCGAATTCTTGGAGATGCTACATACCTGCTCGTCGATTGCAATGACGAAAGCAAAATCCGCGGGAAATTCAATGTCAAACAGATGAAAAAATATCATGAGCCAGAAAATTGAAGGGAAATGAAAAGGAGAAAGTTGAAGAATATATCATAACAAGTTAGCTGATGGTGATGAGTCATCTGCATTAGGGTAATTGACGCGCTTATCTCATTCAGGCTGGCTTAACCACAAGAAAATATGTACTCTAAATGTCAAATGTAACATAAGAGTTTACTTAAGTAATAAATCACTAATAAAATGTTAGATAATAAGGGTGAATTAACGTTTTGAGTGACATTTTATGAGATATTGTAGTGAATACAAGGGACATTTTAGTTGCAATTACTTATTCACGTAGTAACAAATTATTGGGACAAAGTGAAAAAGATGGACACTTAAAAGTAAATGAGTGATATTATACAAAAGCTATATCGTAAATGAACTCTGTTAAAGTGAATGTATATCATTGATAGATTAGGATTGTAAACGATGTTAAAATGAAGTAAATAACTCGTTAGTAAAATTTATTACGTGTATGTATAAATTATTAAATAATATGAATATAATTAAAACTAACGTAGCGGATATGTTACCAATCTAATTTTAAATAACATTTTAAGAACAAAATTATTGGTAGGACTATTAGTACTGCATAAAATGTATATGTGTAGGAGATTTCTCTGATTTCATGTAAAGCGTTACATCAAATCAATTGATTTGTTTGATATCATATTGCAAGAATAATATTTTAGAAAGTAAAGAGTTTATTTAATTAATTAAATTAATTATTACTCATTGAATTTATGATTTGTTTGGTAATTAGAGAGATAAGGTATTTATATGTAATCGATATGTAAATATGATAATGTTAAATGCGTTCAGCCATCCCAAATAGCTAGCAATAAATTCAGAGATACAATTAAAACCAAAAGGGGGTACACCAATTGTAATATAAGTCTTTAAAAGTAGGTTATCATGTAATATCCCTCCCTGAGGAAGATGAACATGGTGAGGCGACGTACAGGGCGCAGAATTTGGATTTGAGTTGTTCCCTGAGGTCACATCATCAAATCAAAATTGAGGACACTGGGCGCCATTTAATATAATGAATATTATATTAATATCAGTTGAATTAATTAATAAAATTGCTGACATAAATTATTTATCTTTTATTTAAATAAACTTCTTTCACTTATGATTATCTAGTCATACTTATTTCTCGTGTCTATTATTCATAAACAAAACACTTGATATCATCTACTAAATTAATATTGTCAATTCATTTATATTACTGAACAAAAGAAACTCTTAAAACTCTACTTTATATTTTATTCAAAAATTAAGTTAATATCTGGGTTATCTGTGGTAATAATAAACGCATATATAGGATCAACTTAAATAACTAGTTTATTTATCATTCACAATAAATTATAATCATACATATGAAACGTCGATGTACCTGTAAATACATACATATTTTATAAGAATAAAATTCTTGTTTAAATATATGCTGAAACAAAGAAGACATACATACATATATAAATCAAATAAGATAACAATTCATATTCTAATTATTGATGCGTTCATTAATCCCAGATAGTTTTTTGTTAATATATTCATTAATTACGTTTTAATTCTGATTTATACTCATTCCGTTTATTAATAATTTCCCAGGGATGAATTCTTTGAAAGAATCAGGTCAGTAGAAGTAGCTAAATAGTAATGATTAAAATAATGGTTACTTGATTTATGAAATATCCATTAGTATTTGGTGATATCCAGTCTCAGTGATGAGGATGACATGAAGACACATCTCGTTGAATGCCGCTGATATCACAAGCACTTGCACACACTTCCGATCACTCGCGTTGACGTAGGTTTATGTGAATAATTAATGTTTAGTGTTCAATTAAATACTTCATCTTACGATGTATGTTGTGTGTTCATTTTAACGTTACTGTACATGTCTAAATCCACTTATATCACTGTTTTATCAAATATACGTGTGATTGATTAATTAGTTTAATGTTTCATGTTCTTTAAGGTTTTAATGAGATGTAGTAACATTGAATAAAATTAAGTTCAACTGTTTTGTATAGTACATATGTGGTGATATTTGTTCGTGTAACGATCTGATTGTTCGCTTTGAATAATTATTACCTAAGTCCGTTACATCGCAAATCGAAATTCACTACTAAAAGTTTACTAAGTCTGACTATCGTGACATGATGATTTCACTAAGTCTGCTAAAATTACGAGTTGACGTACTGACTCCCGATCTTGAGTTATCTCTCCGAACAATAAAATATACTCTTGAGAACTTAGAGTAAAACTGACTCCGAACAATTGAAATGAACTGTTTGAAAAATTGAGATATACTGCTTCGTACTTAAAGTGTATTACTTGAAAAATTAAGATATACTGGCTCCGTCCCCGTCTTGGACATATAGTTTTATTAATTCGTCCCTACTCAAAATTTTGTCCCTGGCGCTGTTTACGCCTTCTTTACTCGTGATTGGTCAGTTTTGAGTTTTCCTGGAATAGTTTGTCCCACTATGTTAAGACCCTCCGTCATCGTTCTTCCGATAGGTTCTTCGTTTCTGTTGCTATGGAAACAGTCCTCTCCACAAGTGTTTTTCGTGGCTCTGGGCTTCTGATAGGTTCTCAGACATCCCCCGATTTTGCTCTGTCGAACGTTGACCCTTTTCGTAGAAACTTTAGCTATTATATGCTTGTCTATCAATCCATTGTCTGAAGTAAACTCAGTGTTTTTCTGGCTTGCCTTTTATCTGTACTTTCGGTTCTCCCGAAGTATTGTTCTGTGTCATACCCCTTTTTTGTAGCGATTAATAATTTTGGACATCTGCTGGCTGGTGAAGTCACCCCAACTTTCCACTCGTAAATTCCGTCTGACACTTAGACGATATCTCCCGCTGCGTAACATGACTTGAGTTTTTGTCTGATCTCTGCTTTAGTATTGTTTCTTAAGGTGCAGTGCATCCGTTCCTTTGTAACATACAGTTTTCCCCTTTTTGTAGTCCATCGTATACTGACGTAACTTGGTCGAACATCTGCCACATTTCTCAGTACAAGTGTGAATGTCCTCTCCTACATTGTTACAGCTGTAGTGAGCAATAATTCTGAACTAAACTTTCCCTGTCATCTTGTGCAACCAATTTCTATAGCCGAGTCGAACTTAACGTCGTTCTATTGTCTAGTTAGCGACGCTGCTCTGACATCTTCTCATTACGCTTTATTTATTGCGTCAACTATAAGTCGTTGACACCGCTTCATGTGAACGTACTCTGTCGAGGAGAAAATTTAAAAAAATTTTAAATTTTTGCTCGTTACAAACTGGAGGGACAGAGAGGTGTGGGATGTCTGAAGAAGCGTTGCAGTGACCAGTTCTAGTCTATCTGCTTGGGACCAAAAAAAAAATTTTTGTTTTAATATATATTGTACTGATCTGATACAGACTTGGGTTCTTTAATCTTAATTTTATTTTGTTTATAGCATGAATTAGTAATTCTTAAATCTCAGGGCTGCAGTATATAAAATAAAAAATATATATACTTTTAGAACCAAGTTATTTTTTACTCAATACATATGTTTCTTTATATACAACTTATAAAAAGAAAAAATTCTTTATCTATAATTAATTACAGTTTCAAAATTTGTCTATTAGAGCAAAGCAATGACTACACTTTCTACAGGAAATAAAAGCTCTTCAGTACCTCGCTTGTGGCGCTAGTCGATTTATCTAAACTGAACTATTAAATATCCTATGTTTCACTTGCTTTTGGTTAATTTTTACAAACAAATAATATTTTATAAGTTACAAGTCTGTATTAGTGTGTATCTTATTCAATAAAATAGTTTGTGTCTATAGTACACAGGACGTGGATTAATTTGTGTGTGTGCCCTTAATTTCACTGGTTTTAATTGTGATCGTTAACAGGTTATGTTTCTTCTCTTTTATTTGGATTATTAATACAGGATATTACCTGATACATGAGTAACACACTTTCATTCACTAATATTTTAATTTCTTCTTTACTTATTTTTTTACGTTATGATATTTTGTTTCGTGAGTTAATGATTTAATGCTTGGTTTACTCTCACACTCTCTATTCACACTGAGGTTACCAAATACACTTCAATTATTTCACTTCTTGAAGACATGTCTGAACTTGGCGATGGTCAAATTAAAAGTGACGCTTTCTTTCCAAGCACGTCTATTTCAGCATCCAGGAAACATAAAGCTTTTTTTTCCTTACCAACAATCACTTTTTATAATTTTGCACCTTTAGCTATTATTATGCTACCTTTGGCTCTTGATTTACTAAATACAGTAGAACCTCGCTAATCCGTCACCTGTGGGACTGGGGGTATGGTCGGAACGCAAAAAAGGTCAGATTATCAGAAGAATACAAAATGTTTATTATTTCATTAAATGAGACAGTCTAAAATAAAATAAAACTTATACAGTAGGCTACCAGGCTATATGATTGGTTATGTACAATAAATGTGTACGGGACAGATCAGGGAAGTAAATAATTTTTAACAATTTAAAGAAATGTTAACTCAACCAGTGTTCACCCAAAGGTTCATGCTTACAATTTTATTATGAAACATCAGTCTGTGTTTGTGTCTGGCGTCAGTTAGTCTAGACGAGTTACATAATCCCCTACAACTCAGGACATCTGTGAATTACAGAGAATGCGAATGTATTCGTCATTCAAACCCAAATAATAATTTATGCTGTTTACGTTTTGCTCCTGACATAATGCAAAAACTACAACAGTATGCACACACAGTATTAAAAGTGTAAAAAAATATTTGTAAACACTAAAACTGTCACCAATTACTATGTACACCAATTCACACAGGACGAGTAATTAGCACGCACTAGACGCTAGATGCTGGCTCACTGAGGCAGCAAAACAACTGACAAGTATGTAAACAAGCTGGTGAGTCATCAACAAGTCGGTGCCTGAGCCGTGGTCGGACCAACCGGAGTGTCGGACCAGCCGGGGGTCAGACTAGAGAGGTTTTACTGTATGCTTAATCTTACTGAATTTTACATAGTTTTAGCCCTTTTACTTTTAATTTTCACATATTGACTGATTTATCAATTTGTTATGGAAAACATAAAAGAATATCAATGTGGATTCACTAGGAATAGGTCAACAACAGACCAAATATTTACACTAAGGCAAATCCTGGAAAAACATTGGAATATGGAGTGGCCACTCACCATCTCTTTGTGGATTTCCAGTCGGCGTATGATTCAATCAACCGGAAAATGCTATATAGAGCTATGAAGGAGTTGAATATACCATCCAAGTTGGTGCGTATGGTTGTAGTTGTTATGTCCAATTCTAAGTCCCAAATCAGAATACAATCAAACCTACCTAACTCCTTAAAAACGTTGAATGGGCTGAAACAAGGAGATGCCTTAGTGTGTCTGTTGTTCAACACAGCTTTAGAAAAGGTCATCAGGGATTCAAAAATTCAATCTAGTGGACACATATTTCACAAGGAGGTACAGCATACGCCGATGACATTGACGTCATAAGTAGGTCTGAATCTGGCTTAAAGGAAGCCTTTCAGGAACTGGAGTTGTCCGCTAAGGCTATGGGCTTGGTTATAAACCAAAGCAAAACCAAATATATGATTGTAGGTGCCAACACTCGTGCCCTGTCCCTGCGCATTAATGATTATGAATTTGAAAAGGTTCAGGGTTTTCCATATCTCGGGTCATATGTGGAATCTGGAAATTACTCCTATAGAGACACTGAAAAACGGATATTATCTGCTAATAGGTGTTACTACGGACTGGTGAAACATTTTAAGTCAAAATTAATAAGTAAATAGACAAAAGCCACCCTATACAAGACCTTGATCAGACCAGTCCTGATGTATGGCTCGGAATGCTGGGTGCTAAAAAAAACTAGATGAGCAGAAACTATCCGTGTTTGAGAGGAGGGTAATGAGGAGAATTTATGGCCCTGTGAAGGAAAACGACATTTGGAATCGACTGCATAATCGAGAGTTGTACGAAAGGTTTAAAGATCTTCCGATCGTGCAACTCATACAAATTAACAGATTGTGTTGGGCTGGACATGTGCAGAGAATGGTGGAGGATAGAATCCCAAAAAGAGTTATGAATTATTTGCCGATGGGAAGGAGAAGGAAAGGAAGACTGCGTACAAGATGGTTGGACCAGGTTGGTGAGGAGGCAGTGAGGCTGGGTGCAGCAAACTGGTGGACATTGGCTGGGAGTAGAGACCAGTGGGGACGATTTCTTTTGGAGGCCAGGGCCCGGACTGGGCTGTAGCGCCGAGGATGTATGTGTTATCAATTTGTTATATAATACAAAATTTGTTCATCAACTCTAGGTAAACTTGATTAGTTATTCACAAGTAGGTTCTTCTTGTTCTATGACCTTCTATCAAAACACAATTTGTAATTAAACTAATTCCATATTATTTAAAACAATTTCTTATTAATTTTACCTTATTAGTAAGTTTTATAAAAAATTACAAAAATTTGGAGGTTTTAATTAGTTTTTTACACATCAAATGTCTACACCAGGCCAAAGCCTGCTCCTAGGCCTTTCACATACATTCAAGATGACTGACAATAATATCCTGTAAATTATACATTTTTCAATTTCCTAAGATTTAGGACTTAGTATGTACTGGTGTATTTTACAGCAGTACAGTATGTCTGAAAACACACACACACACACACACACACACACACACACACACACACACACACAAGTACCTGTAAGGAGCTGGTTTCATTTCATCTTCAATTGTACACTCATACGTTTCTTCAGGTACTATTTTGTACAGACGTTTACGAATTATATCCACGTCTTTGTTGTACAGTCTTCCTAAACTTACCACCTTGCTGGGTGGATAATTGAATTCAAACAGGAAGTAACTGGAAAATAAAAAATTAAATAACTTTAAAACTTAGAAGATCAAAAAAGCTCAAGTATTGGCTTTCTAAATGCAACACCTTGAACACAGTTCAAAATCTGTATTTCTGTTTAAATATATGTAGTAGTTTTGTGTGTTTGTGTGTGTGTTATAAAAACATTAGCTTATTAAGTTTTATAAAATACTGTTAGTAGTATTTGCCTGGATATTTGTACAGTCGTACAGCTGGATGAACCTAATCATCCTAACGTTTCTATGAAATCCATTGAACGATACATTACGCTTAATCAAAATTACAAAATAAACTTATAACGCAGTTCGAAAAAAGAAATGGAAGTTAAAAAAATTTACAAAAACCTGTTGGCTTGGACATGTTGAAGAACATGAAGGAACGTTGTACTGTAAATCAGATCGTAACAGCCTTGGTTAGTGATGAACTGTCAGATCTTATGGAGCTTCAAGGAAATTTCTGCCCTGTTATTTCTTGCACACACATTTTAATTTCAACAAAGTTTCAATGCACGTATTAATTGTACTTATTTGATGAACAAATACTTGCGCTGAAACGTTCTATTAAAATTAAATATTATTAAATTAAGCAAACATCACTTTATTATAATACTGACTTCACTCTTTTCAATGTGTGTACGTGTGTGTGTGTGTGTGTGTGTGTGTGTGTGTGCGTGCGCACTATCAAAAAATGACGAGAAATGACTAGAAATATTCCATGTTGCAAACAGTCATGGTTTCTCCTTTGCTGTATACTAGGGAACCCCTTGCCAACATTCAAAGTAGTATTATGGTGGTGTTGGGAACAGAATGTATGTTATGTTACTCATGTAGGTTAAGTACATTCTCACATGTACTTACATTATACACATATGTATAATATGTACACTTATATATATATATATATATATAACTTATGTATCCTCATAGAATACACAGAACTATGTATAGTACATAGTATTGTTCTAGAAATGGTAGAACTATTTATAGAATATATTAGAATGTTTTATACAAATGTATTTTACATTGATAGGTAAACTTAGTTTGTTCTACGAGAGTCTAGAATAAGCGCCTAGAATTTTCTCGACTTACCTAGTAAGTGACAAAGGCTGGTGAATGATGTAATTACCAACCTATATAACATGGCAGTATACAGAGAAACGAGTCAGTGTTTATTGTGAGTTCGGTTAAATGAGATGCAGAGTCAGTATGTGTGTTTGATAATACATTTTTTGATCACTATTATATTTTAGTTTTTGTTTGTATAAATTATGATTGTGCTAATAATCACAAACAGAATTCACACTGCTGCACACCAGTATAGAAAAATTATTCTGATTACTGCTTTCTAGCTTCACAGCTCATCATCAGACCGGAAATAACAATAACAGAACTAGACCACTTCTTTATACTCCAACTTGCCCTACAGCATGTACACATTTTCGTAAACAAGCTTTAAGTTAAACACCCTTTCTGCCTATTAGTAACTAGTAACCATTACAGAACATTTACTTAGCCTCTGTGTGTACGTTGCCATGTTTGCTTATTTTGAAAGGTGTTTCTTTTACACCAAGATTGTCGATTCGTCTAATAACTCCTCCTTCCTCAAATATTGCATTTGCTGTTCTCTTCAAAATGGATATTGTTTCTACCTGAAAAAAAAAATATATAAATATGTTCACTGTTAGATAATGGTTATCAATAGCTATTTAATGCAGTTTGTTTGGTTTAGATTGAAGTTCGATCATGAATTATTAAACAACCTTAACAAATTATTCAATAGTACACTGCAATTAACACATGTGACTATGTTACATTTTAGTTGATGCTGAGGTTTCAGAAGAACATAAATCTATGTTATACACTCTACTAATTGCTCTTACCACTTTTTAAAAAAATCATCTAAGGCTAACACAATAAGTTTTCTAGTGATCAATTGCAAGTAGCTTTTCAGCGGAACAAATGACCACATTAAAACAGCCAAGCAGTGAATGCATCACACAGACCAGCAGTTCGCAGTTGGGAGCCATGCATGCAGTCCCCTGGAGGCCCAGGGTATTCCAAGGAGACTGCACAAGAGAGGAGCCTCAATATAAGACCTGGAAGTCTAGAATTCGTAGGGGGGGGGGAGCAAATCACACAGTACTGTACAGATATTGGTAGATCAAAATGCAAATACATTGGCAGGTCTAATTTTGGGGTGGGGGAGGCAAAATGGACTTGCCAAGGTAGCGGATTTTAGGGAGTTGAAAATTCCAAGTTAGAAAATTGACATATCAAGCGAAGCTGTGAAATTTCAGTTTCTTGGCTACACAGGAATCTTCATCGCTGAAAAGGGAAAAAAAGTGTAAATTGTTACATAATTAACCTGAAAATTTGGGGAGAGTATATCATAGTGGAAGTGATTATACACTGTCCAGGCAGTGAAGGCGGCTAGAGGATTAGGAGACCCTCACTCATACACACACACACACACTGACAGGCCTCCTAACAATAGACAGGGACAGGCCTTTGACCTGCACTGCTGTCTTTTTAGTTACAGTCTACTACAATAAATTAAATTTTATTGTTGTGCTTAAACTTTTAAATTTGATTGTTCCATTGAATTCAGACTGTAATTTGATTTAAAATAAGTCCAAACACGAAGTTTTTATGGCGATATTCAAATCTTTTACATTTATTTGTTTACTTTGAACTATTGTTATTGTTAAACTTTAGAACACCATCTAAGCGACTATTATTAAAAATGATGATTATTAAAAACTAAGTTACTGATCATCTTATTTATTTTTCAACTATTTTTCTGTGACACTCCTTTTAATATGTAATATTTTTACAAATTGATTTTTGATTTTACAACTTGACCTCGAAATTACGAGAATCTTAAAATTCCTGGCGTCGGCCTTGGCCATTTCTTTTTTTTTTTTTTAACTGTTCCGATTCACCGATTGTGATACTCGATAAAGAGCAGATTGACGACCCACCTCTTTATTGTTATAATACTGAAAAAATTAATCAACCTATTTAACAGATTTTAATATATTGTAACGAGAAACTGTGGTCGTACCTGTCAAAATGTATCACACTTGTTTATTTCGTGTATTAGTGTGAATGTAGTGTGTTTGCCTCACACTGGTCGTTACATAAATCGACGTCACTACTGGAGTCCGTAGAGTTGTCAATGTTACCAGTACAACCTACCTGTTAATTCATAGGGGTTGCTATTCCCGGGTGGCGCCAAATTGTTTCTGTTAAAACAATTAAAATATTTAATTTCTAAGATAATACGTGATATTAGCATGGACAGCTGTGGCATTCGAATTGTTCCCGCTGCTAGTCAGGTTGTCAACTCGTCCACTCGTGATGAGCGCTAGTTGGCTGTTGCTTAAAACTTCGCTAACACACATATATTCTACAAAATCCTATGAAATAACAAGATAGTAATGATCTGTACTGTATTTTTTAATACAAATTGGGTCATCAATAAATATGACAAATGAATTACAAACAAATTTATAACATTGGCTCCGGCGTAGAGCTTGAAACACAAAATATCTCAGAGTTGGCAAAATTGATTTCAAAAACATTATCGTTGCCGAGACGGCATCCGTCACTTTTAATAAATTACAATGTTTAAAATCTGGAGTTCTTTTGATCATGAAATAAGAACACATAAACGTAATACATAAACGTTGGTTACATTAAAAAAGTACACTACCATACCTTATACGTACTTAGAAGTTATAATGTGTTTATACAATTTGTTCGGTAGTGTCGTATTTCTGTTACAAAAATTGTGTTCTCAAATAAGGTTATATTGGGTTTAGTAAAAATGTTTTTTATGTAAGTAAATTATGCCTTTACCTTTGAAAGAAAATATTACTTTTTAAATAGTGAGAAATTTTACCATTTTAAAATAATTTAAGTAATTTAGGGTTTTGGGAATAAGGAATTTATTCGGTACTTATCAGTTCATCTCACGTTGAAATGTCGTCATCAGGATAGTCGTATATTCTTCGAATTTGGGCTGGTTTTAAACTTCTAACATCTTCTTCATCTGGTCTTGGGGTTTTTCTTTAATTAATTTAGTTAATCTGGTTCCTGGACATCATGTATTCTTTATAGATCGACGTCTATTCATTTTGGGTCATCTTGGTTCACTGATTCGACTTTTTATAACTGTTTAAATTAAAATCTCAATCGTTCCAATTTTGCGCGTCGCTTACCCACGCTTCGTTTTTTAGAGTCTATATAATTTAACGGAAAATAAGCCCTCAAACGTCTCGTTGTCATAGTAACCATAATTCGATGATTGGTTAATTGCTCCTTTAGGACATTGTTAAAATATTTGAATTTTTATTCAAATTTACTAAGTATTTTCCTAATGATTTTATTCCTTTATAATTCCTTTGGGATAATAAATGACATTACTATTATTTTTCTTTCCTTTCAAAGTTTACAATGATACCTCATAAGGTCATATTCTGTTATACATTAACTATAGTCTAATTATTTGACATTTAATAAATAACATATCTTTCTTATATTAAATTATTACCATAACATTTCTGTGTTAAAATGATTGGTATATAATTACTGTCCATTCACTGGTCTTAGATTAGCAAGATTTCTTGTGAAATTGATACAATTTATATTTGAATGTCTTTGGCAGTTAAATGTCTTCATAGTCAAAATCAGCCATGATTGTTTTTTAGTGTATTTCCTTTTTAAATTATTTTTGAATTCAGCCTGATGGGCTTCACTTATTTGTTTGTGTTTTAACTACTATTCAACATATATTTTCATTGCTCTTCCTTTAAAATATCATAATTAGGTTTATGGACTGTAGGTTCCTTTCAGCCATATTCCTCCTTTAACATTGAACCAACTGTTCTTTACAAATCATGAGTTATTATTAGTACTAACATTGATTTCTTTCTTTTGTTACAAACTAAAGTGATAAACATTGTCACCTTTCATAAAATTATGAAGGTTAATTCCCCTTTCAACATGGGGTGTTGTATTCTTTGCAATCTTACTTTTAATAACAAAACTTTAATTCTATTCTATCATACCATGTTAACACAAGTTATTTGTCTGGTTTTTCTCCCTGAATAATATCACAAGCTTCCTTAATATTAATTTGGAATACTATTTCTAGTTACACCTAGATATATTACTATTTATAATATCACTCCAATCATTGGTTGTTCATCAATGTTTCACAGAGTGTCTGCTTACTTATCATTCTATTTTTAATGTTTCACATACACTTTCACTATTTTTTAGGGTACTTACACTTCACTAAAACACTTCACTTTGGTTCACTGTTTTGCATTTAGTGTTTATTTAATGGGTAATCCCTAAACTTTCTCCTACCATTTCTCACTATTTCGTTTTAGTATGACATTTACTATTAACAACATTAGGTTATTTGTGTTTTGTTAAATCTAACCTTTCTGACTGGGTTAGTGTACTTTTTCTATATTATTATATTTTACAATTGTATTGTCTTTAAAATGGGTACATAGGTTAAGTTAATGATGATAATAACATTGGTTTCATTAATACATAATTATTCAAGGTTTATTGACCGTATTCTATCTTTAAGCATACAATCTTTCCCTTTTATATGTGTGTTAGTTTCCCCTTGGGTTCAACCTGTCTCCTCTTCATTCTTCCTCTTCTTCATTTTCTTCATCGTCAATAGTCTTCATCTTGAGTCGTCTTCATCCTGGTTCGGTTCTCCTCTTCATTCTTCCTCTGATTCTTCTCTCGTTAGTTCATTGTTTTGTCTATCATATTTTTCTTAAGTATGTTACGTGGTTCCCTTCTTTATGTTTGTGTTGTTGGCTCAATCACTTGGGTTGGGTAATATCGTTGTACGTCGTGTCAAAGTATTTACATTTTAATCATTTTTTAAACATTTTATTTTATATGAAGTATTTTTATATCAAGAATTATCTTTTTTATCACTGGTACGGGATTTGGCTTAATTGTATCGTTACAATATAGATATAAAGATTATTTTCAAACCTCATATTTTTATTTCAAATAAACAATATATGAAATAATAGTTGTTATATGTAATCGAAATAATTGTTTGTCTTTTTACTAGCACGAACTTTTAAAAATGTTATTTATTATAAAAATATTATATATTATTGTTTTGCAGACACATAAAATGAAATGTGATATGTATCTATGTAAATATATTAAAAATTTACTGTCCATGTTATTAAACTTTAACTATAACTTGAGAGGACGAGGTAGCGCATCAGGAATTAAATGTAATTATTGTATCACGTAATTTGGAAAATAATTACCGGTATTACAGATTTCAGTAACATGCAAGAGAGACGTCCCTTCCTTATTTGGTTTACACTCGGTCGCTATAGTCATTTTTCCATATAGAGATGGTGATTCACCCTCAAACCAACAAACAGTAGAGGTCATTGCTTGTGTACCGGGTACGCAGAGTCAGTCACTGATTACCCGCTGATTAGTCGTTAAATAGCTTGCACGGGGTAGTGAGGCCAACCAGTCTTGTCAGAGAGCAGATCTGTCGCGTATATTGTGAGTGAATCAGTTCATTTGTGGTTAGTGTATAGTTGATTTGTGATTATGAGTTCTTGTAAAAAACGCCAAGTTTTACATACTCAATGCAGAACAATGATTGCTTCTGTTCTGTTCTATTTTGAGAAAGAGAAGAATAACAGAGGTCCTTTACTTGATACTAAGAAAGTAATACAGAGAACAGCAGATGCTTGTGGCATTTCGTTGAGAACAATACAACATATCAACGCTGAGATTAAAAAAAGTTTGGAAAATCAAGAAGATCCCTGTGCAGTTGAAGATATTGATTTAATCACAGCTGAGGACGATCAACAAGATAACACCTTAAACAGCACCACGAGGGAAAATATTATTATTCATACTCCTCGGAAGAAAAGTTTGAAGAGAAAGCGGCCAGTAACAGACACGGATGACGTCGACAAAGGAGCTATTCGACGTCATATATTGAGCTACTATGCTCGAAAAGAAGCGCCTACCCTCAGACAACTTCGTGTGTCACTTCAAGAAGCTGGACTGTATATGAGAGGAAAATCTTCACTGAGCTCGCTATTATCAGACATGGGATTTCAGTACAAGAAATTTAGCAGCAGAAAAATCCTCATGGAAAAGCCGTCAGTGGCCCTGTTAAGGTGTCGTTTCTTAAGAAAGATGCGTGAAGTAAATATTAAAAACACTATATTTTTGGACGAGACCTGGATCAATGAAAACACGAGAAGGACACTGGTTGGACTGATGGCACTATCCAAGGAACTCTGGGCGGCCCTCTGGGTAAAGGCAAACGATTGATCATCTGTCATGCTGGTCGCTACGATGAATATACAAAAAGCCAGTGAGATCGGCCGCTGGCAGTTCTCAGTGTCATTTGACAGGCCGATTTAATCGGCCGCTAGCAGTGCCAACAATGAACCATAGGGCCATTTAACCGGCTTCTGGCATCCAAAGGGGGTGTCTCAGAAAAATAGTTGAAAAGTAAATTAAATGATCAGAATCTTAGTTTTTAATAATAACATTTTTTTAATAAGAGTCACGTAAAAAATTCTCAGAAGTTTAGCAATCACAATATTTCAAAATAAACAAATAAGAGTAAAACATTTGAAAATCGTCGTATAAACTTCGTGTTTGGACTTATTTTAAATGAAATCACAGTCTGAATTAAATGGAACGACCAAAACTATAAGATTAAGCAGAATAACAAAATTTAATTTATTATAGTAAACTGTATTTAAAAAGACAGCAGCGCAGGTCAAGTGCCGGCCCCAGTCTATTGTTAGGCGGCCTGCCAGTGTGCGTGTGTGAGCCAAGGGTCTCCTAATCCTCTAGCCGCCTTCACTGCCTGGACAGTGTATAAATGATCATCATTTGTTTCTTGTTTGTGTACTTTATTTGCACCATAGTTTTCTAGCTCATAATCATGATCTATATGTTCACAACTGACTTTGAAATTATTTATTCACAAATTTTCTGAGTTTGTGGCAAATAGCAATTGTAAATGGCAAATTTGAGGCAGGACGATGTAAATTGAACACTTGGGTCTCGATGCGCAGTAGACAAACACCTCGTTGCGATGCTAACAAAATTTTCAGTCATTTTGCACATGCGCACGATAGTTTTGTATAGTGTTTCATAGTGTAAACATCGGCTGCAACAAGATTGGTGAGAACAATGGAAGCATGTGTGTGAAAGAGACAGAGGTAGTAGATGAGTGAGACAGTGTACTGTTAGCGTGTTGTCTCTCCTCTCTCCTATCTCTAGACAGCTTAGATATACTTGTTAGTGGGGGTAATTCATACATTGGGTCGGCACAGATGACTGTTCAGGAAACACTGTCGAGCCTATAACACTAATTTTCGTGTCTTCACTAAAATATTAGCCATGTATATAGGATGCGAGAGGGAGAGAGACGCGAAAATTAAACAGTCGTCACTTTTCTTCATATTTATGGAGGGGGATTCATTTATTGTCGTCAGGACTCCAAAATACATGCCTGCGCACATGTACTTCTTTTTTTCACTTCACTATATCAACAGTTCCTAAGCCAGGTGCACAGAAGATACTTTCAACAACTGTTCTTTGAAAAATGGCGTTTATATTTCTTTGCAACAAGTTCTCATAGACCTGCAGAATGACATTACCGCTCAAAGTAATTTTTTTTTTGTAGACAAACACAATTTCTTAATAAGAGTACACCATTCAAAAAGTACAACTGAACCATTTAATTTTAGGCTAAAGAAAATTTTTCTTCATAGGGTCATTCCACATCAAATCAACCAATGCTCTGAACCTCACCACCTCAGATAATTATAATTTTTTGTGTATTTGTTCTTATGGTCAAAACTAATAAAAATACAAACTTTTAGATTTTTTGGGCTTCTAATATTTATGTTATTGATTTTCAAAAAATAGAAAAATCGCATAAATTTGACGGTGTTTTGAAATCTTTAAACGGCTACAGTTTAAAAAGTATTTGACATAGAGGGCTGGGGCTTGTACCATTTTATTCTGCTTTTATTATGCTTTAATTTGATATAAAACACAACCATATTGGTAAAAATAATTTTTTCCCAAAAATTTTCAAAAAACTTTAACAAATTTTCAAAAACTTTTTTTTTTGGAAAAAAAATTATTTTGTTTATACACTTATAAGGCACATATATGCCAAATTTCAGGATGGGATGGCAATGGGATCATATTTAAATAAAATATTTTGTAACTGTGAATCCCTAAAAAAAGACATTTATTGATAGAATCACGCTCTTCCTGAGGATCTGAAATCAAAATATAAACCAATAAAGAATAAAGTGTTAAGGGTAAAACTACAAGTTTATTTAAAAAAATTTGTGAAATCACTTTACTTACCAAAAACTATTTTTAAAAATATTTCTTAAATGCCTATTTTAAGTTCTCAGTTCCTTTTGAGAAACCTTTCTAGTGTCTTTGTAGATAGCATATTTTCTTCTTTGGTTAAGGTACAGTAACACTCTCCCTGTAGCAGTAAATGGTTCTACTTTCTGAAGTAATGTTTCACCTGGTATAGTTAAAATGTCACTCGGTTGAGGGTAGAAAAATGAAGCAGCAGGTCCTTTTGGGTGTAAAAAACTAACTTCAAACTCACAGGTGTCGTCGTTCTTCTTTAGAATATATGCAAGCCACCAGGACTGATCATAGGCAATAGTTACAAAGCCTGATTTAATGTTTAGTATATCTGTCATTGTTAAAAAGTCAAATGCCGTTACGGTGTTAGTAAACTGGTCTGAACAGGATTGGTAATATTTAACATTGATTTTATTTTCCGAGATTGGACTGTAGGAATGAAACTTTTGGGTTCCAACAATTGCTATCGATTCACTAAAGCGCAATGCAAGTTTCTTTTCCATATCTTGATATTCTTTTGTAGAGCAGTACACAAAATCTATTCCAGATATTTTATCAATATCAAATTCATACAACTGCAGTGGTGTGACTATCTGGCTATTGTAAGGTCTTTGCAGACTGGCTTTAGCAGCAAGCCGTTTAACAGTGCCACCAAGTCCATCACATGCACTTTTTCCGTGTGACGTTGCGAAAAACTGCCATTCTGCTTCGATTCCAAAATCTGTTTTGTGAAGACACAGATTGTGAAAGTTTTTCTTGTTTTTGTACTGAGCCGAACTACCATCGGAGAAGTATGTAATTTTCTTTATTTCAAATGGTATAGTTTCTTTCAATAGAGAAATCAACTCATTCTGGAATACATGAAACGCCACAGTATTATGTTCCAGGCAGTCAGAGATAAAAACATACTGTAAATGTTTAATTTTGTCTTCCCACTTGTAATACACAATAAAAGGATGCAGAGTAGCTTGGTTAGTTGTCCAATGAAATGACTGAACTTCATCTTGGAGTATAAATGAGTAATTTTCAGCAAAATCACAATTAATAACTAGTTCACCTGGTGCTAAGTTTTCTTTCTTTTCTGAGTAGCATTCTTTTTGCCTGTTTGCAATGAATGAATGAATGAGTTTTGAGTTTTAAAAGCATTTCCAGAAATTCTTCAACAAAGTCATCACTGTTTTTTGTTATAGATTCCATTCTACACCTATCAACAGTTATCCACTGCTTATACGCCACTTCATCAATAAGCTCGTCTTCAAATTTATTTAACAAGGCTTCACTTAATTGTTTAATACCAGGACATTCCTTACATTCATCCATGTAACAATTTGGTGAGGGTGGATTGCACATTATTTTTGCCAGGCAACAATGATAAGATTTCAATGATGTATTATCCCCATGCCATACAATACTTCTAAGTCCAGCACCATTCATCATGAGTTTCACATTCTGATGTATTGTACATGCACATACAGTATGTGTCCCACTTCCACCAGCCAAAATGCAGTTTTTTGGCCTCAACTGACAAAACTTGGAAAACCCTATATAATGAGTTGGGTACTTTTCCTTAAACAACGCATATAGCTCTGACAGATTGCCCAGCACCAAACGCTTTTGAATTTGGAGTTGAATCAGACACAACAAGCTGTTACCAGTATTAAACACACGAAATATACATGCCTGAACTTGTATACTTTTCATTCTGAGACATAAATACTATATCTTTTCATATTTAAAATATAATTGCTCTTAATTATATTGATTTTTAGAATTTACAAACTTTCTTCAATATTTTTATGAGAATGGTCGCAAGTTATATTTTTATTTCATGGTTAAAAATTGGTAAGATGAAACTAAAAAATAATCTAGTACTTTACAATATTGTAAAGTGTCAGGTTACTTTAATTGGTTTATATTTTGATTTCAGATCCTCAGGAAGAGCGTGATTCTATCAATAAATGTCTTTTTTAGGGATTCACAGTTACAAAATATTTTATTTAAATATGATCCCATTGCCATCCCATCCTGAAATTTGGCATATATGTGCCTTATAAGTGTATAAACAAAATAATTTTTTTCCAACAAAAAAAATACGTTTTTGAAAATTTGTTAAAAAAGTTTTTTGAAAATTTTTGGGAAAAAATTATTTTTACCAATATGGTTGTGTTTTATATCAAATTAAAGCATAATAAAAGCAGAATAAAATGGTAAAAGTCCCAGCCCTCTGTCAAATACTTTTTAAACTGTAGCCGTTTAAAGATTTCAAAACACCGTCAAATTTATGCGATTTTCGATTTTTTGAAAATCAATAACATAAATATTAGATGCCCAAAAAATCTAAAAGTTTGTATTTTTATTAGTTTTGACCATAAGAATAAATAAACAAAAAATTAGGACATTTTGAAACCTTAAGGTCCAAAATTATTTTTTTATTGGTTGATTTGATGTGGAATGACCCCATAGCATTTCCTACTTCTTATTTGGCCAAACAGGTCTTAATCACGTGAGTTACTTATGCTGATGCTGAGAGGCAGAAGGCTTTGATAAAGAAAAAGGTAAGTTACTTACACGGTCAATCGCAGAACTGCTTTAACAATATGACCAGACATAATCTTCTATTAGCCCATACAGCACTAGAACCCAGTATAAAAACCTTTTTTCTGTTCAAGTATAAGAGTGATTATACAGTATTCTGATTGTATGTATTCTGTTCATGTAACAATGTTTGAAGGGGTGCAGTGCGTGCGCGCAGGTGTGTAGGGGAACTGAATAGCTAACCTTTTCGCTGAAAATTATTTTGTTTGAATCACTTACTGTAATTATCTACTCCCTGGCAGCTAAAAAAACTTGTCAAACCGCATTTATTTGCGTGTCTACATGTACTAAGGCCTACACTATGTGTATTGCGAAAATACAGGTCTACAGATAAATGCCATTATCAACAAATACAAAACACGACATTAAAATGACTACTTAAAAATACCAAAACATTATTTTCGACTAAAAGTACATACAAAAAATAAAACTACCTTCCCCAATCTCCTGCTCAAATATACTCTATTCCTCTATTTAAATTAAATGCAATCCAACATATTAAAATATAGTATTAATTCATGCCGAGCAATTAGCACACAACATACGAAAATAACCTACCCTTCCGGCATTTTCATTTTATCAATCACCAAAAGAATTAATTAACAATTATCAACAGGTACACACTTACTTTTGGTACAACTCGTAATAACAACGCTAATTCGTAAGTAGGTAAATTCATTATAACTTCTGAGACGCCTCAAAAACAAACTCAAAATTATAACCTATCTTTCATGTCACATTCATTACGTTAAGCAAACAACGTAGCCAACACTTGCTTGTAAATTATCCCTCGATTTTTAAAAAAATTACCTACTTTTATAAAAATATCCATTATTGATAATGATCCCAAACGCAGATAATTTTAAAATGCAATAAGATCGAATCCAAATTAAACTTTTTTGTAATAGTTAATTCGATTTAAAAGAATGAATGGTCCAGCGCATTACTACACAATAAAGCGGGCAGTGGAGTATCATAGTCAGCTTCATACAAAAGAAAAATATCGGTATGGAGAACCATACAGGACTTCCATATTCTAAGATTTATATTTAAAATCATTTTCAGCCAAACAGCCAGGGAAGGAATTTTAACAAAAAAATACTTCTTTCTTGCCAATAACGTAGTACACATATAAAAAATATTATCCCCTCCCCCTTCAACTATAATTTTGATTTATAGAAAATTACCCCCAGCCCGTTCAACTAGCCTCTTCATTTATAGATATTTCATCAACGTTTCTACAGTGGATTATTAAGATCTTATCAGGATACTTTATCAAAATTAAGTACTTTACTCATGTTACAACAAAAAATGTTTCAGGTAAACTACCCTTTCCCCGTAACCGATCTTCACCAAAATCAACAGACATTGAGTTCTCTATAGCTCAGGCACATATGTAAAAAATTATTTGATTCTGTTTGAATTTACGGCAGTTATGGTTCGTCATATAAAAAATTACCCATGTTAAAACATAAAACATGAGATTTATAAAACATATCTAAGATTTATATTTAAAATCATTTTTGAAATAAAATATTTTCTTAGAACCTACTAACGCTGGGGAAATCTGAGGAGCCAATCAGAGTTGGGCCTACCTGTCACTCTGCTGAATTTGGTGGAAAGCCCTGTCACTGTCGTCAAAGTATCAGCCTTGACAGGGTCCTCTTTTTCTGCAAAATGGGGGAGGAGGCTTGAGATGGAGTGAGTGACATGGTCCCCACCTCAATGAAGAACCCATTGTTTTATAAAAATATATTTAAATTTTGAAAACTGAAAATTCTTTTCTTGTTGTAAATATTTATATTTTATAATCAAAATGACTTTATCAAAAAACAAACATTATTTTTTTATAATAAGTATTTACTATGTTTCTTAATATGCTTACTTTTTCTTCAATGTTGATGATCATTTCCAAACATTCTGACAAAATTGTATCTACAGAACAGTTAACATTCCCCAGGTTTCCATTTCTGCTAATTTCTCATTACACCTTCCACTGACGTATTATTAACCATTTCATAAACTATCGTATAATCTTTTCAGATTTTGTGGTACAAAATCTGAAATTTTCAGATTGCCTGGCAACAAAATTATTTTATTTTCAACAATTACCATTGTTTGAAAAATTTTAAATGAATTTTCAAGTACTTTACTCTTAGAATGATCACAGTTGCACACCACTATGTAAAAATTATCCCAATTAGCGCTTTCAAGCTTCACAGCCCATCGTCAGATTGGAATAGACACAAAATAAGTGGAAACAACCCCTTCACCCCTCTCCCCCACCATGCTCACACACAACAAGCTATAATATGAATGACCCTTCCCCACCCCCTAAACCCTGTCACACCATCTGTAGAGTTACATATTTTTTCTAGCAAATTCCTTGTGTTTCAGTGTTGTGTGTGTGTGTGTGTGTGTGTGTGCATCCTTTTAAACTACCCACTTCCTCTCCACACACGTGGGTCAGTCAACACCCTTATTTTAAAACATCCAAATAGTACTATGCAAAATAATTCTTAATATTATCTATCTGTCCTCTATCATTTACTTCTTAATCATGTTATAAAATATTTCTTCATTATCAAATTTAATTTTAATATTAATTAAATTGTCTAACCCTTTTTCTCTCTCTTTCAATATTTCTAACTCCTCTCTAAGCTTCCTTTCAACTGTGTTATTCACTACTTTTACAATTTCGTATTCTTCCAAAGGATTAACAAACTTATGGTTGTCTTCTATGAAATGTCTTGCATATAACGAATTGGTTGTTCTATTACCTTCTCCACGTTTGTGGTCAGACAACCTGCATACGAATTTCCGTCCTGTCTCTCCTAGGTACACCTTGTTGCAGTCTTTACATTTTAATTTATAAATTCCGCTTTTCTGTAATACTGGAATTTTTTCTATATTCTTATTCCTTATCTTATCAAATACCGTTTCACATTTTTTAATAGCTATATCTACTCCATATTTATTAAAACATTTTATAATTTTTCTAGTATGTGAACCTATGTATGTCAATGACCCTGCATAATTCTTTTGTTCTGGTTCTATTTTATCTTTTTGTATGTTAACCCTTTTCATAACTTTATCCACTATGTTGGTGTTATAATTATTATTCCTTACAATTCCCTTTATCGTTCTTAACTCCCTATCTTTTGACTTGGTCTCTTTTAAACACTTCTGAGCTCTGTAACAAAATGAATTGATTGCCGCCATTTTATATCTATATGGGTGGTAAGACTCTCTTGGTATAATTATATCAGAATACGACTCTTTCCTAAATATCCCAAACTGTAGTTTCTCATTATCTTTAATTTCTATGTTTAAATCTAAGTAATTTATTTTCTTACCTCCTATCTCTTCTTTAAATTGTAAGTTTTTATCCTTACTATTTACCTCATTTATAAACTCATGCACTTCTTCTATGCTTCCTTCCCAAATTACTAATACATCATCAACGTATCTAGACCATAATTTTATATTGTTTTTATACTTAGTGGAAGTTATTAATTGCTTTTCAAAATCATTCATGTATATTTCAGCAAGAATAGGGGATAATGAAGACCCCATAGGTAAACCTTTTTTCTGTATATAAAACTTGTTATTAAACCTAAAATAGTTCTGATTTACACATTCTTTAATTACTTTCATCAACTGCTTTTTATACCTGTATTCTCCCATATTATTATCGTTTATTAACTTAATAACTTTATTTACTGTGATATTGGTAAACATGTCCTTAACATCCAGTGATATCAATTTTGTATTTACATTAATCCTAATATTTTCTAATTTTTCTATCAATTTTACATTATTCTCTATGTTGTATTTTGTCCCAAATTCATATTTCTCTTTCAGTACTCTGCTAACTTCCTTTGATAATTTATAAATAGGTGCATTAATAAAAGAAACAATCGGTCTAATTGGTTTTCCTTCTTTATGTATCTTAACCTGACTTTTAAAAGTTGGTGCTGTTGGATTACTTTCCAATAAATACTTTTTCTTATTTTCTTCTATAAATGTTATCTGTTTCATCATTTGTTTTATCCTTGACTGGTACTTACTTGTATAATCATACTTTATTTCCTCGTATGGTCCTTCCCTTATAAATTCTTCCGTTTTCTTTATGTATTCGTCCTTTCTCAGTAGTACCATTGTATTTCCTTTGTCCGCCTTCGTTACTATAATATCATTCTTCTTTATTTTATTCTTTAGTTTAGTTACAGTTGATTTGATTTTTTGTTCATTTTTTGAATTATACAAACTTCTCTTAAATATTTTATCTACTACATTCCCTACTTCCCACCTTATTCTTTTTTTATCATTTTCATTTCCTAGTTTTTGTACTATGCTTTCGCATTCAATAATCGTTTTTTCTTGATTTAATTCAGGTGGCGGTGCGTATTTTAAGCCTTTTGCTAACATTTCTTTTTCTTCTGTATTGAAATTTACCTCTGTAAGGTTTATTACTCTTTTTTCATAGTTATTCTTAGAGAGGTGTTCCTTTTTTACTTCGTTCTTTTTTATTAACTTATTTAACTTATCTACCATTTTCTTATTTTTCTTTTCCAATTTCTTTTCTACGTACCCCAAACCAAAATTGTATAATATTTCTTCTAACTCTACATACGAGTATATTCTTAACAATTCTATGTGTCTGTCATATAATTCCCTATTATATCTATTGATTAAGCCGTATAGTGACCTTATTTCCAGTTTTATCCACAACTTCTCGCTTTGTTCTTTTACTTTTTTGGCTACACTGTTCTTATTTTTAATTTTAACTTGAGCGTACTTTGGGATGACATTATTATCCAGACATTGTTTATTAAACCATATTTTACTTAAAACCCTCTTCAATTTAGCTTTTAACTTAAGATATTTAAATACTTTACTTACCTTATTGTTGTCGTTTATTACCTCATTGTTGTTGTCCATTACCTGTAGTCGATTGCACATCTTAACAGACGTTTAATGAAGAAATTTGTGTTAGTGGTTGAAATCACAATCAGAATGATCACAGTTGCACACCACTATGTAAAAATTATCCCAATTAGCGCTTTCAAGCTTCACAGCCCATCGTCAGATTGGAATAGACACAAAATAAGTGGAAACAACCCCTTCACCCCTCTCCCCCACCATGCTCACACACAACAAGCTATAATATGAATGACCCTTCCCCACCCCCTAAACCCTGTCACACCATCTGTAGAGTTACATATTTTTTCTAGCAAATTCCTTGTGTTTCAGTGTTGTGTGTGTGTGTGTGTGTGTGTGTGTGTGTGTGTGCATCCTTTTAAACTACCCACTTCCTCTCCACACACGTGGGTCAGTCAACACCCTTATTTTAAAACATCCAAATAGTACTATGCAAAATAATTCTTAATATTATCTATCTGTCCTCTATCATTTACTTCTTAATCATGTTATAAAATATTTCTTCATTATCAAATTTAATTTTAATATTAATTAAATTGTCTAACCCTTTTTCTCTCTCTTTCAATATTTCTAACTCCTCTCTAAGCTTCCTTTCAACTGTGTTATTCACTACTTTTACAATTTCGTATTCTTCCAAAGGATTAACAAACTTATGGTTGTCTTCTATGAAATGTCTTGCATATAACGAATTGGTTGTTCTATTACCTTCTCCACGTTTGTGGTCAGACAACCTGCATACGAATTTCCGTCCTGTCTCTCCTAGGTACACCTTGTTGCAGTCTTTACATTTTAATTTATAAATTCCGCTTTTCTGTAATACTGGAATTTTTTCTATATTCTTATTCCTTATCTTATCAAATACCGTTTCACATTTTTTAATAGCTATATCTACTCCATATTTATTAAAACATTTTATAATTTTTCTAGTATGTGAACCTATGTATGTCAATGACCCTGCATAATTCTTTTGTTCTGGTTCTATTTTATCTTTTTGTATGTTAACCCTTTTCATAACTTTATCCACTATGTTGGTGTTATAATTATTATTCCTTACAATTCCCTTTATCGTTCTTAACTCCCTATCTTTTGACTTGGTCTCTTTTAAACACTTCTGAGCTCTGTAACAAAATGAATTGATTGCCGCCATTTTATATCTATATGGGTGGTAAGACTCTCTTGGTATAATTATATCAGAATACGACTCTTTCCTAAATATCCCAAACTGTAGTTTCTCATTATCTTTAATTTCTATGTTTAAATCTAAGTAATTTATTTTCTTACCTCCTATCTCTTCTTTAAATTGTAAGTTTTTATCCTTACTATTTACCTCATTTATAAACTCATGCACTTCTTCTATGCTTCCTTCCCAAATTACTAATACATCATCAACGTATCTAGACCATAATTTTATATTGTTTTTATACTTAGTGGAAGTTATTAATTGCTTTTCAAAATCATTCATGTATATTTCAGCAAGAATAGGGGATAATGAAGACCCCATAGGTAAACCTTTTTTCTGTATATAAAACTTGTTATTAAACCTAAAATAGTTCTGATTTACACATTCTTTAATTACTTTCATCAACTGCTTTTTATACCTGTATTCTCCCATATTATTATCGTTTATTAACTTAATAACTTTATTTACTGTGATATTGGTAAACATGTCCTTAACATCCAGTGATATCAATATTGTATTTACATTAATCCTAATATTTTCTAATTTTTCTATCAATTTTACATTATTCTCTATGTTGTATTTTTTCCCAAAATCCCAGTATTACAGAAAAGCGGAATTTATAAATTAAAATGTAAAGACTGCAACAAGGTGTACCTAGGAGAGACAGGACGGAAATTCGTATGCAGGTTGTCTGACCACAAACGTGGAGAAGGTAATAGAACAACCAATTCGTTATATGCAAGACATTTCATAGAAGACAACCATAAGTTTGTTAATCCTTTGGAAGAATACGAAATTGTAAAAGTAGTGAATAACACAGTTGAAAGGAAGCTTAGAGAGGAGTTAGAAATATTGAAAGAGAGAGAAAAAGGGTTAGACAATTTAATTAATATTAAAATTAAATTTGATAATGAAGAAATATTTTATAACATGATTAAGAAGTAAATGATAGAGGACAGATAGATAATATTAAGAATTATTTTGCATAGTACTATTTGGATGTTTTAAAATAAGGGTGTTGACTGACCCACGTGTGTGGAGAGGAAGTGGGTAGTTTAAAAGGATGCACACACACACACACACACACACACACACACACACACACACACACACACACACACACACACACACACACACACACACACACAACACTGAAACACAAGGAATTTGCTAGAAAAAATATGTAACTCTACAGATGGTGTGACAGGGTTTAGGGGGTGGGGAAGGGTCATTCATATTATAGCTTGTTGTGTGTGAGCATGGTGGGGGAGAGGGGTGAAGGGGTTGTTTCCACTTATTTTGTGTCTATTCCAATCTGACGATGGGCTGTGAAGCTTGAAAGCGCTAATTGGGATAATTTTTACATAGTGGTGTGCAACTGTGATCATTCTGATTGTGATTTCAACCACTAACACAAATTTCTTCATTAAACGTCTGTTAAGATGTGCAATCGACTACAGGTAATGGACAACAACAATGAGGTAATAAACGACAACAATAAGGTAAGTAAAGTATTTAAATATCTTAAGTTAAAAGCTAAATTGAAGAGGGTTTTAAGTAAAATATGGTTTAATAAACAATGTCTGGATAATAATGTCATCCCAAAGTACGCTCAAGTTAAAATTAAAAATAAGAACAGTGTAGCCAAAAAAGTAAAAGAACAAAGCGAGAAGTTGTGGATAAAACTGGAAATAAGGTCACTATACGGCTTAATCAATAGATATAATAGGGAATTATATGACAGACACATAGAATTGTTAAGAATATACTCGTATGTAGAGTTAGAAGAAATATTATACAATTTTGGTTTGGGGTACGTAGAAAAGAAATTGGAAAAGAAAAATAAGAAAATGGTAGATAAGTTAAATAAGTTAATAAAAAAGAACGAAGTAAAAAAGGAACACCTCTCTAAGAATAACTATGAAAAAAGAGTAATAAACCTTACAGAGGTAAATTTCAATACAGAAGAAAAAGAAATGTTAGCAAAAGGCTTAAAATACGCACCGCCACCAGAATTAAATCAAGAAAAAACGATTATTGAATGCGAAAGCATAGTACAAAAACTAGGAAATGAAAATGATAAAAAAAGAATAAGGTGGGAAGTAGGGAATGTAGTAGATAAAATATTTAAGAGAAGTTTGTATAATTCAAAAAATGAACAAAAAATCAAATCAACTGTAACTAAACTAAAGAATAAAATAAAGAAGAATGATATTATAGTAACGAAGGCGGACAAAGGAAATACAATGGTACTACTGAGAAAGGACGAATACATAAAGAAAACGGAAGAATTTATAAGGGAAGGACCATACGAGGAAATAAAGTATGATTATACAAGTAAGTACCAGTCAAGGATAAAACAAATGATGAAACAGATAACATTTATAGAAGAAAATAAGAAAAAGTATTTATTGGAAAGTAATCCAACAGCACCAACTTTTAAAAGTCAGGTTAAGATACATAAAGAAGGAAAACCAATTAGACCGATTGTTTCTTTTATTAATGCACCTATTTATAAATTATTAAAGGAAGTTAGCAGAGTACTGAAAGAGAAATATGAATTTGGGACAAAATACAACATAGAGAATAATGTAAAATTGATAGAAAAATTAGAAAATATTAGGATTAATGTAAATACAAAATTGATATCACTGGATGTTAAGGACATGTTTACCAATATCACAGTAAATAAAGTTATTAAGTTAATAAACGATAATAATATGGGAGAATACAGGTATAAAAAGCAGTTGATGAAAGTAATTAAAGAATGTGTAAATCAGAACTATTTTAGGTTTAATAACAAGTTTTATATACAGAAAAAAGGTTTACCTATGGGGTCTTCATTATCCCCTATTCTTGCTGAAATATACATGAATGATTTTGAAAAGCAATTAATAACTTCCACTAAGTATAAAAACAATATAAAATTATGGTCTAGATACGTTGATGATGTATTAGTAATTTGGGAAGGAAGCATAGAAGAAGTGCATGAGTTTATAAATGAGGTAAATAGTAAGGATAAAAACTTACAATTTAAAGAAGAGATAGGAGGTAAGAAAATAAATTACTTAGATTTAAACATAGAAATTAAAGATAATGAGAAACTACAGTTTGGGATATTTAGGAAAGAGTCGTATTCTGATATAATTATACCAAGAGAGTCTTACCACCCATATAGATATAAAATGGCGGCAATCAATTCATTTTGTTACAGAGCTCAGAAGTGTTTAAAAGAGACCAAGTCAAAAGATAGGGAGTTAAGAACGATAAAGGGAATTGTAAGGAATAATAATTATAACACCAACATAGTGGATAAAGTTATGAAAAGGGTTAACATACAAAAAGATAAAATAGAACCAGAACAAAAGAATTATGCAGGGTCATTGACATACATAGGTTCACATACTAGAAAAATTATAAAATGTTTTAATAAATATGGAGTAGATATAGCTATTAAAAAATGTGAAACGGTATTTGATAAGATAAGGAATAAGAATATAGAAAAAATTCCAGTATTACAGAAAAGCGGAATTTATAAATTAAAATGTAAAGACTGCAACAAGGTGTACCTAGGAGAGACAGGACGGAAATTCGTATGCAGGTTGTCTGACCACAAACGTGGAGAAGGTAATAGAACAACCAATTCGTTATATGCAAGACATTTCATAGAAGACAACCATAAGTTTGTTAATCCTTTGGAAGAATACGAAATTGTAAAAGTAGTGAATAACACAGTTGAAAGGAAGCTTAGAGAGGAGTTAGAAATATTGAAAGAGAGAGAAAAAGGGTTAGACAATTTAATTAATATTAAAATTAAATTTGATAATGAAGAAATATTTTATAACATGATTAAGAAGTAAATGATAGAGGACAGATAGATAATATTAAGAATTATTTTGCATAGTACTATTTGGATGTTTTAAAATAAGGGTGTTGACTGACCCACGTGTGTGGAGAGGAAGTGGGTAGTTTAAAAGGATGCACACACACACACACACACACACACACACACACACACACACACACACACACACACACACACACACACAACACTGAAACACAAGGAATTTGCTAGAAAAAATATGTAACTCTACAGATGGTGTGACAGGGTTTAGGGGGTGGGGAAGGGTCATTCATATTATAGCTTGTTGTGTGTGAGCATGGTGGGGGAGAGGGGTGAAGGGGTTGTTTCCACTTATTTTGTGTCTATTCCAATCTGACGATGGGCTGTGAAGCTTGAAAGCGCTAATTGGGATAATTTTTACATAGTGGTGTGCAACTGTGATCATTCTGATTGTGATTTCAACCACTAACACAAATTTCTTCATTAAACGTCTGTTAAGATGTGCAATCGACTACAGGTAATGGACAACAACAATGAGGTAATAAACGACAACAATAAGGTAAGTAAAGTATTTAAATATCTTAAGTTAAAAGCTAAATTGAAGAGGGTTTTAAGTAAAATATGGTTTAATAAACAATGTCTGGATAATAATGTCATCCCAAAGTACGCTCAAGTTAAAATTAAAAATAAGAACATTGTAGCCAAAAAAGTAAAAGAACAAAGCGAGAAGTTGTGGATAAAACTGGAAATAAGGTCACTATACGGCTTAATCAATAGATATAATAGGGAATTATATGACAGACACATAGAATTGTTAAGAATATACTCGTATGTAGAGTTAGAAGAAATATTATACAATTTTGGTTTGGGGTACGTAGAAAAGAAATTGGAAAAGAAAAATAAGAAAATGGTAGATAAGTTAAATAAGTTAATAAAAAAGAACGAAGTAAAAAAGGAACACCTCTCTAAGAATAACTATGAAAAAAGAGTAATAAACCTTACAGAGGTAAATTTCAATACAGAAGAAAAAGAAATGTTAGCAAAAGGCTTAAAATACGCACCGCCACCAGAATTAAATCAAGAAAAAACGATTATTGAATGCGAAAGCATAGTACAAAAACTAGGAAATGAAAATGATAAAAAAAGAATAAGGTGGGAAGTAGGGAATGTAGTAGATAAAATATTTAAGAGAAGTTTGTATAATTCAAAAAATGAACAAAAAATCAAATCAACTGTAACTAAACTAAAGAATAAAATAAAGAAGAATGATATTATAGTAACGAAGGCGGACAAAGGAAATACAATGGTACTACTGAGAAAGGACGAATACATAAAGAAAACGGAAGAATTTATAAGGGAAGGACCATACGAGGAAATAAAGTATGATTATACAAGTAAGTACCAGTCAAGGATAAAACAAATGATGAAACAGATAACATTTATAGAAGAAAATAAGAAAAAGTATTTATTGGAAAGTAATCCAACAGCACCAACTTTTAAAAGTCAGGTTAAGATACATAAAGAAGGAAAACCAATTAGACCGATTGTTTCTTTTATTAATGCACCTATTTATAAATTATCAAAGGAAGTTAGCAGAGTACTGAAAGAGAAATATGAATTTGGGACAAAATACAACATAGAGAATAATGTAAAATTGATAGAAAAATTAGAAAATATTAGGATTAATGTAAATACAAAATTGATATCACTGGATGTTAAGGACATGTTTACCAATATCACAGTAAATAAAGTTATTAAGTTAATAAACGATAATAATATGGGAGAATACAGGTATAAAAAGCAGTTGATGAAAGTAATTAAAGAATGTGTAAATCAGAACTATTTTAGGTTTAATAACAAGTTTTATATACAGAAAAAAGGTTTACCTATGGGGTCTTCATTATCCCCTATTCTTGCTGAAATATACATGAATGATTTTGAAAAGCAATTAATAACTTCCACTAAGTATAAAAACAATATAAAATTATGGTCTAGATACGTTGATGATGTATTAGTAATTTGGGAAGGAAGCATAGAAGAAGTGCATGAGTTTATAAATGAGGTAAATAGTAAGGATAAAAACTTACAATTTAAAGAAGAGATAGGAGGTAAGAAAATAAATTACTTAGATTTAAACATAGAAATTAAAGATAATGAGAAACTACAGTTTGGGATATTTAGGAAAGAGTCGTATTCTGATATAATTATACCAAGAGAGTCTTACCACCCATATAGATATAAAATGGCGGCAATCAATTCATTTTGTTACAGAGCTCAGAAGTGTTTAAAAGAGACCAAGTCAAAAGATAGGGAGTTAAGAACGATAAAGGGAATTGTAAGGAATAATAATTATAACACCAACATAGTGGATAAAGTTATGAAAAGGGTTAACATACAAAAAGATAAAATAGAACCAGAACAAAAGAATTATGCAGGGTCATTGACATACATAGGTTCACATACTAGAAAAATTATAAAATGTTTTAATAAATATGGAGTAGATATAGCTATTAAAAAATGTGAAACGGTATTTGATAAGATAAGGAATAAGAATATAGAAAAAATTCCAGTATTACAGAAAAGCGGAATTTATAAATTAAAATGTAAAGACTGCAACAAGGTGTACCTAGGAGAGACAGGACGGAAATTCGTATGCAGGTTGTCTGACCACAAACGTGGAGAAGGTAATAGAACAACCAATTCGTTATATGCAAGACATTTCATAGAAGACAACCATAAGTTTGTTAATCCTTTGGAAGAATACGAAATTGTAAAAGTAGTGAATAACACAGTTGAAAGGAAGCTTAGAGAGGAGTTAGAAATATTGAAAGAGAGAGAAAAAGGGTTAGACAATTTAATTAATATTAAAATTAAATTTGATAATGAAGAAATATTTTATAACATGATTAAGAAGTAAATGATAGAGGACAGATAGATAATATTAAGAATTATTTTGCATAGTACTATTTGGATGTTTTAAAATAAGGGTGTTGACTGACCCACGTGTGTGGAGAGGAAGTGGGTAGTTTAAAAGGATGCACACACACACACACACACACACACACACAACACTGAAACACAAGGAATTTGCTAGAAAAAATATGTAACTCTACAGATGGTGTGACAGGGTTTAGGGGGTGGGGAAGGGTCATTCATATTATAGCTTGTTGTGTGTGAGCATGGTGGGGGAGAGGGGTGAAGGGGTTGTTTCCACTTATTTTGTGTCTATTCCAATCTGACGATGGGCTGTGAAGCTTGAAAGCGCTAATTGGGATAATTTTTACATAGTGGTGTGCAACTGTGATCATTCTAAGAGTAAAGTACTTGAAAATTCATTTAAAATTTTTCAAACAATGGTAATTGTTGAAAATAAAATAATTTTGTTGCCAGGCAATCTGAAAATTTCAGATTTTGTACCACAATCAATCCCATTAAAGTAAACAGGAATAACATAACAAAAATACGCGTTATTGAAAAATCGATTACAAGATACTTATTTTACTTATCGACTGAATTGATTTTCCTATATTTCAAATGTATACGCAAATGCTGTGAGTATTTAAAAGAGTATTAGCGTACACACCTGAAGAAAAATCATAAAACAATCTAACAATTAAGAGATTAACAAAATTCTTCATCAACTTTTTCGAATCTATGGCGAGTGGTCACGTTCGCCCCCCCCCCTCGGAAAAAAAGGAGTATTTGGATTGTATCATTCTCAGCAATAGAGAATCCCCATTTTATACAACTTTAGTAACATTCTACAGATAATGTGCATCACTATTACACATGTTATGACTTAGATTTGGTATTCACCAGGCCAGTGTCTAGAGAACCAAGAATTTGTTGGCCGAGAATGATGGGACACCACTGAGACAAGATTTATGCAGGCTATTCTATCTGCAATTTTCCAAATTTTCTCTAATAGTAGAGTTAGGTGATGGTGTAGCATATACATAGTAGTAAAACTCATTACCCAGGAACATCATCATTGCAAATTGCTTACCCACAGTTTGGTCAAAACACATTATGGTGATCATTTCCGAACTGCCATGAAGTCATCGGCAAATAGAGATAGCCTTACTCCAGCCACCGAGAATAGGAGATGCACAAGAATGCTGCACTGAACAACACCAGCAGCATACACCTTTCCAAAGGGAGGGCGTGGTCTGTTCTCACACGGAAACCACAGTCTTAAAGAAATAAATCTGCTGTATTTCGAACGTCAACAGCTCTGTTTATTTAGGATGCCAAGTTAACTCCAATGGGGAAACAAAGTGAAGAATCACCTCAGCTAATAGGTGCTTCTTTGGTCTCAGACCCCTGTTCCAGAGCAGAACAATTACCAGGAGCATCAAGCTGCTTCTGTATAAAACACTGATCCGCCCAGTTCCCACCTATGGTTCTAAGACCTGTACAATTTCTAGAAAGTCTCAGTCAAGACTGCTGGTTCATAAATGCAAAATCCTCCGCAGCATTTTTGGTCCAATATGTGTGAGAGGTGAATGGAGGAAAAGGACCAACCAAGAACAGAACACTCTTCTGAATGAACCAGATACTAACTTTTGCTAAACTTGTCTCATCGATGGGTTGTTTCCATCTGAAGATGAGCCGAGAGGCTTGAAAGCACTCATGGAAGTGTAAGTGAGTATTAGTGGTAGCAACACAAGTTTAGCAAAAGCTAGACTTAACCACTAAATTGTATTTATCGTTTAAGTTTATGAACCAGATATTGTGAAAATTATAAAACTTGGTAGACTCAGGTGGGCTGGACATGTAATCAGAATGGGGGAGAATGAAATACCCAGAAAGGCACTCACAGAACAGAGCTATGGCACCAGGAGAGTTGGTAGATCCAAACTACATTGGGAAGACGGTGTGAACTATGATGTGCGCCATATCCTTGGGACCCGGAACTGGGAGAGCAGCTGCACTTGACCGGGACAACTGGCGGAAGCTGTTAAAGAAGGCCTTGACTCAGTAATGGGTTGTTGCACTGCTGAAGAAGATCAATCGAACGTAGCAATCCAGGAGAATGATTTCCGTTATTCCGTACAGAACACCCTCGTGTCACACACAGTCGAAGGGATGAATGTAAAAATTGTTTTTTCCATGATGTGCCCATGTATTAGTTATTTTCACTTTTTGTTTACAAGCTGATGAAGCTTGTACACAAGCGAAAGCTGGCTAAGGCCGAGAAGCTAATTCAAGGAATATCAATAGCCATCAAGGATTATATCACCGAAATGAAAATATAACTCAACAATTGTATTTTTACAAGTATTGAGGCACAAATCAGAATACTGGTTAAGTTGTAATTATTTTTTTATTAATATTAACATTTCTTCTTACTTAACTATTCTTTATTACTTAACTATAATTTTTCCCCACAAATATTGTTTTATCCGATTGTCTTCTACTAAACTTCTCTCAACCAGTCCCTGGGAAACATACAGATATTTCAGATATTTTTAGAGTATGTAGACATAACAAACAATATAAAAAAATAAAAAGAAATTGTAGGCTTACTTACCAAAATTGTTTTAATAATTTTCTAGTTTGGCACAAAATAAGGTGCAGAAAAATATTTAGAACCATAAAGAAACCACAATTTAAACAAGCACACGTTACTGTAAAGAAATAACAATTTTCAAGTGTGTCTATAAAAAAATTTTCCAGTTTCATAAGTTAGTGTAATTCAGCCAATTTTGCACTGTTTGTAAGTAGAGTTACTTCAAACCAAATTATATTTAGAAAATAAAACATCATAGTCACATTTCAGTTAATAATACAATTGTTTAATAGAAAATTATTAAAACTTGGGAAACTTTACATAGTTATTAACTTAAATTAAAAACACTAAAAATACGAAATTAAATTGCTGGATTTTGATGTCCATGATGTGACCGTTGCTTAACTATAAGTGTATCACTACTGACTTGGAACAGTAATTTTTTTATATCGGTATCTACGACAAAACTTGTAATAAATAAAAACTAGTTCAGGCTACAAGGTAAAAGTTTAACATTTACACCAATAAAAACTAGTGTTCCAAGTCAGTAGATATATTTATAATTAAAGAAATTAAGTTCCATTTCAGCTAATATGATTAGGAAGCACTTTGTATGTAATCTCTTCTTGCAATTTTTGCATATATTGGAAGCTGGAATTAGAGCAACAAACAAACATCAAATTTCTGGTGAAACTGGGCAACAGTGGGAGTGAAATACAGGAAGTGTTAGTGCAGGTGTACGGCAAGAATGCCATGAAAAAAAACCAGCGGTTTATACATAATGTGAAACCATCTTGACAGGTTGGTCATTATGCTTGCATTTAACAGCCTTTATGTGTTGTTTTACCATTCAAACAAAAATAAAATCAGATTTACGCTTTTTGGTATCCAGGCCACTTATATGTATTTTAAAAAGGATAAGGCCACCAGATGGTCAAAAAAGAGGTAAATTATTTTACTATTCATAAAAATCAATCAAATGAACCATAAATTAGTACCTAACAGTCTAAAAGATTACTGGTTGCCACTCAATATGCACCGCATTGTTATGAGAAGCAGTGTCTAATTACCAGTTAATCAAACATTAATTTATGAATAGTTTATTATTATTATTCCAGCTGTACATTGTTCACACATTTTCCGGAACCAAAGTTTACAGAAGTGATTGAATTCTCATTTACCTTTATTGAATTTATCCGGCTGCAATCTATTTGGTATTTTAACATTTAGTTTTTTCCAATGAATGGGGTGTTAGCCCACTGCATTAACCACCAACCTGGAGGACCAGGCAATTTTTAATCAAGATTTACTTTCTTTAGCCTTTGATAAACCAATATCCAACTACAAGGCAGCGGCTGCTAGTTTGGTCCACCACGGATATTTTATTTCCTTGGTACCCACCATATCTGGTGAGCGTACCCACCACCTGGAGAGGCACTCAATGAGAGACTAGCAACTCCTCACGGGATTTAGAAATAGTTTGTGTATTAAAATAACAACAAAATTAAAACAATACGTATTATTTATTTATATACAAATACAGAAGAAAACAAAGAGGCAACAATACACAACTGCAACAATAAAGTAATCACAATAATACTTAATAATAATTACATTACCAATTTTGTACTTCATTAAATTCAAAACAACAGTTGAAATATATTTACATACGTGCAATTATTTATATAGTAAGTCCAATCAATACTTTGACTGCAATTTCATGTTATAACGAAGTTCTGAACTTGTGTCAAATTCCGAGTTCATCATTTTATAAAATAGGTTAATTACCTTCTGTCAATGTTTCTCAGAATCCTATAGGGATTACTCGAATTTCGACACCAATGATTAAGGTTAAAACACCAATCAAACTCGAGTTTCGACACCAATCCAATATGATTAAGGTTAAAACATTAATCGATGTATATTGTAGCGTGACAGAAAATCCACTACATTTTAAGTCATATGAAATCATAAAGTTTAATTACACCAACAAATGTTACTTTAATATTGAATGACATTTAAATAAATCAGAGGAATGAACCACAATAAGATAAAAATCCTCACTACATAATATATAAAAACCACTGTTAAAAGAAACCAAAGAAAGTATTGAAGCAACTCATCAACTCATAGTATAAAAACAGTAAGTTACCCAGGAAGCTCAGAGCAGTAAACCAGTTATATAAGACCATATCAAAGTAAAAAGAGACTCAATTAAAGAGTGGTGAATAAAAAAATACCCTAAAAACAAGAAGAGGGAAGAATAAAGTTTGTGAACAGGAAGAAAACAATACCCTGAAACCTGTATAGAAGAATAAAGTCAGTTCAGTGAATAAATTAAATACTCCAAACTAAACCTCAGTCGTGATAACACCAAGTACCTTGGTTTACCCAAGAATGAGGAAGGAAGAACAGAAGAGTGAAGACTAGACGAGGGACAAGAATGAAGACTAGAAGAGGGACAAGAATGAATACCAGAAGGAAGATACGAAGAAGGACAAGAAAGAAGACAGGAGAAGAGGAAGAAATAGTATGAAAGAAACACCGTAGTAAAACCTATTATTATATAAACTACTATCAATCCCAAACCCACAAAAACTATGCAAAAGAAAGTATAACATACCCAAAATCTTATAAAATGTAATTATTGAGAAAACTAAAGTGCTGTATAGCGTTATAAGAAGTGCACCGACTAAAGCTATTGTGTAATAAAAAAAAATAAACTAGTCTTAACGGTCCATGATTACTAAAGGTCTGGTCTGAGATAATAAGACTCAAAATATCAGAACCAACAGTGAAAGTGAAATTGTGTGTTTTTTAAAAAAATGCAATAAACTTAAAGTTGGTGATACTATAACTTAGTAGTATGCTATATCACAACTTTAAAATCTAATAATAAACAGCATAATAAAATAATAAAATGGAAGGTTTCCAGTATTTTATTATTTTAATGTAAATCTTTATTTACAAGGCATTTGTAAAAAATGATAATAAATAGAGTATGGGAGTTAATGTTTACTGATGTAGGGGATCACAATAATAATGGTTTAAACCAGAAAGGACTGGTACTAATATAGTATGAATAAGTGTAACATGTTTAGACAGACTGTTATTTCACAGTCCTAAAATCAATGTGTTAAATAAATGTATTTGTAAGGTTTATTAGAAAATAAGATTTATGTTATGTGTTTTAAAAAGAATTATGTTTGATAAATAATAACCTACATACCAGTAATAATGTTCTAATAGGTATGCTATGTTAGCTCAAAAATAGTTAAAAGATATATGTTCAAACCATATCTGCAATATGTTCAATTGTGCAGATTGCTAAACCATGTTCATAATTATTTATTTTAATAACTGTAGTGTTAATTAACTACTACACAACACAATAAATTATAAATCATGTTATTTTCATATAATTGTAATTATGTAAAGTCAGAGGAGGAATTAAGTTTAAATTATTTGAGAAAGAAAGAAATATAAAATTCTAAAATCTAGGCCATTTGGTGAAATCAGAGAACCAATATAAAATAGTATAACTCACTTACAAATCCTGTAAACTACCAAGATTTATATAAGATAACACAATTAACCACTACTAGGAATGATCCTATGAATTAAAATGATAATAAGGAAATATACCTTAACATTTTGTAAATTGTCAAAATATATAAATTAATTAATTTTAAAGAGCAATGTCAAATTTACAGATTAACACAAAAAACCAGTTCAAAGGTGTAATTTATATGTATTTAAGGAAAGGAAGAGGAATATGACTAATTAAAATTTATTATAATAGTATTAATAATATTTAAATGGAGGGGATTTTGTATAAAGACGGAAATCCAATTTTGAGCCTATATTTCCATAAAGTAAAGAAATTTGTTAATTTCCACAAAATACCTACAGATATGGACTATAATACATCAATTTAAAGGGAATGAGATGATTAAACCAATAATAAGGTTAATAATTCATAAAAGTGAGTAATAAAATAAATAAATTCCATACATAATGTAATATTTTATCATATGTATGGGAAGTCGAAAAATGTTAACAATACTTTTTCAAGGATTAACTGGGCAAGATTTATGACCAAGTTAATTAGTCTTTTGTTGAATATCAAGCTGGACAGTTGTGTGAAGAACGTTTCTTAAAATCGAATTGAAAATGATACTAGTGTTTAGCCATTGAAATCAGTGAAACGAGAGTTAGGCAGTTTAAACACTTTTTAAAGCTAAAGCTGTTAATACATTCACGACAATAGTGAAAACAAACTCTTAACTACATAATACGAGTGATAGAAACAAGTAAAACACTATATCTCAACTGATATATTCTGAAATTCCTAACCATAACTTGAAAACTTAACCGCAGAAGTTGAACACATAGAAAATAAACTAACTAACACAAGTTTACACAGAACACTTCACCAGAATACACCAAACAGATTAACAGACATATTACACCAGTGCGGGGACATTTTAGACCTTGATGAAGGTAATTTTATAGTAATTTTCTGACTCGACGCATATGCAATAGCCAAGACCAACCCGAGTAGCGGCCATCTTGAAAACGAAACCTGCTTACTACATCGCAGTCACTGACGTCACATCAGTCTTCATTGGTTCGACAAAACATTATTTCTAATATTATATACTGAATTATTTAAAATACTATTGAATAGTAATTATTGTATTTATATTTTTAATTGTTAATGTTATACTTTCTCGTCACCCTTCTCTGACTATTAATTCTAATCGCTCAAAGAACCTGTCTTTTAATATAATATAACATAAAATTTTGTTCTGTATGACACAATCGATAATTCCCGAGACAGAGTCGATAATTGCTCTCCATCGATAAAATATCGATTATTTATTTAAAATTGTCAATAAATCTTTATATTTCCATTATTTTGTATCTGTACTTATTTCACAGGGTAATTTAAGGGTATTTATAAGACTGAAGGACTTAAGTGCAAAGAACATATTCTATTGTGAACAAGATATTGGACCAGTCAGAAAAGTCACCAATCGATTATTATCTGGAGTTAATCTATTTAACTCCAGACTTGGTGCAAATCTTCAAGAAGTGCTCGACGGTCAATAAATACCTACCTGTTATTAAAATTTTACAGAACCTTTTAAAAAACAGATTTATCTCTTTAACATACTTCTATAAGCATAAACAAAATTATTTTATTATTTGAAAATTCTATTTTTATTGAATTTTCCATATACATTTTATTCTTTTGTAACGACCGGCATACAGCGGTCTGGTGACCAAGTGGCTAGCCCAAACAGTGGGACTAGATTAGATTACACAGCCACATAAAGGGTCTTCTTAAAAAGTGGCTTCCATCGCGGGGCTTGAACGAGGCAGACGTCTCGTCATGTTACAATATTCATCTCGTCAAATATTAAAAATTAAAAAACAACACACACATTGTACAAAATAATAAATAACACATATTAAAACAAAATAACAACGAAATAAAAGCAACACGCGGCCGCAACGAACCTGCACAGGACACGCCCCCATAAAACTCATGAGTTTTACCGTGGGGGCGTTCCTGTGCAGGTTCGTTGCAGCTGCGTGTTGCTTTTATTTCGTTGTTATTTTGTTTTAATATGTGTTATTTATTATTTTGTACAATGTATGTGTTGTTTTTTAATTTTTAATATTTGACGATATGAATATACATCGATTAATGTTTTAACCTTAATCATATTGGATCCGATGATGACACCATTGGTGTCGAAACTCGAGTAATCCCTATAGGATTCTGAGAAACGTTGACAGAAGGTAATTAACCTATTTTATAGTCTTAACCGTTTCTGGAGGCAAGTAAAATGTTTAAATTCATCATTTTACTGGGGTACTGTTTTCATTAGTTTAAACTCGGCACCTCACCAAATTATGTAATTTGGACTAATGATTATGTTTAGTTTTGAAAGTGACAGACTGTAACAGCATATGACCCATATGTTAAAAAAAGTTAATTTTTGGGTAATATGTGAATAAAAACAGGTATGACTAAGCATACAAATAAATTTAGTAAAAAGATAATGCCCACATAAAAAGAGAAATATTACAAACAAAACGTTGTGTGTCACAGGAGAAAATAAAGGGTCTGTAAATATTATAGTATATAAGTATAAAAATAACAAAGTTTAGGTGAAACTCTGGGCTTTTAGAGATAAAGATTTTTGCTTTTTTGTATTTTATATAATGTTGGTAGAGAAATTAGAGGAGAATGTGGAGAGTTTCATAAGTTAAAAAAAAAAATTGATATGGAAATTGAAGTAAGCAATTTTAGTTTTCTAATATAAATTCTAAGGAATGCAATGACTGCTTATTGTCATTTGTTTTGTGGATTATAATATATAATCAATAATGCTAGATTAAGTGTTTTTATTTGTCACCTGATCCCAATCTAACCTGAATTCGGTGACTCACCAAAATGAACTTGGTTTTCTCCATCTTCTGGTCAGTGGTTAGTTTGTTGGCATTTCTGTTATTAGTGGGGACTGTGATATGGCTGTCACACGCTATCTGTCAAGTGTGAGTGCCGACCCGGGCTATTTCAAATTTCCGTCCCTTCACAAGACAGATGCTGCTAAATTTAAAAACAACAAAGAAACAACACAGCCCACGTTCATCAGCTGTTTTATTTAACCAAAAATGAAGATTCATGCAACTGATGAAACAGAAGCAAAATTATCCTACACATTGAGGTCTTTGCCCGAAATGTACTCAGGCAGAGCAGTTTGCCACTGTGAACGGTGCCCAAAAGAGTTTGTTCATGTTTTTGTGCTATATTACCTAGCGTCTAATGAATGGGTTTAATTCGGCATTAAAATACACTTTATAAATTACACGCTGTTTTGAAACAGCCACTTCCCACTAGAGGTGGGCTGATATACCTATAACAGTTATTTTGGAAAGATATTTTTGAGGGCCAGATACAACAGTGACTGAAAAGTTAAAATACCTGTTCTGATTACTCGCGGTTTCGTGGTTCCGAGTCGCGGGACCCCTCCCTACACAACTAACGAGTAAACAAGTATACAAGTAACAAGTAAATGAGTACAACAAGTATTACGAGCCACTTTTTTGGTGGCCAAGCCAAGCACCAAGCCACTTTGTTGGTGCTGAATACTTCATTCTGCACATGTGCCAATTGCCATACAAATACAAAAGAAGCAAAACAGCGAGGTTCAAATATCTCTATGCCAAAGAGACGAAGCTATTTTTAATAAATGAAAAATTCATACTGATGTTACATTTATTCTCATGTGTTATGCAGATATATAATACAGATTATAATAACAAATTATGTATTATAGTAGTCACAAACTTGGTAAATTTTGAAAAAGCTAATTATATTGTGTTATAACATACAGAGTGGCTGATAGGCTATATAGTACTTTTGTGACTCGATGATTTTAACTTCACTGCGCATCTCATGTAATTTTTTTGAAATTCTTTGTTGTGCTATTTTGTGCACTCTAAATTTCATTGCCTGAGTTTCACAACTGATTTGTCTAACCAAAATGGAATCAATAATTTAATATTAAATCTATGTCAGTTTGTTTACTCCTAGTGAAAACTTGAATTAGTATTCCCAAAGAGAGTTAGGCCTATAAATTCTCTTGTTTCTTATTTTCTTTTAAACAGTAACAGGTTAATGAAGTCACAGCGTAAAGTAACACTGTTAATACATTTAATTTCAATTTATTTCTTATAACAAATTATAAAATACAGGTATATGTATAATAAGTGTACAATAACAGGTATTTGTAGGTGTTATTTTTTTGTAATGGTTTCGTTCGTACATGTTATTTTCAAATACTAGTTTAGCACACCTCTACTTCTCACTAATAATATGTCAAAACTGTTTACTAAGTCACTGGATTTGAAACATTTCACTCTACGCATTTTGCCACCGCTAGACTGAAGCTACTTGGCGAAGATGTTGGAACGGTGTTTCAGCCATGTTGCTGTAATTAGCCCTTCATCACTTTACCTCTTCTAAGACTGAAAAGGCATTTGTAGGTCTCTCTATAGATTGCATGGCTGTTAGGCACATATACCATGGGTGCATTCGTGATAAATCTTATGTAAAATAAGAAACATTTCTGGCATTTTAACATGATAATGTTTTTAGGCTGGGGGTCATTCCACAAAATGCATGATGCAAAATGTGTAACGTCATCGAAAAATATAACGCTCCAGGTGATATTAACACTATATTTTTTCCACACTTTCGATTCCCCGCAGTCTAGAAATCTTCGGTCTCTGTCGTTTTTAACATGATAATGTTTGTTATATAGTAAATATATTTGTTATATAGTAAATATTTGTTATATAGTTATATAGAAAACATGATAATGTTTTCCACAAAATGTGTGATCCAAAATGTGTAACGTCATCGAAAAATGTAACGCTCCAGGTGATGTTAGTAATAAATAAATTTGGTCACAGTGAAATAAGATGCATATCAGTGTATATTGTTCAGTGTTAGTCGTGATGTCTTCCACTGAACGTGCACGACGCCTGCATCAACAACAACGCGAAGACAGGGATCGTGTGAAGAATTAAATGAATTCTTGATGAATACTCCGTTCTCATCAAATACAACTGAAGATGAGAAAATTCGCGCGTTTCAAACATTACATATAAACATTACAGTTAGTTTATACGTTTCAAAAGCCTAAAAACATTATCATGCTTCGATGTTTCGATTTCGTCGAATTCTTCTTTCTTCCTTGTAACAATCAATTTTAGATTCATCTATGAGGCCTTGGTTTGTTGGTGTATTATGATTTTTTAATCTACGAACTTTTTATTATTAGATTATAGACTTTATATCAGAGTTTGTGTCATTTTATTATGTTGTGTTATAATTTCAACTGAAAACCTTAACAAAATAAAACGCTAAAAACAGTCAGCATTCTAGACAGCAGAATGATTGTGTTTCGATGTCCGACAGTCTGCATACATTTTGTGTGGACACATCTGGCAGTCGAAGTGTTAAAACACCTTAATACTCTAAAAATAATATGGGCTGGTAACTCAAATCCAACTGTCCACATTGTTGATGTTCTGCCACCATTTGACAGCACCCCCCAGCATGCTGGCAGTATACACAGGTTTGCAGCAGCCATCCAATCATATTACTACTTGATGTGTCAATGATTGCATGTCCACTTGGAAATATCAACAAACTCTTCTCTCATAACATTCTTGTGCGCTTTATAAACTGTACTGAAAACACAAACAATTATTCAAACAATATGATTTTTTTTAAAGTTTTAATAAAGTACTCTCAGAATAGGCTATACGTGTCGCTTGACATCACAAGTCATTTTCTTAGTTTAATAAGTCTGTGAATTAATAAACAATAAAAGATTTTCTGGGGGTTTGGCCATTAAATATTCACAATTCAGAAACATCTGTGTTGATGATGCAACAAAATGTATCGTCTTCATCAGGATATCGGCAATATAGAAATAATCAATAGGTCTGCACATGTAATGAGTATTATTTTATGTAAAATATGTGTGTGTGCGCTTTATTAAAGAATAATAGCAACTACATTATTATTATTATTTCGTATGAGCCACTGTGGACTACGTTTGGTGCAACTGGTTCCTCCCTTCTTCTCTCTCTTCCTCTTCTCCCACATTCATTCATTCTTGATTGATGTCTCTCCCTCCTTTCGTCAGTCCAGATGGCACTGCCCTCTTCTTGGGCTTTTCCTGAAAACATTGGACATTTTTTAATTTCTTTTTGAGTGGCAACCGTTCTTCAATATCTTCTTGAGTAATTTGGAGTTGTTCTAAGTCTTTTTCTGTTTCTTTGGACCACATATTGGATACTTTGAACTTTATGAAATAGTTAAAAAAAACTTCCCTGTTAGTCTGTCAGGATTCATTCTTTGAACATGTCAGTACAAAGTAATTCTTCTTTTTCAATTTACATTTGTGATTTTCTCAACATGTGTGTACAGCTCATTATTGTGGTGTCTTCTGTATTGTTCTCCATCTTTTATTGATCCCAAGATTTTTCTTAATATTTTCCTTTCTGTGACTTCCAGTTCTTCCATCACCATTTTCTTGTTCACAGTCAGACACTCAGATGTATAATGTGCTTCCAGGCAAATTACTGTTAATAGCTACTACATACATGTTAATTATTTCTTATTGGCCCTATACAGGCCCTGACAACATTGAGAAATTTGCTGAAACATCACCACAAATGTTTTAAAACTGTGCGAAGTCAATGACCAAACTTCAAAATACCTTTCTCAATAGGAGTTATTAAAAAACATATTTTTGTCAAGCAACTTTTGGCCTAATCTGTATAACAGAAAAACACAAAACAATTTAAGAACTCTGTTAACAGAAATCGTTACAGAAGTGACTGTTAACTGAATAAACTACTAAATTAACTAATATAATACTACCACCTAACTTGTTTTTAAATATTACATTTAAATATAAATGTGAGCTTCCATGTCAGCATCACATTGATTGAAGTTTAAAAGTGTACAGGACGGAAGGACCATGGGCAAATTCTTGTTTCAAACTTTGACTGCAGATGCTCAAGATACCCCCCCCCCCCAACAGGCAGAAGCCTCGGTTTAATTCTCTGGAGGTGTGAGGAAAAAGCCTATACCGCTATCCAAGGTGTGGCTTCTGACTTCCGCCATCTCCACCTTACACACACCACCTCATCATTGGTGCAGGGGTGAACTGATATTTCAGCTAGATTGAGGCTGATTAGGGCCATTCAGGATAAGTTGCTGTGTAGTTGACTGAACCCTGCCAGGTGGGCCTGAGGCTGATAGGAGGTACGAGATAGGAGTTGGTGCTATACTTCTGGTTACTGGCAGTTCCTTCTCCCCCCCCCCATGTATGTCTGTCTTGGTACTGAAATGCCACCTCCACAAGGCCTTCACTGGGCACCTTGTATCAACAGTTTAATTTTTTCAATGTCGCAGCGCCGAAGTGTGTTAGTCTCCTTGTGGGGAGAGGGTTCCAGCCTGTTGTTGATGTATCCAGTGGATGGAAAGTGGGTACTTCTCTGGTAAGCTTATATAGTTTTGACAGTGATGGTGGTAAGTTATGGGAAACAAGGGGTCTTTGGAGTTGATATGGGCTACATGCCCAAGGTTCAACAATGACGCAAGGTCACTCTCTACAGTGCATGTTTAACATACTCTCAATTAAGGTGACCTTAAAATATCTTTATCTTCACCTTAAAGCAACATGAAACTTTGTGATGATATGTGACAGGTATCTTTAGTATAACACAAAACAAATTTGTGATCAGTTTATTATCCAGCGTGCAAGAATAACATAAGTACACTGACTATAGTTAATCCAAATCAAACACACACACGCACACACACACACACACACACACATGCATTTAAATTAAATATCGACTGTAACTCTGTAACTTACCTACTTACCTATACAACCAATCCATGGTTGTAATCCCTTCATATCATGAATGTTTAATGAATGACAATCAATAAAACTGAACTGTGTATAGAATCAAATAGTTGTCAATTATCCATACATTTGCAGTGCTGATCCATAATACTTGGAAGATTAGTGCAAATCATACATACTTTAGTTAGCTAAAACATAAGATAAGTACGAAGAAAATTATTACATTATTACAGAATAATGTACAATCCTAGTGGCAGCCTCTGACAAAGCTTATAATAAGCGAAAACTGGTTCAGGCTATAAGGTAAAAATTTTACATTTTTACCAATAAAAAAACGTTGTGTTTCAAGTCAGTAATGTTATACTTATAATCAGTTAATCAATGGACACGTCACGGGCAACACAATCCAAGTATTCAATAATGTTTGTTACATTACCTAACAGTGTGGTTGGTGTCCTTTGGTGTATGTACAGAGCGCGGCGTAGCAGACAATATACAGACGTCAATCGGTTCTTTGTTAGCTGAAGAAGGAAACACAACCCCATGCGACGGAAAGATCCTTCTGTACTGATTCTGAAGCAGCAATTCACCACTGTGATCCCCCGCTATTGCATGAACAGGATCCTCGGCATCCAATTCCATTTCCAGTTCATCAGGATCATCCTATAAGAACAAAAAAATAAATAATACCTTTTTAGAATGAAACTCTAAAATACTGCCACTCTGATGTAAGCAGTACTGTATTCAGTGGCAAAGCGTGACAAAATAATTTGGGTAGACAGAAAAATACAAGCCAAAAGCAACCTCTTACTAAGATTGTTGACGTTCTTAATGAACCAGTAAAACTATGGTAAATAGAGTTAATACTACCTCTATCAGATAATACCTAAGTGACTATCTGAAACATACACATTCCTTATATAATTTGGCCTAATATCAAGAAAATCAAATCCTATTGTTATTGGTGTGGTTTACGGATCTTAATTAGAAAATATTGCTAGAAAAATATAAATTGTATTCACATTTTTTAATGGTGACAAATCCGGATTTCTGTAGGCATTACACAAACGTTTCATATTTTCTTGTAAATGAGTTCTACAAGCCGTGTCTCATTTCATTTTTCTTATTTTTAGCTATAGAATCAGCTCCAGAGAGATTGCCGTGCAATTTTGAATCACTCTGTATATGTTCTTTCATGAAAAACTCTTTCGTTGCCAGTAAATTTAAATAATTGCCCTTATTACACGATTGCTCATTGTTCTTACTACCCCTGAAAGCTTACCCTTGTCCCCCTGAATAACAAACATCTATCAAACGACCTACTATCCTTTGATTTCGTGCCACATTTTTATTGTGCTGCACTGCTTGAAATCTAGGTGTTTTGGACAAACAATGTTCAATTCTGCTACGTCCTAGCATGTGAAACATCTCAGAATTTTTTATGTGAGTTTGCTACCAGCATCTTTAGCGGCTTTAGCTTCAACATTTTTTTAGCGTCTACTCCAACTTTGCCCCATGGTTCCTCTCTACTAACCATCAATCTATAATAGCAGTACAGAGTTTTGTTTCGCTTACAACCAGAGAGCCACCTATATTTACTATACCAAAATTTTTGAAATTTTCTGACAACTTTTCCATCCTTTTGCGACAAATCTAAAGATGCCCAAGATATTTTTAACTTAAGCAATACCTTTTGCTCGAAATGTAACATACTGATTTTGTATTTTAACTAAAATTCTAGTGAATCAAAGTTGTCAGAGTTTATATCAAATACTTCTGCCATAGAACTGGTACTAACTGTATTCATTTTGCTCCTTCCAACCAATTAAACAGTATGCTTAAAGCAGTTAAAGGACGGCACTTAATAATATGTAATATTAAATAGTTAGTACGTAAAGGATTGCACACTTCGTAGTCTACTCCACTATATACAAAATTAAAAATAATTTGTAAACTCAACAAAAACAAATATTCACTACGCAAGCACACTGAAACAAACACAGGCGAACAGGCGAGAATTCTGTTCTATTTAGTGCAGGGGAGACACGTGTCTTCTGATGTGATGTACGGGACGCATTTTTATGCTGCGCGCACAGGTCCTCTCTTCTTGTCGTCAACTGAAGTCCCCTCATCTCCAGCCTTGTTAGAAAGACATTCCAAGTAACGTCTACCCTGATACTCCGTGTACAACAGCAAGGGTCCATGACTCACACTCGCATCATGTCGTCTGATATTTAACTTCTTAAATTAGTTTTATACACTTTCTGAGTAACTTACACAACTTAATTCATAAATAAAATTTAATTATTTTATGAATAAATTATTTGGGGAGACACTCTCTACCTTGTCTCCCCTGACGCTTTGCCACTGACTGTATTTGAGGTACGTAAATATCGGTATGGAGAAACATACATGACTTCCATGTTCTAAGACTTATATTTAAAATAATTTTTGAAATAAAATATTTCCATAGAAACTACTTCTTTCTTCAGCCTTAACCACAGTACTGTGGTCACTAACGTATACCACCTCAGGTGTTGCACTCAATTTTCACTGATGATGGCAGTTATAAGACTCACCCTGTGTGTTTTCAGCCACATGTTGTATGCATCAATCAAGATAGTGAATCTGTATGTGTGTTATTCAGCCACACGTTATTGTCATCACTTTATAATGTACCGAGTACGTATCTCTTTAAAATAATTTATCACGTTGACTATATTTGAGTTCGGTCGATACATAATTTTTAATTATTATTTAATTGGTTTGATTTGTCTATTTGTTTTAATTAATTTTTTATTTAGTTAATTAATTATATATTGTAATCACTGTTATTCGAATGTGGTTCACTTCGGAGTTCACTAGAAGTTCAGTAGCACTTCCGTAGATCTAGATCGTCTGTGTACAGTAATGTGTTGTTTGACAAAAATATTAAGTACTTAAAACCTTCACGTACCTGTGGTGTAGTACTGGTAGTTTAGTTCTGTCTGTACTGGTCGTCAGATAATCCCAGTATTTTATTATACTGTTGGTTTGTCAAAACAGTATAATTGTACTGTTTGTTAGTAAGTGAGCTAAAATGATTTTACTTGGGCACCATATGGAATTACAAGTTCTTATTCCATAAAAAGAATTTATTCAAAGAATAAAAAATAAATAAATTTAACTGAGGTTAATTTATTTCTTTGCTTAAGTATTTCTAATAATTTCTTTAATTATTTTCCTTATGGTTTGTTTGTGTTTTTTAAACTATTGGCGCTTCACATGTTCAGGCCGCCAAATTGACTGTTTGAGTGCCTTTAAATCGCAACTCTTTTAATTGAGAAAAACAATTAATACCTCTTTCAATAATTGTTTACAACGTTTGTTATTTGACAATTTACTTGTTTATTACTCACAAGGTGCTTACTTTAGTTTCATACATTCGAATTAACAATAATAATTGATTATAAACTACCTGGCTTCAATTATTCCTAACCCAGAAGGTTGGCACTGATGACTATTGGTTTTGGTTTGTTTACCAAAATATTTATATCTCAAGGGGTGAATTCTTTTAAACTACAGAATAAAATCCCTATGTCTTGATTTACTATGCTTTACAAGAGTTGATTTTAGAATGTTAGATACCTTTAAAATATTTAAATTGATTGACGAAATGTTCGTCTAACCTCTATACAGTTTGAGGTTAATTATGGTAAGCCTAATACATGAATTATTATATTTAGAATCATATAATTCCTATAGAAAAAGTATACACAGTGTTTATTATTTATGGTATTAATGTTTTTGCGTCAGTACAAGAGTGTATTATTTATTATACTAAACACATAATATCCGTACACTGTAATGATATATTGCACGGTACTCCCTGTTATTAAATCGCTTGGATTATTTTTCAATTGCACTTTACGATCAGGTACACTGATCGTACACTTCACACGAAAGAACAATTATTACTTCTTGAAATTTAACACTGGTTTAGGTACTTCACCTAACCTTGTTCTTTTATACCGCACAACTAGTAAAAATGAATACTGCTTGTTACGATGCACTTTTAAAATATTTACTTCTTCACTTGTTATTATTTAATTAGATTTGTTGATAATTTCGATCTGTAGTCCTGCAGTAGCTGCTGCAATGGAATTTGACAAAATGTGTTTCCCTCCGCTCGAACAATTGTATATATAGTCTTCTGAAACCGACGCTAGGTCGCGACAATTAATTTTTGATGTAATATTGTGATTGGCTAAAAATGACGTCATGATGCGGTCATTCTATTTTTAGCCATTACATAATTGTTTCAAGCGTGCTTTTTATTGCTGTTGTTAGTTTTACACGTAACCATCCAAAATTCACAAAATTTCTTATATTTACTTTTATATCTTAGTTATATTATTTACAAATTTGATTCTATTGCTAGCATCGTGTTGCTCATTCCTTTCTGGTTATTTTGATATTAATAGAGGCCAGTTTGGATATATCTTTCATTTATTAAAATCTATTCTAATGAAAGCCTAGCTTAAACATTGTATTGTTTTCATATGTCTTCTGCTACATTTTGCAGAGTATATTTTAATATTTTTTAACATTGCTTCAACTTTCCTTAATTTCTACTTTGAACATAATAACCTTATTCAAATTAACATATTATTATACAAAATTGCTGCATCCAGCTGAACTTTAACACTTATTATAACATATTACTTTATTATTATTTCAAGGTTTCTTTACTTCATTATTACTTATTCAACATTATTCTTAATTCCTATACAGTACTTATTATATTATACATTGTATGGTGTCTTACACCTTTTTCATTATCATTTTATCTACATTTTCCTATACTCTTTATTATACATGATTATGATTTACATAATCTGTTTGGTCACCATTGGTTTTCTATCATTTCAAGTTTTTTCTCATTATGGACTCCACATAAATAGTTGTGAGTCATTTCTGAGTTTTTTATCATATTATTTATAATTCATAGAGTTATCTAAACTCATCTTATGCCAGTCTCCTAGTTTATACAATCCATAATAAGGTTTTGTTTACTTTACTCATAATACATCTTTCTACAATAAGTTACACTTTTATAACATTTTTAAACACATACTGTTTTTACATTGTTGATTATACTGATATCATATTATTATTTGAACATATACTATTTGTTCTCTCATTGATTATTCTATTACCATTATTCTTTATGCCTTAGCATGCCCTTCTGTTAAGGTTGATTTTACATTGTGTTTACACTGTTAACCTTATTTCAATGGTTATTCATTATAATTCTTTCATAGATTATAATTATCAATAATACATTTTCTTTTGTTTGTTATTCAACCTAATACTTTGCAATTGCTCAGCTAATGTGCTGTTTACACTCTAATACATGTTATAAATATTATTTCTTTCACCTTATATAACTTATGGTGTTTTACTTGGTTTATCAATGGTTTGTTATTCTCACTTTATAACCTCTTCTCTTGAGTTATAACAGAGGGAACCCAAAGTAATTGGTTCGGCCAATTACTTCAGGCTGCCTTATTCGGGACGAGCTGAAATTTAAACAGAACAATACACAGTAAATATAAAAGGAATCATGGAAGGGAAAACTGTTGATTTATGTACTCAGTATATGTGTGCAACAAGAAGATTTCCCTTTATTAAACATTTAAAATAAAACAAATGACATTTACTCAAAAACAGATCCCATTACATTATTAATTAAATTATTAACTTGTTTAAATTGCTTTATATAGACTGTGGGATCACAACAAATTATATTTAGCTTTTCCCCGGATCCGGGTAACCATTTGGTATTTAGTCTTTAAACTTTAAAAATTAATTATATTCAATTCAAGATATTAGCTTGCAAGACTGTTACTTTTACTTTTACTTTTAAGTTTCATTATTATTCCATTTGAAGAATGGTATTAATTATACTACAATACGTTAAAATCTAAACTGTTACAATTGCAAGAAGCCTGAATAGTTACAATTAAATTCTTAGATTTAAATTTTTATATTCTTATAAAGTCAATCGTCTCTGAAAGTCTCTTTAAGAGAGTATTGTGTTACAATTACTATTATTATTATTCCTCGATAGGCGTGCTATCGAGTCACCTTTAATTTGGGATGTAGAAGTCTCCTCCATATGGTTACATCTTGGGAATCCTAAGAGCGTCGTCCTCGTCTAGGTCTGGTCTCAGTTGTTCACGGCTTAAACGTCTGCAGGATAGAGTGGGCCTTCTACACAGGTACTCGTTGATTCTCAGATGTCTCGATCTGCATTATCGGTCGGGTCTACTAGAGTTGTAATTCTGATGATTCATGTCTCCAGGCAGGATGTTGTGAAGAGTCGTCAATCGGAGAAGATAGCTGTTATAGTTATTAACACTCGTACTATTGGTTGTCACATATTTCTTCTTGTTACAACGTTTTTTTAATTTTTCTTTCTCTTAACGTTACATATTACACTCTTTTGTAGCAGTTAGTAAAATACATAAGAATTAATCCAAACTAATAACCAATTACATAACATTTCAACAGAGCATTTCGCTCGTGCGTGTGCACTGCTTGGAGTCGTCATAGCGAGAGAGAGATTTTTCGTTCGCTACCACTGGTACAGGACAATAGATAGTGGGGTGTTTATTCCGCGAGAATATAGTCCCGGTCTCTCTCTAAATAAAACTTTTTTATTTATACAAACTATCGCTAGATAAAAATACATCATTTAAATTAGTTGTTTTCGTGACTATCTGTGTCTTCAGATTCTTTAATTATTAACATTATTTTTCTATATTATTTTAATTACAGAAGACTCGGTAAACATGTCGAGTCCGGTATCAACAGGTAGGCACCTGATAACAAGCAAAGGGTTAAATGCGACAATAATAATTATTTACAATATGTCTTTTCTTTACCGTTTCTTTGCCCTTATTAATTACTACTTCCATTCACACTTAGTACCTACATGTTTTTTATTATCATTGTGAGATTTAAATGGTTAATTGTTCGCAACTTAAAATTTTTATTTCTTTATTTTTTTTTTTTAATTATCACAATTTAAATCGTCACATACTCCGCCTCTTAACCAACACCGACTCCGGAAAATTTGGTTAGATACGTACCGAGAGTATGCTTGGGGAGTACAGTGTGAAATTTCTTATTATTATCATTATTTATTATTATTCTCTTTTATTATTATTACTGCACAGTTCGTTTGTTTTAAATTCTCTTTAAATGATCTAGTTCTCATTTAAATGTTCGCTTTCGTGAAATTCCCTTTATCTCACTTCTTACAGTACTAACTTATAATACTAATTTCCCTAATTTCAGCAACTCACAATATCGTGGCCCGGCTGACATCAGCTTACTCTAACACTACAGGTTAGCTTTCAGCATTCATAAATGATCTCTTGGGTCTCTTGGCTCATCATTATCCTTTTCAGCCGGCGCCGTTGTGACTCGTTACTTAACATGTATATAATTCTATCTTGATTATACACCGGTATATAATTCTATCTTGATTATATACCATAGACTTACTTTTAAATAGTCCAAAGAGGGTCTCATACTACATTCTTGATTATAGTTACTTGGAGAGAAGCGGAATTTCACGAGGATACTTCTCTTTTAACTCTTTAACAATAACTAGACAAACTATGTGGAAGGGGACACTTTACACGCTGCATTTTATTTCACACGCGGTGGCATTCATTGTTTAGGGAGTGCTACCGTTTATACAATAGAGAGGGTGGCTGCTTAGTACAATCCTGAACACGCATTATTTCTTCTAACTGGCCACCACAACTGGGGTGCTTACTCATCTACGTTACTTGTATTATTATTATTCTTTTCTCTTACTTCTACGCTACACTTCACACAATTAGTTTAAATCAAGAATTAATTAGCCTTATTATTTAAACAATTATTATTCTCTTTATTCTGATTTACTTTCTTTATAATTAATTAATTACTTTGGAGCATTTACGAAATGCACCTAGAATTATTTACTATCTACTACCATATTATTTAGAATACTCTTTATTTACTTTGTTTTGGGACTTGGGGTATAATACTTTATCTAACAAGGGAGGGTTAACTAAGTCATTTATTACTTATTATTTACTTTACTCAGATTTAAGAAACTTCGTTTTTCATTTGTTTAGGACTCGGTTCTTTACTTCGGGAAGCATCATTCCATAAAATTAATTAGTACACTTGTTTTGTTTAGTCAGTAGTTTACATAACTCATCGTGTCAATAGAAACACGAATTACACATTTATGCAGGCTTGTACAGGAAAACTACAGGTCTTAAATCGTCGCACACTAACATTGGAAAATACCACGTAAAATTTTTAATTTTTACTTTACATGTAATGATAAGTTTTATCATTAAGTTTTGTTTGTTAGCGGTTGAGCATTTAATATTTACAGATTGACTGCGTTTAACTAAATTATGTTTAAATAACTTATTGTCGAGGTCATGACTAATTAAACTTCGCGTTGATCCGGAATCAATTAAACCGAGGGTGGATGTTACACCAAGGTCTACTTGTACATAAGGTAATTGACACTTACTGAAATCACACTTATTAATAGCGTTACATTTATCGATAAATTTTGTTACATAGGGGTCTAGTTTTCTTTTTCTTGAGAGTTTCTCTAGTTATAGAATTTACTCTTTAATTACTCCATTTTTTTTTTTTTTATTATTGGATGTCAGCTGACTTCTTGCTTTGCTCTACTTTCGATGAAGAGGATTCAAGGTTGATCAGGCCTCGTACCTACTTATACGACAAGGTAGCCAAAGGTTACTTAAGTACTTTTGCAGTTGAGTACTAAACATTGTCTTCACATTTATTTATTTAACTGGCACTCTATTATTTTCTTCTTCAAGATAACGTTTTATCTGTGAAATATGTGTCCTTCGCACATATTTGTGAGTAGAGGGTTCATACAGAGTTACAGTTACCGGAGTTAAGTATTTTTGAATTTGATAAGGACCGCACCATCTGTATGATAGCTTGGAAGTTGTCTTATCGACTGCACTACTCGTTGGGTGCGTTTTATACATAACTAAGTCTCCGATTTGGTACTTTACTTTATTATTATTATTCTTTTGCTCGTAATATTTCCTTGACTTCGCTAAGTTTGTTCGTAAATTAGCACGCGCTTCATTCCATATTTTCCTAATATTTTTATCCCTAATTTCAAGGGGTAATAATTCATGTATTTTCCACTTTGTGGATAATGGGTGGTTAGGTTTATACTTGAACAATAATTCGAATGGGGTAGACTTATGTCCTTCATGATATGCCGAATTAAAGGCGAATTGTATCCAGGATAGGTTCTGGTCCCACGAAGTATGGTCGTTAGCATGGTAGGCTATTAAAGCAGATTTTAGGTTTTGCAAATACCTCTCAGCTATATTACCTTGCGGACGATACTCTGTAGTGGTAATGTGGTCTATACCTAGTTTGAAACACATGTTCCTGAATTCCTTAGACTTAAACTGTGGTCCGTTGTCCGACACTAGATGGACTGGAATACCGAATTCTTTGAATAATCTATTCTGTAGAATGCTTACTGTTGTTGTAGCTAAAGCTCGCCGCATGGGGTACATCCAGACGAATTTACTAAAAGAATCTACCCAAATTAGTAACATTGTATTTCCTGATTTGGAACGTGGGTAGGGTCCAGAAAAGTCTAAATAAATTTTGGAGAATGGGGTAGCAGGAATCTCAGATATTAACTGACTTATTTGGCTGTTTCTCGCTGGTTTGCTGAGTGCACACAACTTACACCTTTTTACAAAGTTAGCAATCTCACTGTTCATATTTTCCCAGTGGTATTCTCTACGAATCCGATGTATGGTTTTATTTATTCCCATATGTGCTCGAATGGGGGAAGAGTGATAATATTCCATTAGCATAGGTTTAATAATATCCGGGGCGATAATTCGTGAATATTTTCCGTTCGCTATTCTACAACATAATACTTTCTTACTTAATAGGTATTTTTCTGACTTGTTTCCTTTTTCAAGTTGTTCGATAATCGGACTCAAGCGTGGGTCTTGTTGTTGATAATGGGCTAAATCCGTAAATGCAAGAGGAAATTCGGTAATTAACGTATTAATAATCGGTGTCTCTCTACTCTTGTTTTCGTAATTATTACTACTCGGCTGGAACATACGTGACAGGGTATCGGCAACTACGTTTTGGGTGCCTCTAATATGTTGTACTTTAAACTTAAAACAATTTAATCTTAATACCCATCTTCCGATACGACCTAATTGTTTTGGGTGATTTAGTAGCCAGGATAAAGCTTGATTATCTGTTTCTAACAAAAACTCTTTATGTTCTAAAAATGGTTTGAACTTCTCAAACGCGAAAACGATAGCTAAACATTCTAATTCGTAAGCAGAGTATTTCTTTTCTTTAAGGTTCTGAGATAATACTATCAGTTCCCTATATTTCGCATAACAGGTTTCTCTTTCGCCGTCATACTCGAGTTCACGCAATTTGTCTAACTGCGAGCTTGTCTCAGATCCGGATTGGCGTAATGATTTTCGTAATTCAGACACGGTTACATTCACGTGTTTTAGACCTCGTAAAAGTGCTTCGTAGCATAGCTCATCTTTTACTAATAAATCAGGATTACATTCAGCCATTTTCGTAAAGTGGCTAGAACTAATTATTCTACTATTTCTATTTACTACTATACAACGCTATATCATTTTACACAAACATAACAATATAAATAAATCGTATTCTTACACATTTATTAATAAACAATTAAAATGAGATGACAAAGGTTGTCATTTTACATAGGTAGAGAGAGAGAAATCTCACACATGTTTACAGATGCGTACGGCAAAAGGGGGAATCCACGGCAACGACACACAGGAAAGGACACGCTACTTATAACAATAGAGCTAACACAGAGGGTGAAGTGATAGTTTAATTCCGCGATGGGGGAGTCTCACAATGACAATATACACACTTACAGGAGCGGACAAGAAATCAACCGGTCTGATATTGTTTACAAACAGACGTGTTGTTGAATGAGCTTTTGACAAGCACATACCTGATGTTATATCGAATACACGGGGCGTCTTTAGTCAATTTTATGTTCATTGCTATATCTAAATAATAATTAAAATTACCTATTTACAAAACTATAATAATAACTATTATCGTTTAATTTTATTTAAGATTTTAGACACATTTAAAATACATGAGTAAATAAATCAACAGATTATGGTCTGGGTTAATAGGCACAATTACTGCTTAATAACACAAGTCACAAAATTTCTTTTTTTTTTGTGATTCTTAATTAGCAGCAAAATTTTAACTAATTAGCAGAGTGGCGCAATTTATAACCTCTTCTCTTGAGTTATAACAGAGGGAACCCAAAGTAATTGGTTCGGCCAATTACTTCAGGCTGCCTTATTCGGGACGAGCTGAAATTTAAACAGAACAACACACAGTAAATATAAAAGGAATCATGGAAGGGAAAACTGTTGATTTATGTACTCAGTATATGTGTGCAACAAGAAGATTTCCCTTTATTAAACATTTAAAATAAAACAAATGACATTTACTCAAAAACAGATCCCATTACATTATTAATTAAATTATTAACTTGTTTAAATTGCTTTATATAGACTGTGGGATCACAACAAATTATATTTAGCTTTTCCCCGGATCCGGGTAACCATTTGGTATTTAGTCTTTAAACTTTATTCCATTTGAAGAATGGTATTAATTATACTACGATACGTTAAAATCTAAACTGTTACAATTGCAAGAAGCCTGAATAGTTACAATTAAATTCTTAGATTTAAATTTTTATATTCTTATAAAGTCAATCGTCTCTGAAAGTCTCTTTAAGAGAGTATTGTGTTACAATTACTATTATTATTATTCCTCGATAGGCGTGCTATCGAGTCACCTTTAATTTGGGATGTAGAAGTCTCCTCCATATGGTTACATCTTGGAAATCCTAAGAGCGTCGTCCTCGTCTAGGTCTGGTCTCAGTTGTTCACGGCTTAAACGTCTGCAGGATAGAGTGGGCCTTCTACACAGGTACTCGTTGATTCTCAGATGTCTCGATCTGCATTATCGGTCGGGTCTACTAGAGTTGTAATTCTGATGATTCATGTCTCCAGGCAGGATGTTGTGAAGAGTCGTCAATCGGAGAAGATAGCTGTTATAGTTATTAACACTCGTACTATTGGTTGTCACATATTTCTTCTTGTTACAACGTTTTTTTAATTTTTCTTTCTCTTAACGTTACATATTACACTCTTTTGTAGCAGTTAGTAAAATACATAAGAATTAATCCAAACTAATAACCAATTACATAACATTTCAACAGAGCATTTCGCTCGTGCGTGTGCACTGCTTGGAGTCGTCATAGCGAGAGAGAGATTTTTCGTTCGCTACCACTGGTACAGGACAATAGATAGTGGGGTGTTTATTCCGCGAGAATATAGTCCCGGTCTCTCTCTAAATAAAACTTTTTTATTTATACAAACTATCGCTAGATAAAAATACATCATTTAAATTAGTTGTTTTCGTGACTATCTGTGTCTTCAGATTCTTTAATTATTAACATTATTTTTCTATATTATTTTAATTACAGAAGACTCGGTAAACATGTCGAGTCCGGTATCAACAGGTAGGCACCTGATAACAAGCAAAGGGTTAAATGCGACAATAATAATTATTTACAATATGTCTTTTCTTTACCGTTTCTTTGCCCTTATTAATTACTACTTCCATTCACACTTAGTACCTACATGTTTTTTATTATCATTGTGAGATTTAAATGGTTAATTGTTCGCAACTTAAAATTTTTATTTCTTTATTTTTTTTTTTTAATTATCACAATTTAAATCGTCACATACTCCGCCTCTTAACCAACACCGACTCCGGAAAATTTGGTTAGATACGTACCGAGAGTATGCTTGGGGAGTACAGTGTGAAATTTCTTATTATTATCATTATTTATTATTATTCTCTTTTATTATTATTACTGCACAGTTCGTTTGTTTTAAATTCTCTTTAAATGATCTAGTTCTCATTTAAATGTTCGCTTTCGTGAAATTCCCTTTATCTCACTTCTTACAGTACTAACTTATAATACTAATTTCCCTAATTTCAGCAACTCACAATATCGTGGCCCGGCTGACATCAGCTTACTCTAACACTACAGGTTAGCTTTCAGCATTCATAAATGATCTCTTGGGTCTCTTGGCTCATCATTATCCTTTTCAGCCGGCGCCGTTGTGACTCGTTACTTAACATGTATATAATTCTATCTTGATTATACACCGGTATATAATTCTATCTTGATTATATACCATAGACTTACTTTTAAATAGTCCAAAGAGGGTCTCATACTACATTCTTGATTATAGTTACTTGGAGAGAAGCGGAATTTCACGAGGATACTTCTCTTTTAACTCTTTAACAATAACTAGACAAACTATGTGGAAGGGGACACTTTACACGCTGCATTTTATTTCACACGCGGTGGCATTCATTGTTTAGGGAGTGCTACCGTTTATACAATAGAGAGGGTGGCTGCTTAGTACAATCCTGAACACGCATTATTTCTTCTAACTGGCCACCACAACTGGGGTGCTTACTCATCTACGTTACTTGTATTATTATTATTCTTTTCTCTTACTTCTACGCTACACTTCACACAATTAGTTTAAATCAAGAATTAATTAGCCTTATTATTTAAACAATTATTATTCTCTTTATTCTGATTTACTTTCTTTATAATTAATTAATTACTTTGGAGCATTTACGAAATGCACCTAGAATTATTTACTATCTACTACCATATTATTTAGAATACTCTTTATTTACTTTGTTTTGGGACTTGGGGTATAATACTTTATCTAACAAGGGAGGGTTAACTAAGTCATTTATTACTTATTATTTACTTTACTCAGATTTAAGAAACTTCGTTTTTCATTTGTTTAGGACTCGGTTCTTTACTTCGGGAAGCATCATTCCATAAAATTAATTAGTACACTTGTTTTGTTTAGTCAGTAGTTTACATAACTCATCGTGTCAATAGAAACACGAATTACACATTTATGCAGGCTTGTACAGGAAAACTACAGGTCTTAAATCGTCGCACACTAACATTGGAAAATACCACGTAAAATTTTTAATTTTTACTTTACATGTAATGATAAGTTTTATCATTAAGTTTTGTTTGTTAGCGGTTGAGCATTTAATATTTACAGATTGACTGCGTTTAACTAAATTATGTTTAAATAACTTATTGTCGAGGTCATGACTAATTAAACTTCGCGTTGATCCGGAATCAATTAAACCGAGGGTGGATGTTACACCAAGGTCTACTTGTACATAAGGTAATTGACACTTACTGAAATCACACTTATTAATAGCGTTACATTTATCGATAAATTTTGTTACATAGGGGTCTAGTTTTCTTTTTCTTGAGAGTTTCTCTAGTTATAGAATTTACTCTTTAATTACTCCATTTTTTTTTTTTTTATTATTGGATGTCAGCTGACTTCTTGCTTTGCTCTACTTTCGATGAAGAGGATTCAAGGTTGATCAGGCCTCGTACCTACTTATACGACAAGGTAGCCAAAGGTTACTTAAGTACTTTTGCAGTTGAGTACTAAACATTGTCTTCACATTTATTTATTTAACTGGCACTCTATTATTTTCTTCTTCAAGATAACGTTTTATCTGTGAAATATGTGTCCTTCGCACATATTTGTGAGTAGAGGGTTCATACAGAGTTACAGTTACCGGAGTTAAGTATTTTTGAATTTGATAAGGACCGCACCATCTGTATGATAGCTTGGAAGTTGTCTTATCGACTGCACTACTCGTTGGGTGCGTTTTATACATAACTAAGTCTCCGATTTGGTACTTTACTTTATTATTATTATTCTTTTGCTCGTAATATTTCCTTGACTTCGCTAAGTTTGTTCGTAAATTAGCACGCGCTTCATTCCATATTTTCCTAATATTTTTATCCCTAATTTCAAGGGGTAATAATTCATGTATTTTCCACTTTGTGGATAATGGGTGGTTAGGTTTATACTTGAACAATAATTCGAATGGGGTAGACTTATGTCCTTCATGATATGCCGAATTAAAGGCGAATTGTATCCAGGATAGGTTCTGGTCCCACGAAGTATGGTCGTTAGCATGGTAGGCTATTAAAGCAGATTTTAGGTTTTGCAAATACCTCTCAGCTATATTACCTTGCGGACGATACTCTGTAGTGGTAATGTGGTCTATACCTAGTTTGAAACACATGTTCCTGAATTCCTTAGACTTAAACTGTGGTCCGTTGTCCGACACTAGATGGACTGGAATACCGAATTCTTTGAATAATCTATTCTGTAGAATGCTTACTGTTGTTGTAGCTAAAGCTCGCCGCATGGGGTACATCCAGACGAATTTACTAAAAGAATCTACCCAAATTAGTAACATTGTATTTCCTGATTTGGAACGTGGGTAGGGTCCAGAAAAGTCTAAATAAATTTTGGAGAATGGGGTAGCAGGAATCTCAGATATTAACTGACTTATTTGGCTGTTTCTCGCTGGTTTGCTGAGTGCACACAACTTACACCTTTTTACAAAGTTAGCAATCTCACTGTTCATATTTTCCCAGTGGTATTCTCTACGAATCCGATGTATGGTTTTATTTATTCCCATATGTGCTCGAATGGGGGAAGAGTGATAATATTCCATTAGCATAGGTTTAATAATATCCGGGGCGATAATTCGTGAATATTTTCCGTTCGCTATTCTACAACATAATACTTTCTTACTTAATAGGTATTTTTCTGACTTGTTTCCTTTTTCAAGTTGTTCGATAATCGGACTCAAGCGTGGGTCTTGTTGTTGATAATGGGCTAAATCCGTAAATGCAAGAGGAAATTCGGTAATTAACGTATTAATAATCGGTGTCTCTCTACTCTTGTTTTCGTAATTATTACTACTCGGCTGGAACATACGTGACAGGGTATCGGCAACTACGTTTTGGGTGCCTCTAATATGTTGTACTTTAAACTTAAAACAATTTAATCTTAATACCCATCTTCCGATACGACCTAATTGTTTTGGGTGATTTAGTAGCCAGGATAAAGCTTGATTATCTGTTTCTAACAAAAACTCTTTATGTTCTAAAAATGGTTTGAACTTCTCAAACGCGAAAACGATAGCTAAACATTCTAATTCGTAAGCAGAGTATTTCTTTTCTTTAAGGTTCTGAGATAATACTATCAGTTCCCTATATTTCGCATAACAGGTTTCTCTTTCGCCGTCATACTCGAGTTCACGCAATTTGTCTAACTGCGAGCTTGTCTCAGATCCGGATTGGCGTAATGATTTTCGTAATTCAGACACGGTTACATTCACGTGTTTTAGACCTCGTAAAAGTGCTTCGTAGCATAGCTCATCTTTTACTAATAAATCAGGATTACATTCAGCCATTTTCGTAAAGTGGCTAGAACTAATTATTCTACTATTTCTATTTACTACTATACAACGCTATATCATTTTACACAAACATAACAATATAAATAAATCGTATTCTTACACATTTATTAATAAACAATTAAAATGAGATGACAAAGGTTGTCATTTTACATAGGTAGAGAGAGAGAAATCTCACACATGTTTACAGATGCGTACGGCAAAAGGGGGAATCCACGGCAACGACACACAGGAAAGGACACGCTACTTATAACAATAGAGCTAACACAGAGGGTGAAGTGATAGTTTAATTCCGCGATGGGGGAGTCTCACAATGACAATATACACACTTACAGGAGCGGACAAGAAATCAACCGGTCTGATATTGTTTACAAACAGACGTGTTGTTGAATGAGCTTTTGACAAGCACATACCTGATGTTATATCGAATACACGGGGCGTCTTTAGTCAATTTTATGTTCATTGCTATATCTAAATAATAATTAAAATTACCTATTTACAAAACTATAATAATAACTATTATCGTTTAATTTTATTTAAGATTTTAGACACATTTAAAATACATGAGTAAATAAATCAACAGATTATGGTCTGGGTTAATAGGCACAATTACTGCTTAATAACACAAGTCACAAAATTTCTTTTTTTTTTGTGATTCTTAATTAGCAGCAAAATTTTAACTAATTAGCAGAGTGGCGCAATTTATAACCTCTTCTCTTGAGTTATAACAGAGGGAACCCAAAGTAATTGGTTCGGCCAATTACTTCAGGCTGCCTTATTCGGGACGAGCTGAAATTTAAACAGAACAACACACAGTAAATATAAAAGGAATCATGGAAGGGAAAACTGTTGATTTATGTACTCAGTATATGTGTGCAACAAGAAGATTTCCCTTTATTAAACATTTAAAATAAAACAAATGACATTTACTCAAAAACAGATCCCATTACATTATTAATTAAATTATTAACTTGTTTAAATTGCTTTATATAGACTGTGGGATCACAACAAATTATATTTAGCTTTTCCCCGGATCCGGGTAACCATTTGGTATTTAGTCTTTAAACTTTATTCCATTTGAAGAATGGTATTAATTATACTACGATACGTTAAAATCTAAACTGTTACAATTGCAAGAAGCCTGAATAGTTACAATTAAATTCTTAGATTTAAATTTTTATATTCTTATAAAGTCAATCGTCTCTGAAAGTCTCTTTAAGAGAGTATTGTGTTACAATTACTATTATTATTATTCCTCGATAGGCGTGCTATCGAGTCACCTTTAATTTGGGATGTAGAAGTCTCCTCCATATGGTTACATCTTGGAAATCCTAAGAGCGTCGTCCTCGTCTAGGTCTGGTCTCAGTTGTTCACGGCTTAAACGTCTGCAGGATAGAGTGGGCCTTCTACACAGGTACTCGTTGATTCTCAGATGTCTCGATCTGCATTATCGGTCGGGTCTACTAGAGTTGTAATTCTGATGATTCATGTCTCCAGGCAGGATGTTGTGAAGAGTCGTCAATCGGAGAAGATAGCTGTTATAGTTATTAACACTCGTACTATTGGTTGTCACATATTTCTTCTTGTTACAACGTTTTTTTAATTTTTCTTTCTCTTAACGTTACATATTACACTCTTTTGTAGCAGTTAGTAAAATACATAAGAATTAATCCAAACTAATAACCAATTACATAACATTTCAACAGAGCATTTCGCTCGTGCGTGTGCACTGCTTGGAGTCGTCATAGCGAGAGAGAGATTTTTCGTTCGCTACCACTGGTACAGGACAATAGATAGTGGGGTGTTTATTCCGCGAGAATATAGTCCCGGTCTCTCTCTAAATAAAACTTTTTTATTTATACAAACTATCGCTAGATAAAAATACATCATTTAAATTAGTTGTTTTCGTGACTATCTGTGTCTTCAGATTCTTTAATTATTAACATTATTTTTCTATATTATTTTAATTACAGAAGACTCGGTAAACATGTCGAGTCCGGTATCAACAGGTAGGCACCTGATAACAAGCAAAGGGTTAAATGCGACAATAATAATTATTTACAATATGTCTTTTCTTTACCGTTTCTTTGCCCTTATTAATTACTACTTCCATTCACACTTAGTACCTACATGTTTTTTATTATCATTGTGAGATTTAAATGGTTAATTGTTCGCAACTTAAAATTTTTATTTCTTTATTTTTTTTTTTAATTATCACAATTTAAATCGTCACAACTTAAACATTCTATTTGGGAACTTGTCTTTGTCAATTCGTCTGGTTAGTTGTAGTCTCATTTTATGCTGATTGTAGATTTACTACTGTTCATTTGAATGTCTTATTTCTTTCCATTCTTTGATGGTTTATGGTTTTAATTCTGTTATATACTTCATTGTTACTTAGACATTAATTTGGTAATATTTTCACTCTTCTGGTCGTTTTAAGAGTATGCAACGTTTTGTGACGTTACACAGTCGACGGCACTACCAAAACGTCTGATTTTGCAGAAAACATTGGATCACAGCCAAACAGCCCGGGAAGGATTTTAATAACAAACTACTTATTTGTTGCTGATAATGTAGTACACGTATAAAAAATTATCCTCTCCCCCTTCAACTATCATTTTCATTTATAGAAAATTACCCCCTCCGCCTTCAAATACCCTTTTATTTATGATATTTCATCTACTTTTCTACAGTGGATTATTATGACCTTTTTTTCAGGATACTTTATTTATCAAAATTAAGTACTTTACTCTTATCAAAACATAAAATGTTGCTGGCAAAAACTACCCCTTCGCCTTAACTGATCTTCACCAAAATCAATAGGCCTTGAGTCCTCTACAACTCAGGCACATATTTAAAAAATTATTTGATTCTCTTTGAATTTGCAGAAGTTATCGTTCGCCATAGAAAAAATTCTACATACATACACTTTTTGGAAAATGACTTTTCTTCATGTTTTGAGGGTAGTACAACCAGAATCAAGCCCTTATCTCGAACATGATTTTTTTTGTCATCACCATACTTCCATTTCCTTATGGAACATGGAAGTAAAAATTAGTCTGAGTAATACTTTAGAACTTATTGACACTTAATCAACTACAAATATGGAGATTTTAAGGCTTTCACGGCTGATGTACACGTAGTTGGAAACATTATTAGCCAGGCTGTTAGGCCGTGCTCTATAATTTGTGTTGACCATCAGAAGCCATCATCAGTGTCACAAACAATTGACATGGTATCCGCCAATTCACCCTAGTGATGAAGTAGATACTGTGTACTTCTAAGAACGCCCACTTATATAAACTTTCATAGAAGTTAATTCTACAAGTACACACATGTCGGCTAATTAAGTACTGTCTTACAAAACTTTAATTTTAAACAAAAATAATAAATCTATCAGTTTCCACGATATTCAAGAATCTATGAAAATGAAACATTATTAGCAGGAAATCACATGAGAAAAATGATGCCTCAGTTTATTACAACTGTAAAAATTTTAATCATTTATATTTTACCCTAAGACTGCACAAATATTTTCTTACCAGTTCATCCTCTGATGTTTCTTCACAAATAATCTGAAATGAATCGCTAGGGATTTCATTTCTGTGCAGTCTGAGCAAAGCTTCAATCTGTTTCTGTAAATGCGGCTCACTGCTGTCAAGTTCTAAATACGTGACTAGTGCACCTTCTAAATTCAACTCATGAGCAGCATGGTTCATGTCATCTCGAAACAGAAGACAATACAACGTTGCAGCGACCACAGAAAACACCTAAACATAGTAAATTCTTATTAACAAGTGTGAATACCAAAGGGGACGTTGGGGGACATGCATTATCTGGCTCCTCAGCTGAGGTCTGACAGTACAAATACTGACTACTACTGACTCAGCTCCATTAGAGCCACAAACCACCTATACACAGAATACTACTACAAGGCTACATCCCTTGAGGAGGAGTATTATTATTATTATTATTGTTATTACTCTTGATAATATTATATAACAATAACAACAATAATAGAATGAGACTTAAAAATGGCTGGATCAAATTATTCATATCACGTTTCTCACATTTATGGAGGAATAATTACTAAAATTTTTGGACAAAATTTATGTAAATGTAAGCACTATAGAAAATATCAGTAGATGGAGTAAATGTCATGTTATTAATACTATTGAATGGCAAAATCTGCATTACCTGATTCTGTTGTACATCCAAGAGATCCATAAGCACCTTTATAATGTTTGTTGAACATCTGTCCCTGGCTTCTTCATGCAAACAGAGATTCATCAGCAAAGCAGTACCGTATTCCAAAGTGTAAGCATGGTCGCAGCCATCACCCAGCATGTCTGCCAACCACTCTACAAGTCCTTGCTCGATCATGACTGCTCGATGTGACTGTCTATAGCAAACAATGAACATTCACTGTTGCTCACACGTAACATTTGTTCCCAATTTCCATTAAATTAATTTCATGAATAATGTGTTATTTGAGAGAATTTATTAACTTATAACATTTTTGCATTAGTCATATATAACAATACATACATTGTAACGCAACAGAAATGCTAGCATTCATGTTACGTAAAAATAAGGTTCACAGAATAATAAACAAATCAATATTTAACCCCATAATAGAACAAAGATCCAATAATTACAATTATAATCATAGATAAAATTAAATAAGGATGCAAGGTAGTGTTAACAAGAATACCAGATGACAAAATGACATTGAGAGAGATTTACGATGAATTGTGGGAATTAGATGCCAGGTGTAATAAAGAAAAGACTATTGGGACGACTAACGAAAAAGACGAGAACAAGGTGGAAAGGATGACTGAAGAAGATTGGGAAAGATGGGACGATAATGAAGAACAAATGAAAACCGAAAGAATAGGAGTATACGCCCAGGTGACAGAACAATATACTCAGGAAGATTATGAACAATGGAAAAGAGAAATAAGACCACCGGAAAACCCAATACAAACAGAAAACAAAGAATTAAGGGAATGGATCAGGGTGATGTTTGAACTATCCCGAGAAGATATGTGTCAATGGAGGAAGGAACACAATCAAATAGATGAATTTATAGGAATGCCAAATAATAAAAAGATAGAACAATCCTGTGTACAAAAGGAAGTAATCGAAGAAGAGGCACAAGGGGACCAAATAGGTAAAGCGGGAGCTAGAGAAGGACTAAATTGGGAAAAATTAATGGAGTTCATGAGTAGTATTAAGGAAGATAGCAGACTCACCAAGGAGAATTTTAAGAAACAGGAGGAAAAATTAGATAAAATAAGTGAGGAAATGAATGAAAATTTTAGAAAACAGGAGGAAAATTCAAAGAGACTAATGAAAACAATGGATGAGGGTTTCAAAAGTGTAGCGGAAACAATGGATAGATGTTTAAAGAATATGAATAAAACATTAGAAACCTCTTCTGAAGGGAGAAAGGAAACAGAAATTAGAGAAGACCAAAATGCAGAGCCATCTGAAAATAAGAATAGAAAGGACAAGGAGGAGATCCAAACCATAGAAGAGAATAGCCAGAAAATAAGAAAAACATGGAGAAGGAAAATAGTTTATACAAAAGAAGAAATGGAGATGAGGAAGGGTGGATTAATTAGTGCTGTTAACATCCCAATTAATGAGCGAAGGGAGTTATGTAAAGGCATGAATTATAGAAGAAACGTTATGAAAATAACCAAAATAACCCACCATAGAACAATCACAAAAACTTTAAATAAATTTAAATATTATTTGAAAATATCAACGGTTAGAGAATATTTGACCAAGTCAATTATATCGTTAATACGGAAGATACCCGTAAAACATTTGGTAAATAGTCCAGATATCCAAGGAAATGGAAAGATAGGGTATACAAATGATTATGCTAGAATAGAGGAGATACGATACTTGATAATTCAAAAGGGGCTAAATATAACTGAATACCCTGACTTAAATGAAGATTTTACATCAGCCAAGTTGCGGTACCCGATACACGAAAGATATTTATCAAGCATAAAAATTGGTATGAACACTGCAGTAATCCGGACAACGGGTGCAGTCGAATTAATGGACCATGGTTAGAAAAAGAAACAGTCAACCAGAAAAATGGGACTGATTTGATGAAAACTGACCAGGCAACCAATTGACAAGATACGGAAATATTATAAAATGAATAAATTCTAAAAATAATAAGAACAACTTATTACCAGTCTTGAAGAAAATTACTTGGAATTTAAAAAAGAATTTGAGTTGAATACTACCACTAAATTCTAAAATACAATAAGAACAACTTATTAAAGATTACAGAAGAAAGCGATAATTATTATTAAATGTTTATAAAGAAATAGTGTGAATAATGAATAACAAACCCCAAGATTACAGAAGAAAGCGATAATTATTATTTAATGTTTATTAAGAAATAGTGTGAATAATGAATAACAAATCCCAAGATTACAGAAGAAAAGCGAGAATTATTATTAAATGTTTATAAAGAAATAGTGTGAATAATGAATAACAAACCCCAAGATTACAGAAGAAAGCGAGAATTATTATTAAATGTTTATAAAGAAATAGTGTGAATAATGAAGAATGAAACCCCAAGATAAAAGTTATTACCTCAAATCTACCTATGCAAAATAAAGAAAGAAAAAAAAAATCATATGACCTAAAATATATACTACATTGCCAAATGATGGAACAATTTCAGTAAACGATTGAATGTAACCAATATAATGTTAAAGAAGACAAGAAAGAAAGAGTATTTATGAACATAATTCATTGAAAAATAAACAGCCAAAATAGTGAAATACGATAAGAAGAAGAATAGTTGGGCTAAGGAATGTATTTAGTAAAAAATACAATTATAATGATCATCACACAACAACTATTTAGAAAATATTGTGATCAGAGAAAAAACAAACGAAGAAGATACTTAGCATTACAATCTCAACAAAAATGAAAACAAAAATGATTACAAATGATAACTGTCAAAGTCAATATCAACGAATGTTTAAGGAATTAAAATGGAATTACGAAATATGAAGAATAGTAATGAAGAAATATAAAAGCAACAAAGAAAAAAAAATTTTTCCCAAATATTTATTATTAAATAATTAAAGAGATTATTATTATATTTTATAGCTGACTGTAGATGAATTCCAGCAGTACTATATTAAAATGTGGTGTGGGCAGCAGAGTATGAAGCCAAACAGTGCCTCTCTGAACTGTACCAACGCATGTGTTAGGGATTGTTAGGGAAATTAAATATTTAAGGAATATTAGAATAGTTGCAAGAATAAATTCAGTTTCCAAAGGAGTAGGACGAAGAAAACAGAAAGAAATGAGTTGACAGAAGAATAATTGAGAAATACAGTGATTATAGTAATTATAAGTAGAAGAGATGTAAAACTAATGTATCATTGAATAGTGTAGCCAACTACCAACAAATAATGTTTACAGAAATAAAAATGATCAAGAATGTTAATTAAAATGATGAAATGTTATTAAATAAAAAAAAGTATTAATACTAGTCTAATGAAGTTACATTGAAAATCTCAACGTCAACCATTAACAATGAAATGAAGAAAAGGCATGTGAAAAAGACAAGTTTATTTGACCTAAACTTCATTCAGGTAAACTAAACTTTTTTAGGAGGGGGAGCATATGTAACGCAACAGAAATGCTAGCATTCATGTTACGTAAAAATAAGGTTCACAGAATAATAAACAAATCAATATTTAACCCCATAATAGAACAAAGATCCAATAATTACAATTATAATCATAGATAAAATTAAATAAGGATGCAAGGTAGTGTTAACAAGAATAAACGAACCTGTAAATTAAATAATAGCTGATGATATATGTTTAATGAAAAGCAAACAAAAAAATGAAACAATGATTTAATTTATAGTAATAACAAATAAGAATTTTGAGTTAAGAAGTATTATTTTGTGACAACAAATGTTATGATAAAGTTTATGTTATTTTATACCAAATATGTGTTGAGTTAATGAAAGGTAATGAAACAAGTTGTATTATTCAATGACTGTTGTAGAATGAAGTGTGAAGCAGCTAATCAATGTTCATAGATTTGAATTTTATTATATGTGATCAATAGATCAAGATAAAATTGTTATTAGATATAGAAAAATAATTGTTTATATAAATGTTAATAGTTAAGATTTGATTGTATGTATGAATTTATGTAAAAGGGGTTATAGATGTTTAACAGTTATAAACACAGGTAGATCAGTTTACAATAAAAGGCCTAACAGCCAAAACTACTATATAAACACTCATAACATAAAGGTTAGGTACATCAATTAATAATAATTAATAAATACGATTTGAAGAGCTAGAAAAAACATTAAATTAATAATGATATATAATAAAATTTATACAAATTATGATAATACCATAGTGCCATGATATCGATTAATAACATGTAATATCGAAAATGGATTAAATATAAAAAAGGAAAAAAACCGGCTTATATAAAAAAACCAGCAGAATATGTGTAGAAAATAATAAACCAACTATCGGTAAAGTTACATTCCGATAGGATAGCAAATTGATAAAGAATAGACAAAAAATATATGAAATAAACTATAGACACTATATATTTAAAACATGTGGAAGGAAGGAATTATGTGTTGCTAGGGATGACAAAAAGGAGAAGAAGTTGTTGATTTTGACAAGAATTGCTTAGATGAACTGAATGTGATGAGATTAAAAAACCCAAGAATAATCTATTTAATCGTAATATTCGAAATTACCAGATACGATTATAAAAATACAAAATTCTAATGACAATATTTACGTCTATCACCAATACAGATTAACCAAATAACACTACAATATGAAATCATAATAGAGAGTAAATAACTGAAGTCTACAAGAAAGAACTTGAACTGTCACATATCCTAAGGGAATTGATGAGATATTAATCAAATAGAAAGAATTAACAGTAACACAATTAATAATATTCACTACACCAGAAATTATAACCTTTCAATTACACGGAACAACACTAATTGCTTCAACCGAAAGAAGAACTGATTTGGATCCTGGCATTGCAGAAGAAACATCAATCGGGCTGTAAAACAATCCAGAGAGCTGTATTTCCGAAGTGGGCAGGACAAGAATTACTTTTATTAAACCGAAGAAAGAAAACCGTACTGCATAATCGTCCAGAACAGTAAATTTAGCGATCAACCGCCTACACGATTTGCTTCGTTCTAGTCTGGTAAATTATTATTATATTAATCATACTAACTACACAACACTTCAATTTTGTAAATCTTGCATGCTTATCTATATATTTTTAATCTTCCCCACAGTTACAAGAACCTTCACACCCTGAATTAAATTAATTACAAATCAAAACACACTATATAACTAAATGTAAATAAAGGAATAGAATAATCAACAATCGATTCATGAAGCCTATAGCCCAAGCATATGTTAATTAGAACATATCTTATTCAATGTGAATTAAGTAAACAAATAAAGAACCTTTATATATTTGTAAAATCTTGTTATTTGGAGTATGGTTTAATGAGCTGGGAACAAAAAGTAACTGAATAAGTATAGAATAATTGGTTAATATAAACATCGAAATAACCTATAAGTTTCGTTGAGCCGATACTACAGTGCTTATAGCGGAATTATCTGACACCAAAGAGGGAGCGTAAAAATACAAAATTAGACATAACTCTCTTCAAGGTATAATAGGGTTGGATGAAATTGTAGAATAACGCTTAAGTTGTTTAAGTTTTAGGCACACTAACACTGATATTTCTTAAAGAGCTAAGTTAATATTAATTAATTACATCAATATATCCCACAACTCCAAATATCTCCGAGATTTACATAATTAAAATAATTCAAACACATTGGCATAGGTGTATGTACAAATCGACAAACCCAACAGTGGGGTTTTAAGGAGAGGAATCTCGTTTATCTACAAATTGGCTTCCATCGCGGGGCTTGAACAGTAGCGGCCACACCACGGTTATCTACAAATTGGCGCCCAACGTGGGGCTTAGGTTAAGTAAAACCATAAGTATATTAATATTACTTAACCAGAGCAGGCAACTGTGGGAGACTAGAAATGCAATAGAGAAAGATGATACAAAAGGAAACGAAAATGCAAGGACAAGAGAGACGTTTAAGTTACGCGGAATGGGCGACAGTACTATTTAAGAAATTCAGCAAAGAGATGGGATACATAGAAAAGAATACCAATGATCACGAAAGAGCACAAATGAGTCGCGCGAATGCAAGGGTAACACCAGACGACAAAATGACATTGAGAGAGATTTATGATGAATTGTGGGAGTTAGATGCCAGGTGTAATAAAGAAAAGACTATCGGGATGACTAACGAAAAAGACGAGAACAAGGTGGAAAGAATGACGGAAGAAGATTGGGAAAGATGGGACGATAATGAAGAAAAAATGAAAACCGAAAGAACAGGAGTATACGCCCAGGTGACAGAACAATATACTCAGGAAGACTATGAACAATGGAAACGAGAAATAAGACCACCTGAAAACCCAATACAAACAGAAAACAAAGAATTAAGGGTGATGTTTGAACTATCCCGAGAAGATATGTGTCAATGGAGGAAAGAACACAATCAAATATATGAATTTATAGAAATGCCAAATATTAAAAAGCTAGAACAATCCAATGTACAAAAAGAAGTAGAAATAGTCAAAGTGAAGCAACAGAAGAAAACGCCAGAACAACCAAAGAAAGTGACCAGTCAGAACGTAATGGGTTTTATAGCAGAACTCTTTAGGAAACGTAACGAATCAATAATCAGACAGATGAAAGAAGAGAACCAGAGACACCGGGAAGAATTCAGGAAAACCATGGAAGAAGGTTTCAAAGGGGTAGCAGAAACAATGGACAGTGGTTCCAAGAGACTGGAGGAAAAATTCGATAAAATGAATAAGGAAATTAAAGAAACCTCAAAACAAATGAACGAAAGATTAAACCAAATTTACGAAAGGTTAGATAGAAGTAATGAGGGTGTAAAACAAATGAAGGAAGACATCATACGAATGAACAAAGAAAATTTAAGGCGAATGGATGAAAGAATTGAAAAAATGAACGAAGCAGGTTTAAAGCAGATTGAGGATAAGAAGGAGCAGCTCAATAATGAGATAATGGAAACTTTTGAAGGGAAGTTTGAAAACGATAACACACTTAGCCCAGAAGTGGATAAATACGAGGGGGAGACAAATAAAGAAATGGAGCTGTGTTTAAAGAATATGTCTAAAACACTAGGCATCACTTCCGAAGGTATTATAATAAATCTGACCATAGAAGAGAATATCCAGAAAATAAGGAAAATATGGAGAAGGAAAATAGTTTATACAAAAGAAGAAATGGAGATGAGGAAGGGTGGATTAATTAGTGCTGTTAACATCCCAATTAATGAGCGAAGGGAGTTATGTAAAGGCATGAATTATAGAAGAAACGTTATGAAAATAACCAAAATAACCCACCATAGAACAATCACAAAAACTTTAAATAAATTTAAATATTATTTGAAAATATCAACGGTTAGAGAATATTTGACCAAGTCAATTATATCGTTAATACGGAAGATACCCGTAAAACATTTGGTAAATAGTCCAGATATCCAAGGAAATTGAAAGATAGGGTATACAAATGATTATGCTAGAATAGAGGAGATACGATACTTGATAATTCAAAAGGGGCTAAATATAACTGAATACCCTGACTTAAATGAAGATTTTACATCAGCCAAGTTGCGGTACCCGATACACGAAAGATATTTATCAAGCATAAAAATTGGTATGAACACTGCAGTAATCCGGACAACGGGTGCAGTCGAATTAATGGACCATGGTTAGAAAAAGAAACAGTCAACCAGAAAAATGGGACTGATTTGATGAAAACTGACCAGGCAACCAATTGACAAGATACGGAAATATTATAAAATGAATAAATTCTAAAAATAATAAGAACAACTTATTACCAGTCTTGAAGAAAATTACTTGGAATTTAAAAAAGAATTTGAGTTGAATACTACCACTAAATTCTAAAATACAATAAGAACAACTTATTAAAGATTACAGAAGAAAGCGATAATTATTATTAAATGTTTATAAAGAAATAGTGTGAATAATGAATAACAAACCCCAAGATTACAGAAGAAAGCGATAATTATTATTTAATGTTTATTAAGAAATAGTGTGAATAATGAATAACAAATCCCAAGATTACAGAAGAAAAGCGAGAATTATTATTAAATGTTTATAAAGAAATAGTGTGAATAATGAATAACAAACCCCAAGATTACAGAAGAAAGCGAGAATTATTATTAAATGTTTATAAAGAAATAGTGTGAATAATGAAGAATGAAACCCCAAGATAAAAGTTATTACCTCAAATCTACCTATGCAAAATAAAGAAAGAAAAAAAAAATCATATGACCTAAAATATATACTACATTGCCAAATGATGGAACAATTTCAGTAAACGATTGAATGTAACCAATATAATGTTAAAGAAGACAAGAAAGAAAGAGTATTTATGAACATAATTCATTGAAAAATAAACAGCCAAAATAGTGAAATACGATAAGAAGAAGAATAGTTGGGCTAAGGAATGTATTTAGTAAAAAATACAATTATAATGATCATCACACAACAACTATTTAGAAAATATTGTGATCAGAGAAAAAACAAACGAAGAAGATACTTAGCATTACAATCTCAACAAAAATGAAAACAAAAATGATTACAAATGATAACTGTCAAAGTCAATATCAACGAATGTTTAAGGAATTAAAATGGAATTACGAAATATGAAGAATAGTAATGAAGAAATATAAAAGCAACAAAGAAAAAAAAATTTTTCCCAAATATTTATTATTAAATAATTAAAGAGATTATTATTATATTTTATAGCTGACTGTAGATGAATTCCAGCAGTACTATATTAAAATGTGGTGTGGGCAGCAGAGTATGAAGCCAAACAGTGCCTCTCTGAACTGTACCAACGCATGTGTTAGGGATTGTTAGGGAAATTAAATATTTAAGGAATATTAGAATAGTTGCAAGAATAAATTCAGTTTCCAAAGGAGTAGGACGAAGAAAACAGAAAGAAATGAGTTGACAGAAGAATAATTGAGAAATACAGTGATTATAGTAATTATAAGTAGAAGAGATGTAAAACTAATGTATCATTGAATAGTGTAGCCAACTACCAACAAATAATGTTTACAGAAATAAAAATGATCAAGAATGTTAATTAAAATGATGAAATGTTATTAAATAAAAAAAAGTATTAATACTAGTCTAATGAAGTTACATTGAAAATCTCAACGTCAACCATTAACAATGAAATGAAGAAAAGGCATGTGAAAAAGACAAGTTTATTTGACCTAAACTTCATTCAGGTAAACTAAACTTTTTTAGGAGGGGGAGCATATGTAACGCAACAGAAATGCTAGCATTCATGTTACGTAAAAATAAGGTTCACAGAATAATAAACAAATCAATATTTAACCCCATAATAGAACAAAGATCCAATAATTACAATTATAATCATAGATAAAATTAAATAAGGATGCAAGGTAGTGTTAACAAGAATAAACGAACCTGTAAATTAAATAATAGCTGATGATATATGTTTAATGAAAAGCAAACAAAAAAATGAAACAATGATTTAATTTATAGTAATAACAAATAAGAATTTTGAGTTAAGAAGTATTATTTTGTGACAACAAATGTTATGATAAAGTTTATGTTATTTTATACCAAATATGTGTTGAGTTAATGAAAGGTAATGAAACAAGTTGTATTATTCAATGACTGTTGTAGAATGAAGTGTGAAGCAGCTAATCAATGTTCATAGATTTGAATTTTATTATATGTGATCAATAGATCAAGATAAAATTGTTATTAGATATAGAAAAATAATTGTTTATATAAATGTTAATAGTTAAGATTTGATTGTATGTATGAATTTATGTAAAAGGGGTTATAGATGTTTAACAGTTATAAACACAGGTAGATCAGTTTACAATAAAAGGCCTAACAGCCAAAACTACTATATAAACACTCATAACATAAAGGTTAGGTACATCAATTAATAATAATTAATAAATACGATTTGAAGAGCTAGAAAAAACATTAAATTAATAATGATATATAATAAAATTTATACAAATTATGATAATACCATAGTGCCATGATATCGATTAATAACATGTAATATCGAAAATGGATTAAATATAAAAAAGGAAAAAAACCGGCTTATATAAAAAAACCAGCAGAATATGTGTAGAAAATAATAAACCAACTATCGGTAAAGTTACATTCCGATAGGATAGCAAATTGATAAAGAATAGACAAAAAATATATGAAATAAACTATAGACACTATATATTTAAAACATGTGGAAGGAAGGAATTATGTGTTGCTAGGGATGACAAAAAGGAGAAGAAGTTGTTGATTTTGACAAGAATTGCTTAGATGAACTGAATGTGATGAGATTAAAAAACCCAAGAATAATCTATTTAATCGTAATATTCGAAATTACCAGATACGATTATAAAAATACAAAATTCTAATGACAATATTTACGTCTATCACCAATACAGATTAACCAAATAACACTACAATATGAAATCATAATAGAGAGTAAATAACTGAAGTCTACAAGAAAGAACTTGAACTGTCACATATCCTAAGGGAATTGATGAGATATTAATCAAATAGAAAGAATTAACAGTAACACAATTAATAATATTCACTACACCAGAAATTATAACCTTTCAATTACACGGAACAACACTAATTGCTTCAACCGAAAGAAGAACTGATTTGGATCCTGGCATTGCAGAAGAAACATCAATCGGGCTGTAAAACAATCCAGAGAGCTGTATTTCCGAAGTGGGCAGGACAAGAATTACTTTTATTAAACCGAAGAAAGAAAACCGTACTGCATAATCGTCCAGAACAGTAAATTTAGCGATCAACCGCCTACACGATTTGCTTCGTTCTAGTCTGGTAAATTATTATTATATTAATCATACTAACTACACAACACTTCAATTTTGTAAATCTTGCATGCTTATCTATATATTTTTAATCTTCCCCACAGTTACAAGAACCTTCACACCCTGAATTAAATTAATTACAAATCAAAACACACTATATAACTAAATGTAAATAAAGGAATAGAATAATCAACAATCGATTCATGAAGCCTATAGCCCAAGCATATGTTAATTAGAACATATCTTATTCAATGTGAATTAAGTAAACAAATAAAGAACCTTTATATATTTGTAAAATCTTGTTATTTGGAGTATGGTTTAATGAGCTGGGAACAAAAAGTAACTGAATAAGTATAGAATAATTGGTTAATATAAACATCGAAATAACCTATAAGTTTCGTTGAGCCGATACTACAGTGCTTATAGCGGAATTATCTGACACCAAAGAGGGAGCGTAAAAATACAAAATTAGACATAACTCTCTTCAAGGTATAATAGGGTTGGATGAAATTGTAGAATAACGCTTAAGTTGTTTAAGTTTTAGGCACACTAACACTGATATTTCTTAAAGAGCTAAGTTAATATTAATTAATTACATCAATATATCCCACAACTCCAAATATCTCCGAGATTTACATAATTAAAATAATTCAAACACATTGGCATAGGTGTACGTACAAATCGACAAACCCAACAGTGGGGTTTTAAGGAGAGGAATCTCGTTTATCTACAAATTGGCTTCCATCGCGGGGCTTGAACAGTAGCGGCCACACCACGGTTATCTACAAATTGGCGCCCAACGTGGGGCTTAGGTTAAGTAAAACCATAAGTATATTAATATTACTTAACCAGAGCAGGCAACTGTGGGAGACTAGAAATGCAATAGAGAAAGATGATACAAAAGGAAACGAAAATGCAAGGACAAGAGAGACGTTTAAGTTACGCGGAATGGGCGACAGTACTATTTAAGAAATTCAGCAAAGAGATGGGATACATAGAAAAGAATACCAATGATCACGAAAGAGCACAAATGAGTCGCGCGAATGCAAGGGTAACACCAGACGACAAAATGACATTGAGAGAGATTTATGATGAATTGTGGGAGTTAGATGCCAGGTGTAATAAAGAAAAGACTATCGGGATGACTAACGAAAAAGACGAGAACAAGGTGGAAAGAATGACGGAAGAAGATTGGGAAAGATGGGACGATAATGAAGAAAAAATGAAAACCGAAAGAACAGGAGTATACGCCCAGGTGACAGAACAATATACTCAGGAAGACTATGAACAATGGAAACGAGAAATAAGACCACCTGAAAACCCAATACAAACAGAAAACAAAGAATTAAGGGTGATGTTTGAACTATCCCGAGAAGATATGTGTCAATGGAGGAAAGAACACAATCAAATATATGAATTTATAGAAATGCCAAATATTAAAAAGCTAGAACAATCCAATGTACAAAAAGAAGTAGAAATAGTCAAAGTGAAGCAACAGAAGAAAACGCCAGAACAACCAAAGAAAGTGACCAGTCAGAACGTAATGGGTTTTATAGCAGAACTCTTTAGGAAACGTAACGAATCAATAATCAGACAGATGAAAGAAGAGAACCAGAGACACCGGGAAGAATTCAGGAAAACCATGGAAGAAGGTTTCAAAGGGGTAGCAGAAACAATGGACAGTGGTTCCAAGAGACTGGAGGAAAAATTCGATAAAATGAATAAGGAAATTAAAGAAACCTCAAAACAAATGAACGAAAGATTAAACCAAATTTACGAAAGGTTAGATAGAAGTAATGAGGGTGTAAAACAAATGAAGGAAGACATCATACGAATGAACAAAGAAAATTTAAGGCGAATGGATGAAAGAATTGAAAAAATGAACGAAGCAGGTTTAAAGCAGATTGAGGATAAGAAGGAGCAGCTCAATAATGAGATAATGGAAACTTTTGAAGGGAAGTTTGAAAACGATAACACACTTAGCCCAGAAGTGGATAAATACGAGGGGGAGACAAATAAAGAAATGGAGCTGTGTTTAAAGAATATGTCTAAAACACTAGGCATCACTTCCGAAGGTATTATAATAAATCTGACCATAGAAGAGAATATCCAGAAAATAAGGAAAATATGGAGAAGGAAAATAGTTTATACAAAAGAAGAAATGGAGATGAGGAAGGGTGGATTAATTAGTGCTGTTAACATCCCAATTAATGAGCGAAGGGAGTTATGTAAAGGCATGAATTATAGAAGAAACGTTATGAAAATAACCAAAATAACCCACCATAGAACAATCACAAAAACTTTAAATAAATTTAAATATTATTTGAAAATATCAACGGTTAGAGAATATTTGACCAAGTCAATTATATCGTTAATACGGAAGATACCCGTAAAACATTTGGTAAATAGTCCAGATATCCAAGGAAATTGAAAGATAGGGTATACAAATGATTATGCTAGAATAGAGGAGATACGATACTTGATAATTCAAAAGGGGCTAAATATAACTGAATACCCTGACTTAAATGAAGATTTTACATCAGCCAAGTTGCGGTACCCGATACACGAAAGATATTTATCAAGCATAAAAATTGGTATGAACACTGCAGTAATCCGGACAACGGGTGCAGTCGAATTAATGGACCATGGTTAGAAAAAGAAACAGTCAACCAGAAAAATGGGACTGATTTGATGAAAACTGACCAGGCAACCAATTGACAAGATACGGAAATATTATAAAATGAATAAATTCTAAAAATAATAAGAACAACTTATTACCAGTCTTGAAGAAAATTACTTGGAATTTAAAAAAGAATTTGAGTTGAATACTACCACTAAATTCTAAAATACAATAAGAACAACTTATTAAAGATTACAGAAGAAAGCGATAATTATTATTAAATGTTTATAAAGAAATAGTGTGAATAATGAATAACAAACCCCAAGATTACAGAAGAAAGCGATAATTATTATTTAATGTTTATTAAGAAATAGTGTGAATAATGAATAACAAATCCCAAGATTACAGAAGAAAAGCGAGAATTATTATTAAATGTTTATAAAGAAATAGTGTGAATAATGAATAACAAACCCCAAGATTACAGAAGAAAGCGAGAATTATTATTAAATGTTTATAAAGAAATAGTGTGAATAATGAAGAATGAAACCCCAAGATAAAAGTTATTACCTCAAATCTACCTATGCAAAATAAAGAAAGAAAAAAAAAATCATATGACCTAAAATATATACTACATTGCCAAATGATGGAACAATTTCAGTAAACGATTGAATGTAACCAATATAATGTTAAAGAAGACAAGAAAGAAAGAGTATTTATGAACATAATTCATTGAAAAATAAACAGCCAAAATAGTGAAATACGATAAGAAGAAGAATAGTTGGGCTAAGGAATGTATTTAGTAAAAAATACAATTATAATGATCATCACACAACAACTATTTAGAAAATATTGTGATCAGAGAAAAAACAAACGAAGAAGATACTTAGCATTACAATCTCAACAAAAATGAAAACAAAAATGATTACAAATGATAACTGTCAAAGTCAATATCAACGAATGTTTAAGGAATTAAAATGGAATTACGAAATATGAAGAATAGTAATGAAGAAATATAAAAGCAACAAAGAAAAAAAAATTTTTCCCAAATATTTATTATTAAATAATTAAAGAGATTATTATTATATTTTATAGCTGACTGTAGATGAATTCCAGCAGTACTATATTAAAATGTGGTGTGGGCAGCAGAGTATGAAGCCAAACAGTGCCTCTCTGAACTGTACCAACGCATGTGTTAGGGATTGTTAGGGAAATTAAATATTTAAGGAATATTAGAATAGTTGCAAGAATAAATTCAGTTTCCAAAGGAGTAGGACGAAGAAAACAGAAAGAAATGAGTTGACAGAAGAATAATTGAGAAATACAGTGATTATAGTAATTATAAGTAGAAGAGATGTAAAACTAATGTATCATTGAATAGTGTAGCCAACTACCAACAAATAATGTTTACAGAAATAAAAATGATCAAGAATGTTAATTAAAATGATGAAATGTTATTAAATAAAAAAAAGTATTAATACTAGTCTAATGAAGTTACATTGAAAATCTCAACGTCAACCATTAACAATGAAATGAAGAAAAGGCATGTGAAAAAGACAAGTTTATTTGACCTAAACTTCATTCAGGTAAACTAAACTTTTTTAGGAGGGGGAGCATATGTAACGCAACAGAAATGCTAGCATTCATGTTACGTAAAAATAAGGTTCACAGAATAATAAACAAATCAATATTTAACCCCATAATAGAACAAAGATCCAATAATTACAATTATAATCATAGATAAAATTAAATAAGGATGCAAGGTAGTGTTAACAAGAATAAACGAACCTGTAAATTAAATAATAGCTGATGATATATGTTTAATGAAAAGCAAACAAAAAAATGAAACAATGATTTAATTTATAGTAATAACAAATAAGAATTTTGAGTTAAGAAGTATTATTTTGTGACAACAAATGTTATGATAAAGTTTATGTTATTTTATACCAAATATGTGTTGAGTTAATGAAAGGTAATGAAACAAGTTGTATTATTCAATGACTGTTGTAGAATGAAGTGTGAAGCAGCTAATCAATGTTCATAGATTTGAATTTTATTATATGTGATCAATAGATCAAGATAAAATTGTTATTAGATATAGAAAAATAATTGTTTATATAAATGTTAATAGTTAAGATTTGATTGTATGTATGAATTTATGTAAAAGGGGTTATAGATGTTTAACAGTTATAAACACAGGTAGATCAGTTTACAATAAAAGGCCTAACAGCCAAAACTACTATATAAACACTCATAACATAAAGGTTAGGTACATCAATTAATAATAATTAATAAATACGATTTGAAGAGCTAGAAAAAACATTAAATTAATAATGATATATAATAAAATTTATACAAATTATGATAATACCATAGTGCCATGATATCGATTAATAACATGTAATATCGAAAATGGATTAAATATAAAAAAGGAAAAAAACCGGCTTATATAAAAAAACCAGCAGAATATGTGTAGAAAATAATAAACCAACTATCGGTAAAGTTACATTCCGATAGGATAGCAAATTGATAAAGAATAGACAAAAAATATATGAAATAAACTATAGACACTATATATTTAAAACATGTGGAAGGAAGGAATTATGTGTTGCTAGGGACGACAAAAAGGAGAAGAAGTTGTTGATTTTGACAAGAATTGCTTAGATGAACTGAATGTGATGAGATTAAAAAACCCAAGAATAATCTATTTAATCGTAATATTCGAAATTACCAGATACGATTATAAAAATACAAAATTCTAATGACAATATTTACGTCTATCACCAATACAGATTAACCAAATAACACTACAATATGAAATCATAATAGAGAGTAAATAACTGAAGTCTACAAGAAAGAACTTGAACTGTCACATATCCTAAGGGAATTGATGAGATATTAATCAAATAGAAAGAATTAACAGTAACACAATTAATAATATTCACTACACCAGAAATTATAACCTTTCAATTACACGGAACAACACTAATTGCTTCAACCGAAAGAAGAACTGATTTGGATCCTGGCATTGCAGAAGAAACATCAATCGGGCTGTAAAACAATCCAGAGAGCTGTATTTCCGAAGTGGGCAGGACAAGAATTACTTTTATTAAACCGAAGAAAGAAAACCGTACTGCATAATCGTCCAGAACAGTAAATTTAGCGATCAACCGCCTACACGATTTGCTTCGTTCTAGTCTGGTAAATTATTATTATATTAATCATACTAACTACACAACACTTCAATTTTGTAAATCTTGCATGCTTATCTATATATTTTTAATCTTCCCCACAGTTACAAGAACCTTCACACCCTGAATTAAATTAATTACAAATCAAAACACACTATATAACTAAATGTAAATAAAGGAATAGAATAATCAACAATCGATTCATGAAGCCTATAGCCCAAGCATATGTTAATTAGAACATATCTTATTCAATGTGAATTAAGTAAACAAATAAAGAACCTTTATATATTTGTAAAATCTTGTTATTTGGAGTATGGTTTAATGAGCTGGGAACAAAAAGTAACTGAATAAGTATAGAATAATTGGTTAATATAAACATCGAAATAACCTATAAGTTTCGTTGAGCCGATACTACAGTGCTTATAGCGGAATTATCTGACACCAAAGAGGGAGCGTAAAAATACAAAATTAGACATAACTCTCTTCAAGGTATAATAGGGTTGGATGAAATTGTAGAATAACGCTTAAGTTGTTTAAGTTTTAGGCACACTAACACTGATATTTCTTAAAGAGCTAAGTTAATATTAATTAATTACATCAATATATCCCACAACTCCAAATATCTCCGAGATTTACATAATTAAAATAATTCAAACACATTGGCATAGGTGTATGTACAAATCGACAAACCCAACAGTGGGGTTTTAAGGAGAGGAATCTCGTTTATCTACAAATTGGCTTCCATCGCGGGGCTTGAACAGTAGCGGCCACACCACGGTTATCTACTACAACATACATACATACATACATACATACATATCCGGCACTACAGTCCAGGATGGACCTTGGCCTCCCTAATGATCTGCCTCCAGGTATTCTGATCATGTGCCTTTATCTTCCACAAACCGACTTCCATTCTAGTCAGGTCTTCTTCCACATCGCCTTGCCATCATTTTCTTGGCCTGCCTCGTCTTTTGCACCCAACTATACGCCCATTCGTTATTCTTCTGGGGAGTCTTTGGTTATCCAGTCTTTCTACATGTCCTATCAAGCTGATTCTTCTGGACTTTATAAATTGGACGATATCTACCTGTTTTAAAATGGAGTCTTATTTCTTGATTAGATATGATCCTCTATTCTCCATTACAGCATACTGGTCTCAAGATTTTTCTAATAATTTTCTTTTCAAAAATCCTCAGAGCTTTCACATCAACTGCTCTTAATGTCCAGGTTTCGGAACTGTATGTAACTACAGGCCTGATCATTGCTCTGTACATTTTCAGTTTAATCTCTTAGGTGAGAAGACTAGATCTTAATAATTTTACTAGATCCAAGTAAGCTCTATTTCATGCCATTATTCTCTTTGTTATTTCATTGGATACCTTGTTTTCATTATTAACATAAGCTTCAAGGTACGTAAACTCATTTACTCCTTCAAAAGTGTAATTGTTTATGGTCAGGTTTATTGGAAGCTTGTCGTTGCCTCCAATGTGGATACTTTCGTATATTTTATTTTGTTCGCATTTATTTTAAGACCCATTTTTCTTCCATCCGTCTCTACCTCTCCAAAAACGTCTTCCAGTATACGGACATTTCTCCTAATAAGTGCAATGTCATCCGCATATGCCAATATTTGCTTTGATATATAACAATAAACAAGAAAAATAATAATAATAAATCTATTTGTATAATAATAAAACAGTTTGAAATTAAGACAGGAGTCAGACAAGGAGATGGACTATCACCGTTGCTTTTTAACTGCATTCTGGAAAAAGTAATAAGAGAATGGAGAAAATCATTGGAGGAAAATCACATCAGCCAGTGAATTAGACTATAACAGAGGTAACCTGCCAATAGATTGTCTAGCGTTTGCAGACGATCTAGCAATCCTGTCAGATTCGGGAGAAACAGCCATTAGATATGTTCAACACCTGACAGAACAAGCCAAAAGAGTGGGTTTACAAATTTCTTTTGAAAAAACCAAGTTCATGACAAACATCAAGACAATGAAAACTCAATACGGGCAAATCTATGGAACTGACAAATTCAAGTACCTTGGAGAAGTTACTGAACACAATGTCTCAGAGAAAGAAACCATTAAAGCACGAGTTAATAAGATGAAAGTTGCTTAACATTTAACCAAGGACACATATAACAAGAAATCAATATCCATTGATGCCAAACTTGGGCATTATTCAACAGTAATTCACCCGGAAGCACTTTATACAGCTGAGAGTTTGAATCTGAACAAGAAAATGATGATGAAAGAACTGGAAGTCACAGAAAGGAAAATATTAAGAAAAATCTTGGGATCAATAAAAGATGGAGAACAGTACAGAAGATGCCACAATAATGAGCTATACACACGCGTTGAGAAAATCACAGACGTAATTAGAAAAAGAAAAATTATTTTCTAAGGACATGTTCAAAGAATGAATCCTGACAGACTAACAGGGAAGCTTTTTAACTATTTCAGAAAGCTAAAAAATTGTCCAATATGTGGTTCAAAGAAACACAAAAGACACAGAAAAACTCCAGATTACTCAAGAAGACATTGAAGAATGCTTGCCACTCAAAAAGGAATTTTAAAATGCCCAAGGTTTTCAGGAAAAACCCAAGAAGAGTACAGGTGCCATCTGGAGTGGTGAAAGGAGGGAGAGACATCGATCAAGAATGAAGGAGATGTGGGAGAGGAGAAGAAGGGAGGAACCAGTTGAACCAAATGTTGTCCACAGTGGCTCATACAAAAAAAAATCAATTTTAGTCAATTATAAAATCTGAAAACTTTCCTATATATATTTTTACTGTAACTTTCATACTGACAACTAAAGCAGTGGTAGGTAATATAACATTGACAAGTTATGATACAAAACCACTATAGCTGCTCACAGTTAAGGAACTGTTCATTTAGTCTGAGTCACTTATTATAGCAAAAGTCGTAAACATATGACTAAGTTTAAAACAGAGAAATTATTTGTTCTGTTTTTAACATTTTAAGTTTGATATTTAATTAACTCTGTAATCTAATAATTAAAAAACAAACATATTTTTTTGCTTGCTATATAGATTTTAAATGTAATTTACTCTTTTGCACCCTCTAATAAACTTTCTGTGAGTATATTGCTATTAACCTCCTATATTTGTGTTTTGTTAATGCACAACACAAAACATATCTTACAAATTACATCTACCTTTCTAAAAAGTATTTTCTATAAATACTTTTTATATTACTGTGTTATATATTTTTTTTTATAAGTTGTAACAACCCCCACAAAACACAAAGGAACTCAAAAAAAATCATTTGGTTTGAAACACCAGTTCAAATAGACATGCAAACCTGAGACTAAGTTTCTGAAGTGTCGCCAAAACCATATCAGATGTGACCATGTCAATCTTGACGTCTTCTTGTTTCAACGTAGTAATCAGCAGATGCAGTAAAGTCTGCGAAGACACCAAATAATCCCTACCAGAGTGTATAGATGCAACAGTGTTTAGAAGTCTGGCAGCCGCCTGCTGAATGGGATGCGGAGTTCCCACGTGCCGAGGAGCCAGCATGTCGGCCAACATATTGTTGTGAACACATAATACATCGTAGCGGGAAAGCCAAAAAATCGCTTGATCCCTTTCTTCTCCGGTTCCCTGAGTCATTCTCTAAAAATAATACATAAAACAAATTACAGCATCTATATCATGGATAAATAAGCTTTAACAAAAGTATATAAAAGTGCATTCAGGTACAGGCCTAACTCTACAAAGGCTCAGTTTTTCTAAGTTCAGGTTGCAGGGAAGAATTTATGTGGGAATGAACAGGGCCGGACCCTCCTCCCAGAGGATCAAAAAAGTTAACAAATTTTGTTTAATCTCTTAATTTTTATGCTGTCTTATTATTTTTTTCAGGAGTGTACACTAATATAGTATTGTGATGTTATTCAATATAGTTTCTTCTGCAAGTAGTGTATTGCGTTTTTGCTGTTTCAACACCTGACACACACGTTTCACTGAAAAATATCAGCATCATCGGAGGTTTGTAAGTAAATCAACTTTGATTTATTTACTTACAAACCTCTGATGATACTGATATTTTTCTGTGAAACATGCATTGTTAACACAGTAGAAGCTCATTTTTTTAAATTTATTTATTGTAGAACCTGCCCAATCAGCTGGACAGTAAGTACACCTTATTGTACATTAACTGTCCTGTAGGTAATTTTTGTACTTCAATAAAGGAAACTACCACTAATACAGGGTACAAAAGGTAAAAGAAACTGTGTCCCAAGTTTGTGGTTGTATATACATCATAATTTGGGACAAGGAGTTTTTTTTAATATTAAAATACGCACACATATATATATATTGTTACATGAAATTTTTACCATGCCCTAGAAACATAAATATTATAACAAAAAGAAATGGGTGTGAATATGAGTACGTCCTTCTTCAAGCCCCGCGATGGAAGCCAATTTATAGTAAAACAAGTATAGGGTGTTGTAATTGTAAAAGTGTTGTAAACTGTGTCGGGCGTTACCTCCGCGCACTTTTGTTACTTACTCTGTTGACTGGATCCTCTGCAGTGATGTAGTCCTGTAATACAACTTAATACTATGCTTTTTGTGGGCGCCACTTGGAAACGTTTGTTCCAAGAAAAAAATTAAACGTGATTGATAAAATTTTTAAATCTACGAAAAAATTTAAACAAGTCAGTTTAGCTTTGAAAAAATCAGTTAAGTTTAATGGTTCTTTAAAAACAAACAAATCGTCTGAAGGACTATCATTCATAAAAAATTATAAAATTGCAGAGAAAATATTTTACAAGTTATTATTATTGACAATTTTTTTTTTTATATGTCCAATCAAGTATCGGCTAGTATTTCAGATTCTGACTCAGTTGAAAAGCATGAGTTTAATATGTGAAAAAACTTTACTCTCAGGACGTGACTCCTTTGAACTACCAAGACATATCAATTAGATGCCTTACAAGAAAAAACTAAGTGATTTGAAGGTGTATGTGTGGCGTGTAAAGTACAACTGTGTGATAAATGTAACCAGGTAACAAATGACTTTAATTTTGGTAACTCACGTTCCAATGGTCGTTTATTCTCTCACTGGACACTTCCTTCGGGTAGTTTCTCAATCTCGCCTCTTCGGGTGTACACTGAATCTATTTAAAGTCAAATTTTGCGATCATTACTTTTTCCGCACTTTTTGTCAAAACGTTTGGCAGTAAAATCTCGTTCAAACGCCGCCACTACGAATCATCTGTTTAGCGTTGATTCAGAAATCTGCCACCGCAGCGCTGATTCCCATGCAGTGTTGAGGAAGGCTTAGTGTAATGTTTGTTACGTTCGGGGGAATTATTTGTCACGTTAGTCAGTCAATGCGAACACAGCAGAATTCGTTCTCTATTTAAATGTTTGGTCCCTCCTGGGCTGTCGACGTTCTGGCTGCGTGATTTCTATTAAAATTTGCCGTATCGCTGCTCTATTTCAGCGATACTTTTTGGCGTAGACTCTCGTTGAGGTTAAGTCAGTCGGTTATGTCTATGTACGGGAAAAGCCTTCCTGCCGTGTCTTGTCGATTTCTCGCCTCTTTGGTTTCGCCTTAGCTGCGTTGATCAGTGTTGTGTGAGATGCATCAGTTCTGGAGTTCAATCTTCAAGTGTTTTTGGGTCGAATTTGGTCTCGCTTTTATACTAAATCGGGATGACTGTTTTCGTCGACTTCCGGTATATTTGTGTAAAAATTCTTTCTAGATTGTTCGAGAATAAACGAAATGGAATGTCATAGAACAATTTTCACTTCCGTAGAAGCTTTTAGAACGAATTTCTTATTCTTCATACAATGGATATTTCAAAATTTACACTGGTATTTATCAAACAGTTTCACATTAGTACTTACAATTTGTATGCCATTAATGTATTTAGATTCCTTGTTTTTTACTGAATCTAGCGATACTAAATATGATTGGTATCTAATTAACTTAAGTCTAATAAACATTACAATATACAACCCTCACCTTGAGTTGTAGTCATTGAAAACTCAATATTTATAACAAAAATTGTTGTGGAGTTACAAAGTTCCTTCCACAAGCTGAACATCTACTACTACTACTTTCCTACAACAAAATAAACAAATTTTAACATAAATAAAACACAAATAAATACAATTTTATATGGCCTTTGCTCAAGGCCTAGATTCTTGTCAGTTTTCTAATACAATGATTAGTCTTTTTCTTTAATATATGTATTATTTCACCACTATACACACAGAGTTTATTATTTTGTCTATCTTTTGTGATACCTGGTTACTTTGTACATATATTATATTTATCACAAGATGACATAGCATCATTGATTGGTCTTGAGATGTCATTTTTTATGGTGTGACAAATCTCACTCTAATTAGTTAAATTCTTTTAGAATTGACTTTACTTTCAACTGAGTTTGTTTCTTATTAAGGTATTCTGATGTATTGTACCTTTCTATCTTATTTTTGTTAGTATTATGTAAGTATTTAGCCAGATATGATTATTTTTGTACTGGATAATTGGCTTCAGCCATACATGGTATAAGTAAATATTTTGCTGACTTGACTATTACAATGTTAAAGTTGGTCAGGTATATTAGCATAGTTGCTTTATATCATATTACAGCTTTCTAATGCAGTTTGGTTGCATTTTGGCAACATTAAATTCATAAATTATACAATATTAGATGCCTATTACATGTTTTTAGTTAACACTGTTTTTGGCTATTTTGGCTGCTTTTTATTCATTTGACAGCTTCCTTTATTTAAGATAAATTGTTCACTATTGTCTGCTTGACAATTACATATAGTTTTTATTTAAATCTGATAATAATTAATTTTTTCATGAAATCTTGGTGTATGGTCTCAAATCCAACACATTAATATTTTTTTGTCATAACAAATATACAATTTTTATTTTAACTTAAACTCTTTCTAATAATGTATTTAAGTCATTTAATACATTTATTTTATTTACATCACATAATATAATAATGGATCATGTCCATTTATTCACAAAAAATAGTTTTTAATACCCTATTCATAGTTATAAAACTTAATAATTATTGACTTTATTCTGGTGGATTCTGACATTATTTCTCTCTCTTATAGTGTCTTATGGTTTTTTCACTCTTATTCACTTTAATAATATATATGGGGTTTTGTCTTAGTCATAGTTTGGTTGTTTTTTCAAGTTGATAGAAATAATTATTATACAAAATTACATAATTTTTTGGGACTACTTGGGTTCGATACTGTTCACTTCACTTTCCTCTTATGCTAACTTACTATATAAATGATTTCTTTTATGGAACGTTCTGTGACGTTACATATGCCTCACCGTTAAAGTTGATAATTTTGGAAAAACATATCTTTGGTTTTGATGAAATTATCATCTCTATAATAACCTTTTATTAGCTTCTTTATATCTCATTCTTTTATCTTATAATTAAATTCCTGTACTACTCCTTTAATATATTAATCCAACTCAATATTCCTAGTTCGTTCTTTGTCATATCACCTATTCCTTTCCTTTTTACCTTGATGTTTTATAATTAATCTTTGATATAATTCCCTATCAATTCCCTAACTTACATAGAGGGTTGGGAGTCAGAGTGGCTCGCTATGGCATACATTCTCTGTCCCTTCCTGTCTATAACTACTGAAATCAGAGGCAACACATCCCTGTTCAGAAAATAATAATTGCACCTTTGCAACAAATAATAATAATAATAATAATAAAAAAATACAATATTCAAAGATCATAGGCTCCTACACATAAATTCCCTTTCTTAAACTCTTCTGATTAATTCACAATTATATTAATATATCGTTCTCCGCAGGTTAAAATTATCGTTTAAAATCATTCAATGTTAATAGCTATATTCATATTCATCATTACCTCCTTATGTAACACACTGTTTTCCCTTTTTTTTTCATTTATCATTTCCATTTAGTATCAAATATCTGACAGTATTTCTCCTTCTTTTCTCCTTTACTAAGTGTCCATCTTGTAGTATTTATTAATAATAATCTCTCTCCTTCTCTAAGTACGGGTAAGCTGGTAAATATACGTTGACATGGCTATTGGAAATAAATCTTGCCTATGATGGAATGTGTCCATCTCGTAATATTTATTAATAATAAGCTGGTAAATATACGTTGACATGGCTATTGGAAATAAATCTTGCCTATGGTGGAATGTGTCCATCTCGTAATATTTATTAATAACAATCTCTCTTCTTCTCTAAGTACGGGTAAGCTGGTAAATATACGTTGACATGGCTATTGGAAATAAATCTTGCCTATGGTGGAATGTGTCCATCTCGTAATATTTATTAATAACAATCTCTCTCCTTCTCTAAGTACGGGTAAGCTGGTAAATATACGTTGACATGGCTATTGGAAATAAATCTTGCCTATGATGGAATGTGTCCATCTCGTAATATTTATTAATAATAATCTCTCTCCTTCTCTAAGTACGGGTAAGCTGGTAAATATACGTTGACTTGGCTATTGGAAATAAATCTATATTTTATATATATCTTTATGCCTTTGGTGTAAGGTGTCCTTCTCGTAATATTTATTAATAATAATCATTATACGATAATATTTATATTTATTTAAAAATCTCTACCTCCTTTCTAATTATGGCTAAGTTAAAAAATTCACGTTAACATGTTTAGTCAAGGTACCTTCTCTATGATGCTGTATTTGACTTGGGTCTTTGGTCATGGTACCTGGTCACTGATTGCGTATTCGACTTGTGATTTTTTTTTTTTTTTTTTTAATCATGGTACTTTTTTAATGAAGTCTGGTTATACGTTCCTTTTACCTTGTTCCTAATTGTGTCAGTTACCTCGTAGGTATTGTTTTCATGTTTGATAATATTTGGGTTATATTTGTCAGTTTGGGTTAATTACGTTGATTATTTCAACTCCTTTTGGTTGTGTTATTTATCATTCCCATTCCTTTTTAATTCCTTCTCTTTTCAATATTCGACCTTCGATGTTTATCACCTCTACTCCTTCAAATGCCTGGTCTATGACATTTATTCTGGATGAATAATCCATGGCATTACCATCTCATCACATGTTTGGGCCATAATTTTTCTGCATAGCGGAATTCCTCCTCTCTCTCACTTTCATTTTGGGGATCATTATCTGGTTCTCGGCCAGTTTCTGCCAATACATGGTTTACATAAAATACTCGGGGTTTTTCGTCATTATTTGCCTGGGGCCTATTCTCTTGATTCCTTTTCTTTCTTATTTCTCTTATTGCCTGAGCGTATTTTTCTATAAGCATTTGTTCCTCATAATATTCCTTCTTTTTGGAATGTATCTTTTTTCTAGGCACGCTTACCTTAAAAGCATTTTGGCCTATGATTTTCTTTGTAATACACTCTTTCTTTTTGTCCCTTTTCATTAAATTCTGTTTATATTCTTTCATATAACTCCTTTCTCTGTGGTCAGTGACCGGGGGGTTAAGTACATTAATTAAACCGCTTTGAGTCATTTCTCCTATTTCCCTTGTATACTCCCTGTTTGTTTTTCTCGGTCTGTCCAATCTATTAGCTATGTTTTGTTTCGTTTCTACTGGTTTTTTCTCTATGGTTTCAGGACCGGTATTATTTTCTGGAAGATGACGAAATAGAATCTGTAATCCTTCTACCTGTTCCTCCATTACCTCGACCTCCCTGTCATTGTCAGTCTTACTCTCCTCGATCTTTTCGTCTACTGTTTTGTAATTTGCATTATTATTTTCCGTAATGGACTCTACCCATTTTTGAGTTTCCTCCCGAAGTTTCTGCATTTGTTTTTCGCTCTCCTCTCTCTCTTTCTGTCTCCTTCTTTCATTTTCCTCTCTCTCTTTCTGTCTCTTCTCTCTCTATCTGTCTTTGTTTTTCATCCTCCTCTCTCTCTTTCTGTCTACTTCTTTCATTTTCTTCTCTCTCTTTCTGTCTCCTTCTTTCATTCTCTTCTCTCTCTATCTGTCTTTGTTTTTCATCCTCCTCTCTCTCTTTCTGTCTCCTTCTTTCATTCTCTTCTCTCTCTATCTGTCTTTGTTTTTCATCCCCGAAGAATCCTATCATGGATTTTCTCCATCTTTCCCCCTTCTCTCTCAGTTCCTCCCTAAATTTCCGGCCACTTTCTTCCATCTGTCTCCTTCTTTGGCTACTTTCTTCCCTTTCTTGGAGCATTCGCTCCTTATTTTTTTTTTTTGTTTCTTCCAATTCTTGGATCATCATCATTAATTTTGTTTCCGACATTTTAATATGTTGGTAGTTGCCGGGCTTGTTCCGTCTTTTTCAAGCCTCACTAGTTGGGCTGCCAATTTATAGTAAAAAGAAATGGGTGTGAATATGAGTACGTCCTTCTTCAAGCCCCGCGATGGAAGCCAATTTATAGTAAAACAAGTATAGGGTGTTGTAATTGTAAAAGTGTTGTAAACTGTGTCGGGCGTTACCTCCGCGCACTTTTGTTACTTACTCTGTTGACTGGATCCTCTGCAGTGATGTAGTCCTGTAATACAACTTAATACTATGCTTTTTGTGGGCGCCACTTGGAAACGTTTGTTATAAGAAAAAAATTAAACGTGATTGATAAAATTTTTAAATCTACGAAAAAATTTAAACAAGTCAGTTTAGCTTTGAAAAAATCAGTTAAGTTTAATGGTTCTTTAAAAACAAACAAATCGTCTGAAGGACTATCATTCATAAAAAATTATAAAATTGCAGAGAAAATATTTTACAAGTTATTATTATTGACAATTTTTTTTTTTATATGTCCAATCAAGTATCGGCTAGTATTTCAGATTCTGACTCAGTTGAAAAGCATGAGTTTAATATGTGAAAAAACTTTACTCTCAGGACGTGACTCCTTTGAACTACCAAGACATATCAATTAGATGCCTTACAAGAAAAAACTAAGTGATTTGAAGGTGTATGTGTGGCGTGTAAAGTACAACTGTGTGATAAATGTAACCAGGTAACAAATGACTTTAATTTTGGTAACTCACGTTCCAATGGTCGTTTATTCTCTCACTGGACACTTCCTTCGGGTAGTTTCTCAATCTCGCCTCTTCGGGTGTACACTGAATCTATTTAAAGTCAAATTTTGCGATCATTACTTTTTCCGCACTTTTTGTCAAAACGTTTGGCAGTAAAATCTCGTTCAAACGCCGCCACTACGAATCATCTGTTTAGCGTTGATTCAGAAATCTGCCACCGCAGCGCTGATTCCCATGCAGTGTTGAGGAAGGCTTAGTGTAATGTTTGTTACGTTCGGGGGAATTATTTGTCACGTTAGTCAGTCAATGCGAACACAGCAGAATTCGTTCTCTATTTAAATGTTTGGTCCCTCCTGGGCCGTCGACGTTCTGGCTGCGTGATTTCTATTAAAATTTGCCGTATCGCTGCTCTATTTCAGCGATACTTTTTGGCGTAGACTCTCGTTGAGGTTAAGTCAGTCGGTTATGTCTATGTACGGGAAAAGCCTTCCTGCCGTGTCTTGTCGATTTCTCGCCTCTTTGGTTTCACCTTAGCTGCGTTGATCAGTGTTGTGTGAGATGCATCAGTTCTGGAGTTCAATCTTCAAGTGTTTTTGGGTCGAATTTGGTCTCGCTTTTATACTAAATCGGGATGACTGTTTTCGTCGACTTCCGGTATATTTGTGTAAAAATTCTTTCTAGATTGTTCGAGAATAAACGAAATGGAATGTCATAGAACAATTTTCACTTCCGTAGAAGCTTTTAGAACGAATTTCTTATTCTTCATACAATGGATATTTCAAAATTTACACTGGTATTTATCAAACAGTTTCACATTAGTACTTACAATTTGTATGCCATTAATGTATTTAGATTCCTTGTTTTTTACTGAATCTAGCGATACTAAATATGATTGGTATCTAATTAACTTAAGTCTAATAAACATTACAATATACAACCCTCACCTTGAGTTGTAGTCATTGAAAACTCAATATTTATAACAAAAATTGTTGTGGAGTTACAAAGTTCCTTCCACAAGCTGAACATCTACTACTACTACTTTCCTACAACAAAATAAACAAATTTTAACATAAATAAAACACAAATAAATACAATTTTATATGGCCTTTGCTCAAGGCCTAGATTCTTGTCAGTTTTCTAATACAATGATTAGTCTTTTTCTTTAATATATGTATTATTTCACCACTATACACACAGAGTTTATTATTTTGTCTATCTTTTGTGATACCTGGTTACTTTGTACATATATTATATTTATCACAAGATGACATAGCATCATTGATTGGTCTTGAGATGTCATTTTTTATGGTGTGACAAATCTCACTCTAATTAGTTAAATTCTTTTAGAATTGACTTTACTTTCAACTGAGTTTGTTTCTTATTAAGGTATTCTGATGTATTGTACCTTTCTATCTTATTTTTGTTAGTATTATGTAAGTATTTAGCCAGATATGATTATTTTTGTACTGGATAATTGGCTTCAGCCATACATGGTATAAGTAAATATTTTGCTGACTTGACTATTACAATGTTAAAGTTGGTCAGGTATATTAGCATAGTTGCTTCATATCATATTACAGCTTTCTAATGCAGTTTGGTTGCATTTTGGCAACATTAAATTCATAAATTATACAATATTAGATGCCTATTACATGTTTTTAGTTAACACTGTTTTTGGCTATTTTGGCTGCTTTTTATTCATTTGACAGCTTCCTTTATTTAAGATAAATTGTTCACTATTGTCTGCTTGACAATTACATATAGTTTTTATTTAAATCTGATAATAATTAATTTTTTCATGAAATCTTGGTGTATGGTCTCAAATCCAACACATTAATATTTTTTTGTCATAACAAATATACAATTTTTATTTTAACTTAAACTCTTTCTAATAATGTATTTAAGTCATTTAATACATTTATTTTATTTACATCACATAATATAATAATGGATCATGTCCATTTATTCACAAAAAATAGTTTTTAATACCCTATTCATAGTTATAAAACTTAATAATTATTGACTTTATTCTGGTGGATTCTGACATTATTTCTCTCTCTTATAGTGTCTTATGGTTTTTTCACTCTTATTCACTTTAATAATATATATGGGGTTTTGTCTTAGTCATAGTTTGGTTGTTTTTTCAAGTTGATAGAAATAATTATTATACAAAATTACATAATTTTTTGGGACTACTTGGGTTCGATACTGTTCACTTCACTTTCCTCTTATGCTAACTTACTATATAAATGATTTCTTTTATGGAACGTTCTGTGACGTTACAATATACTATGATTATATTAGTAAAACGTACCAAGAGACATAAGATTTTTAAGAAAGACTTGATTGAACATGTTTTATTTTAATTGTTTATTGTATGTTGTGTTTATCATAGTTAAAATGATGTCAATGATGATAAGTAAGAAGAAAACTGTTAATGAACTTACTTATGGAATTTTGTTTTATTTGTGCAGACTGTAAATTTATAAACACAGTCAGTTAAGGGGAATTATATTACTAATAGTAATTAGTAATTAGTTTGTGACACATTAATTAATATTATGTATGATAGTGTTAATAACACTGTTATTTTTAACAAGAAAGTACCAAAATCATAGAGATTTTTGTAAAACTAGGCATATTGAGCTTAGTCAGTTAAGTTATATGAATAAGAATTTCTATTAAAATAATACGGAAACAATGTCAGTTTATGTTAAAAGATTACTAAATGTATAAAATAAATTTAAGAAAGTGAAAGGTATAAAATGAAATAATAATAAATAAGTTTGGAACAAAAATAATAAAAAAGTGTAAATCAATAACTCAGGAAATATAGATCAGAAAATAGTCAAGAGTGGTGTCAAAATGATCAGTTTTTCATCAGAAGAACAAAGAAACAAATAAAATGAAGATTAAAGCTCTTATAAAAAAGGTATATCCTTTTAAAGAAAATGAAATACAAAATAGTAAGAGTTTGTTTATATTAATAATATGAGATCACCAGGGTGATATAAAAACTGTTACAATGGAAACCAGGGAGATATCTAAGGTAGGCCTTAGCAACTAATATGTTGATAGAATAAAAGAAAGAGTATTATTGGCATCTGAATGAAGAAAGGTTGATTTAAACAACTCATAGTGACTAAAGTAAATTATAATACATGTTATATCAGTGCATCTCAATAAAAACTATTAAATAATTATCTTTATCAAGATTAAAATAGAAGAAGGAAGTGCTACAGGACTCTACCGAATTAAACCAGGATATCTCTGAAGAAATTGGATCAATTGACAGGGAGAGAAGTATTTTTGATCTAAAATTAATCTGAACCATTCCCTGTTAAGCCTAAACTAAAGGTTTCAAAGACATTGAGTACACTTTTTATAAAAACCATTTTTTTAAACTTCCACTGAGAACAATAATAATTAATAGTATGGACATAAGCATAAACAACCATTGATGTATAGTGCTAATATAATTTAAAGCTAATTAAGTCTAAAAAACATTTTAATAACATAACCTATACACTGAACTGTTTTACACTCTTTATATAATCCTTTTAAGACACATTGTGACTATTTCTCATCATATGTATTTTGGTACTTTCCCTATCAAAACTGTTGTTATATTGTAGCCAAAAGGACCTACTTAAAACATTATAATTGTATTTTATTCATTAAATATAAAATATGAAATGTTTATACCTGAGGTATAAGAGTTACTGCTGCCACTCTGAGCATACTAAAATACAGCTGGCCAAACTTTGTTAAGAATTATATTTGACATTTAAAACAAGTTAAAGAACAAATAAAGGATTTGAGTTTACAAAATACAGAAAAAGGTGTATTCGTTTCTTATTTCATGAATACAAAATGGGTACATTTTGTACAGATATCTGAACAAGATATCTGATACTGTGAGTTGACTTCAGTAATTAGATTAAGTTGGCAACACTCATCAAGTGAAAGTCTTAGCAGATTTTTTAAAAATATGTTTTGATGAGCACAAGTTATCATATTCATTGCTGAAAGAAAAGATTAAAAGAGAGTTAATTACAGAATAAAGAAACCATATATTATTTAAATAAATTTTAATAAAAATTTATTATTGATATTTCACCAATAAATTTTATTTGCAAACGGTGATTGCAAATTGGCGCTCAACAAACATCCCCCTGAACAGATACTCATCCTTAATTTAATATTAACAAAGTATATACAAATAATAATCGAGTTAAACAAGATACAAATTTTGATAAATAACCCATAGATTCGATTCTAGATGTAACAAATTGGCTATCCCAATAGTGAGGCTAAATAACATACAATTTAGAAAGTACGAGTGTAAGAGTTGTTACAAATTGGCTATCCCAATAGTGAGGCTAAATAAAATACAATTTAGAAAGTACGATCGTTGGTGTCATTACAGAATTGGCGCAACCAATAGTGAGGCGGTAAAATATACGAGTAAACACTATTACACGTTACAGAATTGACGTCCAACAACGTGAGGTGATAGAGAAAGCTAGATCCTCAATATAAATCAACACACGAACCCCGTAGCATTACAGAATTGGCGTCCAACAACGTGAGGCGTTAGAGAAAGCTAGATCCTCAATATAAATCAACACACGAATCCCGTAGAGTTACAATACTGTATATATATATTGTTACAACACAAATAAGCCACCCCAATACCAGGGATGAAAAAGATGATTCTGAATATAAAATAATACTTCATATAAAATAAAATGTTTAATATAAAGAAAATAAAAAGACAATGACACGACAAACGACGACATGACCTAACCCAAGTGATTGACACAACAAAAGGAAACAAAAGAAGGGAACCACAAAAAACAAACGAGATTAAAACCAAAGGAAGAAGAAAGTGATTGACCCAAACAAAATGAAGAAGGGAAAAACCAAAACCAAACAAAAATGAAACAAATAAAAGAAATTGAACGACTCAATGCAACATATTAAAATGAACCCAAAGGAGAAGGTGGAAAACCAAGGTATTAACCAAATACCATGAAAATGAAGAAGGAGGGAAATGAAAAAGAAACAAACCCAAGATAAAGGGAAATAAATGAAAAAATGAAAACAAAGGATAAGACACAAACAAGTAATAAAGAATATGAGCAGGAGAAATGATACACTCAAATATAATATTGGAAAAAAATCAAATAATTAACCTATAAAAAAAAGTAAATATTATTATCAATTAATGGATAAAAAAGTAAATGACAATTGAAAGAAACCCAATTAAACAATGTTAAATATAAAAAAGCAAACTAACCCACAAATTAGAGTTAGATGTAATGATAAAAATATAAAGACATAAAATTGTTAATATTATTAATGATATTTGTAATGAAAGAGATAGTACGGTAATGAGATAGTAATTAGAGGGATTACCCATTTAGAAACACTTAAAAAACAAAAACATTTGTGAAGTGCAAAATGAAAGTGTAATAACCCCAAAGTATAGTGATAAAGAAAGAACACCAAATAAATTATAATCAACTGTAAATAATTTAAAAGTGAAGGTGATGATTAAATGAGAATAGTGTAAAATAAAGAATGTTAATATAGTGAAAAATAGTGAAATATAAAAGCATAAACACTTAATAAATCCAAAGGAAACACTAAATGATTAAAAGTGAAGAATAGTAGTAAGTATAAACAGCTAATTAAGGTATAATGAACGCTAAAAGGTGATAAAGACAGTATTTAGTTAAGAAAGAATATTATTGTTAAATTTAATTGAATGGAGTTATAATTAAATGGGAGAATACCCTGAAAGAGAAAACAGAAAGTGTTAACATGGAGGGAAAGTAAAGATTGTTTAAAAATTAAGGAGTTAAAACAAATCAATAAACACCCATGTTATAAGGGATCGTTATTAAAGTAAGTTCATAAAAAATGATGTTGTTTATCACACTAAAAATGCTATAAAATGAGCAAGTAATTTGCTGATATTAGCAAATAATTATTTAAGCAAGTTTATGAATAGGATATGGCTGGAAGAATTATACAGACCATAGGCCTAGATGTTGTATTTAATAAGATAAAAAAGTAGTAAATAATAGCCACATTGTTATTATTGGCAAATTAAATAAGTAAGAAAGTTAAGAAATGTATGACTTAGAAAACGAGGAAACCAGATAGTAAACAATTATGTATAAAATAATAGTGACATAATAATAACAAATAAACACACCCAAAACACAACAATAAATAACACAACCAATTATAATAACAAAATAAAGCCCATTAGGCTAAAATGAGATGTAATTTGAAATGAAATAAGTCAAATACCATAATGGCTACTTAGGCCTATGAAAATGTCTAACTGTCAAAAACAAACAACTAGAAATTGTAATAAGTTAACTAAGAAATTAGCAAATCCGAGGTGAATGACTCACCAAGGATAAATTGTAAATCATTTTTAAGACAAAATATTATAATAAGTATTTGAATTCAAAAAAGAAATGTAATTAACAAGTATAAAATAATTGTAAATACATAAAACCTAAAATAACCCAAACTTGTGGGGTATCAAATTAATCTATGAAAGGAAATACATACTATAGTGACAATATTTAATACTTAGGAAGGAAGATAGAGGAATAACAGCAATCAGAAGAGATACTAGGATTTTGAAAAGAATTCAAATTTTGATAACAATGGATTTATATCAACCTAAGCCAATCAGAATTCATTGGTAACCATAGACACGAACGTTGGTGACAAAAATTACCATTGAATATCGTTACTCGTAAAGCGTCACTCTACCAGAATAGAAGCCGAATTTTGGAAGACCAAATTTTAATTTAAAAAAATGTAAAAACAGTGAACAAAATTCCAAACCATGACTGAATAAGAAGCAGACAAACCATTGGAGCAGTCAACTAAAGACCAAGAACCATATTACCTGGAAATATAAGAAAAATATGACCACATCCTATATGAAAAGGACGTCAGACCTACTTAAGTCCAAAGATTAATGAAAATAGAAACTATTGCAGCCCAATCCTCTTCCGACCCAATGAACGAGAACACCAAGTCATCTGATGTGTTAAGTACCATTGAATTACCTTATTTCCAAAAACAAAATCACTTTAAATATTACTAAAAGTAATTTGATCTCTCACTATAATCCGAATATTCTCTTTCAAAGATTAATTAAGAAAAATAAACACACTGAAAATTTGTTAACATAAAATATAACCTACTGTTTAAATACGAACTTTCGAAACACATTTAACGACACTACAGAACAGATTGTAACCACACACCTTATTATTTATGTACACTTAGAGTAAGGTACAGTACTTTTATTGTAATCATAGGAATTCTTTATCTTGTAATCAAAAGAATCCCCCGATTTTGGAACGAAATTAATTATAATAACTAAACGTTCCGCAGCCATCCTGATGTGAATATATCGTTCCTTAATCGATTCGTCATCCTGAGAATAATTGTTTCATGTAAGAAGTCGGTGCAAAGTTGTTAATCAACTTATATAATTTAATTGTCAAAATTGAAAATTTTACTTATCAAACATTAAAATAACTAGTACAGGGAGTAACCGTTATTATTTCATAGGGAGTGCATTATATTACTTGTGTTTGTTTACGAAAGCTAGATTTGACGATCAGCGCTCAAGTTGCAATTTTTTCGTACAACTACCTACTCGATTCAGAAGGCTGAACGAGCAGGAATTATTTGAACGCCATGACCGTCATAGCTGAGAACACCATAGTAAGATAATAATTAACAAGTTTAATTGTTTGAAGAAACAATTTGGCACCACACGGAATTAACACACCCCTATATAAGAACAGGTAAGGTTACTGCCTTGTTGTACTGGTAATTACCGCAACGCTATGGACATCGTTAGCGCAAAATAGATGTAACGACCCCAGTGCGAGACGAACGCACTAACACTACACTCATACACTATACTCGTCGTTAAAAGACACGACCAAGACATCTCGTGTATATATATATATATATATATATATATTATCGTTTTGCAACGATAAAATTTAAAACTGCATAGAAATTATTACAACAGAGTCTATATCTGGAAGTAGGAAAATTTATTAAATTAAACCATTAAAATTTACTATTGTCTTATTAATTTATACTATAAAATTTTTTATTTAAAAATTTTTCTTTCAAAATTCAGTCTATTGGCTTGTTTTACAATTATGTTACTTGATGTGTTGAAATCCACTGTTTGCATAGCCACTCGATGCTCCGCGCACGTAGTTCGACTGGATAGCTGGAACTCTGTCCATAGACTGTTAGAAGATCACTAATGCTGACAATTCATGTCATTGCACCCACGCACACTGCGATACGAACTGTTATTGTTTACAATTTAAATTTAATTAATCTCAGGGATTTTAAAACTGGATAAAATAGATCTGGGTGTATTGATCTTACACCAACTCCGGATTCTTGAAGTGTTCTCGCGTAACTCAAAATATATCGGTAGATATGTTGTACCCAGCGGATATCTTCCACTATATGCAAAAATCACTAGAATGATCTATTTTTTTATTATTTGAGTTCTGTAAGTGGTAATGGTTTCGAAGACCTCGAACCGTGAACCAACTTCTAAGTTTAAATGAAAACGACCTGTCTTGTCACGAAAAACTCGTGGCAGCGAGTACGTCTTTCTATAACGAGTCCTTATTAGAAACTGCATGAAGTGTTCTCGACAGAGGACCAAACTGAATAAATTTTAGACCCTTTGATTAGTTGAAACTTTAGCAACGTCACAGATGAGAACACAGATAGACTGAAATCAGGCTTAAACTCTGTCCGATTCTGCAAAGGCCTGTCTAGAACTAATCTATAAATTTTATTACTTTCTTGAAGATAACGAGAATAACAGAAGATTGAATTTAAAAAAACCATATACAAATTATAGGTGTGGAGAATTGAGTATATGGAAAATGTAGCTTATAACCATGAGAATACTATGTTCAAGTTTCAGAATGAAATGTAAATTTTCCTCGAAGTTATTAAACACACAAATATTTCACATGACATAAAAGAGAATAAAGTTGTGAACATTTTGACATAACATACTTTTTCAACATAGCTTGGTTCAAAACTTATGACTACTTTACAAAGAAAGAATAAAATCAATTTAAAACATGTCTATGGCCATCAGAAAATATTATATAGCATTAGTATCCCACTTAAAAGAACTTCATATTGTGCTATTATGATTTAACACATTTCATAAAATAATATTTCAATATCTCACCTACCTTAAGTTAGGCCAGGTCCGTCGCACGAACTGTGAATATAAACGTGATTTCAAGGTTGTATCAATAACATACACTACTCCCATTTATGCCATAGAACTCACATTTTATTTCATTTTTTATATTCCTTTAAAGTTCTGTTTGTAATTCTTTCAACATTCATCAAGAGTTTGATAAAATTAGACGTTAAACATTTTAGCAAATAAAATTGACTACTTCAACTATAGGTATACATTTTATATTGGTCGACAACTATCACCTTGCTTAGATGTTCTTTTGTTCAAAGTTTTTGGGTAGTCATTTTTACGGCTCCTTTTACTTTAAATTTAAATATACAAGTATTGTTTATTGTCTCCTGGTTATAAAAAAAAAAATACATAGTAAAAGAACAACTTAAACGCTACTAAATTTTTTAAAAGCAACCCAGCTTGCGCACTCACACACGCATACAAATTGCCCTTTTATAGAAAATAAGAATAAGTTTGGTTTGATACTATTACATGCTGCAGCGTCGTCCCCGTCGACCACGTGGCGCGTCCTGTAATGTTCTCTCACTATGTCCCAAAGGTTGTTCGTTTACTTTTGATAAAATGTTTTCACTTGTTTAACTGGATTCCATATTTAAATTAAAATTTTACACTGCTTTACACATCTTTGATACACTGGATAGGTCGGCTGACCTTGATTAGCTCAAGCAGAAGATTTAGATGACCATGCGCGGTCTGTATTAGTAGTCGACTGGCTGACGCTACCTAAGCGTCGGTAAAACCACATCCGTCGGCTCACTCTCTGATTCGTCGATTTCGTCACGTGGCAGGTTAATTAGCCACGTGGTGGTCACTTCCGTCAATGACTTTGGTGTCAAGATTATCGACAACGGCACACGAGCGCACACTCACAGCCACATTCCAATGTTATCGTTTTTGCGTACCAGCCTCTGCCTGGTACGAAGTGAATATAGGGTGTTACACAACTCAGGTTTTAATGACCATAAAGGGTGCCCAAATAGATTGGCCTCAAATAATTATTCGCTTAAATAAAATATATATACCCTTCAGAATTGTCTCATTACAATACCCCCCCCAATGAGAGGTTTTGTGCTCAAAAGCATAAAAACTCTGATTGCTAAACCCCTAAGAGGATCGGTGAGGATATGGCGCCAACAACCCCCTGTTAATTCTTAACACATCATGGGTAAACTACCCCCCTAGCTCGGCGACTATGGCTGCACCTGAACGAGATTACTGGACTTCTCTGTACGAGATCCCAACACCTTAAAATCGGACAGATACTCACCATAGTACCCCTAACCTTCTATCATTCCGCCCAAAAAATTGAAACACTGGCCTTATACCATACCAGATCCTCAACCGATATGTTCCCCCTTACATGCATACTGGGTTGCCTTTAGCAAGTACTGGGTGCGTACACATACTCATTATTACTGATCATAACATCTACATTCCATTTTTTACTTTCAAATTTCAAAATAATTTCTGTTTTATTTTCAATTTCTTTTCTCAGATTTCATCTACTTGACGTTGTTTTTTCAAATCAAAACAAAGCGAACAACTTAAATTTAAATCATTTAAATTCTGTTAATTCCAAGAAATTAATCTAATTCCAATATAAAAATGTTATATTACCATTAATTTCATCATAACCCAAAAAATCTTTTACATGAATCTACCCTTCTTCTTCACTAACAATCATAAAACAAATAAACTGAAGATCTTCTTAAATCATAAATTCACTTATCATTACAATTGTTTACAACACATAATATGAATAATATAAATCAGTTAACACATTAACCTATAATCAACAATATATAACCCGGACACAAAAACACAAGCTATACTTCAAACAAAAAATCATTTTTTTTTCTTCAAAATTTTCGATTCCCCAAAAGGAATCATTTTCTCAGCAAAATTTATTATTTAATCATTTCAGTATGGATACACAAATAAACTCTACGAACCAATTGTAAAAAACACTATATCTCAAACATCAGTCATCAGCTGATCTCTCTGGGTCAAGTGAATGACCTTGCCCTAGATACATCTCAAAAATTATACAAGGTAAAATCCATCACGTGTTTATAGTTTTTACATTCAAACATAATACAACATAATAAAACCTAGAACACTCATCATTAACATTGTTTTTATTACCTTACCATAAACAATAAAATTCACATTTAAATTGACCAAAAATTACACACTTTATAATTTTCATTTATTTCCAAATTCTACTCAATCTTTTACTGGTTTCATTTATTATTACCCTTTAACTCTGATTTTCTCTTTAACACTTTCATTATCAATTATTTTGGGTGACTCTTAGTTATTCATAATAATTCGACTTACAAATGGGTGTTTAAATATAACCGTAACTCGCTTCTGACTAACACTCACTAACAGATTTACTTAGTATGACAACAACCCCTCAAAACATTTATCTCCACTACTTTACTACTCTAACTCATTTCAAATCATTCTACCCTTATAACAAAATACCCTCTACCCTCTTTGCACTTAGGACATGTGTTCCCTTCCCAATGCTCATACCCTTATGGGTTCCTGGTCCCCCCAGGTAACCCCGCCAAATCCCATTTAAAACTATTCACCTCCCGCCACAACGCTTTTCGTTGAGGACTCCTTATCACACCAACCCCTTTTTTACAAAATTTCCCCATCATCTAATTACTCTCCCATTACATCACTTTCATTTTTCTATATATACTCACTATCGTCACTGTGTCACTATTAATACTCAGTTTTCTATCTTACTTTTATTCACAAAAACTTATTCTGGTTTAACACCCCTTTAACGTTACCTTGGACTGATTCAAATATCCTATTGAAATAATAATCACCCAAATTTTAACCTTTACCACATTTTACATTACATTAACCATTGAAAATTCAAAACTATCTCAAATCAATTTCATCATTTGACCTAAAATCTCTTAGACACATTGAACCTTTTAAACGCATTGAAAATATTATATTCAAACATTTAATTATATTGATAAAATTCTGCAGATCACTTATAAGTGACATAATACAAATATAACCCCAGCAGTCAGCTGATGTCTCACTGTCATGTGCATGACCTTTACCTCAACATACTTCATATAACTAACACAAATACACAAGCTATATAATTACAATCGTAAATATTCTCTAAAATTAACCTCATCATAACTGACCATAACACTTAAAATTGTTTGCTCTCATAAGGGAAATACATCACTAATCATCGAGTCACAGTTATAGCAACTGTTACTTAACAGGAACTGGGTCGTCAACCATTAACTCTCTCTATAGAGGAAGTGAAATTGATCGCCCGCTGTTTACAGATGTCGTCACCCTCTCACTGATTTTTTTCAGTTACCCTCCTACTACATCAATTTTCTTAAATTCTCCCCTTTTACCCAGTTGCAATTAGGTAACCACCCGCCGGATAAACCGGATCGAGCGTTTGCCTTATGCACAGATGTGTTATCTGTGCCCCTGGCTTGTAACGGCCAGCTCCTTTTCCACACACACTATTGTTTCCTGGTGTTGGACTGTGGCGCCCATTTGCATCCCCAAGAACTGAAGTTTACATATATATGGTATAGACGCTGCCTATACCGTTCTTGGTTCAGCATTATATAAAATTCAGCATTACTGATGTCCGAGGACACCAGTAATCCTACTAAAATGATTCACACACCATTAAAACGCCATTATCACCACCTTCGATGATAGCCGCTGTTCCATAGTTATGTAGTTTCCCCTGAGTTACCCCCCTCCCCCCCGGTCAATTTCAATATTCACCAATTTAGAATATACTTACATAAATCCACGGTCAGGGTTCGGTGAAGCCGTGACCGCCTGAAAATTGGGGAAACTACCAAAAGACATATAAGGTTCACACTAACACCGTTACTACAATTCTCGGATGGTAAATTCTTATATGTTTGGTTATATTATTATTCAAATTTTCATGTTTAACATCTCTGAGACTCATCTACATTTTTAACTTTTAAACATCAAACATTTCATCTTATTTAAATTGCATTGTAAATTTCATACTTGCAGTACATCACTCATATACTGTCATAGACACAAAATATAAACACCAAATAATGTACATAACTCCATGTATCTTCTGAAACATTTTAACAACCATGTTACTCCACAAACTAAACACATTTTACATTTATTTACTTATTATTTATTATCAAGTTTAAATCTTATAAAATCATTTAAAATCATTAGAAAATTCAATTATACATCATTAATTAATTAATTAATCTCAAATTCTTTAATTCAATCAATTGTTCAAAACACAAATTATTTTAATTACCTTACTCCAAAACAATTACAATTCATTTATTACAAACTCTCATTATTTATTTAATCTGCCAAAATGTTATTATTATTATTACATCAATTTCTACTACATACACACATTGTTTACATTAAATACATTTTACAACATAGATACAAATACTTTCACTATAAATTTATTTACAATTTCTTGTCATTATTTCTCTGTTTACCACACCTCATTTCATAAGTTAGCAAGGTCATACCCATAAACTAAAATGTTTAAAATGTCCATTCACTGATTTTTTAATTAACCTCCATCATCATATATTAGTCTTATATATTTATAACACAGCCATTCTTGTCAACATACATTATATTGTAATGATCACTATAATGACTACTTTCGTTAATTACATTAACACAATAATTAACTACATTTTTGTCTACCATTAATTCACAAAGTCCGTCTACCTTGGTGATTTTAGTTCTGTCTCCATCAGTATTTTTGTTTAACATAAGGTAAGTTATTTTATCATCATATTCCTCCACTACATTCATCACAACATCAAAATAAAGAATTAAAGAAAACTAAAAACTTGTTTTCGTGATTTTCACTCGTCATTTATTTAAAACACCACGACAGCTGTTTCGGCACACAGTGCCTTCTTCAGATGGTAAGAGCTCAGCTCTGAAGAAGGCACTGTGTGCCGAAACAGCTGTCGTGGTGTTTTAAATAAATGACGAGTGAAAATCAAGAAAACAAGTTTTTAGTTTTCTTTAATTCTTTAAGAATGGATTTTCATCAAGTAAAGGCCTCCAGTATAAATTAACATCAAAATAATCATCCATCTCTATTTTACAAGGTAAGTATTCTATATCGTCTATCTCCTTCAATTCTAACCTCTCTTTCAACTCATTATAACTACTTCTCAACGTAAATAACTCTATTATTCTCTCTCTCTCTCTCTCTCGCAATACTTCTCACAACCCCCCTGAACTCTCTCATTCCATGCAAAGGGCACCACAAAACACTTATTACCTCTCCTGGCTTTACCAGGTAAATCACAAAAAACTAAGGGACCATACGAAGACACCTCGTCTTCCACACCACCACCGGAGGAAACTCTGTCCTCATAAAACACATGTGGAGTCTTTACTCCACTTATACTACAGGGAAAATTTGCCCTCTGCCCTCCATACTCACCTAACCTCGCTTCATACTCTCTCTCACTTTCCTTAACAACTACTACCTCATCACTAATTTCTACTCCTACTAAACTCTCATCGCCACTATCATTATTCAGTGTATTACTCTCTGATACCACATTTTCAATTACATCACCATTTTTAATATCATTGTTATCACTTGTTACCTTACTACTATAATTATCGTTATTACTCACCTCGTTAATTATTTCTTCACTAATTTTCATCATATTACTACCACTCTTACTTACCGTTGTATTAACTATCTGATTTACCTTACTTTTAATCTGTTCCTCCACTTTCTCAATACTCTGCTCTAATTTGTTAAGGTTAGTTTCAAATATCTCATCGGTTTTCTCAACATTTTGATTAACTTGTTTTATTTCATTTCTGATCTCATTAAGTTTCTCAGTAAAATTATTTTTAATCTTATCATTCTGTTCATAAAATCTAGCGTCAAATTTGTTATTTTGTTCATTCATTTTAATGTTTACCTCATCAAGTTTAATATTGAAACTATTTTTCATTTCATTGATTTTTTTTTTAATTCTCTAAAATTGCTATCTTGTTTTTCTAAACTGTTATACATGCTATCTTGTTTTTCTAAACTATTGTACATCATATTATACAATCGTGTTAACATATTATCGTCATCAGATTTCTTATTTTGATTTACTAACATAGGTGTTGAATGAATTGCTACTTCATTCATTATTTTTGACTCGTTTTGACTCCATTACTTTCACTTATTAACAGTGACTCTGTTTGAATACCTGAATCGCTTTTGTCAGCCGATTCAGTTGCCATATTTTCAAACATCGCTTTATTTTCGGCTTTGTCGCCTACAATTACGTCAATTTCATTTATATCATTCTTGTTATTACTACCTGCCATTTTTAAATTATAACTTTACTGATTTTGGTTAAATGATTCTTAACTTACACATACAACATCTTATACTTAACCTAACATGGACTTACTATTCTATGTATGCTATGTACGTACGTCTGCTACGTAATTTGTATGTATTTTTTCTTAACCTTCAAATCACGTTATTCACATGTAGGTTTTTTTTTTTAACTTGTCTGAAGTTCGAGGCGCCATCTGTGCTGTTATACATTAATTATTATTACAATATTCAAATCGAGTCCCTGTCCTTGGGCGTCATCTGTGCTATTATGATTTAACACATTTCATAAAATAATATTTCAATATCTCACCTACCTTAAGTTGGGCCAGGTCCGTCGCACGAACTGTGAATATAAACGTGATTTCAAGGTTGTATCAATAACATATACTACTCCCATTTATGCCATAGAACTCACATTTTATTTCATTTTTTATATTCCTTTAACGTTCTGTTTGTAATTCTTTCAACATTCATCAAGAGTTTGATAAAATTAGACGCTAAACATTTTAGCAAATAAAATTGACTACTTCAACTATAGGTATACATTTTATATTGGTCGACAACTATCACCTTGCTTAGATGTTCTTTCGTTCAAAGTTTTTGGGTAGTCATTTTTACGGCTCCTTTTACTTTAAATTTAAATATACAAGTATTGTTTATTGTCTCCTGGTTATAAAAAAAAATACATAGTAAAAGAACAACTTAAACGCTACTAAACTTTTTAAAAGCAACCCAGCTCACACACGCATACAAATTGCCCTTTTATAGAAAATAAGAATAAGTTTGGTTTGATACTATTACATGCTGCAGCGTCGTCCCCGTCGAACACGTGGCGCGTCCTGTAATGTTCTCTCACTATGTCCCAAAGGTTGTTCGTTTACTTTTGATACAATTTTTTCACTTGTTTAACTGGATTCCATATTTAAATTAAAATTTTACACTCCTTTACACATCTTTGATACACTGGATTGGTCGGCCGACCTTGATTAGTTCGAGCAGAAAATTTAGATGACCGCGTGCGGTCTGTATTAGTAGTCTACTGACTGACGCTACCTAAGCGTCGGTAAAACCACATCCGTCAGCTCACTCTCTGATTCGTCGATTTCGTCACGTGGCAGGTTAATTAGCCTGCCGTCAACGACTTTGGTGTCAAGATTATCGACAACGGCACACGAGCGCACACTCACAGCCACATTCCAATGTTATCGTTTTTGCGTACCAGCCTCTGCCTGGTACGAAGTGAATATAGGGTGTTACACAACTCAGGTTTTAATGACCATAAAGGGTGCCCAAATAGATTGGCCTCAAATAATTATTCGCTTAAATAAAATATATATACCCTTCAGAATTGTCCCATTACAATATCCTGTGTACTGTTGCAATATATATACTTAGTTACTTAGTTTACAAACAGTAATTACAGAGACTAGTTTTTCAACATATATATTGTAACAATAAAAAGGGGTCGTACCTGTTGAAATGTATCACACTTGTTTATTTTGTGTATTAGTGTGATTGTAGTGTGTTTGCCTCACACTGGTTGTTACATAAATCGACGTCACTACTGGAGTCCGTAGCGTTGTCAATTTCACCAGTACAACCTACCTGTTAATTCATAGGGATTACGATTCCCGGGTGGCGCCAAATTGTTTTTGTTAAAACAATTAAAACATCTAATTTTGAAGGTAATACGTGGTATTAGATGGACAGCTGTGGCGTTCGAATTATTCCCGCTGCTACACAGGTTGTCGAATCGGCCACTCGTGATAAGCGCTAGTTGGCTATGACTTAAAACTTCGCTAACACACATATATTTACAAAAAATCCTATGAAATAACAAGATAGTAATGTTCTGTACTGCGTTTTTTAATACACATTTAATTATCAATAAATATGACAATTGAATCATAAACAAATTTATAATATTATGCTCCGGCTTAGAGCTTGAAACACAAAATATCTCAGGTTGGCAAAATTGATTTCAAAACACTATCGTTCAGTTACTTTTAACAAAATTACTATGTTTTTAAAATCTGGAGTTCTTTTGATCATGAAAATAGACATAAACGTTGATTACATGAAAAGAAAGTACACTACTATACCTTATACGTACTTAGGATTTATAATGTGTTTGTACAATTTGTTCAGTAGTGTCGTATTTCTGTTACAGTAGTTATGTTCACAAATAAGGTTATCTTTATAAATGATTTTTAATATAAGTAAATTATGCCTTTACCTTTGAAAGAAAATACTACTTTTTAAATAGTGAGAAATTTTATCATTTGAAAATAATTTAAGTAATTTGGGGTTTTTGGGAGTAAGAAATTATTCGGTACTTATCAGTTCGTCTCACGTTGAAGGGTCGTCATCAGGATAGGCGTATATTTTTCGAATTTGGGCTGGTTGAAGGCTTCCAGCATCTTCTTCAAACTGGTCTGGGTTTTTTCTTTAATTAGTTTATTTAATTTCCTTCCTGGACATCATTAATTCTGTATAGATCGACGTCTCTTCATATTGGATTATTTTGGTTCACTGATTCGACTTTTATAACTGTTTAAATTAAAGTTTTAGTTTGTCCAATTTTTTGTGTGGCGTACCCACGCTTCGTTTCTTCAGCGTCTATCTAATTTAACGGAAAAATAAGCCCTCAAACGTCTCGTTGTCATAGTAACCAATAATTCAATGCTTGTTTAATTACTCTTTACATACATTGTTAGAAATATTTGAATTTTTATTCAAATTTATTAAGTATTTTCCTAATGATTTTATTCCCTTATAATTCCTTTGGGATAATAAATGACATCACTATTATTTTTCTTTCCTTTCAAAGTTTACAATGATACCTCATAAGGTCATATTCTGTTACATTTTAACTATAGTCTAATTATTTGACATTTAATAAATAACATATCTTTCTTGAATTAAATTATTACAATAATATTTCTGTGTTGAAATAACTGATATATAATTACTGTCCATTCACTGTTCTTAGATTAGTAAGATTTTTTGTGAAATTGATACAATTTGCATTTGAATGTCTTTGGCAGTTAACTGTTTTCATAGTTACAAACAGCCATTATTGTTTTTCAGTGTATTTCCTTTTTAAATTACATTCTGAATTCAGCCTGATGGGCTTCACTTATTTGTTTGTGTTTTAATTAATATTCAACATACATTTTCATTACTCTTCATTTAAAATATAATAGTTAGGTTTATGGACTGTAAGTCCCTTTCAGCCATATTCCTTCTTTAACATTGAATCAACTATTCTTTACAAGTCATAAATTATTCTTACTACTAACATTGATTTCTTTCTTGTCTTATAAACTAGGGTGATAAACATTGTTACTTTCTTTAATATTATGAAGGTTGATTCCCCTTTCAACATGGGGTGTTGTATTCTTTACAATTTTAATCTTTAATAACAAACTTTACTTCTATCCTATCATGTTAACACAAGTTATGGTACTGGGCTTTCTCCCTGAATATTATTACAAGCTTCCTTAATGTTAATTTTAAATACTATTTTTAATTACTTCTAGGTATATAACTAATTATAATTCCACTCCAATCATTGGTGGTTTATCAATGTTTTAAAGAGTGTCTATTTCCTTAGCATTCTAATTTGAATGTTTCACATCTACTTTCACTATTTTTTAGGGCATTTACACTTCACTAAAGCACTTCACTTTGGTTCACTGTTTTGTAATTAGTGTTATTTAATGGGTAATCCCTATACTTTCTCCTACCATTTCTCACTATTTTGTTTTAGTATTATATTTACTATAAACAATATTAGGCTAGTTGTGTTTTGGTTGAATCTAACCTTTCTGACAGGGTTAGTGTACTTTTCCTATACTACATTGCTTTACAATTGTATTGTCTTAAAAAATGGGTACATATGTTACATTAATGCTAATAATAACATTGGTTTCATTAATATATAATTATTCAAGGTTTATTGACCGTATTCTATCTCTAAACATACAATCTTTCCCTTTTATATATGTGTGTTAGTTTCCCCTTGGGTTTTATCTGTCTCCTCTTCATTCTTCCTCTTCTTCTCTTCAATCCGGTTCGGTTCTCCTCTTCTGGTTTAAATTCTGTTTATTTGTATGGATCTGTCCTCTTCTTCTGGTTCTTCTTTAGTTCGGTGTCCATCATTGTTTTGTCTTTCACATTTTAATAAGTATGTTACGTGGTTCCCTTCTTTATGTCTGTTTTTCGGCTCAATCATGTCAAAATATTTACATTTTAATAAGTATGTTACGTGGTTCCCTTCTTTATGTTTGGGTTGTTGGCTCAATCATGTCAAAATATTTACATTTTAATAAGTATGTTACGTGGTTCCCTTCTTTATGTCTGTGGTTTCGGCTCAATCACTTGGGTTGGGTAATATCGTTGTACGTCTTGTCAAAGTATTTACATTTTAATCATTTTTTACACATTTTATTTCATATGAAGTAATTTTATATCAAGAATTATCTTTTTTATCACTGGTACGAGATTTGGCTTAATTGTATCGTTACAATATATTCTTTTGTAAGTAACTCGTTGAGTTTCCTACAGGTCTCCCATTTAATATCTTCAAATAAATACACTGGAAATAGGTCTATTTTCACCTGACGCACATTTCACAGAAATTATTCTGTATCTTCAGAGGTTTGATTGAATTGTAATTAAATGTTTCACTTACTATATAGTTAACGGATGGATTTCATATACAATACGTAATACAAGGAACTTGGCACAAAGATAGAGTATGCTTGAGAGAAATGACCACCAGTGTCCTGTACTCTGTGGGTACAGCCGGTACAGTCCGGTAACTTTCCGATATCACCTCATACTCAGTAATACTGTATGGCCAACTTACCCATCTTAATGCCTGTAGTAACAATAGTTTTGTTTTTATGCTGCCTGTGGTTAGATGAGATTTAATCTTTTGTACGTCCAACTGCGAACAGCACAGAACTTTGGAATTTGTCAATGGCTCAACAAGTGGTACCTACAAATTATATTATATATATTTTTAAATACATACAGTACATGAAGTTTTCAACACAGACATTTTTTTGACAATATAAATAAAATGAACAAATTCAAATATAAGAATGTTGGAGTAAAAATTAAATATTATTTAAATTCTCAATTCAAATCACTGTAGGCTATAATAATGATAACGATAAAGATGATGATAATGAATGATGATGACGATGATAATAATAACAACAACAACAACAACAACAACGGTAATAGATTTTTTTTTAGAGGGAGAAAATGCTTCATGCACCGTCAAACCCACCTCTAATTCGGGCATTCATATCCATCCTGGAACCACTTAGCATATTGTTACAGGAAGGAGCCTATTGCACCCTAGTTCTAGTAGTCCCTTATCTTCTACTGCCCGTACAGTAATAGTAATAGTTATAATAATAATAATAGTAATTACTAAATAAAAACCTTTTTAAAATTATATATGATTCATGTATATTTCTATTTTAATATGTCAGCTTGTTTTAACAAGATCAAAATATATATACAAGGAAGTTATCTCCAATAAAAAGTAGTATTTCTGAGGATCATTATTAAAACCATCCAAAATATGCATACGTTAATTATTTTTAGGTTACATTATATGAACATAATTTTTATATACACTATAATCTTCTATATAACTATAATATCCAATATACATGAATTACCTTCTTGACATGTACCGATACACTCTCTGAAGACAATGTTTTTACAAACAATTCTGGAAATATTTGAGCGCAACTGTTAAGAGTTAACTTTAGATCAACTGCCTGACCTCTTGCAGAGTTTTCTAAGGCTCCAGTCAACTCGGATGCCACTCCTGCTTTCATATAAACATTATTTTAGAACATAGATTTGTCATTCTCATCAGTATGTATACTAATATACTATCAGTTATGTAACACTGTTCACAATTTTCAAAATTCCCCTCCCTTTGAAAATTCAAGTTAAAAGTTAATTTAATTTTTTAACTTTGTACAGTTTCTTTTCATGACATATTAACAAATTAATAATACAAAAGTACTAGCAAGATTTTGTCTTAAATTAATATGTTTAGAGTATCAGACAATATCCTCAACATCAGCCATGTCTGTCCACTATCTGGTGAAGTATTTGTTGTGATTTTGTTAAATATTGCTGTTTGCAGGTATCAATACAGCTTTATAGTAAACAATTTCAGTGAATAATTTTGTTTTGTGTTTTCAACATTTACATTAAGTTAAGTAACATTAGGCCTCTATTACACTACGCAACTGATATCAAGGCTACATGAAACTAGTTGCAGGGTAGTAAAAACAGGCTGCCACTGCTCTGCAAGCGTGTCGTCTATACTATTATTATAAAGACGTAAATTTGTTTGTTTTGTTGTCCTGGCTAACCTCAAAAACTACTGATCCAATAAAAAAATCTTTCACCACTATGTTCCTTGAAGTTTGACGATGGTTTCATACACAAATTTGAACCTGATAACTTTATTAATTTTTAAGAACGGGACCTTAAAACGGTCCCGTCATAAAATTTATTTGCTAATTTGTATGTAGTGAAATTTTTGGCATGCGACAAACTTTCATTCTATAAGAGATATCTACATAGTGTCAGTGAGTGAAATTTAGAGAAAATTCCAAATTTATTTTGGTTTTTATTTCAGTAAAATCATCTTTTTCGTTTTCGAGATATTGGCGGTTTGTGAAAAATTGTAGATGTTTTCGGTCCAATGTCATGAAATTTTGATGTCTGTAGAATGCGCATGCAGGCTAGTTGCATACAATTGGTGGAATAGTATAATAGGCTACATTTGAATCAACGCTCCACATAGAGCATGTGAAACTAATAGTTGCATGAGCAGTTGCATAGCTTGCAACTGTCTTGCAATTGATTGCAAAACCGTGCAACCGATTGCAGTAAATGTAATAGGTCTCACCAATCAATGCCCCACAACATTTCTGCAAATCAGTTGCCTATTGTAATAGAGGCCTTAGTTCCAATATTTAACATACATTTAAAAATTTTCAGTTTTGTTTTAAATAAAAGCAATTTTAGTTTTTTCACATGCATTGTAATTATGTTATCTTGCAAGATTATCTTGCAATAATCTCTCCTCTCTACAAAATAAATCTTTATATGTGACACAATGTTTGGACATAACTCAAATACAGTAGAGCATCAATTATCCAAACATCCATTAACCGAACGATCTATTATCCGAACTCAATAAAAAGTACAACTATTGTAACGGTACAGATTTGTATGCTAGAGAGAATAATTAAATTCAGTTTTAACTTGAAAGCAGTCAGGATTCACCTGTGAGGTGCCCCATTGTAACATACAATGTTATGGTAGACTATTTATGTTTAATGTCTGGAGACAGCCAAGCCAGACGTATTACGTAACAGCTTGCCAGCCCAGTCCTCTCTGTGTAAATCACAGTAAGAGCTTTCTTCACCAGTGTTTGCATCAGACGGTCACCTTAAGTAGTCAGTCAGTGGTTAACTAAAACGCTCGGTTGTTAATTACCAGTTTATACAGACTAGACAGTGGCAGATTACAGTCGTCTGCAAGTGAATTAAAAAACAGTGGCCTCAGGCGCAAGATAGGCCGAAAATAATATAATCGGCCTATCTAGTATAACTATTAAAGTTAAAAAGCTAAAAAGCCATTAGTGTTTGTACCGACAAAGTTACGCTGACCGACACAATCCTTAAATGTGAACGATATGGTTTTGGTAAACAATAAAAATTAGTAACTGTACCAAGATAAAATTAAGTGAGTGATAAAATAAGTGCATCACCAGTCGGAGCGAAGCCACTACCAGGATGAGTACCATATTATCAATTCAGAACTTTTAACTATAACATTTCAGAATAATTAACATTTAACTATATTGTAACATTCAACGTGCACATTTGCATTTACAGACGTTTTTCTAAACAAAAGAGATCTCTAAGGGAACATATCAGTTAACGTACTGGTTCATAATAAGTTGTCATAGGCTAGCTGATTACGAAATATTTATTTTATTAATCCATAAATTCAACTTTCACTTTGTTTAAAATAAAATCAGATTTTGTTTAATTTAAACCATGTGTTAGAGTAAGTTATTATGCCTGTTTAACATAACCTGTCCTGTATAGAAAATCTCGCCTAATCGAACCTGGTAAGTAATTAAAAGTAAATAAAGGGAAAATGTATTAAGGTTTCCATATTTGTCCTTTTGTTTAAAAATATTGGTGGCGACCTAAAAGTATTTGGAATCTTCTGTTTTGGTAAGTCAAGGTGGAGTACGTAAAAAGATTGTACGAGGTAAGTAAAAAGTTAATAAGGGGGGTAAGAAATAAACCGTAACAATGGCGACCCTGCCAGGATGACTCATATGGAATTTTCTGATATGGGTTTAGGCCTGATTGGAAGTACGAGACAGGTTGTGGTAACGGCGTATGGGTGAAGAATTATTGTGTATAATTATTGAATAATTAGGGTGTAAGAAAACGGGTTATTTGAGAGTGAGGGCGTGTTTGTAAAATATATAAACATTTAATGAAGCTTTATATAGTTAATTTAAGAGATCTATAATTGTGTAGGCAGTTTATTGTGTATTCAAATTAATTATATTGACAAAGATGGAAAATATAGAGAATAAAATGAATCTGACCAACTCGGTAGTTACGAGTGAGTCAGGAGGTGGCTTAACGCCAATTATGGTACAAGAAAATATTCTAATTGAATCAGTTGTAGTGAATGATTCGGGGTTGGAGACAACTCCAAGCCGAATAGATGAAAATAGTTTAGATGAAAATAATATAACACAATCCGTAGTAATTAGTGAGGCGGGAGCAAAATCTACTCCCGTAGCGACCAGAATAAAAGAAAGAGAATTGTCAATTGATGATCTATTTAACTTCATAAAAAGTAGTTTCAAGGAACAGCAAAGTAATTTTGATGAAAAGTTTGATACAAAATTTGATAAATTAAGCAGTGATTAAAATGAACTAAATACAAAATGTGAAAACAACTTTAATGAATTAAATAAACGTCTTGATATACATGACCATAAATTGGATGAAATAAAGAGCGATATTAATAAGATGAAACTACAAAACTTTAATATCGATAAACGTATAAATGATATAGATGAACGATGCAATGTTATTCTGAACAAGTAATTTAATACAGTCCCTGTACTGGAGTCCCGTAAAAATTTTAGTACTGATTTGTCTGACCAACAGAATCGAGTGAAGTACATATAGGAGAGTCAGAAAAAGTTGGGTAGACACCACCATATTCTGGACCGGGTGTTTTAGACGCCATTTTCCAAAATGGCCAAAACCGATTTTATTTTGTATATATTTCTGCTCCTGTAACAGTTATACTCATCATTTTGGTGTCTAAATATATGTTTTTAAGGGCAAGGAATCGATTAAGATGGTTTCTAAAGTTGCCTGATTGCTATTTATTAAAGAAAATCAGTACTAAAAGTTTTACAGGACTCCTCTATTACAGGGTGTAATCCGCAATTTAAAAACTGGCCTACTTAACTATAATATTTAAGCTGATACATTCTAAAAACTGGAATGTTCGTTTTATAAAAATAATTTATGTTTTTTTACAGGTTAACTACGATTGATGAAAATGGATGATCAACAAAGGATAGGAATAAGACTGGCAACTGTTCGCCAGGAAAAACCAAATGTTTTATTTGACGTGGAAAAGTAAAGTATTTGTCAGTCTGTAGACAGAAACAAGACAGTTACCACAGTTAATGGAAGAAAAAGAGTACAAGAAGCAGCTGCCATAAGAGATGACATAGTTGCAAAAAGGCTGAAAAGTGTGGCTTCTGATGTTGTGTTTGTGTATCACGTGACAAACCTGTGCTATAAACATATATTTTAAAAAAATCTCTTGATAAAATAGCAGCATAAAAGGATAATAGTGAAGTATCAGAAAGTGAAGATGACCATGCCAATGAAGAAATCTCCAGGAAAACAAGATCATCTGTTGTACCATGAGAGCCTCCTTCATCAGTTGTGCGCCCAACACATATTCGATGTATGGTCTGTGGGCATCAAAGTCATAATGGTGTGCGGAACAAGTTTCGTATAAGTGAATCTGAACGAGCAAAATATTTTTTATCTGCAGCAATCTATTTTCAAGATGTGAATCTGAACGAGCAAAATATTTTTTATCTGCAGCAATCTATTTTCAAGATGACGTTTATACTCGTGTGGCAGATCTGGAATCAGATACTCAAGTTTTTGGTGCAGATTTACTGTACCACAAAGTTTGTTTAGAAGCATATTTAAGAAAATATGAATATGCTATGAGAAATGTGAAAAACCAGAAAACCATTTCATCAAAAGATTTGGCATTTGAAAAAGGAATGGAAATTATAGTCCCTAAGCTTAAAGAAGGATATGGCTTCACACTAACGGAAATCCGTGATTTGGTAAATGAATTGGCTGGTGAAAACGTAATTAGAAACAACGAAGTTAAACTAAGACTGCAAAGACATTGCGAGGATGAAATAAGCTTCAGTTCATCTGATAGTAAAAATGAGTCATTGATGGTTTTCTCGTCAAAGGTAGGGACTGATGAAATAGTCAAACGTATGCGGAAAGTAGATAACATCAAAGCTGCTGCAAAAGATATCAGAGAGGCTTTACAGAAAGTAGACTTTGGACTTGCTAATAAATTCTGTGATTCAGATGAACTAAAGACGTCGTGGATGGCTACTGAGATGCCTGATGAAATGTTAACATTTTTGTCTGCATTTTTAAATATTAACAAAGGTCTGCTGTTATCAAATACTATGAATGAAGAAGAATCAAATACTATGAATGAAGAAGATTCCGATCCAGATCAGTCCGAAATGGACACACAAGACGATGATGACGAATGTGATGTTGAACATGGTGCAACCTTTCATAATAGGAAAATGGCTGTATCTGCAAAAGTAATATACCAAATATTGTATTACTCTATTCATCGCGGCATGAAACAAACGCCTCTGCATCTTATGGTTGGTCATACCATTGGTCATGATAAGTGTAAAAGTCGAGAGTTAATTACTTGTATGAATAGAGCATTAGTTTCTGTGAGCTAAAATGAAGTGTTGCGTAAAAGACAGCAATTAGCAGCCTATGCTATACAAGCAAGTGGAAATGGTAACACACCTTTGCCAAGCCATTTTGATACTGACAACTTTACTATCGCAGCCTTTGACAATTTTGATCATCGAGATGCTTCAAGTATATCTGGTACTCATGATGCACATGACACAGTCAGTGTTTTATTTCAAGTATGTCCTGATCGCACCAAATTTCCAGTCAAACCAAAGGTATCCGAGACTAATTTAATCCAACGAAGTCACTATTTACAAAAGGAATTACCATGTCAAAGGGTCCTACATTACAAGAGTCCAGTCAGCAAACCATGGTTTCCCGAAAGTTTCAAAGTTAAGGAAGGCCTGCTTTGTAATAAGGCCGCTGAAAAGATACATGCTGAAACTGAGTTTGCGATTAGTTTCATTAAACATGGAATTCCTGAAGAAAGTACTGACAGAATAATTGTTCCAACATGGGCTGGATGTCGTTCTCTGATCTCAACTGCGACACCACCTCTCATGCATGTGGGATTTCTTCCATTCATTCCCAAGCCAGTTACAGAACATGCAACAGTATTTTTAGCATTGAAAAATTTGCAGAATATTTGCTCGCAGCTTAAACAACCAGCTTTGCCAGTATTCTCAGACGAGGGTGTATTCCATATCATTGCTGATATTATGATAAATAGTCCATCTGAATTTCGTGACATAATTCCAATGATCGGAAACTTCCATTGTGCAAAGGTTGTCATGCACAATATTGGAAGGTTTCTACATGGAAGTGGTGCAAAGGATGCACTTATTGAGTGCAAGGTGTTTGGTGTAAAAACAGCCGAATCAGTAATGAATGGAACCCACTATGTCAGATCTCTTAAGGGCTTACTGATTCTTGAAGAAGCTATATTGAAGATGAAATGGTCAGCGTTTTGGAAGTGTAACACCAAGGAAAAATATCAGATTACCCTTAAACATGCTCAGAAATTAAAATTAATTATTTCAAATAAGAATCTGAATACAAGCCCCACCGAGTTTAATGAACTTTTAAAATCAGTAGACGTTTTGTACAAAGACTTTCAGAAATTTAGTAGTGATTGTGCTATGAAGTCTGAAATGTGTAGGTACTGGGATACATTCCTTTACCTTGTTAACTTGTTGAAGTTTCTGATACCAGCTGACAGAAATGGTGATTGGGATAGCCACCTTCAAGCTATTCAGAAACTTCTACCTGTATTCCGTGAATTTGACAGTATAAACTATTTACGATATGCATCATGGTACCTGGAAAAAATGAGATGGTTAGTGGAAGAGCATCCTGAAGTGTATCAGAAATTTAAAGCAGGTCATTTTGTAGTAAGACAAACCAAACGACCATTTAGTGCAGTTTCACCAGACATGAAATTAGAACAAACTATCCAACGATCTGAAAAGAGCTCTAAGGGGATAATAGGACAAACAAGGCAACAAATGTATGTCACGGAATGGGAGTTGGTGTATCACGAAGTGCTAGGAATAAGCAACTGTTTCCGAGAAATACTTGGTGCTGATGGTACTGGTTACAGTGAGGTAACTCTTCATCATGAATTGTCAGGAACTTGAGTACCAACATGTTCATATGCGTTAATGTACTCTGTGAATTTATGAACACTAGAGGCAATCCATACGAAACATCCAGCCAAACACAGCTTCATAATTTTATCAGCAACCAATGTGTACCTAGGGAAGATGCTCTCCGTCTGTTGAAAGTGAAAGAGCATGGACAAGACGGATATGAACAATTTAGAAATGACCGTTTTGTAATTAAAACTTCAAAACTTTCTGACGTTATCACAAAGGTAAAACTCCCAACAATGGAGAGGAAAACAATAGTTCATACTGTGAAATCAAAGACAACACTAGCTTCCCAAAAAAATAGTATTGCTGCAGCTGATAGAAGTATTGACATAGCTAAAGCAAGAGGAGAAACTATGAAAGGTATTTTGAAATATGATCTGTTGCCAACTAGTATGTTGTTAGATAGTAATGGCTATACAAGTAAACCTGTAAAGCATGTACTATTGACTGAACTAGAGAAGAAACTCGATCAAACGCAGTACTGTTTTCAACAGCGTGATGTCATGGATACTGCTGTCATAGTTGATTTTATGTCACAAATTCGACAACTCACAACTAAGGATATGCTAACTTTTCAAAATATTTTTGATAAATTGTGGACTAATACAAGTAACTACAAGAGAATTAAACAAGTAGACTTTGTGTTTGACAGCTACATTGAGCAGTCACTTAAAGAAGGTGAAAGAGAAAAACGGAGAAATGCTGATCCAATCGAACTGATAAAAATCGAACAGGAGAGTCTTATTCCTACACAGATGGACAGATTCTGGTCTTCAAGCAAAAACAAAGAGATGCTCCAATTGGCTGCTGCTACTAGTTTCATTGAAAAGGCAAAAATGACTAAATTCACTACAGTGATAAGTGGAACCATCACAGGAGACAATGACAGCAGAGATGCATTAATAGTTATGAACAAAGAAGTTCAAACTTGCTCGGACCTTCAAACCTTTGTTGAAGAAGCAGATAGCAGAATTATAATCTATCTGTTCCATGCTGTCCAGTCAGGCATAACATGCCTCATAGTGCTATCAAATGACACTGATGTAGTTGTTCTCATCCTTCGATATATATTTGAACTATTCAGTAACGGATTGCAAGAATTGTGGATCAAAGTGGGAGTGGGTGATAAAATGCGCTATGTGCCTCTACACACACTTGGGAGGCACCTGGGAGCTGCAGTTTGCAACACTTTAATTAAGGCCCACATACTTACAGGTAGTGCTGTCACAAGTAAGATTGGAACAAAACCATTTGCACTAAAAGCATCGCCAGAAACTTTACTACTTCGATTTGCAGAAGATAATACTCTGTCTGAAGAAACACTTGACAAAGCAGAGGAATACCTTGTTAAAGTTTTACATCCATCATCAAAGTATAAGACATATGATGAACTTCGTTATTCATTACACAAGCAGAAACACATATCAGAGCTACCACCCTCATCTTTTTCACTAAGAAATGGACATATCCGAAGATGCTTTTTTGTTTTACAGGAATGCTTTAACCTATCACAAAGCTATTTTCCTGATACAAGCCTGCAGCTGACAGATTATGGATGGTGCAAAGATGCAAATGGTGTGCTAAAGCCTGATCTGTGCCTTAACAAAATGCCTTCTGAACTATTAATACAGTGCGGTTGTACAGCTTGTGCTACTAGTAGGTGTAAATGTAAATTGAAATATTTGACTTGCACAGAGTATTGCAAATGTGGTGAACAATGTAAAAGATAGACTGAGAAAAAATTATGTTAGTTTTACACTCAGTTTTCCATAACAGAGTTTACTTCTGTGTCTATAAAAATGTTGTGCAAATATATTTATATTTTGTTGTGTAAATATCACTTTCCAAATAAAATATTGTATTCCACTTTTGTTCATATTTTTATTTAAAATCCGTAAGAACTGATTTTCTTTAATAAATAGCAGTCAGGCAACTTCAGAAACCATCTTAATCGATTCCTTGCCCTTAAAAACATATATTTAGACACCAAAATGATGAGTATAACTGTTACAGGAGCAGAAATATATACAAAATAAAATCGGTTTCGGCCATTTTGGAAAATGGCGTCTAAAACACCCGGTCCAGAATATGGTGGTGTCTACCCAACTTTTTCTGACTCTCCTATATGTACTTCACTCGATTCTGTTGGTCAGACAAATCAGTACTAAAATTTTTACGGGACTCCAGTACACGGACAGGAGTAATTACAGTGGGAGGCAAATGGTCTCCGAAATGTCACTTAATTTTTTGTGGTTTATCTGGTAAGTCCAGATGGAATTATAATAAAGTGGTATTGTCCTCTGTGTGGAGTGAGAATATGAAATGGTGTGGTATTGAAAGTGATAATAAAGAAAGAGATAGAGTGATAGAGTTGTTCAGATTAAGTAGAGATTATGAAGGATTAGTTAAGGAGTTAAATAATGAGAGAATTATTATTAATAATAAAGACTTACCTGGTGCAGTAGCTAACAATGAGTATATTGTTTTTGATGATGATAAACATTTACCTGTGGAGAGAGTTAGTGTACTCGTAGTAGCAAACAATTGTGATAATGATGTAATTGTAACAATAAATACCAATGGAGACTGGACAAATAATACTAATGTAGACATGATTTATGATAAAATTATAATGGGGGGTAACCCTATGCCTTATTATTATGGTACAATGGAAAAAACAAATTTTTATGGTTATTACACAAATGATAGCCATATGATGTATATAAATAAAATTGAACAATGTTATGTGAAGATAAGACTAATTTTTGACGACGGGGGGTAGATAAAAATTCAATGTATGGACATTTTAAATATTTTAGTTTATGGTAATGACCTGGCTGATTTAGGTATTGAAGTGTGGTAAATAATAAAAACTATGACGAAAATTTGTAAATAAATGTGTTAGTGTCAAATGTATTGAGTCAAGGCTATATTGTCGGAATGTAGATTATAGTTTATGTAACAATGTTTGTAGTATGCTATAATAATAATATTTTATTTTACTAAAATAATTAACAGAAGGTCTGAAGGAATTTTGTTTTGTATTGTGTGTTTAAATTTAAAGTGTTTTAAATAACGTATTTATTTAAGATGTATTGAGTTGAAATGAAACCAATTTAAAAATGTGAATTTTAATGAAGTCAAATTAATTTTGATTTAAATTTTGCTTTGAGTTGTAACAAATAGTAATTGATTAAAACGTACAGACTAACAAGTTTCATAGAAACTGAAAATTGAAGGAAGTAATAATGTGGTGATGTAACCATGAATGTTGAGACTGAGTCAGTGTATAAAACAAGTCTTGTATTCAACTGTTAATGTAAACAGGCATGTTGTCTGTTGTGTGACTAATGTTTACAGTCATCCTCAGAGTTGATAGCTGTTGTATTTGGATGAATCATTGAAATGAGTAAAATCTTCTTATGAAACGAAAGAAATGCAAGAGGTGATGAAATGGAGGTAGCTTTTTATGAATAACATAAGGAAATGACTTGTGTTTTGATTGTAAGGCAGTTAAATTTTATGCGATAAGATTTTGTTAATGGAGAATCATTTTGAAAACTGTAGTAACAGTAAATGAAATTGTTAATTAAATAAAATTAAATCTGAGCTGAAATTAAATTAATTGAAAAGGTGAAATTTATTAATGAATTCAACTTAACTTTGATTGGAATAAAGTTTTATTATGAGGTTAAAATTATAATGTTCATACATTGTATTTTTTAAAGGTAATAATGCATTTTGTCTGTAGCATGTATTGTAATGGTACAAACCAAGAGGTTTAGTTTAATTTCCAAATAATTGTAAAAAATTTGTAACCAACCCAAGATGAACGTTTTGATAACAAAATTTCGACTTTTGGAACACCTTGTAGTTCATGCGTAACCAGCCGTACGAGGCACAAAAGCTATTAAAGCGTCTGAGAATGTGTAAGGGCGCACACCTCGGCCAACGTTCACACAAGAAACGGCACGGACGTACATTCCTAAAAGCAATACAGAATACGTTGACGGCGATGCCTAACACCTGGGCGGTTAGGCAACCAACACACACAATCAGTCGTCATATAGCAGTTCACTACAACTCATCAAACGGTGCAGACGTAATTTCACAGTAGCCTCGGAAAAACTTTGGTAGACCGAAAAAGTTAAAAGTAGGTCTACCAAAGAGTGTATCGTAATAAAGCAACAGTAAACAGTGGTTCAACCGGACGAACAGTGTATAAAATAGTGGAGTGAATGAAAACTGAGAGTTAAGTGAAGAAGATGGAGTAGACATAGTGCGCAATACCGGGGACTTCGTACTGTCACCGATACATTAAGTAAAAGTGAAATTTATAATAATTGGCCAAAAAATTTATAGTAAACAGTAAATTCATAATGAGCTCAATAACGGGGATTTATTCGAATACGTAAAGAGAGTGCGTGTGTGAGAGAGAGAGAGGGAAAAAAGGGGAGAAAGAAAACGTTACTGGTTTGTATAATCTATAGACTTTATAATATTGTAACCCTATTAACCAAATTATTGGAAGAGTAAAGAAGTTAATTATTATGGTAAATAAAACAATGTTTTAATCGTCATAAATATGTGTTAGTTGTAAGTTATTACGTCATTACCATTTCCTAATGTTCTGTGCTGAAAGATTCGTCTAACGTTCCGGGTTCTTCTGAATTATTATTTGCGAGGTAGTCAGATTGCAAAATTGTCCCAATTTTATTAAGGTAAAGTGTTAAGGTTTCGATATATAACCAAAAAATATCGTGTCGACTCTGGGCTTCTGATTGAAATTTATGCAAGGTAAGTAAGCGAAGTAAGATCGCAGGTAAGTTTCTGGCAGTATTTTTTATTTATTTATTTCGATTAAGTTTGTTTCTCAACAATTGGCGACCAAGCTGCCAGGATCCTGATATAATTTTATACGAGGTAGACCTATTTTAAAGCACAGAAAGTAGGATTTGGTAACGGCGTATGTGTAAAAAATAATTGTATATATTTACGTTAAAGGTTATGTTTGGGTTATTGTGTTTATGATTGTGTTAGGTGTTTTGATTTTATATGTGTAGTTTTATAATAATAGTGGTTTTTATATATAAAGGGTGTTATATAAATAAATTTTGAATATGGGCGAAGTACGAGAGAATGATATTGGTTTCGCATGGGAGGAATGGGAAAGCGAATTTATAGGGGTTGTAGGTGAAATGACAGACGAGGAGTGGGGTAATTTAGATAATAATTTAACGCGGATGGAAGAACAAGAAGAGGGAATATTTGCGGAGATTAAAAAGCACAGTGATGATATTGGTAGTCAGATGACAAATAATAACGGTAAGATAGTTGAAGTAATAGGGGTAGAAAATAAGACAGTGAATAGACCTAACGACAGTGTGTAACGCATCAAAATTGGGTAATTTTATTTATTACAGTGATGGGGTATTTGTATTTCATTTTTCGGGGTTTCCGTAAAAATATTGTGAAAGTTTTATTTTACGACAAACGTTAATTCCATTGTAACAGACCACGTGGCAAGAAACAGTGTTGAAACAAAGCAGCAAGACGCAGTTTCTGTTGTGTAACCTAGCCAAGAATTTGTACCACCCTCGAATTCTCAGAAATGTGCGTGAGTGTGAGGGTGCGCGTACTCAACGACTCGAGTATGCGCGCTGTAGGGACGCCACGAGGAACAAACGGCGCTGTAAAAAATGGCGCATGAACGGACAGTTTGTGATATCAGCAAGACGACCTACAGGAAATATCGTTAAGTACCGCCCACTGCTAGTGACATCAGACTAGCAGTGCCTAGAGATCGTCGACACACTTGGCTGATATAACTACTATGCTTCATGCATAAAGTCAATAGAACACAGCAACTCAATGTTAAACGGCGACGAAAATCTGTAGGCAGTGAATACGAAGTTCCTACCGCTCAGCAAAGGACGCTTCCCAGTTACTCTATACGTGTCGGTTGGCACACAGAGCCAAGTTAGGCTCCTAATAAAATTTCATAATTTTACCGGTAATGAAGTAATGTAACAGTTAAAAATTATGTGACCGCGGTCGGGAAGACAGGGAAGAAAAGACCAAGTTTATTTCGGACACCTCAGTATATACTAAAAGTGAGAGACACGCGTTCAAGTGATCACCACGTGCTCCGGTCGAGAAGGGTATTGGGCTAAAATGGGTTAAGTTTTTTTTCTTTCTTTTAAATATGGAGGTATGAATGAGAGAGTGAGCAAAGCTGGGCTCTGTCTGTGTATGTTCCGTGTGTGTGTCACTTAGAATAAGGTAAGCATTGTTTTCTTTATTGTATAAGCAGTAACACTAAGAACATGTCTCAAGAAATTTTATGTAAAGGACAAGTTAAAAAATGAATAACTATTCATTAGATACAAAATAATAACAAAAAAGAATAGAGTAAAATAATTTCTCTTCAAAAGATGTGTAGTATAAGTTATTTCTCTAACCTAATAGAATACATTTGCATCTAACGTACATGTGATTGGATCCTGGACCCTGATAGAAGAGATCGTGGAGGTAGGTGAAAATTGTAATTTTGTACATTAACATATTTAAATTGGAATAGAGTATAACAAGTGTAGGGGTGGTCGAAAAGGAGTATTCAACGAATGATGTGATGAATCTTTTGAAAACAATGTATGGTAAAATGAACAAACATTTTGATGAGTTACACACAAAACTGGAGGAAAGAAAGGAAATAATGGATAAGGGTTTTGATATGATGAATAAGGGTTTTGACGGGTTAAAAACAGTATTAGATGAAAGAAAGGAAATAATGGATAAGGGTTTTGACATAATGAATATACATTTTGACGAGATGGACAAGAAGTGGAAACGAGAGGCAGATACATTAAAGGAGAATACAGAAGTTGAATTAAAACAGGTAAGTGTTTGTGGTGGTAGCAATATAATGAAAAATAACGAAGGACTAGTAGACAAGGTAAGTGGTGGTAGTAACATAAGTAATTATACTGGTGAAATAACGTTAAATAAGAATAATGATTATACAGCGGAAAATGGGGTATCTAAGGATACGGTAAGTAATGGTGAAAATAAGAGTAGAAAGTTAGTTGGTGTTAGTAACGGGGTAATGAGTAGTATTGATAAGTTGGAGAAAGAATGGAGAGATAATTTAAAGGGTGAACAGGGGGCAAATTTTTATGGGGTTAAATGTGAAACAGAGTTTTCACAAGTTGTTAATGGGGATAAAAGATCCTGACTAGGACATTTGGGTGACGATGGGTCGGCAAATGGTCAAATAAGTTTTTTGTGTTTATCTGGTAGGGCCAGATGGTGTTTAAAGAATTTTGTGGTATTGCCCTCTGCATGGAGTGAGAGAGAGAATGTGAAAGGGTGTGGTGATGAAAGTGATTATGAGAGAGAGAAAGAGTCAGAGTGGTTCAAGCTAAATAGAGGTTATGTAGAGTTGATAGAGAAGATGAATATTAAGAGAATTATGATAAATAATGTAGACATACCTTGTGCAGTAGTAAACAATGATTATATTGATGATAAATATGTACCTGTAGGAAGAATTAGTGTACTTGTAGTGGAGGAATATGATGAGAAAATAATTTACCTGGGTGTAACAACAAATACTTATGGAGATGGAATGGAAATAACAAACGTAGACCGGTTTTATGAGTCAATAGGTTATAATGGTATCAAATATTATGCTGAAAAGGGTTATTATAATAATAATAATAATAATAATAATAAATGGAGTGTAAATAAAATTGAAAAATGTTATGTGAAACCAAGGCTAATTTTTGAAGATGGAGGCTGAACATAAACTTAATAAATGGACATTTTAAATATTTTGATTTATGGTTCTGATCTCGCTGACTTGGACAATAAAGTGTGGTAAATTGAATAATAATGACAAAAGTTTGTAAATAAATTGTTAGTGAAATTAATTGTGTTTGTATTGTAACAAATATGTAAGATAAACAATGTGTGTATGTAGTAGAATTTGTTTAATAATAATAATAATTTTGGTCAGAGTAAATAAATGATTACAAAGGTGGTAATTAATGAATGATAAATTGTTTTGGAAGTAAAGTAATTAAAAATATTGTTTTCAATATTTAATGGAATTAAAGGAAGTTGAATTGTTTAAATATTTTGATTGGTTTAAAATGTTATATAATTGAATTTTCCTAATAAATTTAAATTATTTTATGAGATGTGAATTTGACAATAATTAATAAATAAATAAGTGTTAAATTGTTTAGTATGGAATAACATTGTTGTTAAAATGTTGCAGAAGGTACAGGGAGTATTGATGTTTATATTTGTGTGCTTATGACAGGGTATGAGCGGTGTACTGTGAGTATAAATTTTATAATACAAGTTATATAGAGTAAAATGTTTTCAGGTGTTGAAAAGATTTTAACTCAATGATGGAAATAATGTGAAATAGTCAAGAATGTTAAAGGTCTGTAGAAGATAGTAAATGGGAGATCTTGGGTGATTAATATTTTGTTAGGACATGTAGATCAGTCCATGTTGAATTTAAAGGGGTACTAAAGAGAATAATATTGTTATGAATAATATAAGGTAGAATTTGAGATGTAATAGTGACACAGTAGCTATGGGGAAAATATGTAGAGTATTGATTGATATATTGGTGTAATAAATAAATGGAGATATTTTGTAATAGTGAAAGTGATGTATTGGGAGAATAAATAGTTGATGGGAATTTTGTAAGGGGGGTGGTGTGATAAGGAGTCCGCAACGAAAGGTGTTGGGACAGGAAGGGACCGTTTAGCGCCGGAAAGGGTTGCCTAGGGAAAGTCCAGGAACCAGATAAGGGAATGAGAAATGGGAGGGGAACACACATCCTGAGAACAAAGGGGTAGAGAGTATTTTTTTATATAAGGGTAGAATGATGCGAATTGAGTTGAGTAGTGAGTTAAGTTTAGAGAATGTTTGGTAGTTGTTTTTGATAGAGAGGGGCGTCATATTAGTTAAAGCTGTTAGTGACGTTAGAGTCAGAAGGGGATTACGAGTATATATAAATGCCAAGTTGATACAATCAAGTTATTATGAATAATTAAATCACCCAAACTAATGGAGATTGAGAATGTTAAAGAAAGTAAATCATAGTTAAAATGAATAAAAATTAATGGAAACAAGTGACAGATTTTAATAGAAGTTGAAACTAATTAAAGCAATGAATATGTAATTTTTAATTAGTTTAAATGTCAATTTTATTGTTAATTGTAATAATAACCATGTTAAGTTTGAATGTCTTATTATATTATGTTGGAAGATAAAAAGTTTAAAGATGTTTAATGTATTTTATGATGTAGTCTATGTATAACCTATGTAGGTCAAGGTTGTGGACTTGAACCAGTTTGATCAGCTAATGGTTGATGTTATAAACTAGACCAGTTTTGGCAATGAAGTGATGCAAATTTTGTTGTTTAATTGATTTAAATAATTTTAAATTTTCTGAATATTGAGAAAAGTATATTTTGATAAATTTAAAATTAAAAAAAAAAAATTTGATATTATGCCTGCCATATAGGTGATGTTTGAATTTCAAGTGTATTATTGTTTATGTGTATTACTAGTGTTTTTTATTGAATTGTATTGTTTAGTATGTATGTATAATCAAATGTTAGGATAAATGAGTTCATGTTTTAATTAGATGTTCAATTTATTTGTTTTTCTGATTATTAATAGTAATGAAGAGAATTAATAGATTCAGGAAAAAGATTTTATTTTTTGATTTTGAAGAAAGTAATGGAGATAGAGCAGTTTGATTTCAATTTAAATGAACTTTGTGAATGTAAAAATAAATTTTTTGTTAGTATGTATTAATAGGTATACAACCAGTACTTTACCAAAGGCAATGCAGTATGTATGTAAGGGGGAACATATCGGTTGAGGATCTGGTATGGTAAAAGGCCAGGTTTGGAATTTTTGGGGTTGGAATGTTAGAAGGTTAGGTGGATTGTGGTGCGTATCTGTCCGAGTTTATGATGTTGGGATCTCGAATAGAGAAGTCCAGTAATCTTGTTCAGGTGCAGCCATAGTCGCCGAGCTAGGGGGGTAGTTTACCCATGATGTGTAAGAACTAATGGGGGGTTGTTGGACCATATCCTCACAGATCCTCTTAGGTGTTTAGTAATGAGAGTTTTTCTGTTTCGGCAGAAAATCTCTCATTGGGGGGGTATTGTAATGGTACAAACCAAGAGGTTTAGTTTAATTTCCAAATAATTGTAAAAAATTTGTAACCAACCCAAGATGAACGTTTTGATCACGAAATTTCGACTTTTGGAACACCTTGTAGTTCATGCGTAACCAGCCGTTGTAACTTCTTACAGATATTTACATAAATAATTATTAATACTAATAATTATATGATAATTAATTATTATTCGTTTTGCATAATTTATCACACATCCGGTATAACACCTGCTCAGTTTTATTGAGTGCATTAGGCTTTTGGGTCCAAGGTTGCATTAAGCAGAAAAGGCAGAGGTTTTCGGGGTATTGAAATGACCAGTTACACAACATGAGGTTAATAAATTCTCTTTTATTCAGTTATTTGCGCTATATGTTATTACACTGAGAGTCAGCAATGATGGTTAAAATTCAAAATGGCGGCGACGTCATTTCCGCTTTTGCCATACGTTTAATGTTACATGCATGTGTTTTTACTTTACTTGAATTAACTCTATACTGCAGTTATTTTCAAATTCCTTTTTTATCTTTATGACTTTAATGCTTACTCTATAATTAATCACAAACCAACGCCTCAAAGATAAAGTGTTTAAGGTTGGCCAACGATAACTTTCACTCCCACTCATACTGTAATTTTGAACACCTGTTAATTATTCTGAATTGAGCTCATTCTCTTAGATTTTAAAATTTAGAAAAAAGAATTTATAAGGGCTTTCCTGAATATGATGCGGCGTAGATTCCTCAGCAGATTCCCATGGCGGTTGGCAGGTGTTCGGCCGAACCTTTACTGTTTGTTTTTAGTCCACTGAATTTACTTAATTTTCATTTTGGTTAACCACTGACTCTACGTACTGTTAATAATTACATTCTGAAAACAACTACTTCATTTTTGTAAGTAATTACTGCATTTTATGGCAAAATCTGCCCACTGCACTAGTCGAGCGTGTATGCTCGGTGAAACTGTTTAGACGACTGGGGCAGACGTTGTACTCTCTAACTTTCGTCTGTCCTTTGCACTGAATTTACATGGTGGTTATAATTACTTGTTAACACTATTTACTTGTGATTACATTTTGTTGATTCAAATAAAACACTTTAGCTGACTATTTTAGGCCAGCACAATTTTAACGTGTTATCGCCATGATGATGTTCTGGAGACTGGGCGGAATCAGACGCAATTGTTATGCAAAGTGGTTGTGTCTGACGTCATTATGCATTGTTCTTTAGCCAATGCCAGGGTTAATACGTAATTGTTTCATGCCGTCATTGTTGATTTATGACGATCTGGCTTTGTGGACCAATGAAAAGTTCGTATTATTCGTTCATTTAGCTTATACCGCCATTACACATGTTAAATTCTGCTCGTACCACGATGACCTTGGCTTGGCTCCCCTCTTGTTGATCTGCGTAGTTATTGGGACTTGTGCAAAACTAACTTTGCCCTTGTTAACCTTTATGATCAGAATAAAATTTACAATAAAATATTCCTGAATCCCATAATTCTGGTAACAGGTAATTCTGTACTGTCACAAAACCCCCTCAATGAAAGGTTTGGTGTCGAGACACAAAAACTTTCATTGACTCATTCATACGTTTCTAAAAGGATCAGTTCAGATATGTTGCCACAACCCCCTGTAGTGTTGATATATAAAAATTGCAATCACTTACCCTTGGTCCTATAGTGTTGATCATACCTGTCTGACCTTACTGGACTTCTCCTGAGAGATCCCTACACCATAAGGCCATGAGGCACTGAACGCTCCTGTTCTGACGCTCTGGCCAGCGCAGGACCGTGGTCACAACACCACAAAACTCTGAAACATTCAATACAAAATTTTAAAATAGTGGCCTTATTTATCCACATATCCGCAACTGATATGTCTCCCCTTAGATGCATTGGTTTGTGATTTGAGGTGTTGGTTTTCCTTATTCATAAAATTCCAAATAACACAAAAATTATAACAAGATTTAGACAGATAATCCTTCTACTTTTCAACACTCCTATATATTTTTATCAATTTCTCTGACTCCAGTCAATATCAATTTACTTCTCTCATCATAAGAAATTATACTCTTATACTAAACATAAAACAAATTCTGCTCTCAAACAACAACTACTATCTCTACTCATTTATTTCAAATAACATCAGTATATTTAACTATCATGGCAGCACTTTAAAACTATTTAATTTCTTTACTCAACTTTCTTTGCGTTAATTTTCTTTTATAACAGAATCATTACCATAGATTTGCTAACCAACATAAAATTTAACATTATTACCGTCACTACCCCTGTAGTAACCTCCTGACCTATTGTACCATCAACATAATAAAAACATAATAAAACATTGTACATTACACATTAAACACTAACATTGAACAATTCACATTACTTAATTCATATTTACATAACTTGTAGCAAAACTTTAATAAGACATTACTATTTTTATCAACTCTCTATTAACTTTTAGTTATTTAACATTTGTTATATCAGATTCTATATAAAATTTTCAAATTTATCATTACCTTTCCAGTTACCTTACCTTCCTATGAATTCTCCTTTTCTAACCCTTTTATCCCTATCTAGTTTGGGTGACTCTCTATTATTCATTATTCTCTATCTCTTATTTTGGCATTTGTCAATCTAACCTTACTCACCTCTTTTTTCCACAAACAACCGCTTCTAACCATTAACATATTATGACACCAATATCTCCATAATAACCCCCTTCACTAATCCCATTTAAAACCTCTGGCACCGCTCATTTTTGTACAAGGATGTATGTTCCGTACCTGGCCATATCCATTTGCCCTCCACCAATATCGGCAAACACTCTAACCCAAAATTGCTCCGCCTGCCACAACGCTGCACGCTGGTCCCTTGCCACGTCGCTCGTTGATCACTCCTTACACCGGATCCTTACTACAAAATATCATCATCAACAACATATATAATTACCATTCACATTACTCACCTCTACATATAATCACTAACCACTGTGTCCCTAAAATATCTAACACCTCTTTATATATTATCAACATCTCAACTCTTATTTTCACTAACTCCCAATAACTCTACTTAACTAACTCCAATGCCCTTATTTATCACTATCCCCAAACCCTTTACAACATTTCACCTTAATATACCACTAGAAAATTCATCACTTATCTACTAACAACAATACCTCTCAATATCCAAATCTATTACCTGCTTAATCATTTATTAACCATTAGAATCTAAATCTCATAATTATTTCAAACTCATTGTTAAACTTCCTTCAATTATTTAAAATTCTACAATACATGTTTACATAAAAAAAAAATACATAAGTACACAACAGCAAAAATACACAAATACATTGACATTAATATACACAAAAATATACAATCCACATTATCATCTTATCATTTACCAAAAATCAGTCATAAACAGTCCATCCTGAAAAACACTGTCCGCATAATTAAATGTTCATAACACAATAAAATGTTTACCCTCCATCGTCAAATAATAGTCTTACCTTAAAACAATATACATGGTTTAATATTGAATGTCTTATATTATTACAATCAATATAATACTTATCTAATTCTTCATATATTTCCACAATACTATTTAAATTAATATGCTTATTCCATAATTTGTCACGATCGAGTATGGTCATGTCGCCTTTGGTATAGTCTGTTACAATCAGGTAAATTATAAAGTCATCTTTATCAACATCATCTCCCACTGCTGCTATATCAGCTTCAACCCAAGGTAAGTACTTATTATATTTATTATATATCATCTCTACTCCTAACCTTCCCATAAACTCTTCATAATCTCTGCTTATCTTAAAAATCTCTACTTCTCTTTTTCTCTCCCAATACCTCTCACTTTTAAAACATCGCTCTCTATCACACCAAGCTACATTCTCTCTCTCAATATATGCAGGGGACACTACAACTTTATTCTCGCACCACCTATCAGGTGCACAAAAAATCCAGGGACAACTATTTTCAGACCTTTTGTCTCCCAAATTTACATTGAAGGCACTCTCGTCCTTCCTAAAAACATATATATCACCCCCAAATATACCATTAAGGGAAAAATCTAACCCCTGCAATTCCCCTACAATTATACTTTCTTTACGCACACTATCTAACTCATCATACATAAATATCTCATTATCACTACCCTTGTTTACACAATCATCTTCTAATACCATACTTTTATTTATATTGTTACAATTTTCTCCCCTACTTACCTTGTCATCTTTGTTTATCTCTAACTTGTCTACCTTGTCAATATTACAATTTTGTCTCTGTATTTCATTTTTTAAATCTTCTAATTTTACGTTAAAATTATTTTGGACTTCTCTAATTTCACTTTTCTGTTCGTTAAATTTTTCGTCAAGTTTACTAAATTTCTCATCAAACTTATTGTTCTGTGTATTAAAAAGCATTTTCATTATTTCGTTATTTTCAGCCCTGTTAGTCGGGACTGGCGTTGAGTGAATAATTCCTTCACTCATGACTAGTGATTCCGTCATGCTTATCTGGCTATTATTTGTACTGTCAGTGATGCTGACATTTTTTTTTTTTTTTTTTTTTTAATATACTGATAATGATAAATTCGGTCTTAGTTGTACCATTCTGCTCACACCACACATAACCTACATGGATAACCTCCACTGTTCTGTGTATTTCTCTACCCATCTACCTCTGCTTTTGCTTATTTATATAATTTTAATTTTATACAAAGTCCACAAGTTCGTGCACCATCTGTAACTTCTCTTAATAATTAAAATAATAAAGTCCCTAGTTCTGGGCGACATCTGTAACTTCTCTTCTCTTTATTTATTTATTTACAATAATAATAATAATAATAAATGTATGATAATTAATTATTATTTGTTTTGCATAATTTATCACACATCCGGTATAACACCTGCTCAGTTTTATTGAGTGCATTAGGCTTTTGGGTCCAAGGTTGCGTTAAGCAGAAAAGGCAGAGGTTTTCGGGGTATTGAAATGACCAGTTACACAACATGAGGTTAATAAATTCTCTTTTATTCAGTTATTTGCGCTATATGTTATTACACTGAGAGTCAGCAATGATGGTTAAAATTCAAAATGGCGGCGACGTCATTTCCGCTTTTGCCATACGTTTAATGTTACATGCATGTGTTTTTACTTTACTTGAATTAACTCTATACTGCAGTTATTTTCAAATTCCTTTTTTATCTTTATGACTTTAATGCTTACTCTATAATTAATCACAAACCAACGCCTCAAAGATAAAGTGTTTAAGGTTGGCCAACGATAACTTTCACTCCCACTCATACTGTAATTTTGAACACTTGTTAATTATTCTGAATTGAGCTCATTCTCTTAGATTTTAAAATTTAGAAAAAAGAATTTATAAGGGCTTTCCTGAATATGATGCGGCGTAGATTCCTCAGCAGATTCCCATGGCGGTTGGCAGGTGTTCGGCCGAACCTTTACTGTTTGTTTTTAGTCCACTGAATTTACTTAATTCTCATTTTGGTTAACCACTGACTCTACGTACTGTTAATAATTACATTCTGAAAACAACTACTTCATTTTTGTAAGTAATTACTGCATTTTATGGCAAAATCTGCCCACTGCACTAGTCGAGCGTGTATGCTCGGTGAAACTGTTTAGACAACTGGGGCAGACGTTGTACTCTCTAACTTTCGTCTGTCCTTTGCACTGAATATACATGGTGGTTATAATTACTTGTTAACACTATTTACTTGTGATTACATTTTGCTGATTCAAATAAAACACTTTAGCTGATTATTTTAGGCCAGCACAATTTTAACGTGTTATCGCCATGATGATGTTCTGGAGACTGGGCGGAATCAGACGCAATTGTTATGCAAAGTGGTTGTGTCTGACGTCATTATGCATTGTTCTTTAGCCAACGGCCGGGTTAATACGTAATTGTTTCATGCCGTCATTGTTGATTTATGATGATCTGGCTTTGTGGACCAATGAAAAGTTCGTATTATTCGTTCATTTCGCTTATACCGCCATTACACATGTTAAATTCTGCTCGTACCATGATGACCATGGCTTGGCTCCCCTCTTGTTGATCTGCATAGTTATTGGGACTTGTGCAAAACTAAATTTGCCCTTGTTAACCTTTATGATCAGAATAAAATTTACAATAAAATATTCCTGAATCCCATAATTCTGGTAACAGGTAATTCTGTACTGTAACACAGTACGAGGCACAAAAGCTATTAAAGCGTCTGAGAATGTGTAAGGGCGCACACCTCGGCCAACGTTCACACAAGAAACGGCACGGACGTACATTCCTAAAAGCAATACAGAATACGCTGACGGCGATGCCTAACACCTGGGCGGTTAGGCAACCAACACACACAATCAGTCGTCATATAGCAGTTTACTACAACTCATCAAACGGTGCACACGTAATTTCACAGTAGCCTCGGAAAAACTTTGGTAGACCGAAAAAGTTAAAAGTAGGTCTACCAAAGAGTGTATCGTAATAAAGCAACAGTAAACAGTGGTTCAACCGGACGAACAGTGTATAAAATACTGGAGTGAATGAAAACTGGGAGTTAAGTGAAGAAGATGGAGTAGACATAGTGCGCAATACCGGGGACTTCGTACAGTCACCGATACATTAAGTAAAAGTGAAATTTATGATGATTGGCCAAAAAATTTATAGTAAACAGTAAATTCATAATGAGCTCAATAACGGGGGTTTATTCGAATACGTAAAGAGAGTGCGTGTGTGTGAGAGAGAGAGGGAAAAAAGGGGGAGAAAGAAAACGTTACTGGTTTGTATAATCTATAGACTTTATAATATTGTAACCCTATTAACCAAATTATTGGAAGAGTAAAGAAGTTAATTATTGTGGTAAATAAAACAATGTTTGAATCATCATAAATATGTGTTAGTTGTAAGTTATTACGTCATTACCATTTCCTAATGTTCTGTGCTGAAGGATTCGTCTAACGTTCCAGGTTCTTCTGAATTATTATTTGGGAGGTAGTCAGATTGCAAAATTGTCCCAATTTTATTAAGGTAAAGTGTAAAGGTTTCGATATATAACCAAAAAATATCGTGGCGATTCTGGGCTTCTGATTGAAATTTATGCAAGGTAAGTAAGCGAAGTAAGATCGCAGGTAAGTTTCTAGCAGTATTTTTTATTTATTTATTTCGATTAAGTTTGTTTCTCAACAGTATCTTATTATAAGATTTGTTATTTTATGTAATCCATGTATGATTTTGGGGGGTGATGCATATGGTATTGAAAAAAAAACCAGTACTTTATAAAATAATGAACCAGTACTTTGCTAAGAGGAAACGAATCAGTTGAGGATATGGTATCATGGAAGGCCATTTAGTGATATTTTACTTGAATATTTCAAGGTCGGATGGGTGCTGTCGCAGCCACCAGACTAGGGGGGTAAGTACCCATGATATTAGTAGAGAGTTAAGGGGGGTTGTGGCGCCATATCTTCACTGGTCCTCTTAGGTTTTAGGCAATGAGAGTTTTTATGCTTCGGCGTAAAACCTCTCATTGGGGGGGGGTATTGTAACGGTACAGATTTGTATGCTAGAGAGAATAATTCAATTAAGTTTTAATTTGAAAGCAGTCAGGATTCACCTGTGAGGTGCCCCATTGTAACATACAATGTTATGGTAGACTATTTATGTTTAATGTCTGGAGACAGCCAAGCCAGACGTATTACGTAACAGCTTGCCAGCCCAGTCCTCTCTGTGTAAATCACAGTAAGAGCTTTCTTCACTAGTGTTTGCATCAGACGGTCACCTTAAGTAGTTAGTCAGTGGTTAACTAAAACGCTCGGTTGTTAATTACCAGTTTATACAGACTAGACAGTGGCAGATTACAGTCGTCTGCAAGTGAATTAAAAAACAGTCGCCTCGGGCGCAAGATACGCCGAAAATAATATAATCGGCCTATCTAGTATAACTATTAAAGTTAAAAAGCCATTAGTGTTTGTACCAACAAAGTTACATTGACCGACACAATCCTTAAATGTGAACGATATGGTTTTGGTAAACAATAAAAATTAGTAACTGTACCAAGATAAAATTAAGTGAGTGATAAAATAAGTGCATCACCAGTCAGAGCGAACCCACTACCAGGATGAGTACCATATTATCAATTCAGAACTTTTAACTATAACATTTCAGAATAATTAACATTTAACTACATTGTAACATTCAACGTGCACATTTGCATTTACAGACGTTTTTCTAAACAAAAGAGATCTCTAAGGGAACATATCAGTTAACGTACCGGTTCATAATAAGTTGTCATAGGCTAGCTGATTACAAAATATTTATTTTATTAATCCATAAATTCAACTTTCACTTGTTTAAAATAAAATCAGATTTTGTTTAATTTAAACCATGTGTCAGAGTAAGTTATTACGCCCGTTTAACATAACCTGTCCTGTATGGAAAATCTCGCCTAATCGAACCTGGTAAGTAATTAAAAGTAAATAAAGGGAAATTGTATTAAGGTTTCCATATTTGTCCTTTTGTTTAAAAATATTGGTGGCGACCTAAAAGTATTTGGAATCTTCTGTTTTGGCAAGTCAGGGTGAGTACGTAAAAAGATCGTACGAGGTAAGAAAAAAGTTAATAAGGGGGGTAAGAAATAAACCTGTTGAGAAACAAACTTAATCGAAATAAATAAATAAAAAATACTGCCAGAAACTTACCTGCGATCTTACTTCGCTTACTTACCTTGCATAAATTTCAATCAGAAGCCCAGAGTCGCCACGATATTTTTTGGTTATATATCGAAACCTTTACACTTTTGCCCTAATAAAAAAAATGGGACAATTTTGCAATCTGACTACCTCCCCATAATAATTTTCAGAAGAACCCGGAACGTTAGACGAATCCTTCAGCACAGAACACTAGGAAATGGTAAGGACATAATAACTTACAACTAACACATATTTATGATGATTCAAACATTGTTTTATTTACCATAATAATTAACTTCTTTACTCTTCCAATAATTTGGTTAATAGGGTTACAATATTATAAAGTCTATACTTTCTCCCCCTTTTTTTCCCTCTCTCTCTCACACACACGCACTCTCTTTACGTATTCGAATAAACCCCCATTATTGAGCTCATTATGAATTTACTATTTACTATAAATTTTTTGGCCAATTATCATAAATTTCACTTTTACTTAATGTATCGGTGACTGTATGAAGTCCCCGGTATTGCGCACTACGTCTACTCCATCTTCTTCACTTAACTCCCAGTTTTCATTCACTCCACTATTTTATACACTGTTCGTCCGGTTGAACCACTGTTTACTGTTGCTTTATTACGATACACTCTTTGGTAGACCTACTTTTAACTTTTTCGGTCTACCAAAGTTTTTCCGAGGCTACTGTGAAATTACGTCTGCACCGTTTGATGAGTTGTAGTGAACTGCTATATGACGACTGATTGTGTGTGTTGGTTGCCTAACCGCCCAGGTGTTAGGCATCGCCGTCAACGTATTCTGTATTGCTTTTAGGAATGTATGTCCGTGCCGTTTCTTGTGTGAACGCTGGCCGAGGTGTGCGCCCTTACACATTCTCAGACGCTTTAATAGCTTTTTTGCCTCATACGGCTGGTTACGCATGAACTACAGGGTGTTCCAAAAGTCGAAATTTCGTGATCAAAACGTTCATCTTGGGTTGGTTACAAATTTTTTACAATTATTTGGAAATTAAACTAAACCTCTTGGTTTGTACCGTTACAATACCCCCCCACTGAGAGATCTTCTGCCGAAACAGAAGAAATCTCATTGCTAAACCACTAAGAGGATCGGTGAGAATATGGTGCCAACAACCCCCCACTAATTCTTAACGCATTATGGGTAAACTACCCCCCTGGTTCGGCGACTACGGTGGCACCTGAACGAGATTACTGGACTTCTCTATTCGAGATCCTAACACCATAAAATCGAACAGATACGCACCACAGTGCACCGAACCTTCTAACATGTCACCCCCAAAATTCCAAACCTGACCTTTTACCATACCAGATCCTCAACCGATATGTTCCCCCTTATCATGCATACTGTCTCGCCTTTTAGCAAAGTACTGGTTGTATACTTACTCATTATCACATTGAACACAACATCTACATTCTACTTCTTGATTCAAACTCATAAAAATATTTTATATATATATTTTTTTTTTCAAAAAAAAATTTTTTACATTTATTAAAATATACTTTTCTCAATATTCAGAAAATTTAAAATTATTTAAATCTATTAAACAACAAAGTTTGCATCACTTCATTGCCAAAACTGGTCTAGTTTATAACATCAACCATCAGCTGATCAAACTGGGTCAAATCAACAACCTTGACCTACATAGGTTATACATAGGCTACATCATAAAATACATTAAACATCTTTAAAATTTTTATCTTCAAACATAATATAATAAGACATTCAAAATTAACATGGTTATTATTACAATTAACAATAAAATTGACATTTAAACTAATTAAAAATTACACATTTTATAGTTTTACATTATTCTCAAATTCTATTAAAATTTGTCACTTGTTTCCATTAATTTTAGATTTTTACTATGACTCTCTTTCTTTAACATTCTCAATCTCCATTAGTTTGGGTGATTTAATTATTCATAATAACTTGATTGTATCAACTTGGCATTTATATATACTCATAATCCCCTTCTGACTCTAACGTCACTAACAGCTTTAACTAATGTGACACCCCTGTCTATCAAAAACATCTATCAAACATTCTCTAAACCTAACTCACTACTCAACTCAATTCGCATCATTCTACCCTTATATAAAAAAATACTCTCTACCCCTTTGTACTCAGGATGTGTGTTCCCCTCCCATTTCTCATTCCCTTATCTGGTTCCTGGACTTTCCCTAGGCAACCCTTTCCGGCGCTAAATGGTCCCTTCCTGTCCCAACACCTTTCGTTGCGGACTCCTTATCACACCACCCCCTTACAAAATTCCCATCAACTATTTATTCTCCCAATACATCACTTTCACTATTACAAAATATCTCCATTTATTTATTACACCAATATATCAATCAATACTCTACATATTTTTCCCATAGCTACTGTGTCACTATTACATCTCAAATTCTACCTTACATTATTCATAACCGTATTATTCTCTCATGTATCCCTTTAACTCCAACATGGACTGATCTACATGTCCTAACAAAATATTAATCACCCAAAATCTATCTTTTACATTACCTTTAAAATTCTCAACTATCTCAAATTACTTCCATCATTTAAATTAAAATCTTTTAACACATTAAAATCATTATATTCAAACATTAATTACATTCAAATATTTAACTACCTTTTAACTATGGTTTCTATTTAGTACAATTACCTCAATTTAGTTTCATCATTGATTTTAAAATCTTTTCAACACCTGTAAACATTTTATTCTATATAACTTGTATTATAAAATTTATACTCACAATACATCGCTCATACCCTGTCATAAGCACACAAATATATACATCAATAACTCCCTGTACCTTCTGCAACATTTTAACAACAATGTTATTCCATACTAAACAATTTAACATTTATTTATTTATTAATTATTGTCAAATTCACATCTCATAAAATAATTTAAATCCATTATTATATAACATCTTAAATCAATCAAAAATATTTAAACATCTCAAATTATTTTAATTAAATCAATTATGGAAAACACAACATTTTTCAATTATTATCAAAACAATTACAATTCGTTAATTACTGTCTTCAAACTTATTTTTGTTATTTATTTAGACTGCAAAAAAGATTATCATTATTATTAAAACAATTACCTACACACATTGTTTACATTATATACTTGTTACAATACACACAATCAATTTCACTAACAATTATTTACAAATTATTCGTCATTATTGTTCAGTTTTCCACACTTCATTGTCCAAGTCAGCAAGTCAGATTCATAAATCAAAATATTTAAAATGTCCATTTATTAAGTTTATGTTCAGCCTCCATCATCAAATAATAATCTAATATATTTATAACATAAATCGTTCTTGTCCACACTCAATTTATTAAAGTTAATATAATGATTCTCTAATACTTCAAATTGTTCCGTAATACCCACATAATAATTTACTGGATTATTCCACATTATTATCAAATCATAACACCTGTCTACATCATTGATTTTGGTCTGGTCTCCATCAGTATTTGTTGTTACACCCAGGTAAATTATTTTCTCATCATATTCCTCCACTACAAGTACACTAATTCTTCCTACAGGTACATATTTATCATCAATATAATCACTGTCTACTACTGCACAAGGTATGTCTACATTATTTATCATAATTCTCTTAATATTCATCTTCTCTATCAACTCTCCATAACCTCTATTTAGCTTGAACCACTCTAACTCTTTCTCTCTTTCATCACAACACCATATCCCATTTTCTCTCTCACTCCATGCAGAGGGCAATACCACAAAATTCTTTAAACACCATCTGGCCCTACCAGATAAACACAAAAAACTTATTTGACCATTTGCCGACCCATCGTCACCCAAATGTCCTAGTGAGGATCTTTTATCCCCATTAACAACTTGTGAAAACTCTGTTCCACATTTAACCCCATAAAAATTTGCCCCCTGTTCACCCTTTAAATTATCTCTACATTCTTTCTCCAACTTATCAATACTACTCATTACCCCGTTGCTAACACCAACTAACTTTCTACTCTTACTTTCACTATTACTTACCGTATCATTCTTAGATACCCCATTTTCAGTTATATAATCATTATTCTTATTTAACGTTATTTCACCATTATAATTACTCATATTACTACCACCACTTACCTTGTCTACTAGTCCTTCGTTATTTTTCATTATATTGCTACCACCACAAACACTTACCTGTTTTAATTCAACTTCTGTATTCTCCTTTAATTTATCTGCCTCTCGTTTCCACTTCTTGTCCATCTCGTCAAAATGTTTATTCATCATGTCAAAACCCTTATCCATTATTTCCTGTTGTTGTTGTTGTTGTTTTCCAATGGCTCCCCCTTGGGACATTTAACCCATTTGGTACCGAGCTTCCCAATAAAGACCACTGTAGTTTCTGAGTTCTTGCATTTCCCGGTTCAGCTTCACACACTCCAATAGATGATTTTTGTTCATTTTTGAGTATTCTCTCCTGCACAATACACATTCTTCTGTGGTGGAAATTTTTAATTTGTAGAGATGCGCTGAGAGACAGTCATGGCCAGTTTCCAGTCTAAAGTTGGTGACTGCTTCCTTCCTGGGTTTTCTACAGTTGTTATTCCATAACTGTTCAATCCCTGACCATGTTTTTCTTTTTGATATGTTTCTTGCTTCTTCCAGGAAGCGAGAGTTTGTTTTCCTTGTCATTAGTCTTTTTAGGGTGCTGAAGTCATGGGTACTTTCTCGGTGGTAGAGCATTGTCCCTCGCTTTGCCAAGGTGTCCGCTGTCTCATTTCCTGAGATGCCTATGTGAGATGGGATCCACTGAATAACTATCTCCTTGTTAAGTGCTGTAAGTTGCCTGGTGAGTTGTCTTGCTTCCAGTATGCTCCTGGATGCTGCTCCTGTATTAGAGAATGTTGCCTGGATGGCAGACTTAGAGTCCACTAAAAGGACAGCTTTCGAAAAGGAATTTGGCCTCCAAATGAGGTTTTGCAATGCCACTTTGATAGCCTCCACCTCAGCATCATAACTTGATTTATTTTGTCCCACTGCAATGTAGTGAGAAAACAATGAGGAGAACACTCCTGCTCCAGCACAACCCACTTTATCCAGCAAGGATCCATCAGTGTATACACGCAGCCAGGTCTCCTCCGGAAATCTCTCATTGATGGTTGTTAGTGTTATCTGTTTTAGTTCTTCTGGAGATCTTGTCTTCTTCTCAACATCTTCTATCAGACTGAGATGTACTTCATACCTATGAAAGTCTAGTGGATTTTCCAAGGGGATCACTTTATTAACTGCTGTTGGTATGCTGTGGTATTGAAGGTAGTTGCTACTTTGGTTTAGCCAGATCTTTTGCGTTTTGAGTCTCTGTGGTTCCATCCTCTCATGAACCCATGACTTCTCAGGTAGTGATTTAATTCTGAGGTTTAGCAGTGCTGCCTGTTGCTTAATTTCCTCTGTTATTGGTTTGTTGCCTGTATATAGTTGTAATGCTGTAACTGGAGTTGATTTTACGCCACCTGTGATGAGTCTTAGGATGTTGGTCTGCAAACGTTCTAGTCTGCCTTCATTTGCAGTAGTGCTTGTGATGGTTCCTTCACTGCCATAAGTTATTACTGGTTTGATGTATGTTCTATACGTCATGTTTAGAACTTCTTGTGAACATCCCCATGATACTCCGGTGAGACGTTTTATAAGGTTTGTTCGTTTGTTTACCTTCTTGGTTATGCTGTCAATGTAGTGTGTCCAGTTAAGCTTATTATCCAGGTTAACACCCAGGTAACGAGTATTTTCAGATTTCTGTAGGAAGTTCTCGCCTACTTTTAGTGAAAAGTCAGGGTTTCTATGTTTCAATGAGAAGTACTGGTAAACGGACTTTTCTGCATTAATCTGCATGTTGTTTTCTTCTGCCCACCTTTGCAGGCCGAGGAGGGCTTTGTTCATGTTCTTTTGTAGAGTGATGTCCTGTCCTTTCTTGTTTGATCCCCTGGCCCAGATGAGCACGTCATCGGCAAACATCCACATCTGTATTCCCTCAACCACTTTCACTCGTTTGACCAAGTCATTTATATAGATATTAAAGAGGATTGTACTATTCACAGCTCCTTGTGGTAGGCCGATTTTTACTTGTTTGTACCTGGAATGGCTGTCGTTGTATCTTGTTGAAATCCAGCGCTGTTTCAAAAATCTCTTCAACCAATTAAACATGTTTTCTGTGATGTTAAGGTGCCTTATTTTATTTATCAGTTTCTCCCTCCATACCGTATCATATGCGCCCTTAAAGTCTACGAAGACCGCTAGGACACTTTACTTTCTGTTGAATGCACTTTTAATGTCTTGTGTTAAACGGGCTATTTGGTGTGATGTTGATCGATTTGTTCTGAAGCCTGCCTGTTCTGGGGCAAGCAGTCCTTCTCTTTCCAAGTAATAGATCAATCTAGTTGCTATCATTCGTTCCTGCACCTTTGCCAATTGTGATGTAAGGGCAATGGGTCTATAGGATGTTATTGAGTCTGCTGGTTTGCCATGCTTGATTATGGGAACAATTGTTGCTTTTGTCCACTCTGAAGGGAGAGATTCTGTTGAGTTCCATATTTTGTTATATATTGCTAATAATGTACTTAATGTGGCAGGCTTCAGGTTCTTGAGAAATTCAGGATGCACTCTATCCGGTCCAGGTTGTTTGCCATTTTTAAGCTTTTTTATTGCCTCCTTCAATTCTTCCATTGTAAAATTTTGGACAAATAACTCCCGTATGCTTGAAGTTGTATTTGTATTATGATACCTTTCTTGTAGTTTAAGTTTCTTCTCATTGACTTTAGTCTCTGCAGCAATCTTATATTGTGTTGAATAGAATGTATTAAACCTTTCTGCTATCTCTCTGTTGTTTGTGATTTCTCTGCCATTTATTATGATAGGTCTCTGACTTGACTTGGGGAATTTGTTGTTTAGCATGTTCATGTGTTTATAAATTTTGGCAGCATCAGTGCGGTAGTTCAGATTGTTCAGGAACATCGTGAATGATTTTCGTTTTTCTTCGCATACTTGTCTTCTTAATACTGCCGCATATCTTCGCCACTCTTTCACATCAGCAGGATTTTGGCATTTTTCCGCCTTTATTCTTGCCTGATCTCTAGCCTTTTTCAAATCTGTTAATTGTGGTGTCCAGAATGGCTTGTACTTAACTGTTTTTCCTCTAGGGATGTTTTGTTTTGCCGTGGAAAGGATTAGACTGATAAGTTGTTTGGTCAGTTCTCCTGGTCTACCCTCTATATCAATCAGATGGATGTTTTCTTCCAGGTAATCCCCAAAGTTTGTCCAGTTTGCTTTTTTGAAGTTCCATGATGTTCTTGCAGTTTGTTTTTGAACTCTACATCTCCAGCTGTATGTGAGCTGCGCTGCTCTATGGCCGCATCCTGGGTCCTCTATTACTGTTCTACAAATGTGGTCACTGATATCTGCTGAGGCTAGGGCTAAGTCCGGATTAGTTGTTGTCCCTGAATAGTGTAAGAATGTCGGGATGTCTGTTGTTTTGTAAAGCAATTCCATATTGCTGGAGCTAATGAGATCCTCCACGACCCTTCCTGCCTCATTTATGTAGTTGTATCCCCAGGATGGTGATGCTGCATTAAAGTCTCCGACCATTATAGTTTTCTCTTGCAGATTTATGTTGTCCAGATTAAGATTTTTATTTTTGGGTGGGCTGTAAATTCCATATATATTTAGTATTTTATTTTCTTTCCAGATTTCAAGCTTTATGATTTCTGACGTGTCTTGCTCATTCATTTCTTTTATTATTTTAAATTTGGATTTCAAACTATTTCTGACAGCCACAAGAATACCACTGGCCACTTGCCTACTTTTGTACAATCCGAATATAGTAAACTGACTTATTTTGAAATATTTTATGTTATCCACAGTTATATTTGCTTCGTTGATTATCAAAACATCCACGTTTCTGTCCTTAATTATTTTCTTTATTTCAGTCATTTTTTGACACGACAGTCGTCCAGCATTCCAATGAAGAATGTTGCAACTTTGCCGTGAGTCAGTTTTGCTCTTAAAAGAGCAGATTTGCTTATCTCTCTTTGTGTGTCGCTTCATTTGGTCTAGGCCTTGGGAAGCAGCCTAACGCTGTTACTCATTTAGCACTACCCAGGTGACACGTGTAGCTTAAAGGATGCTACGGACGTGAGTAACTTTGCCACCCTATCCATTATTTCCTTTCTTTCATCTAATACTGTTTTTAACCCGTCAAAACACTTATTCATCATATCAAAACCCTTATCCATTATTTCCTTTCTTTCCTCCAGTTTTGTGTGTAACTCATCAAAATGTTTATCCATCCTATCAAAATGTTTGTTCATTTTATCATACATTGTTTTCAAAAGATTCATCACATCATTCGTTGAATACCCGACTTCTTCGGTTTCTCTTACATTAGCCATGTTTATGCAATTTTTTATAATACCCTTTATAAAACTACTATTATTATAAAACCAAAACACCTAACACAACTGTAAACCATAATAACCCAAACATAACCTATTCACACATATGTAACGTAAATATATACGATCAATTTTACAAATACGCCGTTACCAATTCCTACTTTCTGAGCTTTAAAATAGGTCTACCTCTTATAAAATTATATCAGGATCCTGGCAATGTCGCCAATTGTTGAGAAACAAACTTAATCGAAATAAATAAATAAAAAATACTGCCAGAAACTTACCTGCGATCTTACTTCGCTTACTTACCTTGCATAAATTTCAATCAGAAGCCCAGAGTCGCCATGATATTTTTTGGTTATATATCGAAACCTTTACACTTTTCCCCTAATAAAAAAATGGGACAATTTTGCAATCTGACTACCTCCCCATAATAATTTTCAGAAGAACCCGGAACGTTAGACGAATCCTTCAGCACAGAACACTAGGAAATGGTAATGACGTAATAACTTACAACTAACACATATTTATGACGATTCAAACATTGTTTTATTTACCATAATAATTACCTTCTTTACTCTTTCAATAATTTGGTTAATAGGGTTACAATATTATAAAGTCTATAGATTATACAAACCAGTAACGTTTTCTTTCTCCCCCTTTTTTCCCTCTCTCTCTCACACATGCACACTCTCTTTACGTATTCGAATAAACCCCCGTTATTGAGCTCATTATGAATTTACTGTTTACTATAAATTTTTTGGCCAATCATCATAAATTTCGCTTTTACTTAATGTATCGGTGACTGTACGAAGTCCCCGGTATTGCGCACTACGTCTACTCCATCTTCTTCACTTAACTCCCAGTTTTCATTCACTCCAGTATTTTATACACTGTTCGTCCGGTTGAACCACTGTTTACTGTTGCTTTATTACGATACACTCTTTGGTAGACCTACTTTTAACTTTTTCAGTCTACCAAAGTTTTTCCGAGGCTACTGTGAAATTACGTCTGCACCGTTTGATGAGTTGTAGTGAACTGCTATATGACGAGTGATTGTGTGTTGGTTGCCTAACCGCCCAGGTGTTAGGCATCGCCGTCAACGTATTCTGTATTGCTTTTAGGAATGTACGTCCGTGCCGTTTCTTGTGTGAACATTGGCCGAGGTGTGCGCCCTTACACATTCTCAGACGCTTTAATAGCTTTTGTGCCTCGTACGGCTGGTTACGCATGAACTACAAGGTGTTCCAAAAGTCGAAATTTCATGATCAAAACGTTCATCTTGGGTTGGTTACAAATGTTTTACAATTATTTGGAAATTAAACTAAACCTCTTGGTTTGTACCGTTACAAACCGTAACACTATGTACTGTACTGTACAGTAATGTATTGGACACATGTAGGCGTATTGGATATTAATGATTGAACATAAAAAATTGTATACTACAAATTATTACAGTACTGTACAGTAATAAATAAACGTTGTAGCTATTCTCCCTTACAGCCTACGCCTATGAAGATGGCAAGAATGCTACTAATACAAAACCACTGATGACACCAAAAGGTTTAGACGCACTTGAGACTGTTCTAAAGAGGGCCGAAACAGAAGACAAGATAGATTGTATTCAGATTATAAATCTTAAACGACTTCAGTCCTTAGTAGCAAGAAACGGGGTATCGCTTTGAAGCAGACAGTGATAGACAATTCTTCAAAAAAGTGTAAATCTATGGTATTGTATGGTTTGTTTTGTTTTTAATTTTTAATTAATTTTACAGTACAGTGTTTGTCATTAAACTCTAATTGTGTTTAAATTAACTTTTGGTTATTACTAATTACACTCAGCTTTTATTCAATGATTTTTAACCTTTGTAATACATTACAATACAGTATAAAGGTTGCTGTAATTATATAACATGTAACTATACTTACCTTTTTCCCCCTTCCTTCACCCAATCTCTACTACTTCCCCTGACTCCGATGAACTTACCTTTTACATAAAAACCCCCCAGAAGATTCCAAACTCGCTCAAAGGGGGGTCGCCACGATGTTTTGAGGGGATATACAGCGAAACCATAATACTTACCCTTAATTACTTTAGATATTTTAACTGCCCTTAAATCAGAAAATTCTCAGTTTTCGTTTAGATGAATTTGTTGATGCAGAATTCAGGTTATGGTTGTGGCATAATAAGTACACTTAACACATGTTTCTATAAGACCAAATCTTGTTTTAATTTAATCAAAAGTTTCTTTGTATTATTACTTAAATTCGGTACACAATACGATTAACACTTACATCATTCAGAAATTCCCCCTTGTTACCTTATAACCACAAACCAGTACTTTGGGTTTCTTATTGTTCTTTCTACTTTCACACACTCTCTTACTCAGTACAATTTTTAATAACCCCCGTTTTATTTATGAGCTCTTTATTTATTGAAATATTCAAACTGTTAATCAAAATGATGGTTTCTAGTATACCTTCACGTGCTATTCGCACAATCCCGCCATCTTTCTTACCGCACTTTCACTGTCGCCACCGCTACACTGTTCTAATTCTTTCTTCTCACACCGAACGTCTTAAACTTTCATTTTATCGTTCACATTTACTTCTTACATTTTCATCTGTTTCGGTAGACCTCCATTACTATATTCGCTTTGGTCTATCGAAATCCGAGGCCACGATTTTAAACTTACGACTGTACTGTCTGACGAATTATTTCCAACTACTGGAGATGAACTGCTGGCATTGACCGAGTGGTTGCCTCTATGCAAGGCGTTGGGTGTCGGCCCTGCTGCGCGCCAACGTATATCGATTCTGTAACACCTTCTCCGATTGGCTGTTTCTATCGAAAATGTTCTAGAAGCTTGACTATGGAATTTCTTTCACTTCACCACGTGGTCGGTTCTCGGTATTGTGTGTCAACCATACAGTCTCTGCTCATGATTCACTCGCGATGTTGGGCTGTCTACGATCCCAGACTGTTTCACAATATATTTGCACAATTCGTACCTTGTACTGCCAGACACGGCTACAGATTGTTACCACAAGTGTTACATAACACGGTTGGTTATAAATTAATAAAAAATATTCAATATAAAAAAACAAAATCTACCCTTTTTTGTACCGTCACAAACAGTATGTTAGAAATGATTTTTTAATAGAAATCTTTGTTTATGTAAAGGAAAATAATGTTTCCAATTTACGATCTATTATCCAAAATATTGATTATCCAAATGGGCCCTGGTCCCGAGAGGTTCGGATAATCGATGCTCTAATGTAAGCTCAAATCGCACAGACCGGTTCGTTACATAAATGTATTTGAGATATGTTAAATACACAAACATGCACACACCAGAAGTAATGCAACACACACTCACACACATGTATAGTCAAATACACAAATGTTAAATATGTGGAACCACCACAGAACACTTACGGACAAAGACACTAAGAGTTATTAAAATTAATTTTACAAAACGGTAGTTGCCCTGTTTTATTGTAAAGCAGTGAGATGTAGGTTATGATTACAAAACTGAGATTTCCAGTATGAGGTCCTTATGAAGCATGAAAGAAAACATAAGGAGCTGAAACAGTTAGAAATCTAGACATTTACTACCAATTAAATATATACATCAATGAAAAAAATAAAATATCGTAGGAAAAAATTGAAAGAGTACACAGGAAAGACAGGCAGTGAAAAACTTTTAAATACAAAGCAAGAGGACAAAGAGTATGGTGACAAGAAATATGATTAGATCCTCTGATATCAGAACAGACAAATGTTTAAACCATATAGCAAATATTATAGCAGGGGTGTACATGGGAAGGGGCGTGACACAGACTGCGTTATTACAATTTTTGGGGGGAGGGTTGACAAAAACTTGGGAAAGTATGAAAAATTATAACTACTTTGCAATAATAAATTTAATGTTTATAAAAATTCACTGTTTGTTAGTGAAGAATGGAAGCAATCATAGCATTTTAATGCAACAATTAGTTTTAGGAATTCAAATATTCAGAGGACGAATCACAGTCGCCAACAGGCATGACAGGGACAATGGCTGGAGACCAATGACAACAATGTTCAGTGGTGTGGTGAATGGCACATGCATCCGTTGTCATGGTGATGCATAAGTGAAAAAGAAAATGAACCTAAACAGATTAAGAGTGTTTGGAGTCACAAAGGGTTTTTTGAAGCCTTACTGGTGCTTGATTAATTTTTCAGGCTGTAAGAGACTGAAAGTTGTTTATACAACTTTGCTATCTTTGGCCGTAACCAGTTGTTCGGCTGAAAGAGCTATGCGCCGAGTTAAAATAATAAATAACAGGCTCAGGTCTCCAATGGGAGATGCATGGTTTTCAAACCTTATGGTTCTAGCTTCAGAGAAAGAGTCATCTCCTAATGAAGATATAATTGATGCCATTTCTTTATCCCCATCGCAGATAAAGAAGTTACGGTGCCGAATATAAACCAAATCAACTAGAACTTCATCAAACCGTTACTTTTATTTTATTTTTTCCTTCTTTACAATATGCTTTGTTGATACTTTGCTCCTTTGCTTTTAATTTCATTTGATTCTTTATTTATTTATTTGTTTAATTTCAAATGAGAACAATTTATTTGTAAACTGTATTATTTTTAGCTTTAGCTTATTTGTAATAAGATGCTCATTACAATAACATTTCCTTTTAATTTTAAATACCTTTCCTTGGGGGCGGAGTATTCATAAAGTTGGGGGCGAGTCATTATGCTTGAGGGGCACCCTGTTATTATGATAAACGTAATTACTGAACTCTGGTACTACATATAGTTTATTTTAATAGTTACTTACCAATCAGGCTTTGATAATCTTTATGAAGTTTACTAAATTTCCTCTTCAGCCGTCTATGCCGCTGGTGTACATCCAAGTGGGAGGCAGTGTCAGTTACAGAATTCTGCATACTTTCATGTTTCTCCTTCAGTTTACAAAGTTTTATTAATTCTGGAGTCACGTTGTCACCACAGCTGAATTCATAAAGGAATTCCTGGAAACGCTGGTATAATGTTGACAACCACTCATCCTGTACAACACAAAAGCACGTGAATTTGTATAATTTAAATGGCCAAATAACAGTGTAGATAATTAAGAAATATCATGAGATCGATTATGGTGAGAAACTACCCAGAAAGTGGCAAAAAAATATTTTTAAGCAAAATTTTATACCGGGTGGCCCATAAGTCAGTTGGTACTAACAGTATGTAGACACTCGATTGACTAGCATAGTAGCCCATAAGTCAGTTGGCAAAATTGCAAATAACACTTTTATTGTAGAGGTGCAGCAAGGATACAGATACAGATAACCCATACAGATAGTTAATAGCATAGTCTCATGACCTACAAGAAATGCTCAAAGTGGCCTCCATCCTTTTCTATGCAAATTCGACATCTTCGAAGCACTGAAGCACAAACTATGTCCGAAATATGCAGGGACTGTAGGTGTTCAAATTCAGATTGAATGCGTTCCTTCAATTGTTCCACATCACGAATCTTCACGGAGTACACTGCATTTTTTAGTATACCCCAGACCGAGAAGTCCATCGGGGTAAGATCAGGAGAATGTGGAGGCCATTCAACATGACCCCGTTTGAATGGATTCGTTCCATTGAATGCAACGTTCGATGAATTGATTGGTAGACGGGGTCGTGTTGAATGGCCTCCACGTTCTCCTGCCCTGTATCTGTATCCCTGCTGCACTTCTACAACAAAAGTGCTATTTGCAATTTTGCCAACTGACTTATGGGCTACTATGCTAGTCAATCGAGCGTCTACATACTGCTAGTGCCAACTGACTTATGGTCCACCCATATTTGTTTATAGAAATCAAAATTTTCCAATACAATGTTTGATCAAAAAGTCAGTTTTTAGATTTTTTGGATCAAAGTCAGTGCAATTTTTGGATTTCATGTGCTATAACTCTCCAATTAAAAAATTGTTTTTATGTGACATCTGTACCATCTTAGTCACAATCGGCTACAATTTTTATGCTACTGGACGAATAGTTTGGAGTTAAATAACTAATTGAGAAAGTTATTGATTTTTTTGACATTCTGCAATCCAAGATTGAAAAATATGGAGTAAATTTTGTGTAAAGAATTTTGTGTCGTGGAGAAAGTGTTGCAGAAGACTTCTGGCAAGCCTGCTATGCATGAACAAGCAGCTGAAATCTTTCAAAGATTGTCGTGAACAAATTGAAGATCATGTTAATCACATGAACAGTGTAATTTTGTTTTAAATTTAAAAACATTACTATGGCATTTCACGTCACATAGTTATTCATAGGAAACAGGGAAATGGAAGAGCAGTTTATGGAAATTGAACGCCGATAATGCACGCCATCAGTCATTGCTTACACACAGTGGCGGCTCGTACAGGGAGGGCAAAAGGGTGCAGCCCTCCCACTAAATTTGCAAATTAAACTTGTCAATAATATAACTATAATGTGTAGTATCCTTATGTGAAAGATACTTTTGGGGTGACTAATAGCGATCACCCGATGTTTTCGGCATGGTCCCGCAGCCGGACGCTTTTGCTGTCGCCCTCCCTGCATAAGCGGGTTTTGCGGGGAGCGGGGAAAGAGGACGTATGCTTTTAAATCAGCAGCAGCCATTATAGGAGGGGCTCTGCCCGCTGTCTGATTTTGTTTACAGCGGGCATGTTTACAAATCTATTTCATGTTTACAGCAATTTCCTCACTATTTATCACTGGACTGACAGAATAGTGTTTATATTATTTTAATTACTTTTCTATGAAGATGGCTATCGATATTTAATGTCGCCAAAATATTGCTTTGACTATCTGGTTGAAACAGTATAATCAAAATTGTGTAAAAACACACAAGAGGATAAAGATTTAAAAATTCAAAATCAATAAATCACTTGTTAAACATTGAGAAGGGAGAATGGATTAGCAACTATTATTGTACATTAGAAATATATAATTACATGTTAATGAGAAATAACAGGAAAAATATCAAGAATATAATTTACTTTTCTACAAAATGAATGGTTGAACTCGTTTTATGATGTTTACTTACTACAGTTTATTAAGTCCTGAATAAATGGCTCACTATGGCATATGGTGAGAACATGTCAAGACAGGCAATGAAAGAGAACCTTGTACAGTGAAGTAGAAAGAGTGGAAAGACCCAGAATGTAATGGCTGTAGAGACAGAGCAGATTTGGGAAGGATGGGAGGCAGGAATTGCAGGAGGAAGAAGCGAGTGTAGGCAAATAAAGAAGAAGAAGAAGAAGAAGAAGAAGAAGAAGAAGAAGAAGAAGAAGAAGAAGAAGAAGGAGGAGGAGGAGGAGGAGGAGGAGGAGGAGGAGGAGGAGGAGGAGGAGGAGGCCTCTGAAATGAAATTTTAAAGAACTGTTAGGGGATATAATCTGAGAGACCATCTCAGGAAAGAACTAACTTGCCATCAGTTATTGATAGAATAAAGGAATACAGGCAAGATTGGTAATTTCATGGTAGATACGTATGTATTCCTAAACAAGCACTGATACGAAAGATCATGGGAGACCCTGAAAACAATGGTCAGGTCAGACACACTATGCAGTCGGTACAGGCAACCCATGCAGTGAACAAGAAGAAGGAGAAGGAGGGAGGGGTTAATGTATTTTACTACTTTATTCCTTAACTAAGGGACCCCAAGATCATTACTATGGCACAAACTTTTCACAAACTGGTGTTTTCTGCAGGAATATATCTCTGTTGGAAGTTCGTTTGAATCTATAAAAAACATTTTTACTACTTCTGTATAGTCACTACTTCAATACTGTTGTCAATACAAACAAAATTTACACTTTTTGTATTTAAAAAAAAACTTTTTAATATTATTTTGTGTGTAATTATTTGAAAATAATTATTGATACTTTGTGAGGAGTATTTGGTCTATAATATTGATGGCCAACCCAATAACGGTTCATAGCATAAAAAGGTTGTACATATATTACTGCTCTGTAATATTACATTGTATTAAATGACAGACAAGTGAATATGGAAGACTCAACATTACGTAAAACAAGAACTTAACACAAATGTAACACGTATACATTGTTTAAATGCAAATAATTACCAGTTACCGTAAAAATGTTAGAGAACGAAGGGTGTTCCACTGGATTATTTATAAAAGGCAATGCAAAAAATGGCAAGAACTCTGGTTGCGAACTAAACTCTGGACCCTTAGTTGTAAGAAACGATTTTAACACTTCCATTGCAGAGCCCGTAAGTTTCAATATATTTTCAGTTTTATCTTGAACAATGTCTGTCACGCTGATGCCATCTTGTTCTATCACAACACTACTTTGATCCAAACTGTCCTTGTCGTATTCTATTATAGGAGACAAATTCTCTTTATTTCTTATCCTTACAATGCTGTCATTCTTTGTCGATTCAGGCAATATTTCCACATGAGTTTTTGTCTCATCTTTGTGATTTTTATTTTCTCTAATGTCAGTTTCTTTTAGGACAACATCAATTCCTTTGAGGCCAACATCTGTAAGTTCTTTCTCCTCGTTAATTATTTTCTGTTCACTACTTTTCCTTCTAAATGGCAATACAGCAAAATGAATATGAAAGTAAAATGTAAGTTTCTTGAATTCCATTAAAACTTGGATTTCTTGTGGCACAAGTGACTCCCAAGCCTGCAAAACACAGAATAAATTAAAAACAGTATTAAAAATAGTTATTATATAAGATATAAATGAGCTGTACAGCCTATGTTCACAGTTTAATGATAAACGTTTATGAATGACAATAGTATATGTCACTAACTAATAATCTGTTTATAAACAACTACTAATCTGTTTATGTTTCTTCTACTTTGACGTTTGGGAATATACAAGCATCGATGGATTATCCATAACACTACGGTATGCTGTAGCACCGGGCACCAAGGCCTCAGCTTTCAGAGTGGGCACCATCCACCCCTACATCACAAAAACTTTTTGAAGATAATAAATGTAAAAAAAAAAACAAATCCAACCATCCACCCATTTTATCGTATGCTTCTGATGATTCCAATAGCTATCTGTGAATCTGAAAGACCATTTTCTGTATTAAAACGCATAAAAGATGTGTTGAGTTCAACTATGGGAGATGAGAGATTGATTATCTTAGTTAGCAACAATGAATATTGAAAGTGAGATACTTGAATTGCTCGATTTAACCATAAAAGAAATTATACAAGAGTTCGTTAAGGCAAAATAAGGAAAAAATGGATTGGTTAGTATTTTTTTCTAAGCTTAAGTTCTACTATACTCATTGAAATCAATATTCAGCGAAATATTTGATGTTATTTAAGAGTTTAATAAAATAATTGTTACTTCCAAATTGTTTATGCCATTTATCAGTGTAAATAATGGATAAAAGGTTGAATTTTGAATTGGGGGGGGGACCAGTCTTATAGCAGCGTAGGGCACCATGTGCTTCTAATACACCCCTGTATTCAAGTATTGGGGATTTGATGTTCTTTTAACTATCTGTTCATTGCTGATATTTGTGACACCCCACCTATAGAAACAGACAAATGTTGCCAGTTCACACTGAACAAATGCCTTTGTTTTAAATACATACTCAAAATCTTTTAACACTTATAAAGCTTCATAAGGTTAAAACTTTCATGGCCAGTCAGGTTCAGTAAAATTATTTTCCGGAATGTTGGACGACGGTCCTTTCCTTATAAAACCAGACGTTTTGACTCCAGCTGCAGTAATCATGTTCAGTAACTCTTCTGGTTATGACACTGCAAGGACGTGCATCACTGAACACAGGTGGACCTTCGACAGGGGCAGTCAGAAAAGTTGGCACTTGCAGAGTATCTTCTGGCTAATGACAACCACATGTTAAAGTTTGAGGAGACAATGATACTGTCCTATACAGTACACAATTATATGATGCGGCTACGCCAGGAAGCAATCAAGATATATAAACACAATAACAGTCTTGGGAGCAAGGAGAAGGGCTTGGGGCTGAATAGAGCCTGTTATCTGGCACCAAGAGCTTTTCAGATCGCTAACTCGGGTATAACAACTCTGTTGTTGACATAGGCGAGCAATGGGATCGGCCAAGCTCTCAGCCAGTCAGATAGCAGCCCCAATGCAGACGTCTATACAAGTGCAATGGTTTGAAGTGTCATGATGTCAGTCGCTGGAGGAGCAGAACAGTCAATAATTTTACCGAACTTATTTCATAATTATTATATCACAAAGTTAAACAAAACTAAAAAGATGTTAAAAAGAGGACAAACATGACAATTTTATAATTCTAAATTATAAAAAATGTACAACTTTCACTTCAGAAACTTACAACAAATGTATCAAACTACATCAAGAGTTCCTTCAATGCTGACAAGTTTGTCTGCAGTGGAAAATATGGTTTTGTAGTGCAACTTGGTGACACCGTACTCCTGTGGCGGCCTGTGTACAGTTGTACAACTCCCATTAAATCCTGAATTCTATTTTAAATTATAGAATTATGAGTAAAACAATAACTAATAATAATGTTTTCAAGCTAAATTATCATAATTAATCATTTGCTGATTGAAAACCGCAGAGTAATACTAAAAACCGTGCACGCTCTTCCGAGTTGTAGGCACCAACTGTGATGCACTTTGTACATGGGGAAATACAATACAATGGAGTAGTGATCTGGCTGGCTAGACTTGGGTGTTCCTATTACAATGATATAGGCTCACTTGGTGTTATTAGGGACTGCAAACCCCGCTTATACGTTACGGCGCCACGAGTCTGTTTGTTGGTAAATAACACGTGGTACACCAGGTTGGAATTTGTAAGGTTATATTGTTACTAACATTAGTTGAATTTGTTAGTGTCAGTCCAATTCATCGTTAAATATACATAATACTACATATGACATGTCATAGTGTAAGATATTTATTATATTTAACTTGTAGGACATGATGACGACACTATTCAGTTTATTTGAGGAAAAAATTAAAATTAAGAGAGTAGGTAGGCCTACACCAGACCTTTCAAATTTTAATCCAAGTGTAAATCAGGTAAAAGAATATTTAATCGTAAATTTAAAAAAGATCGTTAATTTAAAAAAGATTTATACAATAAATATTCGTGGTTATGTGGGTGTGACACTAAAATTCCATTATTTTGCCTTCCTGGTGTATTGTTTGGAGGGGAGGAGACTTCACATTTTCTGTTCAGAGAATCATCATCATCATCATCTATCTGTCCAGGATTAGGCAGGTTGCCTGTTCCGGCTCCACCATCTCAGTCTCAGTCTGCCAAAATTTCTTCTTCCGGTTGGCTTATAATTCAGGATTTTTCTTGGAATTCTTTCTGGAGACATGCGCATAACATGCTCTTTCCATCTTTTTTTATAGTTTTTCGCTAGTTCTGTTACAGGTTGTACTTTTAATTCCTGTCTTATATCTTCGTTCTTTATGTGATCTAATCTTATACATATAAACATTATTTTATACGGTCCAAGTCACTTTATATAGTAATGATTTACCTTATTGAAACCGTCCAGTGACTTCAAATTATAAATTTATGACGCGTTTCAAGTCATATGACCCTTCATCAGATATTATCACTCACAAGATCATCAAATATTAAAATTCACAAAAACACAAAACACACATATTGTAACGTTACATAACCCCTGCCCAAATATGATAACATAATCACCAGAGTTAAAACCAGTAATCACCCATTTTTAAAAGTCAGAAATGGGGATTAGGTATCAAGCTATGAGAAACTTTGTACTCTAAAAACACTGTAAACAATAATAATAAAAGTGCGGTGTACAGAGTGGAACATAGTGTAATCGGTGAAAGTGTAAAACCTTTAAAAAGAGCATCTCACAAAATTGTGCTGGAGATGAAAACAAAATCAGTATTGTAGCAATAGTCTATGATACTACTGACAAGTTTTGTATTTTTTGTTTTTTTTGTAAGTTTATATTGTGTAGGCCACAAAGGTCTTGTAACTAGGAATAATATTTTTTGTTTAATATAATTATTTTGTTTAAATGTAAGATAACTAGGGTTATATATAAAATAATAATAATATATCAAATAATACTATGTTAGCAAGATGGCATGTAAAAAAATAGTGTAGAGTAAGGATACATTAAATGAATTATAAATCATAAATAAATCAAAATAAAAGGGATTAAAATATAAAATACCAGTGGGCAAGTTAAAGAAAAAATATAAAGAAAAACCGTAAATAAATTCAATTTGATTATAGATAAAATCTATAAAGGATTATTTTTCTAAAAAGAAGAAATGAAATTATAATAATTATTAATAGCCTATATACTAAAAGGTATATAGATTAGCCAATAAAAAACCATAAAAATTCTTGGTTACTAAGAGTAACTAACTAACAAGAATTGAAATTAATTGTACAAATATATTGGAAGTGAGCAGTTTAAAAAAAGTGTAATGTCTAGAAAAAATTAAGAAATTTATAAATACCATTCGGAAATAATCAGTGCCAAATTAATAAAATTAATGAGTGATATCCACTACATCTTAGACATCCTTCGAACAGAATAATTCATGCCAGCAATTTGACGAAAATTGAAAAATCAGACTTCCATTTGCAAGCCTATCCTACCGAAATTCAACATTTTGGTGAGATCCTTTCCTATTAAAATTTAACTAAATTACACCTCAACTATAAACTTATAACACTAGAAACAGCACAATCTCTTTAAATACTTCTGGAAAAGAGGTGAACAGACACTTTATTTTGTATTAACCAAAAAACAGTAAAACGTGTTTTTGGTTATTAACATTGCTGAAGCCATTAAAGAATGTTTATTTTTTGTCAGTGAAGAAAAGTAGCCTGCGCTCTAGCAGTAAAAAAAAATCAACTGCATAATATAGATTATACTCAATTTTAAAATAATTCCTGTTAAGCTTATACTGACCCGTATACATTTCTGACTTTCTCAAAGTACAAAGAACTCTAAAAATAACCCTGGGAAATTAATTATTTATTTCTTTGTTGTTTTTAAAATTGAAATAAAAATATTTGTTATATGATATATGTTGTAAAAGTAAGATCGAAATAACTCTGTGTTTTATATAAGAATCGATTATCCATGCATGTTTTGAGAAACCATAAAAAGCGTTAAATAAATTCAAGGAATGCCTTGTGGTTTAAATAATAAAATGTGTATTTATTTCCAGTAGATGGTAGTTAGTTACAGATTATAAGAAGATCGAGGAGAGAAAGGACATCAGCCCGGACATCCAGGATTTTTTACATACCATTTGAAGTCATTTCACCTCAAATGGGTTCGTAAAAGTAGCTAGCAGCTGATACCACTAGCGGGAAAATTTGAAATACTCAATTAAATACTGAGAGAGTAATTCTCTTTGCCTTTTTTCACTCTCTCTCCTAACTACTGTCAAACAACGGTATTGATTTCACATAAACAAAATTAAAGAAAATCATTCAATATCTTTGCATAATCACACACATTCAACTTTGAATGCATATAACATAAAGATAACAAATTCTGTGACTCTCAATTAAGCGAGATTTTCGAAGAGTACAAATAGACGTAATTTAAATTTACTACTACGAACAAAGGAGAGACTCGTGAGACGTAACAAAGTTTCGTTTTGCATTCAATATTTGTGTAATCTACTCGTGAAATGTTACAAGATGACGCTAACAACGTGGGGCAAATAAAACATAGATTTTCATTAAATAATTACAGTGACGATCGCAAGAGTGACGATAAGATCAAACGATATCAGACGCTCAGAGCGAGACGTTACAATATGTACAATAATAAAACCTATATAAGCGTCCCACACAGTGCACTGCGTGTGGCCCACTGGACTCTCAATATTGGAGCCCAATGGAGTCCAGTGGGCCACACGCAGTGCACTGTGTCGGATGCTTGTATAGGTTTTATTACTGTACATATGTGTGTTTTGTGTTTTTGTGAATTTTAATATTTGATGATCTCCTTGTGAGTGATAATATCTGATGAAGGGTCATATGACTCGAAACACGTCATAAATTTACAATTTGAAGTCACTGGACAGTTTCAATAAGGTAAATCATTACTAATCTTATACAACCTTTCACAGATCTAAGATATTTCATTTCAGACGTTTCCATCTGTCTATAATCTTTCTTTCTTGGTGCCCATGATTCGGACCTGTATAATAGCATGGGGACTGCCATCACCTTATAGAACTTTATTTTTGTGTTTCTTTCGTGGTCTTTCCTTTGAGTGTTCTCCGTAATATCCCACATATTCTTTGGAAGTTGTTTGTTTCATTAAGAATATCTTTGTCTTCTTCATATGTAATATCACATCCTAGGTAATTGAAATGTGATACTTGTTCTAAAATTTTATTTTCAATTACAAATTTTGTCCGAATCGAATCTTTTCCTAGGAATGCCATGGTCTTAGTTTTTTTCTATTGAAATGTTCAAATTATAACCTTTTGATAACAGATGTTCAGAGAATAAAACAATTTAATTCCATCCAACCCAACTGCAACCCCCTAATTTTTCAACCACCAGCCACCACTGCCGTACTCTCCCACAACTTTAACTATCAATGTAGAAGTTACAACAACAAAAATTATATATAATCTTGGTGTCTACAAGTACAGTAAGAGTGATGAAGTCTTAACAATTTGTCACAATACAAGGGAACAACTTTACTTACAACTTCATAAACTTGATTGAAGAACAAAACAGAAAAAGAAATAATCAGGTACAAGGAATACTGCATATCATTTATCATAACAGCAATTAGTCTAAAAACAAAGAAAACTCATATTTTCATTTGCTACACTTATAAAGTCACAAAGTTACTATTAAAAAAAAAAAACTCAAAATACTTTTACATAATCTGGATCATGTAAACAATATTTTTTTAATTCTGAAAACATAAAGACCTGCCAATGGGATAACATTTTAATGATTTTTTTATTATTACTATTTCTGTAAGTCAAATAGTAAACATTTCTTTAACACACCAGACATAATGTCTTCTTAAATTTTTAGTAGTGTAAATTCCCTAGTTAGTCATTCATAGTAAATAATGATTAATAATCCATGGATTTTGTTGTCCATGACGTGTCTGTTAATTAACTAATAAAAAGTATAATAGGACAGACTTGGAACACTAAGTTTTTTTATTGGTAAAAATGTAAAATTTTTACCTTGTAGCCTGAACCAGTTTTTGCTTATTACAAGCTTCGTCAGAGGCTGCCACTAGGAGCGCTGTCCATCTTGTTCTTGGTGACGGCACTGTCATTCGAAAGATCGATGTTGTGTGTATGCGGTGTGAACCAGTGTTTGCTTATTACAAGCTTCGTCAGAGGCTGCCACTAGGAGCGCTGTCCATCTTGTTCTTGGTGACGGCACTGTCATTCGAAAGATCGATGTTGTGTGTATGCGGTGTGATATGTTCAAATAGTTTATGTGATTTGAATTGTGTCTGTTCCTGTTCGTTTAGGATGTCGTTTTTATGTGTTTCTATATTTCTAGTTGTTCTAGAACACTTTATATTACTAGACACTCTTGAACAACTAGAAATATACAAACACACAAAAACACATAAAAACGACATCCCAAACCAACAGACACAGTTCAAATATAAAATTTTTACCAATAAAAAACTTAGTATTCTGAGTCAGGAGTATTATACTTATAATTGAATAAATAATCATTAATGTAATGAGCTCTTTAATTATGCAATAAATCATTTAATTTAGTTAATCTTGTATGTGTTCTTATATCTCCTCATTAAGCTACATATTAAAGAAACTTCTGTGTTCATTATACATTACTATACATGTATATTAACAAGACTGCTTTTAAACTTTTAAAAAATACAAAAATTTTAAAAAAAATATTGCTTGCAGGTGTATCATTTTGAGCTTTAAAGTAATCCCAGTTTGAACCTTCTATGACAATACAGTGCAAAATTATTTAATAACATTTATCTTTTTTTCAAAAGTATTAATTAGTAAGCTGCAGTAAACCATATTTTATATCTAAAATTGTAAAAGATATCATACCTAATTTTTCATTCAGCTGTTGAATATGAATTCCCCCCCCCAAAAAAAAACAAACTTTAATTTTTGTTTCATAAAAAACACTTTATGGTCACAGTAAATCACGCATTTCACAAACTACAAAACTAGTCACCTTAAAAAATTCTTCATAATCTTCACTATTAAACAGGTCGACCAGTCTGTGTACATGCATTCTCTTTATATGTTCTTTTTTAACGACATTTTCATCTACGTCTTTATAGCCTAGTCTGGGAAGCTCCTCCTTGAACACTGAAAGTGTTCCACTGAATTCATGACACAGTAGAAACTGAAACAATCATGTGAAAGAAACATTCATCAGCAACTCGTTACTAAACAAAATCTTTCTTAATAAGTGGTGAGCTCTTTTTTACTTCCATGTTCCGTAAGGAAATGGAAGTATGGTAATTGCAAAAAAATCGTGTTTGAGATAAAGGTTGATTCTGATTGTACTACCCTCAAAACTTGAAGAAAAGTCATTTTCCAGAAAGTCTCTGTGTGTCTATCTGTATGTCTGTGTGTAGAATGTTTTCTATGGCAAACGATAACTGCCGCAAATTCAAACAGAATCAAACAATTTTTTGCATATGTGCCTGAGTTGTAGAGGACTCAAGGTCTATTGATTTTGGTGAAGATAGGTTAAGTGGCAAGGGTAGTTCACCTGCAACATTTTATGCTTTAACAACAGTAAGGTACTTCATTTTGATCAATAAAGTATCCTGAAAAAAAATCATAATAATCCACTGTAGAAAGGTAGATGAAATATCTATAAATTAAAATGATACTTGAAAGGGAGGGGATAATTTTTTATGTCTACTACATTATCGGCAAGAAAGAAGTAGTTTCTATGGAAATATTTTATTTCAATTTGTCAAACACAAAATATTAAGTTTTATTTACAGTACCTACTTAAATTATTTTGAAAATTCTTTTATATTTTCTAACAATAGATTTGAATCTAACATAGTGTTTTATGGACGTTACATTGACGATACTTTTATGATTTACAATGCCACACACCATCAGATTGACATTTTACACAATTATTTGAATATCAACAATGACAATATGAAGTTTACACTAGAAATCGAAGATAACGGTAAATTAAACTTCTTGGATCTTACTGTCAGTAGGCAAGGAAATAAGATTCAGTTTGGTATATACAGGAAGCCTACTGCTACTGATATCATTATTCATGCTACATCCCATCATCCGGTGACTCATAAGATGGCCGCCTTTCATAGTATGATCAGCCGTCTCTTGTCACTACCCCTTAGCTTGCATGATTACTATAACGAGTTGACTATCATTAAACACATCGCGTCCTCTAACGGTTACAAGGAATCATTGATAGACAGCATCCTCAGAAAACGTAAGAAACATAAGGATACTAACACACGTGGAACACCTACGGAGGGAACGCATAAATATGTCCTGACTCCTTACACAGACCTTATGCCCAAGATTGTAGCACCTATTCTGAAAAATAATGGCAATCTTATCACTGCCTATAGAACAACTAATAACATTTTAAATATCTTGCGCACTCATGAACCTACAGCCCTCGAGAAGAAAACAGGGGTATACAAATTGATGTGCGATGATTGCAACGCGTTTTATGTGGGACAGACCGGCCGTGTTTTTTTTTTATAAGGTTCATTGAACATAGGTGGCCTTGAAAACATGAAATCTAGTTTTGCTAAACATCTTGTCGATGAAAATCACGGCTATACTGATTTTAAGACTAACTTAGTCCCCCCTCCATATTTGCAATAAGGGACAGTATATGAACGCTCTCGAAGAATTCGAGATTTACAAAGCTTATAATAATAGTGACACCAGGCCATTTGTTTTGAACGATCAACTAAACTTTAAGTCGAATGTTTTATATGATACTGCACTGCGACATCTTTCGAGCGATGAGTGATTTTACTTAGTGCGCGTTCATCCGGCGTGAGGTGTGCACCTTGGAGCCTACACGTGCGCTTGATGTTGTAGTTTCATTAATTTATTCAATGTGTGTTTTGGATTTTAATATATTATAATGTTTGACGATTCATCCTCAATTGAGGTTGAAGAATATGTGTTTTACTCCTGAAGATGGGACAAGCTGTCCCGAAACATGTTGAGCATAGCATAACATCACAAGTATAAGAATTAAGCCTCTGACGGTGAGTAACGTAGTTTATTTGATTGTCAAACACAAAACTTGATTTACAAAGTGGGGTGTATCCTTTTTTGAAATGATCGAACCGAATTCAAGTAAATGAGTTTAAATATAAATCTTAGAACATAGAAGTCATGTATGATTCTCCATACAGATTTTTTTGTTAGTTTTATTTATAATACGTAAATAACATTGTTAACAGAAAAACTGCCACTTATCTATACACACAAAGTTCATTTGTTTCTTTTATTCTGGCAACAATCTATAGCGTGTCTAGTCACTCGTGCCTCCTGTGTAACCCGCACTTCAGTCTCACCCAATCTGTACATAGTCAACTGATTTGGAAAAATATATAAGTAGAACATGGAGGAAGGACAGCCTATGTGAAACATAATTTCTACCAGAAACTAATGGATAGTAGAAAAAGGGGAAGACCCCAAAGTAAATTCAAAGACCAGATAGAGGAGGACCTCAGAAAGCTGAACATCCAGCTGGCTGAAAGCCAGGGCACGCAATAGGGAAGAATGGAATCAACTCTTGAAGCAGCCCAAAAACCAGCAATGGTTGTAGAGCCATGGCTGATGATGATGATATAAGTAGATCATAATAACATATTACTGTACATAGATTACTACTGTCCACTGCAAACGAAGATCTGGAAAGACAGCATCAACAGCTATGTGAAGGGGAGAAGAGAGAGAGAGGGGGAGAGATGCTGATAACAACTTACAGAATACGAGAGAGAGATTGACATTAGAAATTGGAAAGTCAGAAAGTGGTATTTATATTACCACCTTTAACGCTGAAAAACTCCAAGACTGAGGGAAGGACTGACGCTTTAAATCAGGTTGTAACGGGGCAGAATGGGATGATAGGTTTAAATTTAATTGTGAATACGATGCAGTGTAGTTACCCACACAAGGCCTCAATCTGTAACAATAGACATTCCTGTTAGGTAACGCCCATCTGCATGTTGGTCCAGAAAATCTGTCAACAAGCACTGCTAGCAGGTACTCTGGAATTCGAGAGAGCGCGGAAGTGCCTGTCCATACAGTTGAATTATCACGTACACGGCTAGTTGGTCAGTTACAGTGGATGTACTATAACCAGTGTTAAATATTTGTCGTGTCACGTGGTTCCTCTGAGAGCCAATGGGAGACCAAGTTGCCATGCATGAAGAACGGCTGGCCATTTTTGGACGCTGGTGTTAGCGTTTGTCTTACTACAGCTGCGGCTCGCGGGCGGTTCAGCATAAAGGCTCGCGAGCCGAAAATTTTATAAAACCAGTAGAAAATGTGAAGTAACTCGAGAAAACAGTGCAAAATTTAACAGTTTAATGCAGTGAACTAAATTGAACAATGTGCGAATAATTCGGACAACTAGCGAACAAAAAACTTGTGGAGATCAACAAGTGACCTGCAGAGACGTTGTGAGTTAAGTAACCGATGACCAAGTCACTATGTAACAAATTTAAATTAAAAGAGTTCTATATTATGGGGGGAAAAACTTAAATGTGTATGAATGAGAGAATGGGTAAGATGCTGGGTTGTCTTTGTTATCAATTAAGTTAAGTAATTATTTGTGTTCAGTATAATAAAACAAAATATTAAATTTTGTTTGTATTTGTTACATGAGGATATGGCCTCAATATTGAAATTTGTTTGGAATTAAATGCTGAAGGAAGTAATTCATGAAAACTAAAAAATACGTTTTAATAAAATTTGAATGAGTTAACCGTAAATGAGCGTAGTTATTGAAATACGTAACCATAAATCACGTTTATAGTCCATAGGTTCGTGTGAAGGACTCTGACCTGTAAAAGGTAAGTAAAGTGTGTTTTATTATTAATTAAAAAAGTGGTAAAGAGTTAGTAATATAACATTGGTGCCTCGAACTTGGACTGTTTATAAAAAATAATTTAATATAAACCACACCTACTAGTGGATATAACCGTGATTTGGAGGTTAAATGGTAATGCATACTAATTACGTATAAAGAAGTGATGTTAAGTTATAGTTAAGTGGTACTTATATTATACTATATTGAATAATACCAAATATATTTACGATTCAATTTTTATGTAGAGCAAAATCTCATAAATAAGATAAAAAATGGATAATAATGAAAATAAAGTCAGTATGATTGATGTAACTGTCACGGGGGAGGTAGAAATGAATTAAGACCCTAATACAGTCAAAGAAAGCATTGTAAACGAATCAGATGATATAAATGATTCAGGAATGGAGACAACTCCAAGCCTGATAGACGAAAATAATTTGACACAACTTGTAATAACAAATAATGCAGAAGCAAAATCTACTCCAGTAGCGACTAAAATAAAAGAAAATGAGTGTACAATAGCTGATATGATGAACTTTATGAAAACCATGTCTGAGAATATGAATAATAGATTTGATGTTAACGATATTAAATTTGAAGTTCAAAATAGCAAATTTGATGTTATAAATAGTCGTTTTGACGAAATAAATACACAAAATGTTAAATTTGAAGTTAATATTAATAAACGTCTGAACAAGATTGACGAACGGTTAATGACATTTAAGGAACAAGTTATAGAGTCAGTAGAGGAACAGATTAAAAGTAAAGTAACTCAGATAATGAATAAGAAGGTAGGTGATAGCGGTAATACGACGAAAAATGGTGAAGGAATAATTAATAACAAGGTAAGTGGTAATTACGGTAGTGAGTTTAATATTAAAGTAAAAGGTGAGAATAACAATGATATAATTTAAAATGTGGTGCTAGAGAGTAAGGTGGTTAATGTTGAGAGTGATAACGAAGTGTTGTTAGCAAGTGCTGATGAGGTTGTGAGAGAGTGTGATGAAAGGTTAGGTGGGCAAAGGGCAGATTTTCCCCAAGTATATGGTGAAACAGAGCTTTCACAAGTGTTGTATGAGGACAGAGTTTCCTCCAGAAGTTATGTGGAAGACGAGGTGTCTTCAAATAGTCCCTTAATTTTTTGTGGTGTTCTTGGAAGAGCCAAGAAGTATAGTAAGTTTGTTGTGCCCTTTGCATGTAGTGAAGTAGTTCAAGGGGGTTGTGACAGGTGTTATGATGATGAGAGATATTTTGAGAGAGAGAGAATGATAGAGATATTCACGTTAAGTAGAAGTTATAAAGAGTTGGTAGAGAGGTTAGACTTGAAGAAAATAGATGACATTGTCGACTTATGTTGTGAAATAGATATTGATGATTATTTTGATGATACCGTTGTAGATGATAAACACTTACCTTATGATGTGATGGATATAGTAGAAGAATATGATAAAATAACTTACCTGATGTTAACCAATAATACTGACGGAGACAAGACAAAAAATACTAAAGTAAATGGGTTTTATGAGTTAATAGGGGAGAATAATCTGGTGCATTATTCTTGTGATAGCGGGGATAAATTAATATTCAAGGGTTATTATATAAATCATAATAACGATAGGAGTGTAGTCAAAGATGATAATTGTTATGTAAAAGTCAGACTGATATACGATGATGGAGGTTAGAAACAGTAAATGAACATTTTATTATTTTAGTTTATGGTGATGACCTGGCTAACTTATAAAATGAGGTGTGGTAAACAGAAAACTAATGACAAAAAATTGTAAATAAATTTATAGTGAAATTAATTGTGTTTGTGTTGTAAAATGTATTTTGTGTAAACATTGTATGTGTGTAGTAGAAATTGATTAAATAATAATAATATTTTATCAGACTAAATAAATAATGAGAGTTTGTAATAAGTGAACTGTAACTGTTTTGGAAGAAGGTAATTAAAATAATGTGTTTTAAATAATTGGTTGAATTAAAGAATGTGAGATTAATTAATTAATTAATGTGGTAGAGATAAATTTTGATAATGAATTTAAATGATGTTTCTAAGATTCGAACTTTGATAATAAATAGTAAATGAGTAAAAGTAAAATGTGTTTAGTTGTGGAGTCATATGATTATTATAGTGTTTCAGAAGATACATGGAGTTAGGTACGCTATATTTGTCATAATGGATGTTTATATTTTTGTGTCTATGACAGGAATCATGTGTTTATTCATTGGAGCGATGTAATGTATGAAGTTTATAATGCAATTTAAATAAAGTAAAATGTTTAATGTTTGCATAATAAATTTCAAATGTGTTTAAGAGGTTTTAAATTAGGTGATTAAATTAATTTGAGGTAATTATGAACTTTCTAGTATAATTTTCAATGAGCATATAAATGTAAAATGTTGTAAAAGAGAGAGTTTGGGTGATAATAATTATTTCAAAAAGGTATTTGAGTCAGGCAGAGTTAATTTTAAATGGGTATTAAACAAAATAAGGATTTTTGGAATAAAAATAATACAGAAACGGGTCAGTAGTAGGGACACAGTAGCGGGAGTGCATGTATGTAGAGAAAGGGAGAGTAATGTAATTGGAGAGTAAACAGGTGGTGGTGAAATTTTGTAAAGAGGGTGGTGTGGTAAGGAGTCCTCAACGACAGGCGTTGTGGCGGGAGGTGAATAGTTTTAAATGGGGTTTGGCGGAGTTACCTGGAAGGGCCAGGAACTAATAAGGGAATGAGTATACGGGAAGGGGACACACATCCTAGGTACAAAGAGGGTAGCAGGTATTTTATTATAAGTGGAGAAGGATTTAAGGTGATTTAGAGAATTTAATGGAAGTAATATTATTGAGAAATCGGTGTCACCTTATGTAAGTCTGTTAGGGGTTGTTAGAGGAAGAAGTGGGGCAAGGTTATATTTAAATGCCCATTCGATAAATCAAATCATTGTGAATGACTGAGAATCACCCAAACCAATAAATAATGAAATACTTAATAGAAATTCATAGTTGAAAGGTAATAATAAATGTAACATGTTGATAGAATTTGAAACTAAACCTAAAATTGAAATGTTTGTAATTTGATTCAGAAGCAAATTAAATGTTTATTTTAATGGAATGAGATTTGTATTATTTATGAATGTTGTAGCATGACAGATAATCCACTAAGTAATAATTCCATTCTGATCATAAATAAATTTAAATTACATTAACTCAAAAGAAAATTCAAAGGAAAATAATTAAATATCGAAGGAAAATACCACCATAAAGGAAAAAGCAAAATTAAATCATAAAAACGCAACACAAATGTATCAAGAAAATTAAATCCGAAGAAACTAAAATAAAATCAGGATGATACCCAGGTAGGATAGGAGCAGGTAATAAAGAAAATACTCCGAACCAACCAACGGACATAATAAAACCAACTTACCTTGGAAAACCCAGGAAGGAAGAAGTAAAGAAAAGAAGAGGTAGGATAGGAGCAGGTAATAAAGAAGATACCCCGAACCAACCAACGGACATAATAAAACCAACTTACCTTGGAAACCCCAAGAAGGAAGACGTGAAGAAAAGAAGATGTAGGATGGGAGAACTACGAGGAATACCCATGAAAAACCTAATACTAACAATAACAAACCCCGAACCAAATGTTAATGTCACCCAAGAAAGTATAACACCCCTAAGCCTCATAGAAATGTAAAATAATTATAAACAAAAGTGTTTAGTAGTGTAAATGGAAGTGCACCAACTAAAGTTATTATATAATAAAATAAACAAATCTTCACAGTCCCTTATCACTAAAAGTTTGGTCTTAGAATATTGTAAAACTCAAATATAAATCAGACCCAACAGAGTAAGTGAACCAGTGCAAGTGATTTCAATATAATAAACTTCAAAAAGGTAACGGATACTTTAACTAGGTATAATTAAATAACTTTAAGGTTTTATATAAATACAGAGATGACATATCATGAAGTATTATTATGAAAATATTTCTAAGGTTTCATAGAAGAGGCCACCTGTTATCAAAAAAACATTCTGTGAAATGTAAATGATAAAGAGGGCAGGTGGGGAATAATTACTGTGACAGGGATTAAAATGTAATACACCATATAAACAGAAAGGACTGCAATCAAATTAAGTTTAAGAAAAAATAAAAATTAAATGGCTAATTATGTTTGTGTTTAAAGCCTATGAACTCCACATTTCAAGGTGGTGAATAGAATAAGAATTATAATTAATATAAGAATGTTTATTATGTATAACAGTGTTCATACAGACTAAAATGTCTCTGTATGTATACCATACTAGTTTATAAAATGTGTGTTATGTATTTCTAAAAATAGTTAAAACTAAAATGTCTAACTTTAAAGACTAGTAATTAATTTTCAATGTTGTTTTAGTATTATGAGCATGAATACAATGCTACATGTTCCAATAGTTATATAAGGAGATTTTATTTAATATTGTGTTAACTTTAGAAAGTCAGAAGGGGTATAGAAATAGTATTATGCAAGAAACAGTAAATGTAAAACCATAAAATCTAGGCCAAATAGGAAATTACAATAACACTATAATGGAGTAAGGAAGTTAAATAAACCAAGTAAACTAATGAGATTTATATAAGGTGAATCAATCGCCAACTACTATAACTAAACCTATACTTTAAAAGAATAATATAAAAAGAGGTATAAAATTATTAAAAAATTTGCAAATGTAAAATCTAACAATTTCAGAGGAGGAATAGTAAATTCATGTATTATAACTAAAAGAATGATCAATTGATAAATTTGTAAGAAATTAAGGAAAGGTAAAGATTTATATCAATCTGAGATTCATTATAATCATATTTATAACACATAAGATGGCTAAAATTTTGGACAAGAACAGGAAGCAGATATTGAGCCTATATTTCCAAAATGACAGAAATATAGCAAGTTTGACAAAAAAACTTTATAAAGATGAACTATTGTATGTCAAATTAAGCAGAAGGAGTTAAAGAAACCGATTATGTATTTACTAATTCATGAAAGTAATCAATAACCAAAATATATTCTGAATATAATGTACTGTAATCACATGCATAGGAAGTGAATAATAATTGAAACAATACTTTTCTAATATTAACTTGGCAAGATATTTCAGAAGACGAAGGAAGTAAAACAGTTCTTAATTAACATTCAAAGCGAACGGTTGATGTAAGCTCGCGCTAAGAACCTATATAGCGAATACTTTAATGGCGTATACAAGTTAAGCCTATCATGCAGTGAAAAACCGAGAGTTACCGAAATTTGTATATTAAACTTAAAATCAATGAACACAACCACCACAAACAGTGAAAACAATTAATACGGAACAGAATATAAGTGAAATAAACTAATAAAACTATAAAACACGAAATATATCATAACCAAACGAACTTCACATTTTTCGACAGACACGTAGACAAAGTGAACACACCTAATACAAAACATTTAAAGTCAGTGAACACAGAACACTTAACCAGGACACCTCTAACAACACAATACACATTATTCAATATTGAGGAAACGAGGAAGCAGTTGTGAAGGCATCTTTATTGTAAGAAAATTTCACTACGCCGATTCCAGTTTTACCGAACAGCGAGCAAGCAGCCATTTTGAGAAATCCCATCATGCAAAGCGTCCACCAGGAATTAGATCTGTCGTCACGGCATTGGTTTGACTTTTCAATTTTACAAACATTATATATAATAAACTAATTTTGTAATTATTAATTATTAAGATTTATTTTGTGAATGTTATACTTTCTATACTTGCCCCTTCTCTGACTATTATAATTATAACCGTTCAAAGAACCATTCGAAAATATTTATATAATATAACCTGTATTGATAATCGATTACCCCTGTGAGAGTCGAGCTTTATCTAATAATCGATTTTAAATCAATATTCTAACAAATAATTGTCAATAAATAATAATAATTCAACTATCTGGTTTTAATTTTATTTCACACGTTAATATAAGAGTTTTAATTAACTACAGGACTAACAGAAAGGCGACCATTACGCAAGGGGAGTAATATACTTGAGAAAGAAGAAAATCGCCAATCGATTAGTGAAGTGAGACAATCTTATTAACTCCAGATTTATTTACAGTGAATCAGAAGCGAATTTATTGACACAAATAACTTACAGAATTTTAAATTTCCGACGAAACACATTACAAGAATAATGGTTTCCATTACTTTTTCCAAATGGTGATACTGGGTGGCATATCAATATTTCTCATAATGTACCAACTACATCTAATTCAAGAGCGCCCAGAAATAAATTAACCATGCTTCAGTATGCAGCCTATCGACTTGCAATTAGAGAAGATTTTAGCATGTTGCACCATTCACAGAAATTATTTCTGCAGTGGATAGTTGATATGTATGTGAGAATAGAGGGCACAAGGTTACATTTCATTCGACAAAATCAAACAAGTCTTAGGTCTGAAGTTTACAACAATTTAACAGATTATTTAGAATTGAACCCCAATGCCAATAATGTTGGCCGTAGAGTAATTTTACCATCTTCATTCAATGGATCTCCAAGAAATATGTATCAGAATTATTTAGATGCAATGTCAATTGTACAACATTTCAGAAAGCCTTCTTTGTTTATTACAATGACTTGCAATCCAAGTTGGCCTGAAATAGTTAGCAATATTGGTGTAGGTGAGTCAGCTAATTTTCGACCTGATATTGTTGTGCGTGTATTCAAGTCCAAACTGAAAGCATTAATTGAGGGCCTTACACTAAAAAAAATCTTCAGTAAAGTTGAAGCACTCATTTATACAATTGAGTTTCAAAAGAGAGGATTGCCTCATGCTCACATTTTACTCTCTTTAAATGAGCAAGATAAAATTGTTAACACTACCGATATTGATAAAGTTGTATCTGCGGAGATTCCTAACATTCAAACACATCCTACATTACATGAATATGTTGTAAAACACATGATGCATGGTCCATGCGGTGTACTTAATCCAAATTCTGTATGTATGAGAGATGGAAAATGCACAAAAGATTATCCAAAACGATTTAATGAAATTACATGTGAATCATTAAATGGATATCCATTATACAGAAGGTGTGATAATGGTATTAATGCTGAAGTTCGCGGTAGTTGCCTCGACAATCGTTATGTTGTACCATACAATCCGTATTTACTTGCCAAATTTAATTGCCATATAAATGTTGAAGTATGCACTACAGTTAAGAGTGTTAAATACATTTATAAATACGCGTATAAAGGCTATGACAGTGCATCTGTTAAATTAGGTTCAGAGAGAAATGAACCAGGTCAAGAAATACAAATTGATGAAGTTAAAAATTTTTTAAATGGCCGTTATGTCGGATCAACTGAAGCTGTATGGCGCATCTATGAATTACCAATGCATTTTCAATCACATGTCATCGTTAGACTTGACATTCATTTACCGCGTAGACAGAATGTTTACTTTCGAGAAGGGCAAGAACGTCAAGCAATTGAAAATGCAAGACAAACAAAATTATTAGCATTTTTTGAATTGAATCGATCAGATCCATCAGCACATGAATATAAGTATATTGAAATTCCTTTGCATTATGTGTGGGAAGATTCCCGAAAAAAATGGTAGAAGAGAAGGCGTGGAGGTGATAAAATCATTACATACATATATGTAGTATAACCAAAAGACATCAAACTTTTCCATCTACGATTGCTTTTATTACATGTCTGTGGTCCAAAATCATTTGAGGATGTTAGAACATACAATGGAATTATACACACTTCTTTTGTTGAAGCGTGCCATGCTCGCGGCATTGCTTCAAATGATAATGAATGGCGCGAATGTTTAAATGAAGCAAAAGAATTACATTCACCAAAACAAATGCAAAATTTATTTGGTTACATTTATGCATTAAATGTGCCAGCCAATGCATTGGCGTTATGGAATGAATTTAAAGTATATCTTAGTGAAGATTTTTTGAGAGATTACAACGAAGAAGTATCCTTTAACACAGCTCTATTAGAAATTGAAGATATTTTGAATGTTCATAATTTGTCATGTCAAGAACTTGGTTTACCAGTTCCCACGTATTCGCAGAGAACAGACAAAGCAAATGCTATTGATCCAATAGAACAAGAGTTTCTGTTTTGTGAGCATTATGAAACTCCAAATATTGAACAGCGTAATCTAATTGATCGTGTGATTCGTGAAGTTTTGCACCATGATACTGGATCAAATGTTTTTTAGTTGTCTTGATTGTTCATCTCTTCTTTCACAGCACTATCACTTTACTAAAAATGAACTTTATCTTGTGAAAAACTTACTTTTTTCGTCGGACGCGTTTCGGCTTAAGTATCCGCCTTCTTCAGCTTTTTGGTCAGACTGCCATCATTTCGTAACGGTTTTTGTGTGGAAGGTGTAGTGGGGGTGGTGTGTGGAGGAAGGGGATTGGTGCAGGGATTCAACTTGATGTTTGAATTTTACAAAAAACAAACATCAAGTTGAATCCCTGCACCAATCCCCTTCCTCCACACACCACCCCCACTACACCTTCCACACAAAAACCGTTACGAAATGATGGCAGTCTGACCAAAAAGCTGAAGAAGGCGGATACTTAAGCCGAAACGCGTCCGCCGAAAAAAGTAAGTTTTTCACAAGATAAAGTTCATTTTTAGTAAAGTGCAAATGTTTTTTGTTTAACCGCTCATGCAGGTTGTGGAAAAACATTCACACAAACAGCAATCATTCACAAATTAAATTCGCTTAATCTTAGTTGCATTGCAACAGTGTTCAGTGGCATAGCTTCAACTCTATTACTTGGAGGTAGAACTTTACACAATGTGTTTAAATTGCCTATACCCATTTTGGAAAATTCTGTAGCGAATATTACCGCAAATAGTAGCTATGGACGTTACATAAATTCATCATCATTGATAATTATTGATGAAATTTCTATGTGCCCACTGCAAGTGTTGAAAATCATAGATAGATTATTGCAGGATCTACGCGATGAAAATGATAAACATAAACCATTTGGAGTGAAAACAATACAAATCTTACCAGTTGTCCCACATGGATCACGTGCAACTTTAATTGAAAATTTTGTCACGAGTTGGCATAAATTTGTTTATTTTCATAAAGTAACGTTTACTCAAAATATGAGAGCCTTACAAAGTGAAATAGAATTTGTTGAGCTCTTGAAAAAAATTGGTAATGATGAAGCCCCACAATTCCCTCAGTTTGGTGAAAATATTATTGAAATACCTCAGCAATTAATAGGAGATGAAAATAATATTATTAATGAGGTGTATGGAAATATTTCCGAAAACATACTCTCAGATAACATATTGAAGTCAGTTATTTTAGCACCTAAAAATGATGATTGTACTTTTATTAATACTGATATACTTGATCAAATACCAGGTGAACAGAAAACATATCATAGCTACGATAAAATAATTTGTGATGATGACAATGAAATCAATAACTATCCAGTAGAGATTTTGAATTCTTTGACTATTAGTGGTTTGCCACCACATAAGTTAGTATTGAAAGTTAATTGCATCGTTTTACTGATCAGAAACTTAAATACAAAGGAAGCATTAGTCAATGGAACAAGAATGCGCATCAAGTGCATGCATCATAATGCTATTGATTGGGAAGTTTTAACTGGAACCGCACCCAATAAGAGAATTTTGATTCTACGTATAAATTTAACATAATCCGGTACTGTTTTACCATTTAACTTTCAAAGAACTTAATTTCCAATTATACCTGCATTTGTGATGACAATAAATAAGTCTCAAGGACAAACATTCGAAAAAATTGGAATTTTATTGAGGCAGCCAGTTTTTACACATGGTCAATTGTACGTCGCAGCAAGTAGAGTTCGATCATTCGATGGTTTGAGATTTTATATTTCCGAATATAATGGCCAAGGGCATTTAGCAAATGATGAAAGAGTTTTTACAAAAAACATCATTTACACAGAAGTTCTGAATCATTAAATTCACTTTCAAACTATTTTAAGTTCAATGGACAACATTTATTTTTTTAACCGCCCGGTTTTTTTGATTTAATGAAAAATATATGAAAAAATACGAGGCACGTATTTTTTATTAATTTTTTATTTAAATTTTATATAATTCGAAAAAGATAGGCAAAATAACTGTGTAGCCTTGGCGAAACCTGGTCAGTATGGCAATTAAAAAAACCCAAGGAAATGTCAAAAAACGCGTTATTGCTTTTTTAAATATGGCTTAGCCAAGCTAAACCTCATTTTTCCTATCTTTCATATTTTTCAAATAACTCGAAAATTAATGCATAGAAAAAAAAATTAAAAAATTATATAAGCTTTGTAGCAAATAATCTTCAAATTGTTTTCGAATTTTGTACCTTACCAAAAATGAAATGTAATCCACTGGAATTGAAAACAATGTATCTTATACTTCTATGAATGTCAAGTCTCATTTTTATTAGCGTTTATTTGATTCAATAATAACATGAAAAAATTAAAACTGACAATGAATTATATCAAAAAATAAATACGAATACAAGCTGTAATTGTGCTTTTTTTCAACTGTTACTAACATTAAATTTTAAATTTCATAGGTATTGCAGGGAATTAAGGCAAACAACACACGCTAATGACGTATTTGTACACGCTCGCAGCTGATGTAATAGAACAAAATTCAAAAAAATTATATGCAATGATTATAGAGGTATACTCTTTGACAAAACAACCTCAATAACGTTCAAACTTAAAAATTTAATTAATTACGGTCGAATTTCGACCACTGGGCGACCACTAGTAATAATAATTCAACTATCTGGTTTTAATTTTATTTCACACGTTAATATAAGAGTTTTAATTAACCACAGGACTGACAGAAAGGCGACCATTACTCAAGGGGAGTAATATACTTGAGAAAGAAGAAAATCGCCAATCGATTAGTGAAGTGAGACAATCTTATTAACTCCAGACTTATTTACAGTGAATCAGAAGCGAATTTATTGACACAAATAGCTTACAGAATTTTAAATTTCCGACGAAACCACATTACAAGAATAATTATTTAAATTATTGAACATTAAAACGAAACATAAAAAATTTTTTTGAAAATTTTTAACAAATTAAAATTTTTTTTAAATTTTTGTACACGAACAAAAAATAATTATTTGTAACCGCATAACGTGACTTGTTACAATGTATATGTTTTATTATGTAGTACTATGTTAGAGTGTAGGAATTATAAACATGTATTATGTATTTTACGGTATAATTTTGCGTATTTGTGTTAGTTGTATTTCATATGATTGAAGTAAGGTCATTCACCTGGGCATGAGACATCAGCTGATGACTGATGTTAGAGATGTAGTATGTTTCTTGGAATTGATTCATGGATTCTTTTGTTAATTAATGCAATTAAATCATTTTGTTTTTTTATTAACTGTCAGAATAGATATTTTTGGAAATTAATGTTTTGAAAAAAAAAAAAAAATTTTTGTTCTTTGCAGTAAAGAATTTTATTTTAAATTTTAATGTTCACTATAGGTAGAGAAGGTGTCAGCTGATTCATGAGGTTTATCTTATGTTATCTTTTGTAATCAAGTGTAGTTATATTTGAATTTATGATAGAATAAGTTGTTTATTTTTGTTTGTTTATTATAATTGTTAGCATTTAGTTAATAAGAATGATAAAGTAAATTCATTTAAAAGATTTTGGAAATTTTTGAAAAGATTTAAAATTTGCGATGAAATTAATTAATGGAAAGAGATGATGTAAATTAACGTCAATGTGAATTTTTGATAATGGACTTAGATTAATTTCACTATTTCAACAAAATTTAAATAATTTAATTTGATTTGAAACAGTAATGCCAAACAAATAATTAAAGATTGAAAAAGGTGAATGAACTTTGTGTAGAAGCAAATGTAAAATGCTTGTGAATTTTACTTTAATGATTAATATGTGGAGATAGTGCGTAGTTTGGTAATGAATATGTGTACGCACCCAGTATTTTGCTAAAGGCAATCCAGTATGTATGTAAGGGGAAACATATCGGTTGAGGATCTGGTATGGTATAAGGCTAATTGTGATTTTATCTGAAATGTTACAAGGTCAGGTGGTACTGTGGTGAGTACCTGACTTTACGGTGTTGGGATCTCGAACAGAGAAGTCCAGTAATGTCGTGCAGGTGCAGCCATAGTCGCTGAGCTAGGGGGGTAGTTTACCCATGATGTGTTAAAGAATTAAAGGAGGGTTGTTGGCACCATATCCTCACTGATCCTCTTAGGGTTTAGCAATGAGAGTTTTTCTGTTTCGGCAGAAAACCTCTCATTGGGAGGGTATTGTAACGGGGCAGAATGGGATGATAGGTTTAAATTTAATTGTGAATACGACGCAGTGTAGTTACCCACACAAGGCCTCAATCTGTAACAATAGACATTCTTGTTAGGTAACGCCCATCCGCATGTTGGTCCAGAAAATCTGTCAAGCACTGCTAGCAGGTACTCTGGAATGCGAGAGAGCGCGGAAGTGCCTGTCCATACAGTTGAATTATCATGTACACGGCTAGTTGGTCAGTTACAGTGGATGTACTATAACCAGTCTTAAATATTTGTCATGTCACGTGGTTCCTCTGGGAGCCAATGGGAGACCAAGTTGCCGTGCACGAAGAATGGCTGGCCATTTTTGGACGCTGGTGTTAGCGTTTGTCTTACTACAGCTGCAGCTCGCGGGCGGTTCAGCATAAAGGCTCGCGAGCCGAAAATTTTATAAAACCGGTAGAAAATGTGAAGTAACTCGAGAAAACAATGCAAAATTTAACAGTTTAATGCAGTGAACTAAATTGATCAATGTGCGAATAATTCGGACAACTAGCAAACAAAAAACTTGTGGAGATCAACAAGTGACCTGCAGAGACGTCGTAAGTTAAGTAACCGACGACCAAGTCACTATGTAACAAATTTAAATTAAATAAGCTCTATATTATGGGGGAAAAAACTTAAACGTGTATGAATGAGAGAATGGGTAAGATACTGGGTTGTCTTTGTTATCAATTAAGTTAAGTAATTATTTGTGTTCAGTATAATAAAAGAGAATATTAAATTTTGTTTGTATTTGTTACATGAGGATATGGCCTCAATATTGAAATTTGTTTGGAATTAAATGCAGAAGGAAGTAATTCATGAAAACTAAAAAATGTTTTAATAAAATTTGAATGAGTTAACTGTAAATGAGAGTAGTTATTGAAATACGTAACCCTAAATCACGTTTATAGTCCATAGGTTCGTGTGAAGGACTCTGGCCTGTAAAAGGTAAGTAAAGTGTGTTTTATTATTAATTAAAAAAGTGGTAAAAAGTTAGTAATATAACAAGGTGGCGGTTAAAATGACTCGAAGTTTTTTTCTGGATTAACACTAGTATTAATCAGCAACTCAAATCTTATGGTAATTCAAATTTCAAAGAAAAAAAAAAGCACACTAAAGCTATAAATTATTATTATATAAACTTTCACAATATGAACTTACTTTCTTTATCACTTCCCCATATGTTTCGAGGTGTTGTTCCTCTTCCTCAGTGGGAGTAAATACTGAATGTCGTTTTACAGGATAACGGTTATGGACTATAGGTGTGTGTGGTGGGGGTTGATGGTGGGAGGGTATTGGCGCTGAGGTTCAAATTGTGTGTTTGGATCAGTGTATCGAATAGTGTATGTGATCTATAATGTAATTGTTCATTTAATGTGTTGTTTGGTTGTAGTGTGTGATATCTGTATATTTCAAATTGTTCAGCTGTGTTTAGTTTTCTACTTTTAGGTAAGTAGTGTAATATTTCCATGTTGTGTTCTATGTTTGTGTAACTGTGGTTTTCGTTTTGTAAATGTGTGGCAAATATGGAATGTATGTAGTTTGTGGTGAGGGCTTTTAAATGTTCTGAAAATCTGGAGGAAAAAGATCTTCCCGTCTGGCCGATGTAGAATTGGTGACAATCATTACAATTTAATTTATATACCCCTGTTTTGCTGTATGTGTCTGTGTCTTTGTTAGTATTATTTATGTGTTTCCTAATGGTGTTGTTGGTTCTGTAGGCTACTTTATAATTATGTTTTCTAAATGTGTTTGCAATTTTGTGCGTATTGGAATTATAGTATGTAAGTGTTATGTATTTACTGGGTTGTGTGCTGTTGGTCTGATGTGTTTTCCTTTTTGTGTTTAGGATGCGTTTGTGTAGTTTATTTATTAAATCGGGGTTGTATCCATTTTTGACTGCTATATATTTGATTGTGTTTAATTCTTCTTGGTAGTCATGTGTGTTTAGGGGTAATGAAGTGAGCCTATGGAGCATGTAGTTGAAAGCTGCATCAACCCCCACCACACACACCTACAGTCCATAACCGTTATCCTGTAAAATGACATTCAGTATTTACTCCCACTGAGGAAGAGGAACAACACCTCGAAACGTATGGGGAAGTGATAAAGAAAGTAAGTTCATATTGTGAAAGTTTATATATATAATAATAATTTATAAAGTGAACGAAGAGGATGAATCAACAAGATAATTATGAAGCTTGGATGAATCAACAAGATAATTATGAAGCTATAACTATCACAAATTGTAGATGATTTTTTGGTATATTTCAGAACTTTCCCAATAACCACACTAGCACACTTTTCCAGTCTGCTTGTATTTCCTGTTGTGTTTTAAAGTAACTGCTATCCAAAAAATACATTTCATATCTCTCTGATTTAATTCATAATTAAATTCAATTATAATTATAAATTTCCTTAAATTATATTGTGACTACACTGCAGAACATATGAATCGTCTAGTTTCAAAACTAGATACATCCAATTTTTTCACATTCACATGTTTTTGGATTTTTCTATACTTTATTACCTTCTACATGTCCCTATCTACTAATTCACAAGTTTCTAAAACAGATACTGTACATACTTATTAAAATTGGAGTTGAAATTGCTGGTTAGTTGCGAAACCAGCTCTCCTGCAATAAAGTTTTTTAGCTCTCCTGAAAATTTTCATTTTTTGGAGGTATCTGGTTTTAAAACTAAATGACTCATATATAACTACCAAAATTTGATGCACACTGATATTTACAACTAATATTACCACTAATATATCCAGTAATTTTTTTTAACTAGGGTCACTTCTCTTCCGAAAAAGACAAAGAAAATAACAGAAAGACCAAAAAGGTTAGATACGGTAAGTTATTCAGATTACTTGACACTTTTTCAAAAAAATTAATAGTTGAAAAAGAAATTATTATTGCCGTACAAGATTAGGTTAGTTTTTATAGTTCCCTCAGTCTGAAGGATAAATGGCAGCATCAAACCAGCTGTTATCAGCCATAATTAATTATTCATCCCACACCAGTGTAGTTATATTTTTGACATAATTAAACAAAATTAATTTAACAAAGGTGATTAAAATTAATTACACATAACTAGTTAAAATTAATTAAACAAAACTACCAGTGTGGTTTCTGAATGTCATTAAACAACGACAGCAAAATGATAGCACAATAGGTTGGTTCCCCTGAAGGTTTTATGAAGCACCCCTGAAGCTGTGGTTTATGAATACTAATAATTGTGGCAACAAAGCAGGAAATTAGAACTAAAAACGGTAATCTCAACTCACTAATGGTGCAATCTGATTTGTGTACAAAGGCAGTGTCAGGAAGTGCCATGCAATTAAGAAGAACACATTATTATTACATCACAGGTTACTGAATGTTACCCTTCTGGCTGAGGCAGTATTACTTGGTAAGAAAGATATAATGTATTCCGGTTAATGGGGCCACCGGTTATTAGGGTCAGCCACTTTATTGGGCCAACATTCAAAATATAAAATACAAATACAAAACTTTCTAGGGTTGCACATAGAAAATTGCTTCACTCAATAGGTCCGGACCACCGGTTATTCAGCCCAGTAATGGCTCACTTTTTCTCTTCTTAAACAGAAGTAATAAGCCATTTTTTTTTCTGAAGTCATAATTTACACGAGTAGACTAGTGAGGATGATAAACCATAATATGATTAAACGATAATTTATTACTCTATTTCCTTAGATGTACTTTGTTAGTAACAAATCTTAAAATTGCGATGTTTACTGTAGTTAAGAGTTATGTTTGATTTTCCATTATTATGAAATTCTGTTTTATAAGGCTTATTTGCTCACTTTTTAGAAATTTCGGATAATAGGGCCAACTTGATATAGTCCCAACATGTCCCGATAAAACAGAATCCACCGTATTTAGATTTTTTGTAAATTAATAAATTACCTTAGATCTGTTGTGTGACTTTGTTTTTTATTTAAAATGACACGTTTTGGAACATATGTTCCATCATCAGATTAATTTCACTCAGTTGAGATCATTAAATGTTAACGATGGGTGCGCACCCATACTGACGAGTGTAAGTACAAATTCTTGGATTTCGTTGTCCATGACGTGTCCGTTACTTAACTAAATACAACTATTTCATTAACACCTCGGAACACAAAGTTTTTTATGAGTAAAAACATAAAGTTTTACCTTCAACCTGAACCGGTTTTCACTTTTAAAAAGCTTCTTCAGAGGTTGCCGCTGGTAGTGCTGTCCGTCCTGTTATGGGCAACGGAACTGATTTTCGAAAGATCAATGTTGTGTGGAGTGAGATATGTTCGAATAATGCGTGTGATTTGAATTGTGTCTGTTCGTTTAGGATGTCGTTTTTATTTGTTTTCGTGTGTTTGTACATTTCCAATTGTTCTAGAGCAGTGGTCGCCAAACTTTGAAGCCACTGAGCAACCGTACTGTTCGTCAATTTTACTGTGAGCTACCAAAAGAAACCAGGACAAAAATAAATTTTTTTTCTAAATCACACATTTATTTATTACCTATAAACATACATTTCTAGAAAATATTACATCCAATTGAATAAAATTGTTTATATTGTAAAGAATTTAATAAGAAGTGTAAGAACAACATTTTTTTCATCTGACTAATTAAGTTTAATGAGAAGGATGGCTCTCTTTTTTATCATCAACAATTTGTTTAATGTTAGGTGAGTAGGTCGTAGCTGCCATTCGAATGCAGTTGTCCAAATGTTCATCAGTCAATCTGTTTCTGTACTTGTTTTTTATAAACTTCATACTGGAAAAAGAAACCTCGCACAGATATGTAGAGCTGAATATTGCCTTCACTCGTAGACCAACCTGAACCAAAATTGCATATTTTTCCTTAGGAACAAAAGGCCAAATATTTTCAGAGCTTGACGTGAGTGATTTTAAAGAAAGGTCATTTTGAAAGTCAATCAGTTCCTTCTCCACTGCAGCGTTGTCTTCTTCAAAATGTTGCATGACACAAGTAGAGAATTCTTCAGCATCAATATCAATAAAAGGAGATTTGACGAACTGCGCTACAATTGAAATGCTTTTGAAGTCTTGAAAGCGTTGACTGAATTGACTTTTCAAATCTGAAAGAATTGCAATGTATTCTTTGTTGTTGTAAGGAGGCTGTGAAGGGCCTTGCTTGTCAAGGGTTTGCTTCAAACAGGCAAAGTGCTTGTATTCACCCTGGATGAGATTTCTTTCCCACAGCTCCAGCTTTTTTGAGAATGAAACCACATCTGAAATTGTTCCACCAATATCTTTATCCTTACCTTGAAGCTGCAAGTTAAGGATATTTAGCTTTTCGGTGATGTCTGCAAGAAAAGCAAAATCTTGCAGCCAAACCGGATCTTCTAGTTCAGGGAAAGATGGTTCACTTCGTTCTTTAAAAAAATTTACCAAAGCAGGAAGCAACTCTGCAAAACTCTGCCTCTGCTAAGCCAACGAACTTCTGTATGAAGCAATAGATCACCATACTGGCATTCTAACTCTTCAGTCAGTGCCCTGAACAAACGTCTCTGAAGTGCCTGTGCTCTCACTTTATTTACTACTTTTACGACTGTTTTCATTACATTGTTCATACTTAAGAACTTTCCACACAATGACTGCTGGTGTATTATACAATGGTAAGTCAGAAATTTCAGAAAGCTGTTGTCTTTACGACACAAGGCAATGAATCCCTTCTCCCCACCTACCATCGCAGGAGCTCCATTGGTTGCTAAGCCCACCAACTTCTTTACAGGAATAGTTTCAGAGTCGATAAGCCTTTTAAATGCTAAAAATATGTCCTGTCCCGTAGTATGTCCTGTAAGTGGTACAACTTTTACCAGCTCTTCTCTTATTTCAAAATCATCAAAAGCCATTCTTACAAAAACGACCAACTGAGCTGTATCAACTATATCAGTTGATTCGTCAAGTTGTAGGGAAAAATAACTGCAGCAATCAAAGTCAGTTTTAAGTTGTGAAGTTACATCAGAACTCATAGCTTCAACTCTTCTCATTACTGTATTTGCAGAAAGCTGTACAGATTTAATAGCAGACATTATCTCAAGATTTGTTTTTGAAATTGTCAAATAATGTATCTGCAGCTTCTAAAAATGCAGCTTTGATTAACTCACCATCTTCGTATGGTTTCTTATTTTGGGCGATCACTTTGGAAAAAACTCGTAATGATGCCTCAGTTGCTGCCTTATTCTTGTCTAATGTCTTGGAAAAAGTAGATTGTTGAGCATTTAGTTGAGATTTTAACTGCATTACCTTTTGTTTCTTTAACGCAGAATTCAGTGAGAAATCCTTTTCAATCCCTGAGTGAACGGTTTTGAAATGACGTTCGACGTTCCCTTTCTTCCCAACGGATACACTTACATTACAAAGTAAGCACACACATTTGTCCTTTACCTGGGTAAAAAAGTAATCGGTTTCCCATTTGAGATGAAAATGATAAGTTTTTGGTTTTTTGCTTGAACTCACCATCATTAGAACAAACCTAGTTTAGTATAAAAGATTAAATCAAACTATCCACATTAACAAATGTCTGATATACACACGAAAATAATAAAGACATAACCTTAGTCTGAGTAGTGCAACTTCAGGTTAGCCAACCTGAGCGTGACCGCGATCTACTTAAAATTTCCCCGCGAGCAACTGGTAGCTCACGATTGACTGTTTGGCGACCACTGTTCTAGAGTGTCTAGTTTTCGGCCTTTTGTGTGTACGTGTAGAATGTTCATGTTATTGTCGATGTTTTTGTATTTTTTTATGTGTGGTTTGCTTCAATGAGGTGGTTTGCAAAGGTGGATTCTGTAGTGGAGTGGAGTGCCTTTGTGTGTTCAATGTATCTTTGTAGCTTCAATGTAGACATAGCTTCAAACAAAGTGTCTAGTTTCCGGCCTTTTGTGTGTACTCTAGAACAATTGGAAATATACAAACACACGAAAACAAATAAAAACGACATCCTAAACGAACAGACACAATTCAAATCGCACACATTATTCGAACATATCTCACCCCACACACACAACATCGATCTTTTGAAATTCGATTCCGTCGCCCACAACAGGACGGACAGCGCTACCAGCGGCAACCTCTGAAGAAGCCTTTTAAAGGTGAAAACCGGTTCAGGTTGTAAGGTAAAACTTTATGTTTTTACTTATAAAAAACTTTGTGTTCCAAGTCGTTAATGTAATAGTTATATTTAGTTATGTAACGGACAAGTCATGGACACCGAAATCCAAGAATTTTCTTTTGGTTTGTACTTTCTATTTTCAATGATACATTTAATTATATTTACTTTTCTTAGTTTATGGGTTTATTTCATATAATTTGTCATTTGGCCAATCACTTGGGTTGGGGCATAGTCATTTGTCTCGTATATATTAAAGTCATTCTAGTGCTATTTATTTGTAATTGTTAATTCTTCTTCTTTTCTCTACATTTAGCTGTATGCTTTTTACTTTATATTCTATGGTATATCTTCCCTTGTATTGGGCTGCTTTTGGTATCGTAACACATTTAACGATCTCAACTGAGTGAATTATTCTGATGATGGAACATATGTTCCGAAACGCATCATTTTAAATACAAAATGAAGTCACACAACAGATCTAAGGTAATTTATAAATAACAGTGACTTGGATACCAATAACAATATGTATGACAAATAGATTTTTTGGCTAATTTTACAAAAATTTAATAAAATGTAGGCACAACCAAGTTACACGATCATTTAAATATAAAAGAATTCTCTAACCTTATGAGACAAACTTATCCAAGCTATCATGGATAGGCTACTGGTAAAATACCTAAATTTCTTTATATAAAAATTTTGTTTATGTGGTATGTCTACTTGTTCTTTTGCCAGTCACATTTTTTGTTTTGTTTTAATTTCCCTTACATTATTACATGCCCTTTTTAATTCTCTCTTTAAAGACAGTTCAATTGTTTTTCAAATATTTAATGTGGTCCCACAGCAGGTTAGCAGAAAATGGTGCAAACTGTTCAGTGCTGAGATAATATTTGAGGGTGCAATGCGTTCCTTCAGAATACTTGAATACACACCTCTTGTATGAGCCTGACACAGTATTTCTCGTTATTTATATGCCTTTCAAATCTCTCCATTTACATACGTACTAAGAGAACCTGAAATTACATTCATATTAAACATTGTACTGTGTATTGTGCTAATTATGAATTAGTATTTGTAAATAAATCAACATGTTAATAAATGACGGTAATAGTTCAGAGTGACAACCTGAGATATGGCAGCCACAAAAACTAGCAAAACCCACTTTTTTTTGTTTCTACATAAACTACAGGTCAAAACTAGGTGCAGACGCAAAAAATTCGCATTTTTTGCTTGCAATTTTCAAAAAATGCATAATTACTTATAGGAATACAGCATTGAAACGCAATGCTGTTTCGAGTTGCGTGCTTTCCCAGTGATCTGCACAAAAACCAAGTATTATTAAAAAAAACAAGTAAAGTAAACCCTCGATTTAACGGACCTCGATTTAACGGACTTCGGATTTAACGGACAGAATTTAACAGGAAAAAAAAAAATGTTTTTAGGCGTATAATGTGCATAAACTGCAGACTCTCCTGTTCTGGCGATGTTGCTTGGCTATCGCAGCATTCTTTCGTTTCTTGTTTTGAAACACGCAAATTTTCTCATCTCCAATTGTATTTGATGAGAACGGAGATAAGAATTAGATAAGAATTCATTTAATTCTTCACGATCCCCGTCTTTGCGTTGTCGTTGACGCAGGCGTCACACACGTTCAGTGGAAGACATCACGACGACTAACACTGACAATATACACTGATATGCATCTTATTTCACTGTGACCAAATTTATTTATTACTAACGTCACCTGGAGCGTTACATTTTTCGATGACGTTACACATTTTGCATCACGCATTTTGTGGAATGACCCCCAGCCTAAAAACATTATCATGTTAAAAAAAAATTTTGACACGAAAAAATCACGTTAAGTTTTTGAAGTCCATGGTTGTGATTTAAATTTGGTGGTAGTTCATAACCATAGCAACGTATTTTCACTCTTGAATATTCAGCTATTTTCGTGATAATTCGTATGCAGGCGCAGTTCACATTCGTACAGCGTCGCATCAGTTTATTCAGAGAATACAGCGTGTACGCTACATGTGTTTCTATAGTACGAACCTTGCACGTGTTAAATAGAGAGTCTTAACGAGTTTATACTTGCGTTGTTACAGCAAGGTCCATTACTTTATTAGTGAATTACAGCATAAGTATGTCTGGCGTTACGAAAAAACGTGTGAACTTGAGTATAAAGCAAAAGCTTGAACTAATAAGTAAACTTGAAGGTGGCGCGTCTGTTGCACATGTTTGTGAAGTGTACGGTGTAAAGAAACAAACCGTTTCAGACATTCGAAAGAATAAAGATAAACTTATTCAGTTTTCGCTAAAGTACAGTGTTGATAGTTCGAAGAATGAGGGAGAAAGAAAACACATTAAATTAGCCAAACACAAACAATTAGAGGATGCTGTGTACAAGTGGTTTATTCAACAACGTTCTAGTGGCGTCGTTGTTCGTAGTGTGGAGTTGCGGGCTGCTGCTGATAAACTGGCGAAACATATTGGTATCCAATTTCAGGCGAGTGATGGGTAGCTTTGGCGTTTTCGTAAACGACATGGCATCACAAATAGATTAACATGTGGGAAGATGGAGATGATAACGATGAAGAAACATCTGTTACAGGAGGCCCTAAATTATCAGCGATAAGAAACAGCATGGACGAAATTATCGCGTACATTGGGGAGTCTTCAGATCCGGAAGTGTGTGCTTATTATGACCATTTTAGACAGTTTAGATCTTTAATAATAAAGAAGCAACATTCTAGTGGAAAACAACTGACTCTTGATGCTTTTATCCAGAATAAATAAAGGTGTGTACATAACATTGTATTTGCATGATATTAATAGTACGTATTAAAAGACAGATAAGCGATGTTGTCGCTGTTACAATAGAAAACCACACTGGCACTTTACCCGTTATTTAGAAACATGTTATTCACACCCCCTCTACTCATCCTTTGTCTTGCTGCCTACAGAAGGATGCGAGCACGCGCGCGTGCACACGCACTTACACTTTTTCTTCCTATTCTTTGTTCAGTTTGCTGTTAAAACGTACGGTTGCAGTCATAAATCATAATGCCAGAGTTAACAACAGCCAGGCAAACTGCTGTTGCTTACGCATAAACAACTCATAGATACCAAAAGCGTTCGTCCCGCCAGAAGTCAGGTATAACTTCGAATTTCGTTAGCGCGCGAATGCAAGACGCAGGCCAAATTAGCGACCATGTTTTTAGGAGAAAAAGTGCGGCTTGTATTCAGAACAATACGGTATTTGCATGATATTAATAGTATTAAAATTTCAAGTGTTATAGGCCTATTTGACTTAAATATATCCTCAAAAAACAAAATTTGCGATTTATCGGACTTTCGATTTAACGGACACCCCTCAGCCCCAATTAGTCCGTTAAATCGAGGGTTTACTGTATAGTGAAAATGAGTTCTGTCACAAAAAAAAAGGGAGACATGTATAGTAATAGACAAGTCTTACTTGGAGTTGGTTTTTATTTACGTGGGTTTCACAAAAAGTGAGAAAGTTTAGTAGTTACGTTAGTTTGTGTGTTAACCTAACAATGTCAGTTTTACCTTATTTACTGTGCACACAGCTAAATTAGACGTAGATTCCACTTAGAAAATAATAAAATTGTGTTTTACATTATTTGGATTGGATCCCATAATTGTTTTTTTGCAAAAAAAAATTGAATGTATCACGTACGCACTAACCTAGTTTTGTCTTGTAGTTTATGTAGAACACAAAAAAACACAGTTTTTGCAAGTTCTGTGGCTGCTAGAGTTCAGGTTGTCACTCGGAACTATTACCTAAATTACTTAGCTTAAATGCATACATGACTGACGTGTTAGTGCCTTCCCCTGTACATAATGTCGTTATAAAAATCAGATATTTTCTTGCTAATAGCTTTACATTCGAAATAATATAACAAAAATTGACATTGATAATACAATGCAATCAATATTATAATTTGTAACTTAAGGAATCAAAACTGGCCCGATTACAATATCATACTAATGTTAATTTATAAACTAATTTGACTTTACATCTCGTAAAAATTCATGCAGATTCTACTACGGGCAGGCTACCATTTTCTGGTTGTAACTTGAATTAAGAACAAATAGTAAACATTATTAATCTATCAAGGGGTTATTGTTAAAAGTTACCCCAATCCACTTGGGTGAATTTATGGAAAACTGAAATCAAAAGTTTTCAAGTGCAATGATAAATTATAAAATTATTAAACTGACTTTCAAGGTGAATTTGTATAACAAAGTTTTTATTGATAAACATATGTTTTGAAAAATGAAAAAAATAGATATCAATAAAAAAAAATTTTTTTTTGAAACATTGGACTTGGATAGTTTTACCACTAACCCCTCGATATATATACAATTTTTGAGTTGAAAATGGTAATATACAGGCTAAAATGCTACCAATATACACTTCTTATGAAACCATGTACAGTGTAAGTTGTCAATGACACTCAATTTGTACAAATATCATAAACACCAATTGAAAAAAAAAGTTTAACAGACATGGTATTTTAGTAGTATACAAAAAATATAAAACCTACACAATATGTTAAAAGAAAAGTTCACCAGAGTTATAGTTAAGTATAAAACGACATTACTAAGGCAGGAATATTTATTGGTAAAAGCTGGTAGCCAGTATCTGGATCCCAGCAGCCACAAACCACGTTTTTTGCAAAACGTTTGGGCCTTTTATTAAACAATATAACAATGAAGATAATTATATTACCAGATTACATAAAATTAAAGAGTTATTATATATATTCAAACTTTCACTAGTGAACACTTACTTTTGGTTTTATGTCCCAAACGTTTCGACGTGGTGTCCGTCTTCCTCAGTGGGATTTCCTGAGGAAGACGGACACCACGTCGAAACGTTTGGGACATAAAACCAAAAGTAAGTGTTCACTAGTGAAAGTTTGAATATATATAATATTTAAATAAGTGAATGAAGAGGATGTACCAACAAGACAATTAAAGAGTTGCAATACATAGCCTAATATTATGGAAAATTATACAAAAAATTGTACAAGTTGTAATTCATACCTTTTTCGGATTTGTTCACACATCTCTACCAACGCCTAAAACACAAATCAACCTAGGGGCATGTGAATTTAAATGGTTATCACCCACAACTAGGACTACACTGTACAGACGAAGTACGATTAATTTGTACATAAGTCACACATTAAACTGAAAAAGATCAAGTGTCAATGACAGCTTACAATAAAACTTATGTAGTAAACACAACACGGCTGTTCTATCCCCATAAAACGTCTGAAACTTATCGTAACCATTTTCACTATTCTAATTCTTCGTAAACCGGAAGAGAGCACAGACAACAACATATTTCGACTCAAGTATCGATTACCTAGCGCATTGCCAACTGCAGCGCTTCTCAATACTAATATAATGCTATCTAAACCCTGTTTTTTTAAAGAAAGCAGCAATTTTTATTACTAATTTTAATTCCGTTTTATTATTGTTAGAGAACGAGATCTGTAGGTTAAAAACTCGAATCGATATCAGAAATTGTTTAGCGATCACAATCGGTAAAACTAATCCAACTTGCATATAATTCAATAATTTTGAATTTGTTCTTCGCCCACTCAGTGTCATTATTGAGAATCCAGAAAAATTGTTTCTCATCAATTACTTATTCAATTTTAACCCTGATTCAATATATACGTATCAAAGTCTTCGTGTGGGGCTTTGGTAAGACCAGTGAACGTGGTGACTGGCTATCTAGAGGTCTGGGTTCGATTCGCAGTCGCACCATAAACTCAAGATGCGATTTTCAGCTCCAGTTGGCTCAGGTTCAGGAAATAAGTATATAGAATAATAATGAGCGGCTGAAGCGTAGTGCTGGCCACACCACTCAACCTAAACTACTTCGGTTTTACGAAAAGGACAGTCATTATTATTAAATCTTCATATCGGTTCGGGTGCGCATCATTTTTCTACTATCGTCCGGTCTCCAGCAGTGAGGTTCTGGCACTCTTCCGAATACGGCCATTACTGTCAGCTTGTGCGAGGACCCCCCCCCCTCCCTTCTGACATACCTTCCACTCAGCTGCCAATACTGAAACAACGAAGTGGGCATCCACATGGTAGATTATCTGAAAATATACCTGGATCGCCAACGACGAACTTAAGGAGAAATCTATCAAACACACTGGAATAACACTGAAAAGGGCATTTCAATCGCTGGGTAATTTATAAAAACATTCTTTTGCCACAGTACAGTACTGTGGTTAACTGACGACAGTGGTGCCCATCCCCCCCAAATATTCCGAAATTTCCCCTAAATTTGATTTCGTGGGTGGGGGAGCACAATACGGGAGTATGGAATAACCCCCAGTTAATGGTGGATCTTGGGGCTTTATTCAAAAATTTTCGAAAAACGAAAGCCATTTAAACAATTACTGGAATCAAAAAACTAATGTTATTCTTTTTTATCAATACCAAAAGGTTTTCTAGTATTACTAATCAATAACTAAATTATGAGAAATGTAAAAGCCTGGTCAAACCTGGCCTAACATAATTAGCAGTACATTAGGCCTTATCAAGATAATCTAATTTTATTTTGTAATTGCACTCTTTTTCTTCATTGGTTCGTTGATTTACGTCGCTTGTAATTTGTTACGGAACTGGCTTAAATTCATTTAACTTCTATTTCCAACAAGTGATCATGAAAGGAAAAAGATTACAAAAATCGCCTTGAACCCCCCCCCCCCCAATATTCCAAGTGGTGCGACTTGCACCATTCCACGAAGCTGTGGGCACCCCTGACTGACGAACACCGTAGCAATTGGTGAATCGTTTTTATATACTGAAGATGGCCTGCAGAGGAGATGCCGAAACGTCTGTAATAATATCTCGGAGTTTAATCAATTTGTTCCCAGCACCAATACAGTAACTATTAGGTTATGAAATAATTGTATAATTTTACACGATACAATTGGGATTTTAATTGTAGCCTAGTTTATAACTAATATTTGTTTCTATTTTTGTATCACCGTAGTAAAGCAGAGTAGTATGTGGAACGAAAGAAAGTAGTGTGACACTTCAACCATCCGTTCGTTATTACCCCGAGGATGTTATCCGACGTATTCATCTCGACAGGCAAAGTCGACATGGCGTCTGAAAAACGCACTGATTTTATGTACGCCCGGGAATCGAACCCGGCACCTCTAGCTTACTGTCCAGGCGCCATAGACACTGCCTCTCTAATAATGAACTGCTGATATCATTAAATTTTTTTCATTCGACGAAAGTTTTAACCTTAATCTAATTTTCGATAATAGTAACATTATCGTAGTTCCAAATATTAAGACAGACGTATCAAATTTTAACCACCACGCAAAGTTTTTTCGACCACTACAAATCTGTAGTCGTCTAAAGATTTATGACACTCGAAGAAAATCACCGATATAGAAGACTATACACGGAAAGTTTGGAAATCGAACACTTTGCCAGGCCGTAAAGTACAAACATATAATGATGACAGATTTGTTATCCGAAAGCCCCTTAACATTCGAAATAATTTCTTGTCCACGATGTTTCCGTGTATTAACTACCGCGAGATGTACTGTTACGACTAGGATTTACGCATTTTTTGAAGACATTTTTATACAGGTAAACTTTATTTCATTTTTTATCTGAAAATGTAGTTCCCCGAAACCGGAAGATGCTAAAAACTTCTTGTGAAAACTGACTCAATAAAAAAAACGCAAATTCATATATTCAGACGGTCGCCCTAAAACTGGTCACGGTACTGCGGCCGCATAGGAATTCTGCAATTATACGTGATACGTTTTGAGATTTTAATTGTAGCGAGTTTATAATTAATAATTGTTCCTCTCTGCATGTAACCGACGCGGTTTAAGGATCAGACAGAACAGGCTGTAAGTAACCTGAAGTCTTAAAGGACGAACAAAGTAAGGCCTATACGATTGTACATAATAGAAAACACGAAACTCAAAACACAAGGTACCGTATTATTCCAACGGAAACGGTAGACTGTATTGGTTTTCAGTGATTACTTAAATTTGAGTGTCTATAAATACCTACTTCGGTAATCGAAAAAAATGCACTCATGGAAAACTTAATTCTAGTTGTTTTTAATTGACGTTTACTTACCTGGTGTGTCAAAGCAGAATATATAAAATAAACGTTAATACGAAACAAATTTCTTTTTAAAGCTCATTCTAAGTTAACGTTTCTCTCTCCATGTTCACTTTCCGTGAAAAAGATTTATACAGCGTGACCTTGAACTTAACAACCCTATCAAGTGTCATTTAACTCCTCCACTATTGATTTACTTCAAGCTTTAGTTACTTTTGTTAGTTCCCAAATCGCACACTAGATGGCGTTTTTTTTTTTAAGATTACGTTCATTTATTACTTCCATGTTCCATAAGGGAATGGAATTATGGTGATGGCAAAAAAATCGTGTTCGAGATAAGGGCTGATTCTGACTGTACTACCCTCAAAAGATGAAGAAAAGTCATTTTCCTAAAAGTGTCTCTGTGTAGGATTTTTTCTATGGCGAACGATAACTGCCGCAAATTCAAACAGAATCAAATAATTTTTTGCATAAATATGTACGTGAGTTGTAGAGGACTCAAGGCCTATTGATTTTGGTGAAGATCGGTTAAGGGGAAGGGGTAGTTTACCTGGAACGTTTTATGTTTTAAAAAAAGTAAAGTACTCAATTGTATACTGTTTTGATTGTCCATCTCTTCTTTGTTTACAGTACTTAATAATTATTAGTATTGGTGGAACTTTCACTTCTAAACTTACTTGTTGTTTTCACTCATACGTCGTTTCGGAGTGGTGTGCTCCTTCGTCAGCGAGTTTTTCGGATATGGAATGTACAAACTGTCGGTAATTCTATGTATAACAGTACTGGTTAACAGGTTGTGTATGGGTGGAGGTGGAGGGAACTGGCGCAGGAGTTTGAATTGTTGTAGGTGTTGTTTATTACTGTGTCGAATAGTGTGTTTGATTTAAATTGTAATTGGTCATTGAGTATGTTGTTGAGTTGTGTTTGTATATTTCAAATTGTTCTGTGGTGTTACATTTACGACTTTTGGGTAGGAAGTGTAAAATTTTAAGGTTGTTTTTTTTATATTGGTGTAGCTGTGGTTTCTGTCTGTCCACCTCCACCCATACACAACCTGTTAACCAATACCGTTATACATAGAATTACCGACAGTTTGTACATTCCGTATCCAAAAAACTCGCTGACGAAGGAGCACACCACTCCGAAACGACGTATGAGTGAAAACAACAAGTAAGTTTACAAGTGAAAGTTCCACCAATACTAATAATTACTTAATTTTAATAAATAAAGTATCCTGAAAAGGTCATAATAATACACTGTAGAAAGGTAGATGAAATATCTATAAATGAAAAGGGTAGTTAAAGGGGGAGGGGAAATTTTCTATAAATGAAAATGATAGTTGAAGGGGAAGGGGATATTTTTTTATGTGTACTATGTTATCGGCAACAAAGAAGTAGTTTGTTGTTAAAATTCCTTCCCGGGGTGTTTGGTTGTGATACAATTTTTTCTGCAAAACCAGACGGTTTGGCAATGCCATATCAGTGAAAATCGAGTGCGCTAACGTGAGGTGGTATATGTTAGTGACCACAGTACTGTGGTTAAGGCTAAAGAAAGAAGTAGTTTCTATAGTGTAATAAAACAAGTTTAATATAGTACAAGTATTTATGTTTATGGTGGTGTAATAGTGTGAGTGCAGATACGCACTGGTATCTACGGTGATGTTGTTTTTTACAAAATGTCGTAATTGTAACTATTATGGTTATTAGTGTGATTGTATTGTTTAATGGGTGCGTATTAATAGTCCACTTTTTGATTTAAAATGTTTCGCGCACTCTGTTATATACCTCCCTCACTTACCACACGTGGATATTTCAGTCCTGTTCAGTGACGGTTCCGCTGAAATACATACACTTTACATACAGATAGATATTCAGGTTGAATATTCAATATAGTTATCACACACAATATAAATGAAATAATATCTAAATAATACTCTGAATTATTAGATCTATTTAAACTCTTCCGCCACCTTTGGTAGAACTGATTAAAAATAAATGAACTAATTTAGAATTGAAATGATACTCTTTTTCACTGGTAATAAATGTGGAGGTTTATTAACAATTCAAGATATTATAAAATCTTTGAACAATGAACAATCAATGGCTAACAACCTTTTAGATAATAATTACAATTAAAAATTCAAAATAAGACTCTATTCAGCCTCAAGGCTGGTAAACCTGTTATTTGTACAATAAGTTAATTTCAAGAGGTTATGTTCTCTTGTATCAGTGAATTACCATATTCGTAAGGTTCTTTTAGGTAACATGATACCAGGTACAAGATGTAATATTAATAACGTTATAAAATGAACAATAATTAATGATAAACAAACAAATATAAAAATCGAAAATTAATACCATATATCTGATAGTTATGGTACTATCGTACGCAGGAATGCGCACGCAACTTTTAGTACTAGTCTGACAATTATCAAGCTCGCTGGTTTGTACAGTTAAAATGTATCACTTTATTTTAATAATTCGTTTTGAGAATTATCTATTTGCAAGAGAAAAATTTATTAAAAAACTCTTGTTATTATTTCCATCTGGTTTGGATTCTACTTGAGAACAGACCGGTAACAGTGAAACTGGCAAGTTACCGTTACGATTCTAAGGTTATGTTATAACGGGTATTGTTATAATGGTTAACTATTTCTTAATATTTATTGTTTCTTAATCTAAATATAAACACATTATTCGTAATATATTGATGTGTTATTATCAGGATTACATTTATTTTTTTGTATTAAAGTTAATAATGTTTACTTTAAAACATCGAGAAGTCAAGAAAACAATTTTAGTCAATTGAGTGACTATTGTAATTACTCGTATTTAGTAGTAAATGCTTCTAACATAATTTTTTAATAATGATAAATAATTAAAAATTTTTTCCAATATTTTAATAATTGTGAATTAATATTTCTTTTAATTCTGATAATTCAATCATGGTTTTTGATACTTCGCCTTTTCTGACTTGCGTAGTCTCAAAATTACTTGTTACGAAATTATTATTTCTGTTTCAATATTATTTAAATAAAGAATTGTACTCCCTGTTTTTTATCTTTCACAACACTCGCAAGTACGATTGACATTATACACTAATCGTACTTGTATAAATAAATAACTCCGCACATTCCACTCGTAAATATTGGTGTAGTGTTAAGGTTATGTATGTTGATTTACTTAATGTCAATGCCGCGCACAAATTCAAAATTAAAACTTTTTCATGTTGGCGAGTGGCGTGGCCTCTCCGTCGAAAGACTGATCGTGAACTGTGTTGCTTCCTCGAAGCGTCTCCTTCTCGTCTGGCAAAATTCATTCATTCTATTGGTTGAAAAAATTATACTCTCTGACCCAAAAGCCTTTGTTTTCTTAAAACACTTAATTTTTTAACAAATTCGATTTTGAGGTTGAGGCTTTGTGACGTCAGCACTGGTACAAAAATTTAATTGAAAAGTTTAAAATTACAATAACTTTCTTAATCTATGTCCTATCGCTAAATGGTTGATGTCAGTGAATTGCGGACATCCTACGCTTTAATTTAAGTCTAAGAATGATTATTTTCCGTCCATCACTTCTATCACTATAATGATTTTATTAATTATTTCTGGTGTATCTTATGTTTATAAGTCTATTACACCAAATTTTACTTATTTGTATTAAAACACTTTTTAAATAAACACTCTGAGTCCATATCTCAATTGGTTTGATTCAAAATTTGGGAATAGTTGTTCCCTAAACAATATCTCGCTATGGCGTCATTAGGCGTCCATATTTGATTTTTCATAAATGTGCTTAAAACTAATTTTTCTTATTTAAAATAGTAATATTGTGATCTAATAATATTAGTAATGTCTATTTACATAATTTTACACTAGAATATTTGTACATGACTATGTTTAAACTACTATTTACATTGTTTTAGTCCCCTTCTATCTCTCTTATACAATTGTTACCTTATTTTTGGTTTTTTCTATATAAATGATATCATGTATTATTTGTAATTAGTGTACACACATTGTACCTAATTCATTATACATAATGGTTAGCTTTTGGCTAGTTCAGAACCCTTCAATTTTTCAGTAATGGGTCTGTTCATGTTGTGTCATATTATAGTAGTCATTTATTTTTGTTAATACAATAACTAAGTTGTTATTGTTACCCTTGGTTTGGGTTTCCAAAGTAGTATTAGACATTATTCTAACTCTTGATAATGTTTTCATTTACTTTTAAACAAGTTTACATGTTATATTTTTCATAAATAACTTGCTCCTCATGGTTTGTTTACATCTGGGTTCTTTCACTATAGTCATTTGGTTTTTAATTATTTGTATATAAAATGACTGTTTTTATGATCATAGTCTGTTCTCAAAGTAGCATTGGGATTTCCTCTTACTACTGGTAACAACCTTAATTATCTGTGTTCAATCTTTGATACAGTATTTTTCTTAACTAGTTGGTTATACAATGGTTCAGCTTACTTCTGGTTATATGTACATAGTTAGTTAGTTTACAATATTTTGGTTACAATACTGTCATTATTATGTTCAGAATCTGTTCTCAAGGTAGTACCAGATATTTATCTCACTACTGGTAATACTTTTATTAACATTGGTATTTGTTTTGATATTGTATTTTGTCTAACTAAATTGTCATACTTGTTCCATCTCTACTATCTCTGTGTCATCATATATGCTTTGTTTTATTTGCATTGTGCTGCAATATAATACATTGTCTCTTAGGATTTATTATTATTTATAACAAATTCTTGATTGATATCATAGTTGATGATCATCTATTTATATTAACATGTATGATTTTCTGTTTCATAGGTGTCTTCCCTATGGGGTTATGTAACAAAGTACCACATGTTTTAATGCAGTATTTTTCTACTACTAACATGACTTCAGTATGGTATCTTACTATAATATTTTAATTATTTTGTTACACATGTTTATGGGGCCTAAATGGGGGAGTGATGTGTAATATATGGCCTGCATACAAGAGCTGGTCACTAGCCTCTCCTCTCCAACTCCAACTCTCACCTACAAGCAGTGGGCCCTGTTAAGTCGAGCAACCCATGCTAAGGTTGTGGTAACCAATCCCTTCGGCAGCTTGGGTCGGCGAGCCAACGAGAGATGGGGGTCTGGGCGAGGTGGCCCTGAGGTAATCAGGGACCCGGCTTACCAAGATGTAGTGTGTCGGCAGCAGGATGCATGGCGGGGTTGGCGGCGGAAGAACATAAAAATGTCAACGGCGGCGCCCATAGATCTAGTGAGCATGGTCTACTGCGGACGGGTGGATGAGACTCGTTAGCTCAGTGAAGGCAACTCATCTAAGAGACGGGAACTCTAAACATAAAACCCCTGGTCCTCCAGGTTGGGGGTTGGGCGTAGGGTTAACAACCCACCCCATAAAAAAAAGATTGTTATGAAACCAAGAGAAAAAGGAAAAGCCGGACGGATTAATGGAATTGGGACTGGATCGTGTAAAAAGGACAAAGATTTTAAACTTGCGACATGGAACTTGCGTTCCTTATACAGACCTGGAGCCTTGAAGATATTAATACAAGATGGCTGGACCAGGTTGGTAAGGAGGCAGTGAGGCTGGGTGCAGCAAACTGGTGGACATTGGCCGGGAGTAGAGACCAGTGGGGAAGATTTCTTTTGGAGGCCAGGGCCCGGACTGGGCTGTAGCGCCGAGGATGTATGTATGTATGTATGTACACATGTTTATACAACTCCTTCTTAAACAATAACACAAATCTTTTTGTATTAATAACAATATTTTTCTGGTCATTGGTTGAATTCAATTCCTGTCACTTTGTTTGATACATAACAAAGGTTTTTTATTTGTTGTCAGTTCTCTATTAACAATAACATAATTGTTCTATTTTATTCTATTCTGGTGGTCTTATGATTATCTGTATTGATCACAACCTTTATTAAATTAGTCACACTCATTGTCTGTGTTAATTTGACTATTTTAATTCTTGCTGTTTCATTATGAAATTAACATATTTTCTTACACTATAAACTTCAGCACTGGGATTGTTTGTGTGGTTTATTCAGTTGAAATTAGTTAACTTTTCACAGGTTTCACATATATATCAAGTACTCACTGCAATTGTTTGTGGTTCCTTAAATGTTAAACACTGGTTTTCTTTTCATATTTGATAATCATCACTTCTTTTGGTCTCTTATATAGTCTTTAGTACACGTGGTTTATGTTGAGTCCTTGCATGATCCATCCATCTTCTTCTCTCTTCATGGTATGCTTCCTTGTCCTTCTTCTTTCTTCTTCTTCAATATTTTCATTGTAGTCACTATCTTTATTTATTTCCCTCGCTGTTGGAGTTTGTTGGTCCTTATTTTGTCGGTTCCCCTCACTGTTGGATCCTATTGGGTCTGGTTACTGATATTTTGTTTTGGCTCATGGCATTTTCTTTCTTCACTTTGTATTTGATGTTGCTATGTTAATATTATCTTCTTTATCGTTGGATTTTTTATATTAAATATATTTGTAGATACACACTTTTATACACTTAGGTTTATTTATCTAGACATACTTCCATGCTTTTCTCTTACTTGACGTTATATTAGTTTATGTTATGTAACTACCATATTTGGTAACGTTACAATAGAAATATTCATTTCTAAAATGATTAAAAATATAAATCTTAGAACATGGAAGTCACGTATGGTTCTCCATACCAATATTATATTTTCTTATTTAGCGGACAAAACAAAGAAACTTGTTTAACACACACACACACACACACATCAAAACAGTTTTCTCATAAAATACACCTGTTGAACAGTACTTAAATGTATGTTTAAGAAAATATGATGTATGTCTGCATAAAGAATATGATTCTTACAAAAAAAAGGAGTGCACAATTTCCTAACACTTTTTGAATGTAAAACTGGGCCAACTTTCTGCTTGAACAAATATAAAATACAGTACTTGCCGAAACTACAAAATTAAATTAACATGAAACCTAAGTGTAAAAGCATTCAAAATAATCACTTTAAAAGAGTTTCAGTAGTGTCAAAAACAAAAGCATTTGCTAACTTAAAGCACCTTGCCACTTTTGGGAGCACACTACTTAGTCTACCAGGCTACTAATTGTCTTCCATATCAAAGAAAATTAAAATCTTTCATACCTCACTGATATTAAATCTGAAACTAAAGTGTCATAATTAAATGAATAAGTGGTACTGTGCTTCCTTTCCACTAGAAATGTCCTTGATTGTTGCTTTTTAAATATAATTAATTCATTACCGACTCGGAACACAGTTTTTTATAGGTAAAAACATAAAAGTTTTACTTTATAGCCTGAACCAGTTTTCACTTTTAAAAAGCTTCTTCTGGCGTGTGTCCCACAACACCCAATTTTTTTAAAAAGGTTTCAAGGATAAAAAATTAAAAAAAATCTGTGAAAAGTAAACTATTAAGTTGGATATTTATACAATGAACATTTAACATATTTCAAGGTGCATATGCAAATTATGTGTTTGGTGGTTGCAAGTCAAAAAGAATTGCAAGATAATTTAGATACATAGAATATAGTACAAGAAAGTGGACTGAGAATTAATAATATTGTCGTAGCAATATGCATTAGGGCAAGTGAAGTTTAGCTTATTATTGGCAGATAAAGAACTTTTATGGTATCATGAGTGAAAAGAGAGAGAGAGAGAGAGCGAGATAGAGGGAGGGAGGGAGAGAGAGAGAGAGAGAGAGAGAGAGAGAGAGAGAGAGAGAGAGAGAGAGAGAGAGAGAGAGAAGGCTGAGCATGAGGAGAAACAGAAAGAGGTTACCATGTGAACTGATAAATATCAATAGTTAATTCACGATTGTAAAGTGTATGTTTGGTAACAAAGCCAAGGGCGTTAACAGCTATTGCAGACCAACCAGAGCCAAGGGTGTTGATACTTATTGGAGACCTGTCAGGTCCAACTATACTTTCAATACCATTAGTTGGTATGGCACCTGGCCACTAAACTGGAGGTCCCAGGGTCGATGCCTGTGCAGCACCCTAAAATCAAGGTCCAGCCTGTGAAAATGAGGCATAGGATGAAAATGTACCTGGGATAATAATGCATAGCTGAAATGTAGTGTACAGCTACGTCCCTTGTACTTACAGCTCAAGCTGGCAATCCGTTGTGCCTTATTCTCTTAAGCCACATCAGTATTACAAAAGAAGTCATTATTATACAAACGAAAGAGGTGGTTATACGAAAAAGCAAATTAAGATATAAACAATTAAATTTAAGGAATAATATTGGTAATGATTTAAAATTGTCCTAAGACTTTCACGGCCAGTGTCAGTGTATAAGAAAAGTTTTCCGGGCAGTTTGGCCGTGGTCTATGGTTTAATGACAAACCAAACGTTTCAACAGCACCACTGACTGCCATCATCAGTGGAATTCAAAGAAATCCAAGACCTCCTGAACATAGGTTCTTATCGTCAAGCCCACAGTACTGTGGTAAAGGCTGACAAACCAAACGTTTCAACAGCACCACTGGCTCCCATCATCAGTGGAATTCAAAGAAATCCAAGACCTCCTGAATGGAGGTTGTTATCGTCAGGCCCACAGTACTGTGGTAAAGGCTGACAAACCAAACGTTTCAACAGCACCACTGGCTCCCATCATCAGTGGAATTCAAAGAAATCCAAGACCTCCTGAACATAGGTTCTTATCGTCAAGCCCACAGTACTGTGGTAAAGGCTGACAAACCAAACGTTTCAACAGCACCACTGGCTCCCATCATCAGTGGAATTCAAAGAAATCCAAGACCTCCTGAATGGAGGTTGTTATCGTCAGGCCCACAGTACTGTGGTAAAGGCTGACAAACCAAACGTTTCAACAGCACCACTGGCTCCCATCATCAGTGGAATTCAAAGAAATCCAAGACCTCCTGAATGGAGGTTGTTATCGTCAGGCCCACAATACTGTGGTAAAGGCTGACAAACCAAACGTTTCAACAGCACCACTGGCTCCCATCATCAGTGGAATTCAAAGAAATCCAAGACCTCCTGAATGGAGGTTGTTATCGTCAGGCCCACAATACTGTGGTAAAGGCTGACAAACCAAACGTTTCAACAGCACCACTGGCTCCCATCATCAGTGGAATTCAAAGAAATCCAAGACCTCCTGAATGGAGGTTGTTATCGTCAGGCCCACAATACTGTGGTAAAGGCTGACAAACCAAACGTTTCAACAGCACCACTGGCTCCCATCATCAGTGGAATTCAAAGAAATCCAAGACCTCCTGAATGGAGGTTGTTATCGTCAGGCCCACAATACTGTGGTAAAGGCTGACAAACCAAACGTTTCAACAGCACCACTGGCTCCCATCATCAGTGGAATTCAAAGAAATCCAAGACCTCCTGAATGGAGGTTGTTATCGTAAGGCCCACAGTGTAACGTGTCAATTTTGGGTCCTTTTATTTTTTACAGTATGGGGTATGTACATTTTTGTTTATTTCGTGTTTGTGCGGGATTTTGCAAAATTATTGTGTAACGTCAATTTCATTATAACAGAACACGTGTTGAGAAACAGTGGTGTAACAAAGCGAAACGCAGTTTGCAGTTGAGTAAGGCGGCAAAGGAATTCGCGCCCCCTTCGAAATTCTCAGAAATCTGTACATGTGTGTCGACGCACGAGCGCAACTACTCAAGCACACGCTCGAAGGGACGCACTCAACTAAAAAACCAAAATGGCTAGAGTGCAAAATTATTCATCGTCTCTTCACAGATCCTCAGGAAGTGCTGCGAAGGACCGCCCACTTTAGTGACATCAGTATGGCCGATGCAAATATCGTCCTCGGCTACCACATATATACCAGCTCTATTCCATGCATAAAGTGGTTACCCCACAACAATTAAGCATGAACGACGACGCAAAGCAGGTGGCCGTGAATACTCTGTTCCTCCCGTTCAGAGAAGCACATTGCCCAGTTCTTCACTGACTGTGTCAGCGCCGACACGAGAGCTAAATATGCTCATCTAAATTTCATCAGTATTTGATATAAAAGTGAAGTAATCATTTTTTAAAACTAGTGACAGGATGGAAGAAGAGTCGCAGAGCATTAACATCTAAATTCGTGTTTCAGTTTTGTTCTTTTTCGAGACGTTTACGACCTACCGTGGTGTGGCCACGAGGTCACGGAAGAACGCGTTGCCGACAGTGACCTTATATCATGCATTCAATCGGGTAATTGGGTCTTATGATGGAATGTGAGTAGTGAGTGAGCAATGCTGGGCTGTTAGTGTGTAAATTCAGTTGTATAATTATAAATGATACAAGGTAAGCTATAGTTCGTAAGTTCGATTATGCAAGAGTTGCACAACTTCTGAAACATGTATTTAAGGAATCTTCCTAATTTTACAACAGTGCAAAAGTAAAAGATTAAATAGTAATTCTCTTCAAAAATGAGTTGTGTCAGTGATTTGCTTAACCCATGAAACACATGTTTGTATTTAGCGTTCGTACGCAAGAATCCTGGCCCAAAACAAAACGAACTTTCAAGGTAGGTGGAAGTTAGTATATTAATATCTTTAATATATTAATTAAAATAGTAATAAACGTCTCAATGGCGCCCGAACAGGGACAGTTTATTAATTAAAATAGTAAAGACCGTACCTACAGAAAAGATACAAACATGTTTTTGGGGTTAGCGGAATAAAACAAAAGTGCGTTATTAACGCAAAATTGGTTATATAATACATTATATTGATTATATTATATTTGCACAAGTATCAAGTATAAAATAAGAAATGGCAGATAACAATGAATTATCTGACAGTCAGACAGAGAGTCAAGTAAATGCTGACTCCGGTATTCAAATAGAATTAACGCCAATAAATGAATATAATGCAGAAGAATCGGTTCTTCATACACCGGGAGCGATATCAACTCCTGTAACAAGTAAAGAGAAAGGGTTGTCATTGGACGATCTATTTAATTACATGAGAACCATGTCTAGTGACATGAGAACTATGTCTAGTGATATTAACGTAAAATTTGACATGCAAAACAGTAATTTTAATAAAAAATTTGATATACAGAATGATAAGTTTGATGCAATGGACAAAAAATTTGAGAGCCGTTTTAAGTCTAGTGACGAAAAATTTGATAAAATAGACCGTCGTTTTGACGTTCAGAATAGCAATCTTAATATAAAATTCGAACAACAGAATGTTCAATTGCAGCAGAATATAAATGTAAAAGTTGATGAGTTTATAAATTATATACAAGAAAAGAATAAATGTCTTGAAAATGCCAATGAAATGATAAGAAATAATTTGAATAAAGTAGAACCGAGTACGAGTAATACAAATGAAAGTTGTAATGGCAATGTTGTATTAGGTAAAGAATTAATAAATAATAATGATGTTGTTGAAAATAATGAGAGTAATAATGTAATTGCAAATGTAATATCAGAGAGTACTGATGAGTTTGTAGAATGTGATTATGAGATGTTAATGCGTGTTAATGAGTTGGAGAGAGAGTGGAAAGAGAGTTATGTTATGGGTATGAAACAGAGGGTAAATTTTTTACGAGGTAGAATGGGGGGTGAAGGAAGACCTTCACGTATATATTGTGTAGACAAGTGTGCTACAAATAATTGTTTTTTGAAGTTTTTTGTTTTTCCTGGAGAAGTCAGGAAAGGTTTAATTGAATTTGTACCCTCTGTCTGTAATAATGATGTTGAAAGTATGATGTGGTATTGTGATGAGAGAGATTTAAACGGAGAATTGTGTGTGGAGAAAGTAACAGAATTATATAACTTAAATAGAGAGTATGAGGAATGGAAAGAAAGTTTAGAAATATATTTGAATGACAATGATTACAATGAGTTAATAAAAATAATTAACCCGATAGTGAATGAATTTAATGACGGAGATTTGACAAAAATACCTAATGTAGACCGGTGTAATGAGTATTTTAATAAGTGGAATGAATTTAGTTTGTATGGTTACAACACACAAAACAGTCATTTGTGTGGTGATAAAATTGAACGATGTTATATAAAAACAAGACTTATTTGGGACGATGGAGGTTAAACTGTAAAACAATAAAAGACAGTGTAAACATTATGTTTTATGGGTTTTTAACATGGCAAATTTGGACAATGAAGTGTGGGAAAATTGAACAGTAAATAACAAAAGTCTGTAAATAAAAATATAGTGAATTTATTTGTGTGCATTGTGGAATGTTAAGTAAATAATGTGTGTACGTAAGATGATTGTTGTAATAATAATATTGAAATATTTGCAAGTTAAATAAATATCAGAATTAATTTTGAAAACAGTAATTGATTAATGGTAATTGTTTCGATAACTATATAATTCATATTTTTTGGTAATTAATGTAATTAAAACAATTTGATACATGTTAAATATTTTGATTGCTTATTTAAATGTTAATTAATTGAATTTGTTTAATGAATTTAATTTATTTTACGAGATGGAAGTTTGATAATAGATGATAAATTATTTGATGTAAACTAATATTTTGTGTTAAATGTTACAGAGATGAGGTGAGAAGTGAGTATAAATAAAAATATATATTTCATGTAATTGTTCAATTGTGAGAGGTATTTTCATTGTGTTAGGGAGATCAGCTGATCAGCAATAAGGTGTCACTGGTATATTAGTTATAAATGTTCCAAGTAATTGATGTTCAAGGTAATGTTTTTAATGTATTACAGATGTTTTAAAGTAATGGGAATAAATAATTTACATCACCCACAGCAGTGTAGAATACGATTGTTAAAGAAAGAAAGAGATTTATAATCGAACATAAAATTTTATTTTTTAAACCAGTGACAGATTTCTGATAGCATTTGGTAATGTAAAATTAAGAATTATTTCTTTTATATAATTTAAATGTCAATTTGCTTATTATTTATATTAATATTTTGTTAATTTTAAATATTTTATTTTATTATGTTTTGTGTTTCCAGTTAGGATATTACTGATGTTGAATGTATTTTCAGAAAGTCTGCATAACATATGTAGGTCAAGGGTTTTGGACTTGACCTAGTTTCGATCAGCTGATGAGGTCATACACCTACTAAGCTTGTATAGTAGGAAGTCAATTTTATTTGTTTGTTTAATCAATTTAAACCAATTTTCAAATAATTTCTACATATAAAGGAAACATTTAAATAAAATTAAATTTTTTCTTGAGTTTTAAAATTTTTGGAAATTTTAATTTTTGAAAAAAAAAAAAAAAATGATTTTTCGCCTGCCAGCGAATGAATATTTTTTAGTATTGATTATTTTATTATGTGTGTATTAACCATGTTTATTTTATTGATTTATTTGTATTGCATTGTATTGTTAGACTCTAAGTATTCACCTGTTAGAGTAAGGATATGTTTTGATTAAGTCATTTTTAATAAAACAGAAAAACAAGGAAGAGAATTTTTTTGATAAAGTATATTATTTTGAATTTTTCTAAATGTTTGTAAATTTTAAAGAATTTGTCAAGGTGTAATATGTAACGTGAGTGTGTGTGAGCCCAGTATTTGCGAAAGGCAGCCCAGCTTGCATAAAAAGGGGAACCATATCGGCTGAGGATCTGGCATAATTTAAGCCAGGGATTGAGGATATTTGGGGATAGCATGCTAAAAGGCGAGGCGTGCTGTGGTACTTGTCGGTTCGATTTCTCGGTGTTGGGATCTCTTACAGAGAAGTCCAGTGATCTCGTTCAGATGAGTCCATAGTCGCCAAGCCAGGGGGGTCATGTACCCATGTGGATTAAGAACAAGGGGGTTGTTGGCACCAGTTCCTCACCGGTCCTCTTCGGGGTTTATCGATGAGATTTCTTCTGTTGTAGACAGCAGAATTCTCATCGAGGGGGTATTGTAACGTATCAATTTTGGGTCATTTTATTTTTTACAGTATGGGATATTTACATTTTTAATTATTTCGTTCTTGTGTGGGATTTATACAATTATTGTGCAACGTTATTTCATTACTACAGAACTCATGGTAAGCTGAACAGTTTGAGACAAAGGTGATACGCAATTTCCATTGTGTAACTCGGCAAAGGAATTTGCAGCTCCACGAATTTCTAAGAACTCTGTATGTGTGTGGCAATGCACGCACGCCACTACTCAAGTACGCGCTCGGCCAGGACGCCTAGTTGGTTTAAAGCAAAATGGCTAAAAGCAAGAAACTATACAAGCACATGGTCGTGGAACAGCAGGAAATAATGTCTTAAGTCCGGCCCCTTTTGTGACGTTAGCCAGTGCCTAGCTGAGATCGTTCGCTACCTTATTTTACAAGACTACATGCTTGGCATAGGACTAAGCTACGGCGACGAAGATCAAGGCAGTGATTTCCGTACCAAGTATGAGATCACAATAGTAATACCTGTTACATTATCGTCCCCAGTCTGCTAACTGAACTCCCCGGTACCGGGACGAGCAAAGTAGGCTCGTCATAAATATTTTAATTCTTCCAGTAAAAGGTGTAAAACAGTAAAAGTTTATGTGACCGCGGTCAAGAAAAAGTATCGAATAGCATCAGACACTTTTTGGGCATTTAATACGAATTTAGAAAAGAACAATGAGTGCGCGCGCGAACCACGTGTAAGGGCTGGGGGGGGGGCTGATTATAAAATGTTAAGGGCAAGATAAATTTTCGGTATGTATGCGTGAGTGAGCAATGCTGGGCTGTTTGTATTTGTGTTTGTGTTTTGTATAATTATAAATGATACAAGGTAAGCTATAGTTCGTAAGTTCTATTATGCAAGAGTTACACAACTTCTGAAACATGTATTTAAGGAATCTTCCTAATTTTACAACAGTTCAGAAGTAAAAGATTAAATAGTAATTCTATTCAAAAACGAGTTGTGTCAGTGATTTGCTTAACCCATGAAACACATGTTGTATCTAGCGTTCGTACGAAAGAATCCTGGCCCAAAACAAAACGAACTTTCAAGGTAGGTGGAAGTTAATATATAAATATATTTATAATATATTTTTTAAAAGAGTAATAAACGTCTCAACAGTACTGTGGTAAAGGCTGACAAACCAAACGTTTCAACAGCACCACTGGCTGTCATCATCAGTGGAATTCAAAGAAATCCAAGACCTCCTGAATGTAGGTTGTTATTGTCAGGCCCACAGTACTGTGGTAAAGGCGGATGATGGCAGCCAGTGGTGCTGTTGAAACGTTTGGTTTGTCATTAAACCATACACCACGGCCAAACAGCCCGGAAAACTTTTCTTATACAATTGGTAATGATTTGTTTACACTTTTCCGACGTAAAAAAACTTATACTGTAAGTAAATATTATTACCTTTTGCCGTAGCCAGCTTTCAGAAACTTAACAATAAAGTAAGTTCTTGAAACGTTTAACTTAATTAGTGTAATACAACAGTAAAACATACACACATTTTTATGTACGTATCTATGTGCATTATTTACCCAATGTTCGTGACAAAAGTTGCAACCACTTTTAGGGGCAGGTAATAAAGAAACCAGTTTCAGACTCTGTGAAGTCGGAACGGGCTATAGCCCGAGCCATGGAGTGAAGAAGAAGAGGTCATAAATGGAAATTAGTCATATAAACTTTTATGGTTATGAGCCCCCCCCACCCTGCCACCAAAATCCCAGTCTTCCTATTATGGAAGAAAATTATGAACCTGACAATAGTCTCACAGCTACCAGAATAGTCTGGTATGTTAATGAATGTTCAAATGGTTCCATCTGATCCAAGTTAACAATACGACTGCATAACTAGTTCTCCTAACATTCAAATTGCTCTGTTACTTCGCGGTCAGACCATGTACACAGCTGTAGGAAAATGAAAGGAGACAATGTATCAAGACACAAAGAAACATGGTAACAATACTAAATGCACACCATGGTATTTATTCTTTTAAAATAAAAATTAAAAAACATATTAATGAAAAATATGTGTCAAAGAGTATAAAGCATTTTTATATAAAAATTGCACAGTCTTCATAATCAATTATCCTACAGTAAAAAAAAAACAAAGAAACAAACACAGTTCTACTGTTATATATTTCATATTTAATTTTTCACTTTTACACTAATTTTTATACCTAACAGAAACATGTTTTAATTATTGTATTTTCTTCTGGGTTTATATTTTTTTAAATTATCAGTTGAAGCTGACAAAATAACCGGTGGCCTCAGAGCTACATTGGGTGGTGTAAGATGTTCTTCAACACTTTTCCTGTCAGACGACACATTCCTCTCCTTGACTCTATGGTTAGGTGGCTTCCTGACGTTCTCGCTAGTGCCCGACGTTGAGCCACTGTTGAGTTCTTGTGCCTCTTGTGTTTTACGTAACGTTGTTCCTGCCCATCCTATTCCTAAATTGCGGAATATTAATTCCAGATCTTCAGGTGATGAGTCACTCATTATTTCTTTGGCTTCATCTAGATCTCTGAGTATTTCGTTGAATTTAATCAATCTTTCTTCTTCAATATCAGAAAACTCAACAAGACTTTCCAAAGGTACATTATCTCCACCTTCTGGAAAGTTATAATTATTTTTAAATGACTTTTTAGAGAGTTTAACTGATTTGTCACTTTTATGTGACATTGCAGCGTCTGATTGCTTTGTACTGTTAACCTCGATCAAACCTTCATATATACCGTTTTCTACAGACACACCTTTTGCATCTGGTTTAGAACTTGAAGCATTTTCCAAATTGTTTACAGTTTCCACTCTATAATTAACATATTGTACAGGTGATAAACTAATATTTCCTAAGTCATTATAATGAATACCGGATACACTCTTTGTTCCCATATTGGCATTACTACTACCTGTCGAAGACAAATTCATTTGGTAGTAGGGTTCCTGATGCGATGAACTTACAAACATATTTTGCTGGCCTTTGTTGATCTGTACAGCTTGCATGACTTTTCGCTTTCTCTTATTTTCAAAAGGCGACGATAGAATATTTCTTTTCATTAATTCGGAAACAACATCAATGTCCTGTATGCTGGAGTTGGAATCATTGGGGCTTTTAACGCTATCGTTTTCACTGTAGTGTAAATCATTGTCTTCACTTTGAGGTACTGAGGTATCAAGCCCTTCGAAAACATTAATAACCAACTCTTCGTCTTGTTCCGACAAACTGTTACTGTCACTATAGTAATGCGTTCCTGGTGTATCGACTTCAGGTATCGTGGTGAGTTCATGAGGAGGACTCGATGTTTCCACACCATACCTGAAAATGTGATTGTTGTAATGTTTAAAACTCAGATACATTCAGCAACTGCAATCATCAAACATGTCATTACAAAGTAAAATTGTTTACATTAATACATATCAATATTATATATAGAACACGACAATATATGTTTGAGAATAGGTAGACACCTGATTATATTTTCCTTCATGGAACTTTCCTTTGGTCGTTAGATACGATAGGTTTCGGGCTCACAGTCCCATCTTCAGGAGAAAATCACTCGAGGTGAGCTCGTCAGTACATAACAATTAACACGCACATAAAAACACTGAATTCATTATATACTCGTATCGCGCGAGAACACGATGCACATCGTGTACACTTTTATTTTCTCAACGATGCGCACCGTGTTCTCGTGTGATATGTGTATATAATGAATTCAGTGTTTTTATGTGCGTGTTAATTCTTATGTACTGACGAGCTCACCTCGAGTGATTTTCTCCTGAAGATGGGACTGTGAGCCCGAAACGCGTCGTACCTAATGACCGAAAGAAAGATGCATGAAGGAAAATATAATCAGGTATCTACTTATTCTCAATTAATTAATGCAACTTGGAGACCACACACAATGAATATATGTTTGCTATTTGCTGAAATTCCACAATTTGAACATTTTGTAACAGTACAGAATGACCCAGTGCCAGAATTATGGGAATTAAGGGTGATTTTCAATGTTTTGTATTATGTAATTATTAAAACATGCAGAATGGTTAGGTACATTGTCCCTCTGGAAAAAGGAACAACGCAAATTCGGCCAGAGTAAAACACCAAGGTCGCCGGTGGACGTGAAAACATCAGAAGAGGCCATGGCGGTGTTTATGACGAAGGACTACAATATGAATTATGATTGGGCTATAGCACAGCTCCGTCATCGCTAAGAACAATGACGCACTGAGTACAATGTGTGTAACGAGATGTTGTCCAGCAGGACAAAGCTGGATGACGTAAGAACTATACACACACACAAGCGCAATTTTACATTTGCCTCGATCTCATTTCAACGCCATTCTTCATAGCAGCCACAGCGATGTATCGTTGTGTGCATAAAATTTCACAATAGTTTAAATATAATTGGCAAAATGTTGGCCACAGTAGTGGAGCAAGAAAGGCTCATATAACTTGATAATATAAAGATACAAAATATGTAAATTCAGTGTGAACATCAACCTAATTGAACGGCAGACTAAAAGGCGAACACCGGCCATCACCATGGGCAGCACGCACAACCAACGGATGGACATCAACACCGACTAACCAGAGAAGTTCCTTTTATTATTTTCTATCTCATGAGCTCATTAATATCAAATTGTTAATCAAAAGAATGTACGGGTCTAAAATTGAATGTGCGAATGAGAGAGTGAATGTATGGCCATAAACACATATGCCGAGGGCATTGGTTTGTGTAAGAAATAATTAACTATTAATTAATAATTTTGAAGCTGCAGCAGTAACGTTAAATTGATATCAATCCAGTAAATAAAGAAATTAAAAGAATACCAAGAGATATAGAAAGTAACCGCCATTTTGTTTTGAGTCAGATCACATGACGTCATTATTGTGAACACATGGTTATGTATGTACTAACTTAGAGTGAATTAAAATTAATGGTTAACCTCCAGAATATTTTGTTATCAATTGTGTCGTCAACTGTGTTTCGAAATCTTCCTGTACCCGAAACCCTGGAACCCCTTAGGTATAAAACAGTTTATAAAAGAAGAAATGAGCCCGGCGAATAATGAATTTGGTAAGTACCCAGAATTACCAAATTATGGTATCTGTCATACGTATCTTGTTAGATATATGTAATAATATTATTAAAGTGTAGAGTAAAAAAGAGGAAAATATTACAATTGATGCCCAGAACAGTGACTTTATTAGTAAAAATATTACAATTGACGCCCTCACTGGGACTAAAATATTAAGTTATATTACAATTGGACGCCCTCACAGTGGACTTTATATAAAATTAATTTATATAAAACAGATAGATGGAGAAACACAGAAGACGATATATAATGAATGAGAGGTTATGTTGTTGAAGTTGAATAGTTAAGTACGAGTTGAGTAAAGTGCGTAGTCAAATACAAATAAAGATAAATAACCATTTAAAATATTAAAATACAAAATGGCAGAAAATAATAATAGCATGGAAATGGAAAATAAAATCTCATTAGAAAATTTATTCATGTTAATCAGTGACAAATTCAATCAAATGAATGGTACACTTAATGCAAAATTAGATAGTTTTGAGAGTGAGCTAAAAAAGCAGAATACTTTACAGAATGTCAAATTAAACCAATTAGACGAGAAACTTAAAAAAGTTGAAAACGAAATACAGAAACAAAATTGTAACATTGACAAGGTAGACAAATCAGATAGAAACAAAGACAAGGTAAGTAGTGGTGAGAATTATGATAATAGAATTAAAAATATGGTGTTAGAAAATAATTGTGTGAGTATTGAGAGTGGTGATAAAAGTATAATGGGAGTAGAATTTGATAATGAAGTGATAAAAGTGTTGATGAATTAGAGAGAAAGTATAGAGAGAATTTACAGATAAAGGGGTTGCAGGGGGTAAATTTTTCCCATAATGTTGTAGTAGGGGGTGAAGTAAAGACTTCACGTGTGTTTAGGAAGGACGAGAGTGCCTTCAATGAATATGTGAAAGACGATAGGTCTACAGATAAATTTCCCTTGGTTTTTTGTGCACTTCACAAGTGGTGCTGTAATGATAAGTTAGTATCCCCTGCATGTTTTGAGAGAGAGTGTGTAGCTTGGTATGATGGTGAGAAATGTTTTGAGAGAGAGAGAAAGAGAGAAATTGAGATATTTAAAGTAAAGAAAAATTATGAAGAATTCATAGAAAGGCTAGGCATAGAGAGAAATAATAATGATAATGAGTACTTACCTTACAATGACATTGAGATAGCAGTAGATGAGGTTAACAATGATGATATAACTTACCTAATGTTAACAGATAATACCAACGGAGACTGGACAAAATTGACCAATATTGAACAGGTATATGAACCAACCGAAGTGATAATGAATGACATAGAAATAAGAGATTATAATAATAATAATAATAATAAATTTGATATAAATAAGAATGATCTATGTTACAAATATGTTAGACTATTGTTCGACGATATGGGGTAATTGTTTATTGTTTATTGTGTTATGAACATTTAATTGTGTGGACAGTGTTTTTAAAAATGGACTGATTATGGTAAATGATTTCATGATTATGTGAATTGTATATTTTTGTGTATTGATGTCTATGTATTTGTGTATTTTTGCTGTTGTGTATTTTATGTAATTTTTATGTAAACATGTATTGTAGGATTTTAAATAACTAAAGGAAGTTTAAATGATATTATGAGATTCAGGTTATAAGGGTTAGTAAATGATTAAGCAGGTAATAGATTTGGCTATTGAGAAGTATTGTTGGTAGATAAGTGATGAATTTTGTAATGGTGTATTAAGTTGAAATGTTGTAAAAGAGTTTGGGAATAGTGATAAATAAGGGCATTGGAGTTAGTTAAATAGAGTTATTGGGAGTTAGGAAAAATAAAGTGTTGAGATGTTGATAAAATATAAAGAGGTGTTAGATATTTTAGGGACACAGTGGTTAGTGATTATATAAGTAGAGGTGAGTAATGTGCATGGTAATTTTATAGTTGTTGATGGTGATATTTTGTAATAAGGGTATTGGTGTAGGAGTCCAACGAGAGATGTTGAGACGGGAGTGGACCGTTGTGTGCCGGAAAGGGTCAGGAACCGATAAGGGAATGAGTTGGTTAGAGGGAATACACACGTACTAGTACAAAAAAGGCGCGGTGCCAGAGGTTTTAAATGGGATTTGTGAAGGGGGTTATTATAGAGATATTGGTGTCAAAATATATTAATGGTTAGAAGCAGCTAGTGTAAAAAAGGGGTAGTAAGGTTAGGTTGACAGATGCCAAAATAAGACAGAGAAAATAATGAATAATAGAGAGTCACCCAAACGAGTAAGGATAGAAGGGTTAGAAAAGGAGAATTCATGGTAGGAAGGTGAGGTAACAAAGGAAGGTAACTGTAACAGAAAGGTAAGGATAAATTTGAAATTGTTGCATAGAATATGATGAATGTCAAATAATTAAAAGTTAATAGAGAATTGTTGAAGTAGTAATGTGATAAAGTTTGGTACGAGTCATGTAAATGTAAACTGTGTAATGTAATGTAAATGTAACAATGTTAATATGTAATGTACAATGTTTTATGATGTTTTATTATGTTGAGGGCAACAGAGTGTGTGGTTAGGAGGTCGTTACAGGGGTAATGACGATAACAAGTGTTAAGAGATAGTATATTTTAAAGTTGAAAATCTAAAGTTACAAATGAAGTTGATAAAATATTATAGTAAGCTGCCATTTACAAAATAGAAGAAGTGAGTCTAAGTTGAGTAACAAAATTTAAATAAAAGTGTCTGCCATGATAGTTGTAAGCTGAATTTGTAGAAATAATTAGGTGAAGGTATTTTGGGGGTATATTAAAGAATTGTGGATATATTGTGTTATGTGTAGTTATATATAGCTTGTTTATTTTCTTATAAGGAAGAAATTGAGTTTGGTGGTGGTAAAAAATCAAGGTATTCTAAGTCTTGTAGTTGTGAGGTTGAACCTGTTGAATTAAAAACCAAACCAATGCCCCAAACACAAACCAATGCGTCTAAAAGGGAACATATCAGTTGTAGATATGTAAGTGTATTAGACCACTATTTTGAATTTTGTATTGGATGTTTCAGAGTTTTGTGGTGTTGTGACCGCAGTCCTGGGCTGGCTGGAGCGTCAGAACAGGAGTGTAGAGTGCCTCATGGCCTTATGGTGTAGGGATCTCTCAGGAGAAGTCCAGTAAGGTCAGAGGGTGCGACCAACATCATGGGACCAAGGGTAAGTAATGATAAAAATTTTTTTGTAACGTTACAGGGGGTTGTGGTGACATATCTAGACTGATCCTTTTAGGAAAGTGTGAATGAGTCAAGGAAATTTTTTGTGTTCCGACACAAAAATTTTCCTTGAGGGGGTTTGTAACAGTACAGAATGACCCAGTGCCAGAATTATGGGAATTAAGGGTGATTTTCAATGTTTTGTATTATGTAATTATTAAAACATGCAGAATGGTTAGGTACATTGTCCCTCTGGAAAAAGGAACAACGCAAATTCGGCCAGAGTAAAACACCAAGGTCGCCGGTGGACGTGAAAACATCAGAAGAGGCCATGGCGGTGTTTATGACGAAGGACTACAATATGAATTATGATTGGGCTATAGCACAGCTCCGTCATCGCTAAGAACAATGACGCACTGAGTACAATGTGTGTAACGAGATGTTGTCCAGCAGGACAAAGCTGGATGACGTAAGAACTACACACACACACAAGCGCAATTTTACATTTGCCTCGATCTCATTTCAACGCCATTCTTCATAGCAGCCACAGCGATGTATCGTTGTGTGCATAAAATTTCACAATAGTTTAAATATAATTGGCAAAATGTTGGTCACAGTAGTGGAGCAAGAAAGGCTCATATAACTTGATAATATAAAGATACAAAATATGTAAATTCAGTGTGAACATCAACCTAATTGAACGGCAGACTAAAAGGCGAACACCGGCCATCACCATGGGCAGCACGCACAACCAACGGATGGACATCAACACCGACTAACCAGAGAAGTTCCTTTTATTATTTTCTATCTCATGAGCTCATTAATATCAAATTGTTAATCAAAAGAATGTACGGGTCTAAAATTGAATGTGCGAATGAGAGAGTGAATGTATGGCCATAAACACATATGCCGAGGGCATTGGTTTGTGTAAGAAATAATTAACTATTAATTAATAATTTTGAAGCTGCAGCAGTAACGTTAAATTGATATCAATCCAGTAAATAAAGAAATTAAAAGAATACCAAGAGATATAGAAAGTAACCGCCATTTTGTTTTGAGTCAGATCACATGACGTCATTATTGTTAACACATGGTTATGTATGTACTAACTTAGAGTGAATTAAAATTAATGGTTAACCTCCAGAATATTTTGTTATCAATTGTGTCGTCAACTGTGTTTCGAAATCTTCCTGTACCCGAAACCCTGGAACCCCTTAGGTATAAAACAGTTTATAAAAGACGAAATGAGCCCGGCGAATAATGAATTTGGTAAGTACCCAGAATTACCAAATTATGGTATCTGTCATACGTATCTTGTTAGATATATGTAATAATATTATTAAAGTGTAGAGTAAAAAAGAGGAAAATATTACAATTGACGCCCAGAACAGTGACTTTATTAGTAAAAATATTACAATTGACGCCCTCACTGGGACTAAAATATTAAAAATATTACAATTTATATCTTGAATTTTCTGTATTTCCAATGAAACATTCACTTTCCTATCGCCTTCATGGTAATGACATGTAAATTATGCCTACAACTTTAATGTTATCAATTCGAATCTTTTTCTGCAACTCAAATGAAACAGTGTATAATTACTATTTTGATAAGAATATTATTTATCGACCTTATAAATTATCGTTTCTAGTTGATATCGAGTTTTGGTCGTAATAAAAATGCAGTTTTTATGCGACGTTTCGAGATTTATTTAATCTCATATTCATGAATGCATTGTTGTGAGTGCTAGATACACAGATTACATAACACTATACACTACACTGCAATACAAATACATTAAGATGCATATTAGTTGCATTTAATTCCACTTTGAATAATGCATAGTGACAGTGTGCGAATCTATTCTATGAATCTACATAATTACAACAGTCACATAATAGATCCACACACTGTCACTATGGATTATAAATTTAAATGTAAATTATAAAGCTGAATTTAAATGTGGTCGTGCAAGTTTGGAAGATGACCCCCCCCCCCCCTCCAAAGTGAGTGTCCGAAAAGTGCCACTACACCACCAGAAATTGTCAATAAAGTCGATGGAACTGTTCTGGAATATTGCCGCTGTTTGAAAGTGTCTGAAATTACTACGACTGTAGGCATCACAGATTAAAGGGTATATCACATTCTCAGTGAGGAATTATGTACAAGAAAGCTGTCTGGAAGATGGGTGCCACGTTTATTGAGAACTCATCAAAAACGTATTTGCATGCAACCTTCCAAGAAATGTTTCAACTGTTTTAAGAAAAATCCAAAAGATTTTATTCACAGATTTGTAATGACTTATGAAACTTGGGTCCATCACTCCAGAAACAAAACAACAGTGAAAAGAATGGATACTCAGTGATTTTATGACTAAAAAAAAAGGCAAAATCAATTTTGTTTGCTGAAAAAGTGTTCTGGGATGCTAAAGCTGGCTATGCACTAACCATCCCCGCTGGACGTCATGACGGATACCAAGTCAAAAACGACAGTGCGTAGCTTTGACATCCATCTGCACGTTGTGTATTTTTTGAAGGATGTGCACGATGAAAAATGAGTCCAGCAAGACCATCAGCTCAAGCCACATGACGTGCAGATGGATCATGTATAGTGTTGACGGATGTCAAGGAATGAATATTAAACAATTGTGCATGTTTGATCATGCATACGCATGCTGTCTATCAAATCGTCATTTTTGAGCAAGTACAGTACATGTTTTTAGAGCACAATTCTTTAATAAATGTTTACTGTTTAATTTTACTTACACTCATTCTTTAGTTTATATTTAATAAGTAGTGGTTCAGATAAAATTTCAGTTTAACCACTACACACACACACAGTAGCTACAGTACACAGTACTACAGTACACACAGTGTACAGTACTACAGTAGTGGTAGTTTAGTTTAATCTTCGTTTACATAATACATTCAAATATCATTAACAGTTATTTTTAATATTGTTATTATTAATTTGTTTTAATTACAATTCATAATGGGGCGTAAAATAGCATCAAAATTTATCAAAAAATATAAATTAAATAGATGTCTGTGGGACATATCCTATCAACGAGAATGTCTGGCATGCTGGACGCGTTGCACGACAGTATGGTGTGCACATCCATTACCGATGTCAGGCATGCTGGACAGCAATGATGGTTAGTGCATGACTGGCTTAAGGGAATACTGTTAATAGATTATCTTGAAAAGGGTCACAAGATAACAATCTAACAATAAATGGAGACAGTTATTGTTATTGATATTTATCTAACAATAAATGGAGAGTTCTACCCTAACTTTGTGGATCACATATATGAAAATTCATGACCACATTTAATAAAGGAAACCACCACCATTTTCCAACAGGACAATGCATGACCTCAAACAAGTGTTGTTCCTGTGGCAAAAACCGCTGAGTTGGAGTATGATCTGTTACATCATCCATCCATCTTATACACCTGATTTAGTTCCATCTGACTTTCACGTATTCTAAGGACTGAGGAACTTGGACCTGAGGATACTGATTGTAATATGAGTGATTTTTTATGCGGTCCATACCGAAAGAAGACTTCAAAAACATAATGGACACCAACCGCGAAAGCCTACGTGATCATATTAATTTTAGTATAATTTTAGACTCGAGGTGTAATTTTTAAAGGCTAGTTTACGTTTTGAGATTCTACAATTTACATTTTAACATATATATTATATTACCTGAATCTGCCATTAGAAAGTGTTGGTGGTGGCATCGATCGCCTGTCAACTTCTTTATGCTGAAATCGCATGTCTGATTGTTGCCCAAAATAATCATTATTCACTGGCATGTACACAACTTCAGCATTCTGTACAGAATTTATAGGATAATAGTACACTGAAGGAGCATCTTGTTGATCTGGAATCATCTCTGAATGGTGCGGGACGACGTACCTGGGTCTGAAATATGAAGTTTCGGGTAATTCATTGAAAGTCGGCGTCACCTGTGAATATCTGTTGTCCGACAAAAACGCTTCCATCACATTCTTACTGACTGGTAGACTTGGATTTACCACTTCTGTTGGTAAATACAAATATGAAGAGTCTGCCGTTGAAACCTGATGCTTTGACACATCTGGATCAGGTACATTTGTTTCAAGATTAGGTTTGAAAGATTCATTAATTGAACTGCCCACTTTGGCAAGGTTTTCAATTTTTTTAACCAGCATTTCTGACAGTTGCGAATACTGGGATATTATGTCAGCGGTCTTACGTGCTGCCTCCATTTGTAAGTCTTTCTTTCCCGAGTTTAAATCTTCCGTTTTTTCAGGAGTCTTGCTAGTGGTCTGAACCTCATCTTGAGCTGCAACTGTGTTAGCTTTGATAACTGATTGTTTTGTACCAATTGACTCTAAGTAGAAACTCGTTATCGAAGTATCACTTGAGCTAATGCCCAGACTGTTAATATTTTCTCTGCTCATTGACAGCAAGTTTTGTATATGCATTCTCAAAGATGAACTTAGCCCTTTTCTGTGAATGTGGGACATTATGGTATCAATCAGATTTTGCTGAGACGGAGTAATTCTATCAGGAGGGCTGTAATATGACGTCGAAGAATCTGTCACTTTGGGATGTTTAGTTGGCTTTGTTAGCCTCAGACCTTCGTGTCCGATCAACTTCCTATGTTTGACTTTCTTACCACCTTTTTTGTTATCTTTTTCACTGACTCTGATGGTGACTTCAACACCATCAAATGCTGCCAATTCGTCTTGAGTTGCTTCTGTATCCACACTGTTTACGCTGCTTTTCTGTACAGCTTGTAAATTATCGTTTCCTTTACGTGATGGCGTCACATCCACATCGACTTTATAGTGTTCCGTCGTTGGACTTTGAATTCGTATATCAAATTTTGAAGCCGATGTTGCTTTAACGCCTTCTTTACAACAAGCTTCAGAATCTTTTGTTCTAGACAACTTTTTCTTTCTAGTTTCAGATCGTAACCTAACCCTAGGTAATTTTCTTCTTCTTCTATAATTGTCCAACATCTCTGACGATTTAACTACTACTATATCACCATCAACAATATCTTTGTTTTCACTAACAACTTTGTTTTCAGAGTCTTTTACGTTTTCCGGCGATGACGGAATCTGCTTGTTGTCAACTGATGTTGCAGATTTATTAAGATCAACTTTTTGGTCATCCTTCGTCTTGCCTAATCCTGATTCACCAAGAAGTACTTTGCGATGATGATCGATTCTCTGGAAAATATCATTAAGCGTTTCTTCCTGGTCCTCATTATTATGTTCTACAGAAGGCGAAGTTGGAGGCATTTCATGAGACTCAGTTGACATTTCCTGAGACTCACTTGGCTGAGGGGGTGGAGGAGGAGCGGTAGGAGGAGGAGATGAAGGTGGCAGTGGTGCTGGTGAAGCAGCCGAATGACTAACAATCGGCGGATCCCTAGCATGATGAACTGGTGGACTATACTGAGGAGCTCCAGGAGCTGGAGCAGTGGTATAGTATGCAAAGTGAGGATATTTACTATACTGATAGTAGGGTTGAAAACTTTGTGAATATGAGTGAGACAATGCAGAATTTTTCCAATCCGCTACGTTTAATGTTGTTGGCGGACTGTTACCGGCAAAATTTCTTCCTGTCGCATGAATAACTTTTGCATAATCCAGGTTTCCACGATCTACAAAGAAAAAAAATACATTTTAATTAGTTCGATATATTTTAATTAGACAAACAAGTTGAGAAAAATATTTAAATTATAGTATAAGACGTTCTCGACTGTCAAACATAATGTGTTCCTGAAAACATGTTTGAAACTCGAATTGTCTGACAGTCGAGTACTGTACAGTACAAACAGTAGGCTGTATTTACAGTAGGCATACTGTGAACACAAGTTTTGACTGAAACATCTACAAGCATTTTTTATGTGTGATACTTGATGTCAAAATTCAGTGCTGTACATCCAAATTATAATAAGGATTGTTTTGTACAACAATAACTTATTTTTTCCGATTCTGTTGGGATTGTTTTCTTATTTGCCAGCTCACTTGTTTGACTTCAGAGTTAACAGAGTTGTTTTAAAACAGAGATAGTAAAAAAAAGTTATTTACATCTACACTACATCTAGATACAGTTCGTACCACCATGGATTACAGTTCTCGGTGGTGCTGTCGTGTACAAGACTTTTTCAAACGCCATATCCATTCTCTGTTGTTTGGCTTCGTGTGCAGCGCGTCGCTGTGCTTCTCCCATGTTTACATTGGACTGAAAAACAAAAAGAAAGAAATGAATATAAACATGACGTTTGCTAAAAAAGTTCATGCAAATTTTGATTCCCATGCTAGAAATATCTGATTCAAAAACTGTTTTTTTACTTCCATGTTCCATAAGGAAATGGAAGTATGGTGATGGTGAAAATAAATCGTGGGATAACGGCTGATTATGATTATACTACCCTCAAAACATGAAGGAAAGTCATTATTTGAAAAGTGTCTGTGTGTGTGTATGTAGAATTTTTTCAATGGCGAACGATAACTGCCACTAATTCAAACAGAATTTTTTGCATATGTGTCCGAGTTGTAGAGGACTCAAGGCCTATTGATTTTGGTGAAGATTGGTTAAGGGGAAGGGGTAGTTTACATGCAACATTTTATATTTTAACAAGAGTACAGTACTTAATTTTGATCAATAAAGTATCCTGAAAAAACAGGACATAATAAGCCACTGTAGAAAGGTAGATGCAATATCTATAAATGAAAAGGGTAGTTGAAGGGGGAGAGGGTAACATTATATCAATGAAAATAATAGTTGAAGGGGGAGGGGATATTTTTTTATAAGTGTACTATGTTATCGGCAACAAAGAAGTAGTTTGTTGTTAAAATTCCTTCCCGCGCTGTTTGGCCGTGGTACAATGTTTTCTGTAAAACCAGACGTTTTGGCAGTGCCATCGACTGCCATCATCAGTGAAAATCGAGTGTGCTAACATTGTAACAATACAATTCTGACCCTATTACATTTTGGGGAATAATAGATATAAAATGTATTTTCATTTCCAAGTCACATATAAAAAATTGGTAAAGTTTTATTGAGGGTTTGCAACTGCGCAATTCGAGTGTACAGGATTGGTGTCAAGGTCGAGCGTATACGTCCAGAAACAGCAAAAACAATCCTCATACAAATGTGTCAACCAGCTGCGCACATGATTTCGTCAGCCAAAGGTATGCTACTACGCAATACATACTTTTGTGAACAAAGGATTGAGCGACGCAGTTTGTCCCTGTAACATGGCATTTTGGCCTACCTGGTGTAATAGCGCAATTTGTATTTCTTTTATAAAATAAAACAATAGTATTTTTTCAACAATAGGGACAAAAATTTATAAACGAGAGGTAAATTTACTGTTTGGAGCGATCGCGAGGGTGGCTGCACTGCTGTTGACTTTACGATACAAACTTATTCAATAATATTTTGCGGACAGATGTAACAGACAGCAAATTGTGCCAAGGTCAACAAATGACACAACAAAACTGTCAACAAGTTATGCAACTAACAACTAACATCATACCACATTACGTCAGAGACGCACCTTATCGTGGAATGCGATCATGTAACGAAAGTAGTCTACTGACGCAATGATACAAACTATATACAAACAAAGGAAATTGATCATCCTACAACAGCCGCTTCACAAAATAGTGCCGGTGGCTCTCGGCCAGTCTAAATTCAACGCTCGCGCGAGCAAGATATACAAAGTTCCGGAACGTATTTTTGCGGGCCCGCAACACACCAACAAATGTGAACAATGTCTAATTAAACAATTCACGATTATTACCGGTATTACAGTGATCAAAATGTGAAATCAATATAATAAACTCAATAGATCCGCTAGTTACGTTGTGCGTGTAACATCGCCCAGACGCCATGAACAGATAAGTAAACAGGAGAAAACATCACTTTAGACGAAAATTTTAAACATTCAATTTTTTTAATAGAAGGCCATAAAATAAAATCTAATATGAGATCTCTTAAGTAACTTGGTGTGTGTGTGTGTGTGCGTGAGTATGTGAGAAAATAGATTTAAACAAAGAAGTGCTGGTTGCGTAATTTGATATAATAATCTTATATAGTAGTTAAGTTCATTTGATTTCTTGTTTACAATTAACTAAATAATGAGTTGTTTTCTAAATTGAGCCTCGTGGCCAAAGATAATCACAATATTATAAAAGAATTGACGAAATGGGAGTTTGGCAAATAAAATGAAAAGCGTTCATTAACCATAAATGTGTGTTGATCATATGCGTTAACCTGTTTCTCTCTGCTAATGAGTACACCTGACGAGACCCTGGAAATTCATGAAAAGTAATAAAATAATCAACATTTACACAATAATAAATTTAATTAAAGCTCGTAGAGCTTCAATGGCGCCCGGTTAACATGGACTTTGTGAATTAAAGAATTAAAGTAATTTACAAACAGGTAGAAAAAATGGCAGAGGGAAATATGAACGCAGACTTAGGTGGAAGTAGCGTAGAAGTATCAATTTTAAATATTACGCAAGATCATATGATAACAACCAATGATTTTGTTGATGAAAGTGTTGAAGCAAATGTAGACGAAACTGTAGTAGCGGGGGGTAGTAAAGACAAGGGGGTAAATATATTTAACCAATTAGCGTTGATGATGGAGATGATGTCAGGAATAAAAACTGAGATCAAATCAGAAAGTAATAATTTGAAAGCTGAGATTAAATCAGAAATAAATGTCGTAAATGTTAAACTGACTGATTTAAATAACAAGTTTATAAATGTGAGGAGCGAATTGAGAGCGAGTGAAATATATATGAATAGCCGTTTGGAAAGTATGAATGAGACTATTATTGGAGTGAGAGATGAACTGACTAGTGATATCAATAAGATACAAACTGAGATGAAAAATGATATCAAAATAATTAACGAGAAACAAAAAGAGAAAATGTTAGAAACAAATAAAAAATTTGATACATTGACAAGTAAATTTAATGATAAAATTAAAAAGCAAAATGACAAAATTGACTGTAATGTTCAATGTATAATTAACCATTGTGAACAAATCAAACGAGCTAGTGAAATACAAGAAAGTATAAATGATGAATTCAGAAGTAATTTTGAACAAGTTGATGCAATTAAAATTAATGTAACTAGTTTAAAGAATAAACAAGCAGAACATGAGCGTGAAATAGTTAAAGTCAGAGAAGACTTGAATGTAACCATCAACCAGAAATTAAGTAATGTGAGTGAGAGAGTGAATGTGGAAGTAGAGTTAGGATATTTTAGTAATGAAAGTAGGGGAGTGAACCCCATACAATTTTTGAACTCTATAAAAAGTTTTAATAAATATAACCAAGAAAGTTGGGAGATTAAGTTAGTAAGAATTTTAAAGTACTTTAAAGGGGATGCTAAAATATGGGCGGATGCTCATAACGATAACTGGGTAGATTTTAATGAGTTTGAGCAGGCATTTAGAAATAAGTACTGGTCAGAAGAGAAACAAGAGGGGTTACGTAGTACCATTATGGGGTGGGGAAATTTTAATATTAAGCACATGAGTATTACATCGTATGTGACGAGACTATATAGTCAGGTTAAATATTTAGAACCACCAATGCCTCTTTCATCTTTTATAAGATACATTAGTAAACATTTACCCAAGGACATACGGTCCACAATCAGAACACGGAATTTTGCTAATATCGCAGAGTTAGAGAAAATACTAGAAGCATACCAGAGTATGAAAGAGGAAGAAGATAATAAATATCAGTTTAGAGTTAGTGAATCGAACCAAACAAATACTGAAGTAAGACAACCAGACCATTTTATTAGTAATGTGAGTAGATCAGGGGAGGGGGCGTGGTTATGTCCAAACCCTAGTTGTGGAGCCAGTAATTATAATGGGCCGCGGAATCAATGTTACCGGTGTCAGGGTCCGAGGAGTAGTGCCCAAGGGAGAGGGGAGAATTATAATAGGAGTTGCGATCAATTTAGAGGGAATCATAGAGGGAGAGGTTTTACTAGTAATCGAGGAGTATCAGGAAATTTTAATCATAGAGGTAGAGGGGGATATGTTAGTAACCAAAACGAAACTCGGGGCGTGGAAGTACCAGCTCATAATCAAAACAGTAGGGGGGTTTACAGTGAACCACCACCTCCACATCCGTTAAACTAATAAGGGCGGTTGAAAAAGAAAGCCCCCAGCCGTCTAGTAATCACATGACAATAGGGTCGCTAATTACCAATATACATAATGATTTATCTGACGAAGAAGCGGGTGAGAGTAATAATGCTTTTGGGATGGCAGAATTTGAAGCCGAAGTATTTAATTCTAAATATATTTTTCTAGTAGATTCAGGGAGTGAACTGACTGCTATAGGCGATAAAATGTTTGAAAAAATCAAAAATCAGACTACAGAAACAATTCCACAATTACCAGTACTGGGAATTAGTGTTATAGGAGTAACGGGTGTTCGCAGTAAAAAGGTAACTAAACAAATAATGCTACAATTAAAAGTAAATGAGAACACAATAAATGTACCTTTCTTAGTTATTGCAGGACTAAATATGGGAGCTATAATAGGTAATGATTTTTTAAATAATTTCAAAGTAGAGTTAAATTATTACACACAGACTATGAAATTAAATAATAATAATGATATAGTTGAAATACCATTCATACAAAAGAAAGCTGTGGGAATGAAAGCTTTAAGAATAATTAGTAAGGGAATATTAATTTGTGACAATGATATAAACGAGTGTAGATCCTTAATGATAAATTATTGTAACTTGAGAGTAAATAATAATGAGTTATTTGAAAGTGAAAATAATTGGGAGGAGAAAATGAATAAAATCCTATATCAAGAGGGGGAATTTAGCTACCAAGACAGGGAGAAAATAGTGCTAATAATAAACAAAAATAAATCAGTTTTTTCAAATGAACCCGGTTTAGTAAAGAATTTTAAGGGTAAATTAGTCGTTAAAGAAAAAACACCCTTTGCACCTAAAACCTATCCGGTACCATACTCCAAGAGGGGTTTAGTACAGGAGGAAATAAATAAGATGTTGAGGGAAGGTATAATAGAAAAATCTACATCACCATATTCCAACCCTTTAGTAGTGGTAACAAAGAAAGATTTATCGATAAGATTATGTTTAGACGCAAGACAAGTAAACAGAATAATTGTTCCAGACAGAGAATCACCGGAACCAGTAAGCGAAATTCTGCAACGTTTTAGTGGGACCAAATACATCACCACCCTAGACTTGACTGCAGGCTACTGGCAGATAGAGCTGGAAGAGGAGTCTCGACAGTATGTGGCTTTTCTATACAACGGTAGGAATTACCAATTTCGCCGACTACCTTTTGGACTAAACGTAAGTGTTTCAATTTTTATCAAATGCCTGGATTATGTGCTAGGGAGAGAGATTTTAGAATTCACCACCGTTTATGTAGATGATATAGTAATTACATCACCAGACATTGATACACACTGTGAAAGGTTAGATAGGGTACTAAGTAGACTGCATGAGTATGGCATAACAGTTAAGTTTAAGAAGTCAGAATTTTTGAAAGAACAAGTTAATTTTTTAGGACATATAATTTCAGCAAGGGGTATCAGTACAGACCCTAAGAAGGTAGAAATAATACAAAATTTTCCGATACCAAAAAATGTTAAACAGTTGCAAAGTTTTTTAGGCTTGTGCAATTATTATAGGCAATTTGTAGACAAATATTCATATTTAACAGTACAATTGGGACATTTATTAAATAAAGACAATAGATGGCGGTGGAATTTAAGAGAGCAAAATATATTCGAGTTGATAAAAAATAAATTCTTAAACACAGTTATATTAGCTCATCCTGATTTTTCAGAGCCATTTTATATACACACAGACGCGTCAGACATTGCATTGGGAGTAGAGTTGTTTCAGTTAGATGGGAGTGATAACCACAGAGTAGTAGCTTTTGCAAGTAGGTCTCTATTAAATAGTGAAAAGAACTACACTACGACGGAGAAGGAGGCGTTATCAATAGTTTTCGCCTGTAGAAAGTTCAGAACGTACTTGCTACGAAATAAGGTAATCATAAGGTCCGACCATCAAGCTTTAACGTTTTTAAAGAACTGTAAATTAACTCATGGTAGGTTAGTGCGGTGGATGCTAATATTACAAGAATATGACTTGACAATTGAGTATTGTAAGGGTAAAGAAAATATAGTAGCTGATGTCCTATCCAGAACAGATTTTGATAATAACACCGAAGTAGACATAGCAAATACATATAAAATATTTATAGTAAAAGAAGCGGGGGAAATAGATATGAAAAAATTAATAAGTAACTTAGCCGCAGAACAAGAGAGAGACACCGAACTTAATAAAATAATATTAGCTTTGAGTCAAATACCTAACGTACCTCATAAGTGGGAGAAACATTTTAGTTTGTTTGATAAACACTTATTTCATCGGGCAAATGAACAGGGAGATGATTGGAAGCTGTGTATCCCTAAAGTTATAATACCTGAAGTAGTGAGAGATTGCCATCTAAGGTATGGTCTAATAGGCCCCAAGAAATGAAGTGACATATTAAAAGAATCATGTAAATTTAATAATATGGAAAGAACGGTGCGTAAAATATTACAAACATGCGAAATTTGTCAGAAAGCTAAAGTAAACAATCGTAAACAGGAGGGTTTAATGCAGCATGTAATGCCAGACAGTCCTTTAGCATTAGTTGCTGTTGATTTATATGGCCCTTTACCCAAAGGTCGAGGAGGTGTAAACTATTTATTTGTTGTATTAGATGTTTTTACTAAATTTGTAAAACTATACCCGATTAAAAAGGCAACATCATCAGTGTTGGCTAGGAAAATAGTAAATGAATACCTTGTTGAAGTAGGTAAGCCTCAAATAGTATTACCAGATCATGGCTCGCAGTTCACCAGCAACACCTGGCGGGAAACTTTAGGTTGGGAAAATATTTTAGTTAAACATACATCAGTGTATCATCCACAGTCCAATCCAAGTGAACGAGTTATGCGGGAGTTAGGAAGAATGTTCAGAACCTTTTGCCATAAAAAACATTCTTTGTGGGCTACTTTTGTGTGCAAGATAGAGTGGTATATTAACAATAGTTTACATGAATCCACTAGTTACAGCCCATGTGAGTTGATGTTTCAGAGAAGGCCGTCACGCATATTAGAAGAGCTAGTAAAGTTTCCAACCCGGACGGAGATACCACATGATAGGAAATTGGTAATCGCGAGGGAGCGCCTGCTGAGTAAGGCTGAAACGGAGACATGACCGGAATTTAACACCCATACAATACGAGGTAGGACAACTAGTATTAATAAAAAATCACGATCAATCATCAGCATTGGACAAAGAAATTAAGAAATTCTTCCTATTATATGACGGTCCATATGAGGTTAGCCAAGTGAAAATGGAGAATGCTTATGTTTTAGTAGATTTGCAAACCCGAGAAATAAAAGGAACTTATAATGTGACCCAATTAAAAAAGTATTATCTAGCTGAGTGATGATGAATGTATTTATACATATTAAAATTATCATACATAAACAGACCTTTTTATATTCTATTATTATAAATTGTTATTATTGTTTATACACACATTATGTATTTTATGTAAATGGACATTAAGATAGGGAAAGTTAAGAAAGAAATGTATAATGTTAAAACACCACCAAGACTAAAAATGTCATGTAATTTAAATTATTAATTTTAATTTTAAAAAACATATTATACTAGTGATTCCCCAACTTTTCGGGCGGTCACGGCCTCACCGAACCTTGACCGTGGAATTGGTTTAGCTTTAACAGCTATGGTTGGGGCACACTACGATTACGCGCTGACCATAACTGGCCATAGCTGTTATCGTTGTAAAGGTGTACTTTGAAATTGATGGGGGGTGAAATTAAGGGGAATCACCAAACTAGGGAACAGCGGCTGCCACTCTGCCCGCTTGGGGGTAGCAAAGACAGGTGGTAGAACCGTTTAAGGGCGCATATTTATATAACACAGATATTATGATATCTATACCTTTTCAAATGTAACGCAGAAGCAAGGACACGGAGATGTCACATTCCTCCAAAACTTCAGTCCTTGTGGACGCAACTGGACGCCACAGTCCAGGGGGGGTCATAGTGTGTGTGGCTGGGAGGTTATCCAGGGGATACCGTATTAAAAAATTTGTTGTATTTTAGTAATGATGACTCGCTATTAAATTTTATTAAAATTTGAAAAAATAGATGCACTAGATATTCTATATATTGTGTTTATTATGTCTTATTGAGTTAATTGCATGTAGTATGTTAGGAATAAGAATTGTAAAACTATAATAATAAGTTTTCTGTGTTTAAAGATTTTTACAAAAAATGAAATAAATGTATGATAGTTAAAATTTTCAATGAGGAAAAAAAATTTGAGAAACGAATTAATAAAAGTAAAGTGAGTTTAAAGGATAATTTTATGATTTTATATGCAAATTCAATAATGTAAAGTGTGTAAGTTTTAAATATAAATTGTTTACTTTAAGATGATAATAACAATGTGAATTATGAGTGTACTATGTTTTCTTATGTTGTATTGTGTTTGTTAGTGTAAGAGAATTTTATGAATTTAAATATTTTGATGCAAATTGGGGATAAGAGAAATATATAATATGATACTGGGGAATGTTTATTTATATTCTGATGGGAATCAGAGCAATAATTTTGAAATGTGGGAGTTTAAAGTTAATAAGAACAAGAGTAGATGGAATGAAATTATGGAATGTTAAAAGGGGATCGTGTGTTGTTGGGTATTTTGATGTATATGTTAGAAATAAATAAAAAACAAAACCAGTGCTTCTTAGCGCAAACCAGCACCGCTAGGGGGAAACAGATCAGTTGGGGATATGGTGTTGTATAAGGCCACTATTTAATATTTGATTTGTTGTTTCAGAGTGTGGTGATGCTGTGGCGGCGGACCTGAGCTGGCCTGCGCGTCAGAGCAGGGGCGTTGAGTATCTGTCTGACTCTACGGTGTTGGGATCTCGAGAGACAAGTCCAGTATTGTCATTCAGGTGCGGTCACAGTCACCGGACCAAGGGTGAGTTGATTATATTTTTGTAAACTATACGGGGGGTTGTGGCGACATATCCTGGCTGATCCCTTTAGCAAGTATGAATGTGTCAATGAGGTTTTTTATGCTTCGGCATAAAATATCTCATTGAGGGGGGTATTGTAACATGGCATTTTGGCCTACCTGGTGTAATAGCGCAATTTGTATTTCTTTTATAAAATAAAACAATAGTATTTTTTCAACAATAGGGACAAAAATTTATAAACGAGAGGTAAATTTACTGTTTGGAGCGATCGCGAGGGTGGCTGCACTGCTGTTGACTTTACGATACAAACTTATTCAATAATATTTTGCGGACAGATGTAACAGACAGCAAATTTTGCCAAGGTCAACAAATGACACAACAAAACTGTCAACAAGTTATGCAACTAACAACTAACATCATACCACATTACGTCAGAGACGCACCTTATCGTGGAATGCGGTCATGTAACGAAAGTAGTCTACTGGCGCAATGATACAAACTATATACAAACAAAGGAAATTGATCATCCTACAACAGCCGCTTCACAAAATAGTGCCGGTGGCTCTCGGCCAGTCTAAATTCAACGCTCGCGCGAGCAAGATATACAAAGTTCCGGAACGTATTTTTGCGGGCCCGCAACACACCAACAAATGTGAACAATGTCTAATTAAACAATTCACGATTATTACCGGTATTACAGTGATCAAAATGTGAAATCAATATAATAAACTCAATAGATCCGCTAGTTACGTTGTGCGTGTAACATCGCCCAGACGCCATGAACAGATAAGTAAACAGGAGAAAACATCACTTTAGACGAAAATTTTAAACATTCAATTTTTTTAATAGAAGGCCATAAAATAAAATCTAATATGAGATCTCTTAAGTAACTTGGTGTGTGTGTGTGTGTGTGTGCGTGAGTATGTGAGAAAATAGATTTAAACAAAGAAGTGCTGGTTGCGTAATTTGATATAATAATCTTATATAGTAGTTAAGTTCATTTGATTTCTTGTTTACAATTAACTAAATAATGAGTTGTTTTCTAAATTGAGCCTCGTGGCCAAAGATAATCACAATATTATAAAAGAATTGACGAAATGGGAGTTTGGCAAATAAAATGAAAAGTGTTCATTAACCATAAATGTGTGTTGATCATTTGCGTTAACCTGTTTCTCTCTGCTAATGAGTACACCTGACGAGACCCTGGAAATTCATGAAAAGTAATAAAATAATCAACATTTACACAATAATAAATTTAATTAAAGCTCGTAGAGCTTCATCCCCCACCTCTGAATTGCTGCGTAACAAACAAAGACGCCTCAGTTTCGACTCAGAAGCATAGCATACCGGCCGGTATATCTCCAAACGCTAATTCGATCTAAAAATTACACAACTAAGTGTTGTTGTACAATGTAAAACAGTGAAGTATTTATATAAAATAAATAACAGTGCAATGTAAAACATAAACAAACGTTTTGTTAAAGTTTTTAACATCTTAGTGCGTTTTCAGCGATGGGACGTCTGCAGGACAATAATATCAGCTTAGTGACAAAATGTGGTCAATACAAAACAAATATTTTGATATTTCATTTAGAATTCAATAATAGTAAAAATGAGCTCAATTTGGGGAAAAGTAAAAGAAAATTGAACCAAGAATGCGAGCGTGAGTGAATGAGAGCATGTCCAACTACATTTAATAAGTGCTGGGTTGTGAAATTGTTTATAATTATGATATCATAAAAAATATAATTGAATATGTTATTTTGGAGGGTTTATGAAATGTTTTAAGGGAAATTTTTAAACTTATACAGTAGAACTGCGTCTCATGATGCAATGCCAAACGGCATATAATAGTGTGCTTATTTCGCACGGTAGAGCCATGTTTTGTAGTAATATGTTATTAAAACATAAAAAATATAATTGAATGTTATTTTGGAGGGCCTATTGAAATGTTTAAGGGAATTTTTTGACTTAATCAATGTAACTGCGTCTCATGACGTAACACCTATTGGGTGTATAGAAGCGTGCGTATTTCGCACGGTAGTCGCATGTTTTTGTAGTAATATGTTATTAACACATAATGTCATTTGGTAAACATTTCAAGCAAGAGTTATTATTTCAAATAACACATTCCGCTATCTTCGAGTTTCGCTTAACAGAATTCTGGACCTAAAAGTAAGTAAATATTCTCGTATCATATCACGAGATGGCGCCTGGAACAAAAGTTGAATAAAATTATTGATATTACATATAAGATTTATTGGGCAGTAATAAAATAGTATAACAACATGAGGTGGTATACGTTAGTGACCACAGTACTGTTGTTAAGTCTGAAGAAAGAAGTAGTTTCTAGCAAATATTTCATTTTGAATATGATCTTCAATATAAATCTTAGAACATGGGAGTCATGTGTGGTTCTCCATTCCGATATTTTTTTTTTAGTGAAGTTGGTACACGTATCTGTGACAACTGTCTTACGTTTGTAACCACAGGGGATGCATAGTTTAGATCTATCAGCTAAGTGAGTAAGCTGTGTTTCTGTGTATTAGGTGACACTCTACAGTGTAATACTGAAGAGCTTGCATTACATTTGGTATCCTGTAAAGAATGAGATAATGTTGTCCTAAAACATGGATAATGTACACCGGTATGGCAAATCTAGTATGCATGAACGAGTAGTTTACAAATGGTATGTAAGCTTCAAAAACAGTTGTGAATTGTGATCGTAACTGTGAATTTTTACCACTACTTGTTATGATCAGTAAAGAGTACTTTCTCAGTGTATTATGTCACTTCCATTTAACCCTTTGAGACTGGAATTAATTACCCTGGTATGTGCGAAAAGACCCAGCCCTGTTTTGCCATTTTTGTAGTGGCTGTGGTTTTTCTTCATCCTTTTCGACATATGATACATACTTGGGTATAATTGGTGTATTTTTTAAAGGCAAAGTTTATATACAGAATATAAATATGTTGGTGATGTTATTAAATACTGTATTAGGCTTTTGTAATAATACTTTAAGTTATTTTTGTAAGTTATAAATTGTATAAATAATTTTATATTTTTTTAATTTAAATAAGTTTTATAATTTTTATCTTTTGAGCCCTGGTGCCACAAAATTTTGCAATTTTTAAAAAGTGAATTCTATATTCGGATTTTGGTTGAAATTCTCTTTAATTTAATACGTCATATGGGCTTTTGCGATTTTTTCACAATTTTGACCCCTTCACACACACACACACACACACACACACACACACACACACACACACACACACACACACACACACACACACACACACACACACACACACACACACACACACACATTAAATGGTCAAATTGAACACAAGAACTTTCTTTGCTCATTCAGTATTATGCCAATAAATAAATAAAGGTAAATCTTAGGATATACCGATATATCTTAAGCCTACCTTACTTCGCACTTTTACAGTAACATATATATATTATAAAACTGAACATAATTAAAACAAAAAGATTAGATAGTTGAAATAATAAACTTGAAATTATAAAAATACATCATAATGAAGAACAAAACATGATGGTCACATACACACACACACTTTCAACATATCAAAGAAACATGCCTGCCTACCTACAATATTTCAGTTAAAGAATTTAAATTAATAACAAACTTTGAGAAATACTGCAACATTAAACAAAATATATTATGAGTATACTCGATAGGATTGCCCAGTATCAGCTGAATTGGTGGGAACATCTTTGCCGAATGGATGACTGCCGCATCCCCAAACAACTCTGGAACTATAAGCCGAGGGGATGGAGAGGTGTGGGACGTCCGAGGTAGTGCTGGAGTGACCAGGTCCAATCTTTGCCTGTGTGAGACCATCTTCAGCCTTGGTTTAATCATTGAAGATGATGAAAATTAAACAAAATATGTTTCAGACAACCACTGAAGATCAAAACATGATGTAGTTAATATTTTAACGATGCTAATAGTGTTTGGGAACTCTTCAGACAATACAGAAAATACAAATTCTTTACACTGGATTGTTTAAATTCATACACACGTACACATTAGGCTATAATTCGGTTATAAACAGCGATACATACGAGAAACAGTTTGCAGCGTGCAATTCTCTCTTCCCTTTCTAGAGTAGAAAGCTCCTTAAGCAACTTCTGAAATTTCTGTTTCGCTAACTGTCTTCGAATAGCTACTTTTCCTCTTTCCTGAGACTTCTGTAAGTTTTCCTCCAAACGTCTGTTCTTCTCTCTTATTGCGCTTTCGTCTAATATGTCTCCTGCTGAGCTAACCTTCACAGAGAAATAACGTTTTTAGTTAACACACAGAAAAATCTACTGAACATTCAGAATGACATTTATATGCTTATAACAACAACCACTAATATTTTGTTTATTATCAGCCAGGGGCAAACTGGGGGGGGGGGGGGGGCAAAAACCGAAAAAAATTTTGGAGCAGAAAATTTAAAACTGGTTATGTTCGAGATAAGGGTTGATTCTGATTGTACTACCCTCAAAAAGAAGAAAGAACGATAACTGCCACAAATTCAACCAGAATCAAATAATTTTTGCATACGCCCTTAATTGTAGAGGGCTCAGGGCCTATTGATTTTGGTGAAGATCGGTTAAGGGGAAGGGGTAGTTTACCTGCAATGTTTTATGTTTTAAGAAGAGTAAAGTACTTAATTTTGAAAAATAAAGTGTCCTGAAAAGAAGGTCATAATAATCCACTATAGAAAAGTAGGTGAAATATCTATAAATGAAAAGGGTGGTTGAAGAGGGAGGGCATAATTTTTTATATGTGTACTACGTTATCAGCAACAAAGAATTAGTGTGTTGTTAAAATTCTTTCCCGGGCTGTTTGGCCGTGGTCCAATGTTTTCTGCAAAACCAGACGTTTTGGCAGCGCTATCGACTGCTATCATCAGTGAAAATCGAGTGCGCTAACGTGAGGTGGTATACGTTAGTGACCTGTGGTTAAGGCTGAAGAAAGAAGTAGTTTCTATGGAAATATTTTATTTCAAAAATGAAATATAAATCTTCGAACATGGAATTCATGTATGGTTTTCCATACCGATATTTTTTAAATGTAATTAATTGACTTCCAAGTTTTGTCAATTTAAAAAAATTACTATTTGGGTCAATGACAAGTTTAACTAATCTACAATAATAGGCCTCATACTCAATAATAAATATGACAGGTGTTGAAATAAATGGTGAAAAATGAAAAGAAGTCGGCTTGAAAGAGAGCAGAATATGGTACGTTTTTCCGCTGGTTACGATAAATAGGGACATATCTTATTATATTTTAACTTAATGTTACATGTTGATAACTTCAATCACAAAACACATAATGTGAATGAGTTTTAATTTCTTAACATCAACTTTCACAATGGACATGAGTTGTTGTAAAAGACTCTACCTACCTCTAAGAAACTAAATATTGTAAAATTAAACATAGGTTCATTTAAAATTGTTCGTGTTCTTGCATGTGTTAACCCTACAGCACAAACACACACATACACATACAAAATTTACTTTCTTAATTTTAATGTTCTCTTTATTCTACAGAAAGCTATTATATGCTACCAAGTCAAACTATATGTTATTAATTGAGTTTTATTAAATTAGTGAATTACAGCCTTTATTTACCCATTAGTTTTAATTTGTTTGTACGATCTGCGTTATAATATGAGGAAAAAAATACTCTAAGAAAACGATATGTGGTTGAAACCCCCCAAAATGAAATCCTACGTTCGCCCCTGTTATCAGCAATGACTAACACTTGAAACTCTAAGTTTATAGTGATGTGACAGACAGTATATTGTTACGACGGTCTATACGATCGTCGTAGGTACAGTGGAAACAAAATAAGTACAAGACACCAATTAAGTCACTAATCACACCTTTAATTGTTATAGTAAAACAGTTCGTAATTAACAACACAGTGTCTACAACAAATCAAATGAAATTGTTCATACGCAATAAAACGTCCACTAATATTAAAACTCAACTGTATTACAATTATAGCGTCCGAATATAAACGCAACACTTCACTAATAACTACTTGAACGTACACCGTAATAACCCGAACCGCTCTGTAAAATATCGCACTAATACTCTCGAACCGCACAGTCAAAAATCTCGCATTGAACTGAAAAACTAAGGCCGCGACGCGATGTATTTATAGTTACGTTCACACACCAGAAGCTTCCAAACTGCGTCTTATCTCTTGCGAACTACGTAATTGCTGCGGCCTTGACACAGTCCGAGCGCCCGAGCGAAGGCTGGCAGAGTCGAGAAAATTCAAGCAACATGCGTTTAGTAGCACGTACCCCACACGCTTACGTCGAGATCTTTCTGGCGCATTCGATAAACGCGTAGATTGTTCTGTGCTGTCGTAGCACTGCCCCCTCCTTAAGCCTGTTCGTCCCGAACTGGCAAAGCGTCTCTAAATTTGTATTTAGCCAGGCGATCTAGGTGGACGACCTTGAACTTTCGCTGTCCTTCCTGTTGAATCCGATAAACAACATCGTTAATCCTTTTTTTTACAGTGTAGGGTCCTTCCCAGTTAGACTGAAGCTTAGGTGAGCGACCACGACGGCGCTTTGGATTGAACAACCAGACCTGATCTCCTTCTTGGAAACCCACACTATTGCTGCGAATGTCACACCGAGTTTTCATTTTATCACTGGCAATCTTGAGCCGTCCTCTTACCAAGCGATTCATTTCTCGCAGTTGGTTTTCTAATTGCGAGGAATAGTTCTTTGGCTCTTGGGACTGAGTCTCAGGTGATCCAAACATCAAGTCCCCAGGAAGACGAATCTCCCGCCCAAACACCAATTTTGCTGGAGTTATGCCGGTTGTGTCATGTACTGATGACCTATACGCCATAAGGAATAGTGGTATACGTTGGTCCCAGTCTGTTTGGTTCTCGTCAACAACTTTCGAAAGATGCTGCTCAAGTGTCCTGTTGAATCTCTCAACCATCCCGTCCGACTGAGGATGCAGAGGCGTTGTCCTGGTCTTTCGAATTCCCAGTAGATGGCATAATTCTTTAAACACTCCTGATTCGAAATTTCTCCCTTGATCCGTATGGATTTCCATAGGGGCTCCATAACGGCAACAGAAGTTGTGAACTAACTGCTTTGGCACAGTGGTAACCTCCTGATTTGGAATTGCGTATGCTTCCACCCACTTAGTAAAGTAGTCACCTACAACCATGATGTACCGGTTTCCATCGTCAGTAACTGGGAATGGTCCAGCAATGTCTATGGCAATTCTCTCGAAAGGTTGTCCAACGTTATACTGTCTCATTTTTCCCCTGCTTCTGGTTTGTGGGCCCTTGCTTGCAGCACATATTTCACACGTCCGAACCCATTCCTCTACGTCGTGGCGAAGATGAAGCCAATAGAATCGCTTCCGTATTTTGTCAAGGGTTTTGTTAACGCCAAGATGGCCTCCAGATGTTCCATCATGCATCTCCTTCAAAACAGACTGCACTTTACTTCGGGGAACTATCAACTGCATGACCACATCTCGTCCATCTGCACTTTCCCAAGCCCTTTTCGGCAATCCGTTTTCTAAGGTGAGAGATTCCCATTGTGCCCAGTAGCCCTTCAGCACTTCGGAACCATGGCAGATATCTTGCCAATCCGGGCGGCGACCTTCCTCTTTTGCTGTCAAGATCGGTCCAATGTCTTCATCAGTCATCTGTTCTTGTCGACAGTCTTGTGTTGTCAAGCCATCAGCCAGGAAATCTACAGTGATGGCTTGAACATGTTCGCTTCAGTTTTGTTCTTCCTTTCTGTGGCAATGTCGGCAGTCTTCCGGGCACGGTCTTCGTGATAAGCCATCTGCATTACCGTGCAGGCACCCCCGCCGATGTTGTACCTTGAAGTTGTACTCTTGCAGACGTTCGAGCCACCTTGCCAACTGTCCTTCCGGATTTTTAAATCTCAAGAGCCATGCAAGTGCAGCATGGTCGGTACGTAGTGAAAACTCTCTCCCATAGAGGTATTTATGGAAGTGCTCCAAAGCTCTGACAATTGCCAACAACTCCCTTCTTGTAACACAATAATTTCTCTCTGGTTTAGAAAGCGTCTTGCTGTAATATGCTATTACTCGTTCTTCACCGTTCTGCACTTGAGACAAAACTGCTCCTAGACCAGTATTGCTTGCGTCTGTGTCTACGATGTACTTCCCTTCGGAAGCTGGAAAAGCGAGAATTGGCTGCGAACATAATGCAATCTTCAACGTTCTAAATGCTTGTTCACACTCTCTCGACCATTGGAAGTTTCGTTTATTTTCCGTTAGCTCATGTAGTGGTTTAGCAATAGTAGCGAAGCCTTTCACAAAACGTCGGTAATATGAGCATAACCCCAGGAAACTCCGAACTTCGTGTTTATTCTTCGGAACTGGCCAGTCTCTTACGGTGTATACTTTATTAGGATCCATGCTAGCGCCCGCTGCCGAAACCAGATGGCCCAAATACTGTACTTCCTTCTGGAATAGAGAACACTTCTTCGGGCTCAGCCTCAGTTGTGCACCGTGAATTCTAGTTAGAACTTCCTTAAGGTTTTCCAAATGATCTTCGAAAGTCTTCCCGATCACTATGACATCGTCTAAGTAAACAAGGCAAGTTTATTCAATAATTCAATCTCTCAAATGTTGCCGGTGCATTAGAGAGTCCAAATGGCATGACGTTAAATTGGAATAAGCCACTTGGGGTCGAGAAAGCGGTCTTTTCCTTGTCTTCTTGATGAAGACCCACTTGCCAATATCCACTCTTCAGGTCCAATGTGGAAAACCACTGTGCTCCGGACAACGTGTCGAGTGTATCGTCAACGCGAGGTAATGGATAGCAGTCTTTCTTTGTAACGTCATTTAACCTCCGGTAGTCTACGCAGAAACGCAATCCACCATCCTTCTTCACTACCAGCACTACAGGGGAAGACCAAACACTTGACGAAGGTTCAATTACTCCCTCTGTCAACATGTCCTGTACTAACCGAGACATCTCCTCTTGTTTAGATAATGGAGGCCTTCGAGGAGGTTGGCGTATCGGTGTTGTGTCCCCGGTATTGATGCGATGTTGCACAAGAGAGGTTCTTCCCAGTGACTGTCCCTGAACTGCAAAACAATCTTTGAATGCGTGTAAAAACTGTCCGAGTTCTTTTACCTCACCACTTGAGAGGTCGTTAGAAGATCTGTTCAATAATTCTTGCAGTTCCTCTGGTAATTTAGAAGTATCCGAAGAACTGGGTCTTCGTTGCGTTATTCCGGCTACCCAGGCCACAGGAGTCAATTTGCCTAGGAGCGTATTGCTTTGTAAAGTGATAGCTTGATCCAAAATATTCGCCACTCTAATAGGTACATTTCCGGTTTCGTCAGGTTTTACTAAACTTCTGGCAATTAGTATGCCCGATATGTGCTGACTACCTGGGGTTCGAATATAGAGCACTGATTGCCCCTAGTATCTACCGCAGTTCTAACCATGATGATCTTTTCGGAGTTTGGCGGAACAGTTACGGCCACTTGGTTTATGACGTCCATCGATTTTTCTGCTGTCGTCATTGTTGACAGCATTACCTCTTCGCCTCCGATTCTCAAGACATTGTTTTTGAAGTCGACTATAAATCCGTATGTGTTCATAACGTCCACACCAAGAATTGCTTCATCCACAATGTCTGCAACAAGTACTTGATGATTAAACTCAAGTCTACCGAGGCGTAGGTGTATCTCCACTTTTCCATACACTTTTACAGGCCGTCCAGTAGCTGTTCGCAAGCTGCAAGAGCACCAGATTGGCTTGAGATCTTTCACCACGTCGGGGCGCACAATAGAAACTGTTGCGCCTGTGTCAACTGTAATCGAGGTTGGCCTTTCTTGAACAAATCCAGTAACTACCAAGCTCCCGGTGTTTTTCTGAAGCGTAGAAATTGTGTATTCTCTAGGGGCTTCGTTCCTCCAGTTAGTCAGCACACGCCCCGTTGCACCGACTATTGCTCGTTTCCCTGCTGCTGAATTCTAACCCGACAATCTCGTTGTAGATGTCCAGGTTTCCCACATCGATAACACTTCGGTCTTCCATCCTTTCTTATTTTATTCTGTGGCGCCGACCGTCGAGTCTCTGTTCCTTGTTCTTCTTCCTCATCGTCTGTGCCGTCTCGATCTTTTAGCTCGCGCACTTTATGACTTGTCCAACCAGACGCTGATTTGGCGGCCTCAAATTGCAAAGCATGTACCAGGGCGTCCGCACTGTTCTGGTGTCTTGCCATTCGTAACACTTGCTGTAGTTCGTTATCTCGGACACCGGCAGTAAATGTCTGCATCGCAAAACGCGTTCGAAAATCTTCTGGTGCTTCAGGATAGGCCAGTCTAATTAGTCTGTCGATACTTGCTTCAAACTCTTGAAGACTTTCCCCGGAATGCTGTCGCCTTGCTCTCAACTGGGTGCAGTACACATCTCGCAAATGTTTATCACCATACCGTAATTCCAGAGCTTTTATCAACTCGGCATAGGTGTTCTGGCTGTCAGGTGGCACTTTCTGTAGTAGTTCTGCCGCGGGTCCTTTTAATGCAAGAACAAGTGAAACAGCCTTGTCTTTTTCTGTCCAATTATTTGCGCATGCAGCAGCTTCAAATTGGCGGAGGTACGTTGCCCAGTGAGTGCTTCCGTCAAAGGTTGGAGCTTTGACATGAACTGTCCCTACTGCAGGCAAAGTGACTTTCTCTGTTAACTTATTTTCTGTCTTGATCACTGGTACAGTCTGTTCAGAAATTTGTTTTGGTTGAATCTTCATGCACTGTTCGACTTCACTTTTAATTTGTTCTCTTATGTTTGCCATTGAGTTTTCTACTGCAGATATTTTATTTGAAACAGATTCTTCTATAACAGATATTTTTGTAGACATCGATTCTTCAACAGTCAAGACAGATTTTTCTACTTCAGCTATTTTTAATGTCATTGATTCTTGTACCTCCGATATTTTAGTAACTTGTTTATTAAGCTCACCTCGTAGGATACCCAATTCTGCGGTACTGTGTTCTTGCAACTGTTTCTGCATAACTTCAAAGAGAGCTTCCGTTTTATCTGCTTCTTGCTTATGTTTTTCATCCTGTCTTTCTTCTGTTTCTAGCATTAGTGCTTTCTGATGTTCCTCAGCTTCTTCTCTTTCCTGCCTGCGTTTTTCATCCTGTCGTTTTTCTGCTTCTTCTGCATCCTGTCGTCGTCGTTCTTCTGTCTGCAACAACAGCGCCTGGAAATTTTCCATCATCTGACTGGCATCCATTGTTTTTCGATTAATTACGAATTACCTCGTCTTGTACAAAGTATCCACTGTTTCCACTGTTAACCGTTCTATCCCAGTTCTGACACCACTGTTACGACGGTCTATACGATCGTCGTAGGTACAGTGGAAACAAAATAAGTACAAGACACCAATTAAGTCACTAATCACACCTTTAATTGTTATAGTAAAACAGTTCGTAATTAACAACACAGTGTCTACAACAAATCAAATGAAATTGTTCATACGCAATAAAACGTCCACTAATATTAAAACTCAACTGTATTACAATTATAGCGTCCGAATATAAACGCAACACTTCACTAATAACTACTTGAACGTACACCGTAATAACCCGAACCGCTCTGTAAAATATCGCACTAATACTCTCGAACCGCACAGTCAAAAATCTCGCATTGAACTGAAAAACTAAGGCCGCGACGCGATGTATTTATAGTTACGTTCACACACCAGAAGCTTCCAAACTGCGTCTTATCTCTCGCGAACTACGTAATTGCTGCGGCCTTGACACAGTCCGAGCGCCCGAGCGAAGGCTGGCAGAGTCGAGAAAATTCTCGCAACATGCGTTTAGTAGCATGTACCCCACACGCTTACGTCGAGATCTTTCTGGCGCATTCGATAAACGCGTAGATTGTTCTGTGCTGTCGTAGCAATATATAAACATAGAAGTCAAATAATGCTCCAGGTGAGTAATCGGCATGTATGAGACTGACACTACATATAAGCAGTTAATACGTACAGGTACAATATCCATGTTGCAGTTTATGTTTGCATATGTATGGTTTCCTTCTATGAGGTGGTTTGGAAAGGTGGATTTTGTAGTGGAGTGCAGTGCCTTTGTGTGTTCAATGTATCTTTGTTTGAAGCTACGTCCTGTCTGGCCTATGTAGAATTTTGTATTTTGTCTACATTTTGTATTGAGGAACAAAATGACAGCCAAATGGGAAACAAGATGTTTCCAGACCTGTGTTTGTAGAAATTTTTGTTTATTTCTACATAAATCTTTGTTTATGTAGAATTTGTTTGCAAACCACCTCATTGAAGCAAACCACACATACAAAAATATCGACAATAACATGGACATTCTACACGTACACACAAAAGGCCGAAAACTAGACACTCTAGAACAACTGGAAATATACAAACACACGAAAACACATAAAAACGATATCCTAAATGAACAGACACAATTTAAATCACACGCATTATTCGAACATATCACCCCCCACACACACAATATCGATACTTCAAAAGTCGATACCGTTGCCAACAACAAGATGGTCAGTGCTCCCAGCGGCAGCCTCTGAAGAAGCTTTTAAAAGCAAAAACCGGTTCAGGCTATAAGGTAAAACTTTTACGTTTTTACCCATAAAAAACTTTGTGTTCCGAGTCAGTAGTGAAGTAGTTAGCCTACATTTAGTTAAGTAATGGACACGTCATGGACAACGAAATCCAAGAATTTAATTTTTTAATTACTGTAAATAGCTCTGTAAATTTTGATATTATGGTTTATTGAGTAAAATGTTATGCATTTTATTGTAAACAAAATGACATCTTGTTTGTTTAAATCCTATAAAAAATAACTGAGTTGTGGTGGAAAACAGTCTAGGCCAACAACAAAGAACAAAAAAAAAATTATGTATATATATAATGTTTTAGTGGATGATTAGTGAGGATTGGTCAATAATACAAATTTTAGCTATTTTGCGTCGACGTTTTGACAATATTTATTGTCATCTTCAGGACCTGTGTATGAAATACAATAGAAATATCAAACATAATGAAACAATTAAATATTTGGGTGAACGTGTTGGTGATGTGAGTGTGTGCGTGCGTATGTATGTATCATTTTATATGTGAAGACTTATGATAGTTTGTTTACATCTTCAAATTATCTTTAAGAAAACGAGCAAATTATAGTATGAGAAAACTTAATTTATACAGTATTACAATTTAAATTACTAAATGTAATGTTATTTTAATTAATTAAACAAACAGTAATCAACAATTGCATATTAGATTGGTACATAAATTGTTTATACCTACAGCAGTCAACATATAGCAAAGTAATATATTACCTACTAGATGGCCCAGCAGACATTGTCCTGCTGCTATTAATGCCCGTCGTACTTGAATTCGTTGTCGTTCTGCTAATAGATGAAGGCCTCCGTTTTCATTAGTTAAACGTTGACGTGCCTGTCTGTGTCGTAATCTGTCTGCTTCTAAACGTTGACTGCACTGCTCTCCACTTTCTTGCGCGCGTGAACGTACATTTAAATTCCTAATATTTTTATTCTCCTGCGAGTGTTGTTCCTCCGTTCTTATTTGTCGTCGCGCCTGCTCGTTTTGAGCATGTTGTGATTTTCGACCGATGTTTGCCCACCCTCTTCTTGGCATTTTTCTATCACAAATTTCACAAATGTATATATGAAAATAAAACGTTTTAATTGTAACAATTTTATAAATACATCACGTAGCATTGCGATTACATTGAATTTCCTTTAATTGATCTGTTGTTTGCAGCACATTCCTAAACAAAATGTAAATAGAACCTACCATTTAGTTTATATTGAATTGCCGGTAACTGATTTGTTGTTTGCAGCACATTCCTAAAAAAAATGTAAATAGAGTATTATATTCACCACTAAACAAAATGTAAATACAGTATTATATTTACCACTGTGTTTTTTAATCACTGTGTTTTTCACCCCACCTCCCAACGTGGACCAAAACACCTATCCTATTGTGCTTCTCCCGTTGCATAAAATATTTCTGCTGTTGAAATCGGTCCTGCCGTTTTTCATATTTTCTATTTTTGACAACCCCCCTCAAACCGCCCATTTATTAAGCCCAAGGGCCCAAAAATTTTCAATAGTGCATACATGCATGTAAAATTGTTACTTCCATCGAAATTCCCTTTAATTCGATACCCCATATGCTATATTTTCATTTTTCCAATTTTTACCCCCCCTTGGCCAAACTGACACCCCCAACCGCCCAAAAATTTTCAATAGTGCATACATGCATGTAAAATTGTTACTTGCATGGAAATTCCCTTTAATTTTATACCCCATATGCGGTATTTTCAATTTTTACCCCCCCCTTCAAGCCAACCTCACACTCGGCACATGTAAACCTTACTCTGAACCTAACGAACATATGGTGTGAATATGAGCTCTATCAGATAAGTGGTTCAAAAGTTTTAAGAACATGTGCAGACGTACACTGAATTTTTATATATAAAGATAACTAAAACAGATTAGGGGATGTTCACTACGTAATTATTAAAAGTTATTTTTACCATGTTTCACTCCCTACTGGTGTTAACAAACAATCATAATTTAGAAACATACAATTTACACAATATTGTAAAACATTACGACTTAAATTAGATAGTTGACAAAGGTTACAAACAAAAGTTTCTGGTAAATTTTACTAACAGGTAAACTTGGATAATAATTGTAATCATATTATAAAATATAGTCAAGAGTACTATAGAATAATGTAATTTATGTATGTGTCCACAATCACCCTTATCTCTCACCCATTCTCCCCCTGCCAGTCCTTCTCACAGCCTCTCGGTCTAACCTGAAATCGATCTATCACTCACTATCACCCCACTCTCTCTCTCTCTTTATCTCTTCTACATCACACTCACTGTCTCCCTTCTTCCGTCTCTCACTCTTCCACCCTTCGCTCGCTCACTCTCTCTCTCTCTCTCTCCCCCTCTCACTTGTCATTGTCCACGATTGGCACTCTAAAACACTCACCATTTTTATTACACTATCATCCTCATATAAAATAGAGAATTATGCACACAACAACAGAAATGGTTTACCAACTTGTATTAAAGGGTTACAGACTTTATAACACAACATTATAGATAACAGATCCATTATATGAAAATGGTTATTACTTAATATTTACATTTTGTACAATGTTATTTACCTGGAACTTGGTCTATACAGAGTACCATAGTCGATGTAGTTCGTATATATGTCGGTCATAATCTCTCTCACATGCTCTCTCTCTCTCTCTCTCTCTCTCTCTCTCTCTCTCTCTCTCTCTCTCTCTCTCTCTCTCTCTCTCTCTCTCAGTCTTGTATCTTACTGACTCATACAGCACCTTCTCACTCACGTTAACCACTCGGGCGCTCTGTCTCTCTCTCTCTCTCTCTCACTCTGTTCTAAACGGATATATACCACAAATCTAACACGTAGATGTGTACATATACACACACTAGCACTACACACACGCGCGTGCACACACACAGCCAACTACACATTCGAGAATCATACATAAATATAACACTATTTTATTCTCTTCTTTTTATCATCTAAGTGTAAATTATGCATAACGGAGATGCCCACTGTACTGAGTTTAAAACTGATCGAATATGTGTCTATAAGAAATGTTATATGTTTCTTAGCTAATACTCAATAATATATAATATGATCAGTGAAACACTTACAATTGTTGCTGACGCCAAACACACAACTGTAAATTTTCCCTGACCCACACCTTATTATAAAGCAGAACAGACGACCCTTGTACATTTGTAGGAAACTAAGTAACATGTGTTCGGAAGATAGATGAGAAAGATTTGCACTAGGGAGGGAGTGTGACATTAATTAATATCTGACGACAAGCTGGCCATTAAAATGACCAACACATCCTGTAGGGAGACTACTGATTATTTCTTCAAATTCATGTTTTGACGGTGTGTATAAGTTGAGCATAACTGGACGAGAGGTTTTGAGTATCAGTGCGAAAATTAATGGAGTGAGGGTCACTTTTAATTTGAATCATTTCAAGTACGCATCTTTTGAAATAATTATTTTCGTAATATTTAATTTGGGTGTTGTTGAAGTCAAATTCATGGCCGGTGTTTAAATGGTGAGATACTAAAGCGTTGGTGTTATCATAATGGGTTTTTTTATGGCAATCATACCTATGTTGATAAATTCTCTTACGTAAATACTGGGACGTAATACCAGTGTATGTGGCTGGACAGTCATTGCATTGGATAGTGTATACGGCATTAGATCGTTTGTCTTTGGATGTCGGGTCTTTGAGGCTTGAGAAGAGAGATCGAACAGTATGTTGGTTTTTGAATGCTGAAGTTTTTTAAATTTTTGATAGGCATTTTTTAAGTTTTTCAGAAAGCCCTTTAACATAAGTTGTAGAAAAGTACGAGCCGGCGTTAGGCTCAGGTGTATTAGATTGGGCAGATGTAAAACTGGGGCTCAGCTGATTTGCGCGATGTTTATGAATTACCTGTTTGATCATGTGGTCTGGGTAACCATTGTTTTTGAAAATCTTAAATACTAATTCAGTGTTTTTTTTTTATGAAATGATTGATCACTTAGACCGGTGGCTCTCTTATATACCGAGTGGATTAAGTTAGTTTTTAGATGTATGGGATGGTTGGAATTAAAATGCAGATATCTACCAGAGTTCGTGGGTTTTATGAACCAATCAGTGACTATAGTACCATCTGTCTGTCTAATAACCTTGGTATCAAGAAATGAAATGGAACTATTCTGTTCGTGCTCTATTGTGAACTGTATTCGTTCAAAGCCCATTAGTTTGGAATTGAACAGAGATAAGATAGTGTCATGTTGGTCATATGGAATACATGTTATAATATCATCCACGTATTTATATAAGAAGGGGAGTTTAAATGGTATCGTAGGGATAACTGTTGTAACGATTAAATGTGAGGACGTCCGTCTCGTTTAAGCCCCGCGATGGAAGCCAATCTGTAACGCGGAAATTCGTTGTCGTCTCTGTAATTATGTACATGTTGTGTGTTCGCCTCACACGGGTGTCGTTACACCTATGTGTTGCGCTAACGATGTCCGTTGCGATCCTTCAATTACCAGTACAACGCAAGTGGAAACCTTACCTGTTATTCAATAGGGGTTTATAAATCCCGGGTGGCGCCAAATTGTTTATTTAAAACAATTAAATTAATAGATAGTGTGGTAAACGGTGTTCTTAACTATGACGGCCTGGAGCGTTCAAATTTTGCTCCTGCCTTCGTTTGACCTTCTTAATCGAGCAGTTAGTTCGCTAGATTTGCGAAGTGAGCGCTTGCCGTCATTCTCGTTGTGATGTACTACTTTATCTATCACATTTATTAATATCCAAATCTCAAATTAACTTTTACTTACCGGCACGATCACTTCTACAAGGTCCAAGGGTTCGATCACATGTAGCTGGATACAAACATGGTCTATGGGTTACGCAAAGCACTGACACAACTCATGTTTGAAGAGAATTACTATTTATTATCATTTACTTTTGAATTGTTATAAAAATTAGGAAGATTCATTTAGATACATGTTTTGAAATTGTGCAACGCTAGCATAATCAAACTTATGACCTACAGCTTACCTTATATATCACACAAAACACAATTACCCACACAGATAAAAACAGAAACAGCCCAGCTTTGCCCGCTCACTCAAACACACACAATTTATTTACCCCTTAAACATTTTATAATGAAATTTCCCCCTCGCCGGCCAAACGGTCTCTGCGCACATTCATTGTTCCGTTACTGTCGATTCCCGATTAATTACTGTTCCAAAAAAAAATTTTATGCTGCTCATTCCTATTCTTGACGCGGTCACATACTATTTTTCGGTTGTTACAACTTTTTGCCTTGGTAAATAAAACTTTTACGGCGAGCCTACTTGGGACCAGCCCGGTACCGTGAACTGCTGCTTGTAGACTGACAACGGTAATGTAACAGGTACCGCTATTGTGATCTCATAGTTGTATGGAAGTCACGGCCTTATCCTTCGTCGCCGAAGTTTCGCTCCATGCCATGCATGTAGTTTTTTAGGTTAACATGGTCAATGATTTCAATTAGGCACAGGCTGACGTCATTGTAGGAACCGGACTTAAACAGCACTTCCTGCCGCTCAAAAGCACATTGCTGAATTTTACTCGTCCCAGGACATCCTGTTTTGTGGCTGGATGCGTCACTCGAGCTTGTGGTGGTACAGTTGCGCCTGTGTGCTGCTACACAAGTACAGATTTCTGAGAAGTTTGAAGGGGGTAAATTCTTTGCTCGCCGCGTTACACAATAACAACTGTGTATCGCTCTGTTACCACTGTTTCTTAACATCATTCTGTTACACGGAAAATGACGTTGCACAATAATTTTCATGACTTTTGACAAGCCCGCCCAAAATGAAAGAAATAAAAGATATAAATGCCCCATACTGTTAAAAATAAAAACACCCAAAAATGACCCGCTACATCGTTCTCTTTGCTATACAATACACAATTTATACAACACTTCCCTATGAAATAAAAACAATGGTTACACTCTGTACTAGTTTCTTTAATTATTGTATGGTAATTATTCTGTTTGACAATCTAATTATTCTTGGTTATTAACAATTTTGCACCGACAATTAATATGAGTCTGATATCTCTAGGGGTTCGGCGAAGTCGATTTTGAACGAGCGATTCTATTAAGTATGGTGACGGTGTTGTCTGTTTACATTTATTATCGTTCAAAATCTGGGTCCTTCTAATTACAAGAAAAATATTAATAATGATTACAATAAAAAGTACACTACCTTACATTATTTGTGCTTAAATAATATGTGTAGCTACAATTTGTTCCTGCAGTGTAGTAAAGTGTGTTTCAAAAGTTCGCAATCTAATACTAGGTTATTTTCTTTTTATTTTAAATTTTCAGTGTTTATTTATCTTACTTAATCTTTGAAAGAAATTATATTCAGTTTATAGTGAGAGTTCAGATAATTGTGAGAAATATTTAAAGTGAGTTTATTTCTGGAATATGGGTAATTTAATGATACTTAACACATCAGTAGACTGGATGTACTTAGTTGTTCAGGTAAAAAGGAATTGGGCTGCAATCGTATTCAATTTTCAATTGTCTGGGACTTCTGGCATCTTTTTTAAGTTAGTTGTATCAATTTCTTCATTTAATTTTGATTTAAATTGGTCCTTGGCATCAGTTAAATAGTTATTGTTCATTTTCTGCTGCTTACTGGTTCTGCTTTTTGAATTTTGGTTACTTTTTATACATTTTAAATTAAAATTTAGGTCATTCAGGATCTGGCGTCTAATCTGGATGAGCGTCACATTGAGTACTATAAATTAATGGAAAATTCGTAACCAACAGTCTGTTGTCATGGCTACAAATTAATTCTGATTGGTTAATCTCGTCTTATAACCATTTTTATGAATTTTGAATTATTATTCAAAATTACTGTATATCTTCTAATTGCTTTTATTCTTCTGTCTTTTTCCTATGTATTAAATATTATCACTACTGTTATTATTTCCTTTCAAAGATTATTTTGATATCCCATAAGGTTGGGTTCTATAAAATATTAATGTTTGTACAATTATGTTAATTACATTTCTTTTTTAATTTAAGTCCTTACTCTTACATTTTTCTTTAATAAGATTTACAAATTATACTTGGCTAGTTACTCGCCTTGGATTTGTTAATTTCTTTGTTGATTTTATACAATTTGTAGTTATTTCTTTTTGACAGTTAGGTATTTCATAGGCCTAAGTAGCCATTGATTATATTTACTTATTTTATACAAATTATATCTCATTTTACTCTAATGTGTTTTCTTTTGTTATTATAATTGGTTGGTTTATTTGTTGATGTGTTTTGGATCTGATTTTATACTATTTGTAGGTTTCTATTATTTTCTACATCATGGCTTGTTAATTATTTCCTAACTGATTTTCCAGTGTAATTGTATCTGTATTGATTCACCTTCTTATTTATCTATTTAGCCCTTGTTAACAATATGGCTATTACTTACTATTAAAACATAACATCTAGGCCTATGGTCTGTACAATTCCTTCAGCCATATTGTAATAAAACGTATATTGATGGATGTTAATTGTTTAATTATTATTATTAAGTTTGTTCAAAATTTGTTTTTAAATGTTTAAGTTCTATTCAATTCTTCGTAATTATCGTTGAGTGTGTTTGATCACAATTATGTAGTTCAAAACAATTGTTTAAAAGGAGTGTTAAAATCCTCTTGAAGCACTGGTAGATTTACCGTTTCACTTACCAATGATGATTGTTGTCAGTCTTCAAAATAGGCCCTGTAATACACTGAAATGTCACAACACAGTTTATAATATGTCACAGGTGTATTTGTGTATGTACAGTAAATAAAATGACTTTGTATATTTGATACTGCTTTGAAGTTCAAATATTGGCCGCTCGTTTGTCGTACTGCCACCTTGAAAATAATTGCTCTGTAAATAATTTTTTCTTTTGCCTACTTTGAAATAAAAAAACTGATTCAAAGGTAAGAAAATTATGATTTTTATTAACAATAAGTTAATTTGAATTATTTCCTTTAAAACAATTAATAGTCTTCAAAAAACAATTTAAATAGTTATTGAGATTCTTACAGCTCAGGGCTGGTAATACTGATTATTGTATATCGTATAGCTGTTAACCTAGTTTGGTTAGTTTGGTTTACAATTACCAAAATTCGTGTTTTCTTTTAGTAACATTATACAGGGTACAAAAATGCTGAAATATAACAATAATACATTATAGAAAGTAATTAAGAAAACAAGTTTAATTACAATATTGGAAATTATCGTATTTTAGTCCACCTGGTGTCAATTCACCAGCTAAGCAGTGGAGCGTATGACACGATTACAAATGCTGTGTGTCAGAATAATATCACTTGGATGGTTATTAATAATGAGATATATTATAATTGATTCATAAATTCATTTTAACTGAGTATATTCAAGTGTGTATAAAGTTAAAAAACAACTCAGTATGACTGTTACAATTCTCGTAACATATAGGTTAGATTGCCTTTTACTCGAAGTGAGTCAATAAACTATTTCAATTTATAGCATTAAAATCTTAAACATTACATAACATTTATTCGTGGTAAGTATGTTGTTCATTAACTGTAATGATTGTTCTCTGTTATTATTTGATAAATGATCTGATTTCGTACTAATAATAATAAAGTTAGCATGTATATTCGATATTGTTTACATCGATATTCATTATAATATTATATTCATTTGTCATTTTCTTCTAAAAAAATTAATAATATCTTATTTAAATTAATAAGATCGAGAACTTTTGTTCAAATACTGGTTAATTAACATTCATAAATTAGTTTAGCCATGTACGACTGTACTTGACTAAAGTAGTACCAACGTGAAAATTTTTGTTGGTAAACATTAGTTTTTTATTAAAATATTGTTAATAATAAGTACTCCCTTAATTCCCCACTCATCATCGCCTTTATTATACACTGGCGATGGATGGATTGTTATTACACATCACTCGATGCACTGCACACGTAAGGGGTTATGCACCTTTAGTGAGGTTAGATTCACTCGTTTATACTGGGGGGCGCGCACATTTTTAAAATTTGCTCCCGATGGATACTCGTCCCGTTCACTCTGATGGTCAAAGAACTAGTAATGCTTTCCTTCGAAGTTGCTGTTGGCGTCTCTTGAAATCAGCTCTTCCTATTGGTTGATAATCTGGTAATCTCGACACCATATGCCTTAATAAAGTCAGAAATTTTATTTCTTAGCATCGGTCTTTGGGTTCAAGAGTATGCTATGACACGTTCAATTCTTTTTGGAATTGAAGGAAAACTTTCTATTGTTTATATCTTTCTTAGTACATTTCGAATTAAGAAGTGAATGGTATTATCATCTTGCGGATGCTTGGCCCTTTATTTAGAGTCCACACAAGCTGTAAATCCGTCCATAATTAACCTAAATCACTTTTCGATAATGCACTTTTTGTGGTTCTTAATCACATTTAAGTCCTTTCCACTTTATTATGATATATTCTAATTCTAATGCTTATTTTAATTGTTTAGAGTCCATTTCTATTAATAATTATTTCTAAATACTAAAATATTTACAAATCTTGTCAAATGCTTTTCAGGCGTATAAGCCCTACATGTCCTTGCATTTGTACTCACTATTTCTAATACATATTTCATAATAATATATCTCTTAGGTGTTTAGGTTGTACCTTAAATATTTTTACACCTTTAGTGAAGCTTTGTTTCCATTTATTGTGCTTCATTTATTTATATTCGATGGCTTTAATACACCATGTCATAATTCTGTCACTTTTATATACATATTTTATCATTGTTTGTACTTAATGGATGTATTTTTATCCATTAATGTGTACCTAGACCTTGTACATTGGTTGTCTATTGTGTATAACACTTTTTTGTTGTGTTCTACATTCATAAATTTCAGTAAGATTGCTATTTACATCTAGCCTCACTGGTCTTGTATGTTTGTTTATTATTGTTGTATATAAATTTATGCATTTAATGTCTGTTAAAGGTTCTCATAGAGGTATTGAATATTCTAGTTGCTACTGTCAAACTATTTTCCTCTCCTTTATCAAGTTTAAGTGAGTATTTTGTGTAACTTTGATAGTCATCTTGTGTTTTGTTAATCTGACTATTGTTTGTTTAAATAATATAGATTGTATAATTGTGTTTCTCAATTCATATTGGGTTCATTATGTTACTCATTTATCCTATTTTGGTTGTTGATTTGAATAATTACTTTTGTCTGCATTTTTATAATTATTAAATGTGGTTCTGTGTTGCAGATTCTGTTCAGTTGAGGTTATGTGTCTCTTACTGAGTTGACAACAATACTCATCCTAATTTGTTAATCATCTTGCTTAATTATTACTTCCATATTCCTTAAGGAATGGAAGTATGGTGATGGCAAAAAAAATCGTGTTCGAGATTATTGCAGATTCTGATTGTACTACACTCAAAACATGAAAAAAAAGTCGTTTTCCAAAAAGTATCTGTGTGTGTGTCTGTCTGTCTATGTGTAGATTTTTTTCTATGGCAAACGATAACTGCCGCAAATTCAAACAGAATCAAATAATTTTTTGCATACAGCCCTGATTTGTAGAGTACTCACGACCTATTGTTTTTGGTGAAGATCGGTTGAGGGAAAGGGGTAGTTTACCTGCTACAGTTTTTTTTATCAAGGGGAAATTTTTTTTTTTGGCAAACGATAACAGCCGCAAATTCAAACAGAATCAAATAATGTTTCGCATACAGCCCTGAATTGTAGAGTTCTCAAGACCTATTATTTTTGGTGAAGATCGGTTAAGGGAAAGGGGTAGATTACCTGTAACGTTTTATGTTTTAACAAGGGTATTTCCTATGGCAAACGATAACAGCCGCAAATTCAAACAGAATCAAAAGATTACTTGCATACAGCCCTAAATTGTAGAGTTCTCAAGACCTATTGTTTTTGGTGAAGATCGGTTAAGGGAAAGGGGTAGTTTACCTGCAACGTTTTATTAACAAGGGTATTTTCTATGGCAAACGATAACAGCCGCAAATTCAAACAGAATCAAATAATTTTTTGCATACAGCCCTGATTTGTAGAGTACTCAATACCTATTGTTTTTGGTGAAGATCGGTTGAGGGGAAGGGGTAGTTTACCTGCAACGTTTTTTATCAAGCGTATTTTCTATGGCAAACGATAACTGCCGCAAATTCAAACAGAATCAAATAATTTTTTGCATACGTCAGTGAATTGTAGAGGACTCAAGGCCTTTTGATTTTGGTGAAGATCGGTTAAGGGGAAGGGGTAGTTTACCTGCAACCTTTTACGTTTTAACAAGAGTAAAGTACTTGAAAATTCATTTAAACTTTTTCAAACAATGGTAATTGTTGAAAATAAAATAATTTTGTTGCCAGCCAATAAAATTATAATTTTTTCATTTTAATGTAAATTATGTATATATTAGAAAATATATCGTGCTTGGCAGGCAAGCATATTTCAGTTATGTACTGTTTACGTTTCCATTTTATTATTATGACTACTGCAGTAAAAAGGCAGGGAAGACACACACACACAAAATTCGCGTTATTTCTGGCCTCATTCATGTTTATTTTCTTACATTTGCACGCTTTTTAAATGGAAAGTGCTGAACCCATACCAACACAACGCATGCAAGCCGAAAAAGTGTCCAGCGTGGATAGCGATTTGCTTCCTGTGGATCGCTGGGCAGTGTAACTGCACGTGTTTACAGAGGAACGATTCATAGACAGACTTTTCGTCTTTAGGGAATGAACCCTCTGCAAGATGCTGAGGGTCCATGAGTGACTTCGGAGCGCTCCTTCTTTTCCGCGTGTTTGTTCTGTGAAACGTACACTGTAGATTCGCAGCTTTATTCTAAGCAACGCTCAATAGGAAATGTTGAAAATTTTTCTCCACGGTGTACCCTCATACACACTAAACCTGCTCTGATGTTTTAATTACGGACATCATAATATTAAAACTTTGGAAACTTGAGCACTACTTAATGGAGATCAATCATTAACTTATACAAGCCATTAATTTTATGCATATTTTTTATATATATGTGTACAATGTTATCGGCAACAAAGAAGTAGTTTTTGTTAAAATTCCTTCCCGGGATATTTGGCCGTAGTCCAATGTTTTCTACAAAACCAGACGTTTTGGCAATGCCATCGACTTCCATCATCAGTGAAAATCGAGTGCGATAACGTGAGGTGGTATATGTTAGTGACCACAGTACTGTGGTTAAGGCTGAAGCAATAAGTAGAAAGAAGTAGTTTCTATGGTAATATTTCATTTCGAAAATTATTGTAATTATAAATCTTAGAATATGGAAGTCATGTATGGTTCTCCATACCGATATTTATAATTTTGCTATGATATGTTATTACTATTATTTATTACAATATTCTCACTATTTTATACACATTTTATATTTGTTTACACATTATTACTTAATTCTTACTTGTCATTGTTGTACATATTATGTGTTTATATTTTGGTTTGGGCAAACTGCCTTGTCTTTCTATAGCAGGTTGTCTTGTTTTCAATACATTAATTATTACATTATGTATCGGTTTTACTCTCTATTTTTTTGATATTTAAACATATATCTTATTAAGGATTTTATATTCAGTTTCAGTTATTATTGAGCAATTATTTCTCTCTTTAATATTGTAACGTAACAGAGTTGAGGTCCCCAACGTTACATAAAAAACTAGGTAAATATGATTTAAAACAATGCCAAAAGCCTGTTATAATTAAATACAAGAAGGCCCATCTCACCTGAAGAATGCATTAGAGGTACCTAGTAAGGTTACTAAGTAATAAAACCTTAAAAGTGTACCTAAATCTAAAATATGTAATGAGTAGTATGAGATGTAAAACATAAACATTGTGTCTAATGGGAGGAGTTGAGTATAATGTACTGTGCAATTAATATTTAATGTGTTATAAAATGTACTTGGTGTTGTGCTGTAGCATGACATAGTGTTTACAGGATATTTATTTTATGTTTTGTGGATAGTAAGTGTGGAGCTGTTGCTTTAAAGAAGTAATTAGTCAGTGGTACTCCTTTTATTATTGTAAAATTGTATTTAAATAATTAAGTATAAGTACATGTATTAGGTATGATATTATGTTAAATGTATTTACTTTAATTGATTAATGAAGATGTTTGAAATAATGTTCGTAAACTTGGCCAGGAAGGCAATAAGTGTTAATAAGCTGGCAAGTAGTTCTTATAGTTATGTTAAAAAATAATGAAGGGTTCAATGATGAACTAAATAATATAATGAACTGAAACCAGGAAATTAAAATTGATGTAAGTGGCCATAAGCCAGTGACTATTTGTACAGTAGGTCAGGTAAAGAAAAATTAAGTTAAAAACAAAACTAAGTTATAACAGGTATAAGAAAACCAACAGGCCTAAATTTAATATTTGTAAAAGGAAATTAATACCTTTTTAATAAGTCCAGTCAGATGAAATTATAGTAAAATATATATGGTTTAATGAGGCAGATTAAGTGAGAGTTTTATGTGATTTGGTGTAATTCCAAGCATGGAGTATTTTATTAAAAAAAGAGTAGTAATATTTTCTAATTCTGGCTCTAGGATATCAAATATTATCTAATGACAGAAAGTAATGGTTGTTAGGGTAACTAAAATGCAAGAAATCTTGTTGATTTCAACATTCGATTGTTATATGCTATTGGGAACAGTTCAGTAGACGAATTTAAACATAAAATAAAAAAAAAAGGAATAAACCTTAATCAATCTAATATCTTAAAGCCAATCCATTCAAACAAAACTGATGAATAATTACTAAACTAGATTTCGAGAAATATAATTATATACCTCCCAAAAGTAGCGGAATTACTAATTTCTTCTTCAAACTAATTCCATTAGAAATAATGATGAACCCGATTTACAACTGAACCAAGATACTTATTGAATGAACAAGAAATCAAAATTAATACAAATATAAACCAAATATACACAAGAACCTTTGGTATTGGAGACACAAACCTCACTTCCAAGAGATCGAAGAAATTATAATACTACACCAATTCCACTGGGACCGGCAACCACAAGGATCGCAAAGAAGAACGAAGAACAGAAGAATTCCTGTTACACGCCGGGACATCAACTTTCACCTTTATTGATAATCTGGACACATTTTCTGGTCAAAAATAACCTCATCAGGACGCCTTCATGCGGTTGTAAACAGACACGGCTATCTTGAGAATCCCATTGTACGGTAACACCAGCTTATATTTAATTTTATACATTAAGAATTAATAACAATTTGTAATACTTAGTAACCTTAATTTTGCATTACCTGGCCTTACTAATCGTTAAAAGAGTCACACGTACCCTGGGATAAGAGATAAACAAAAATTATATTTAAATTGTATTATACAGTACTCGTTCATTAACAAATCGATTCAGCATTGTACGATCGATATTACGATCAAATATACTGTGAAGAATACTGCTGGAAAAGTAAAAAGTAATATAAATAAAGAATCCTTCTTGTATGTAATGATGTTCTGAGTTATTGTAGAATAGGTATTGTATTTTGATGGGGAAGTAATTTACCGATAAAGAAGGTGATTAAACTATCAAGTGAAACTAACTAACCTATAAAAGTACGTCAATTACGAATAACAGCGCTTGCTGCAGACAGCTGGTGGGACGAGAGAGTGCCGAACTAACGTATTCTCTTCGCCACATTTGAATTCATTTAAATAATACGGACCAAATACGGTTGGAGAGAATTACCGAATCATTAACTAAGATACCTGTAATATAGAGTTATTCTATAGTAAAACACTTGGTAAATAACTAACACAGGTTTATGTTCAGCATACGAGTCGTAGCAACTATATGATAAATAATTATTTTTTTATAAATTAATATTGATTTGCAGGAGGTCGCATCTACAATAACGTAATAAACATTTTAATTATATGCCAAGGTTTCTTTACAAATTGCCGCATTCAACGTGGGGCTTAACGTTGATACACGGGAGTCAAACACATCTATACTAATTCTTTACAATATCAGTACATTTGTGGTCTTTCTATGTTTGTTTTTTGTCATAATCTTGTTTCATAAATCATACACTAAATGTTTGTGTTGTTTATTTGGGATTTACTATTTCTCTTTGTTAACACTTCTTATCTTCCTCTTCCATAAACATTGCACTTTTATTGTTTGTGGTGTTTACTTGGGGTTGTGTTATTTTAATATTAATCGATGCACTTATATAAGACACTCACTATTATTGTTTGTGGCTACTTATTAGTTTGTCGACACTTGGTTCTTGGTCACCTTTTCTTCTTCATGTTCTTCCTTGTTGGGGGTATTGTAACGGTACGGATTTGTGAGCCACCCCAGTTTAATTTCATATTAATTCAAATCATCATTTTAAGCACTTTCCAAATTGCCAGACTTTCACCTGTAAGGAGCCTCCAGTACAGCAATGCAACACACATACAGTCAGACAAAACAACTGCCAGACGCATTGCGTAATCGCATAGCAGCAGCTTTGTGACACAGTCTACAGTCTGCTGTGTGTCATCAGAGAGAGTGGTAATAAGCAGCATACAGTGCAGATAAAAACTACATAGTGGCCTCGGGTGTAAGATAGGCCGCAGTTAAGAGTAGGCCTATCTTTGAAAATACTAAAACTAATATAAAAAACTGTATAACGCGTGGCCAACCTAAGCGAGCTAAGTGTTCGAAAATATATGTCGGCCGACAAAACAACACTAAATGCTATTTAAAAGTGAACTAAAGTAATAGTGGCGCATCAACTTAATTTGAAATAAGCAATAACAGTACCGCGGTTAAACAGTGTCTTAACTAAATTATGGTGTGTTAAACAGTGCATTCACAGCAGAGGTGCAAAACAGCGGAGTTCTTCAGACGTTAAGTATTAACTGAGTTTTAAACAAGATTATTTTCCTTTTTTTTTTTTCCCAGAGTATAATTCAACATAAATAAATATAAATCTAAGATGTACATCAGAGATCTCGAAGTGGGGTTTAAATAGAACGATAAAATCAAAGAACGAATGTGTGTGAGTGTGTAGCTAAAGCACGTATTGGTTCATTGCAGATAATAAATAGTGGAGGTATATCGTAGTGTCATAACCTAGTTAATTAAGAAATATTTGTGACTATATTTGATTTTACAAATTGTTGCTCCTTCTACACGTATTTAATTTAAATGTCATGAAAGGGAGACGAAGTAGTTATTTTGAATAATAAATCGGAGGCAATTTGTTTTAGCACAAACGGTGTATTTGATCTTTGCCTATCCAAATCCAAATAATCCCTTTTTGCAGCAGTTTCGTCTGAACGACCCTTGGAGTAAAAAACCCGAAGGTAAGAGATAAATATAATTATAATTTTGTAATTAATTAGTAGAGTTACATTTGGCCCCCGTACAGCGACGCGAGTATAGGTTACAACCTATATTCGCCAGACCTAATTAAGCTGCAGAAAGGGTTATTTGAGAGGGAGGACGCTTTGGTAAATTAAATATAAAAAGGGTTAAGTCAATAGTGGATAAGATTAATATTCTTGTGTAACATTATATAAACTTGTATAAAATGGCAGCGAATAATGACGATGTCAATGAAGTAACTAATGTTGACAATTTTGATGAATCGGCTATTATGCATAATATTGAGGTCCACTCGACTCCAGATGGGAGTCAGGACAATAAAATAAAACCAGATATTACAAATGAAATAAATAATACAGATGATTCGGGGATCCAAATAACCCCAAAATTGAATAGGGAAAATAAAATTAATAATGAAGTCAGCTTCATTGACAAAAATGTAGTAGCACAATCTACCCCAACGACAACACGAATTAAACAGTTGTCAATGGAAGATATGTGTAATTTCATGAAAACAATATCTGATAACTTGAGTAGTTTTAATGCGAAATTTGATGAACAGAAGAGTGACTCGGACGCTAAATTCAATGTATTAAAAAATCAGAATAATGAATTAGATATGAAAGTCAATGTACAGAATAGTAAATTTGATATTATAAACAGTCGTTTTGATGTAAGTGATGTTAAATTCAATGAATTAAAGAGCGATATAAATAATATTGACCAAAAATTTGACAAGCGTTTATATGATATGAAACAACAGAGTGTCAAGTTAGAAGACAATATTAATAAACGTTTAAATGAGACGAATGAATGTTTCAATACATTTAAAGTACAAATAATAGAGTCAATAGGAGAACAGATTAAAAGTAATAGTAATAATGACAATAAAAAAGTAACAAGTGAGAGAAATAATGCTGAAAATGATGATATAATTAAGAATGTGGTATCAGAAAGTGATACGTTGAAAATAGATAGTGAAACAGTAAGTGAGAGTGAGAAAATGATAAGTTGTAATGAAGTAATAATTAGTGTTGTTGAATTAGAAAAAGAATGGAAAGAAAGAGTAGATGAATGTGTAGAGCAGAGGGTAAATTTTCCCCTTATTTGTGATGAACCAGAGTGTTCAAAAGTGTTATTTTTGGGCAAGAGGCCCTTATTAGTGAAAGATTTGAGTTGTTTATTTTTGTTGAATAATTTTGTACCCTCTGCATGGAATGAGAGAGAAAGTGTGATATGGCATTATGATGAGAGAGATTTAAATAGAGAATGGTGTATTGACAAAGAGATAGAATTATATAAACTAATGAGAGATTATAATGAGTTGAAAGAGATGTTAAACTTACCTGTTAAAATAGAGAGTGAAGATTATTTTGTTGATACAGTTTTAAATAAGAATAATTTACCTTATGATGAAAAAGTAACTGACTTGATAATGAATGTAATTACTGATGGAGACTTAACCGATGTACTTAATGTTGACCTGGTATATGATTATTATGGCAAAATGAATAAACAGAAATTGTATGGTTACAAAACACAAGATAACCGTATACGGAATGCAAATAAAATTCAAAATTGTTATTTGAAACCCCGATTAATTTTTGACGATGGAGGTTGAAATGCATAAACGAACAATATAAATATGTCAATATATGGTAATGACCTAGCTGAATTTTGATATTGAAGTGTGATACAACTGAATAATTATTGTTGAAGAGTTGTAAATACATATGTAGTGAAATTAATTGTATGTATTATAAAATGTTGAATTGTTTGTATGAAATAACATTGTTGTTAAGTGTTTCAGAGGTCACGAGGGAGATACTGGTGTGTGTGTGTGTGTGTGTGGTGTGTATTTTGTATTCATGTCAATAAGTGGATTGTAAGTATAAAGTCCAGAATACTAATCAGATAGAATAAAATGCTTACAGGTGTGAAAAGAGTGTAATAATAATAATAATAATGGTATGGAGATAATAGTATTAAATAGAAAATGTTATTAAAGTAATTGAAAGGTGAATTAAAATTATATTTGGTTCGAATTGCAAGAAAGAGATTTTGACAAATATGTTAACAAGAAGAATTATAGAAATGAAAATTTTGTAGGATGTATATATGCCAGTGTATGATGTAACCATGAATGCTGAAACTGAGAATGTTTATAACTGTGGTTACTAAACAAGTCTTGCAGACTAGTGTTTATATAAACAGGTGTGGTATGTTGAGACTAATGTCTGGAGTCACGCTTGGTGACAATAACAAAAAATGTAGTCTGCTGAATCAGTATCTTATTGTGATAGAAGAGAATTGAAATTAAATTTTTTTTTACAGACCAAATAATAATGAGGCAATTACTGTAACTTTTGAGATTAATTGAATTAATTAAAGTAAATTAAATACAATTAAACTAATTTAGTAATAAAATTAATAGAAACGATTTTTAACAATGAACTTAACTTTATTTTCATTTAAATTCAAATTGGAATTATAAATTAAATGCTCATTCATGCCAATAATGATTAAAATATTTATTCAACACTGACAACTGAGGGAAAATGTTCAGGATGAGATAGTGTCTGGAAAATAAGATGTATATACTGCTGTCCAAGTAACTTGTATCAAGGCTAATCTATATTTTATGTTTAACTGTAGATTCCCCACCTAAGTGCGGTCATGGCCTCACCGGACCATGACCGTGAAAGTAGTTAATTGTGGCAAATCATAAATTTTACTTGATATAACCGGCTTGTGGTTTGTTTTATTTTGTCAACCCGGTGGTTTGTTAGATTTAGTAGGGGGGTTATTTTTTGGGGAATCTACCAAATTTTGGAACAGGTCTATTTTCACCCAGATAGGGGTGGTAGTCCATTAGGGGTGTATAAATAAAAAATAGTAGGTTATATGTATACCGAATTTTATTGTAACGCCGAAGCAAGGATGGGGGTGGAATAAAAGAAAAAAATGTCCACCCCTTCCGCATCAGTCCTTGTGAAAGCAACTAGACACCACAGTCTAGGGGGGGTAATAGTGAGTGTGGATGGGCGGTGACCCAGTTACAGGTCACGAGGGAGATGTGGGTTACGGCGAGGATGAGGCTGAAAAAGGCCAAGCCTCGCGCAGACCACATTAAAATGTAACGGGTATCAGGGGTTAAGGGATTAAAAGGGGGGTATATAAAAAAAAAAAAAAAAAAAAAAAAAAAAATTTATAGTAGCTAAGTATAAATGGAGTTAATGTCCTTTTGTGTAATTAAGGTGTTATTTTGGATGGGCAACATTGTATGGGGAATATTATTCAATTTAACTGGAATTTATGTGTATCATTGTAAACCAATATTGTTTTATTAATATTATTCTTTAGGGTCTATAATATAAAATGAGCCAGTACGTTGTCAATGAACCAGTACGGTTAAGAGGAAACAAATCAGATGTGGGATATGGAGTGATGGAAGGCCGTTTGTTGATTTTTTTTATTGAATGTTTTAAAAGTCAGGCGATATTGGGACGGGTATCTGTTCGGTTTTTCGGTGTTGGGATCTCGAACAGAGAAGTCCAGTAAGATCGGATGGGTGCTGTCACAGTCGCCAGACTAGGGGGGTAAGAACCCATGATGTAGTAGAGTGTTCAGGGGGGTTGCGGCGCCATATCCTCACTGATCCTCTTAGGTTTAGGCAATAAGAGTTTGAACGCTCCGGCCTTCAATCTCTTATTGGGGGGGTATTGTAACGGTACGGATTTGTGAGCCACCCCAGTTTAATTTCATATTAATTCAAATCATCATTTTAAGCACTTTCCAAATTGCCAGACTTTCACCTGTAAGGAGCCTCCAGTACAGCAATGCAACACACATACAGTCAGACAAAACAACTGCCAGACGCATTGCGTAATCGCATAGCAGCAGCTTTGTGACACAGTCTACAGTCTGCTGTGTGTCATCAGAGAGAGTGGTAATAAGCAGCATACAGTGCAGATAAAAACTACATAGTGGCCTCGGGTGTAAGATAGGCCGCAGTTAAGAGTAGGCCTATCTTTGAAAATACTAAAACTAATATAAAAAACTGTATAACGCGTGGCCAACCTAAGCGAGCTAAGTGTTCGAAAATATATGTCGGCCGACAAAACAACACTAAATGCTATTTAAAAGTGAACTAAAGTAATAGTGGCGCATCAACTTAATTTGAAATAAGCAATAACAGTACCGCGGTTAAACAGTGTCTTAACTAAATTATGGTGTGTTAAACAGTGCATTTACAGCAGAGGTGCAAAACAGCGGAGTTCTTCAGACGTTAAGTATTAACTGAGTTTTAAACAAGGTTATTTTCCTTTTTTTTCCCAGAGTATAATTCAACATAAATAAATATAAATCTAAGATGTACATCAGAGATCTCGAAGTGGGGTTTAAATAGAACGATAAAATCAAAGAACGAATGTGTGTGAGTGTGTAGCTAAAGCACGTATTGGTTCATTGCAGATAATAAATAGTGGAGGTATATCGTAGTGTCATAAGCTAGTTAATTAAGAAATATTTGTGACTATATTTGATTTTACAAATTGTTGCTCCTTCTACACGTATTTAATTTAAATGTCATGAAAGGGAGACGAAGTAGTTATTTTGAATAATAAATCGGAGGCAATTTGTTTTAGCACAAACGGTGTATTTGATCTTTGCCTATCCAAATCCAAATAATCCCTTTTTGCAGCAGTTTCGTCTGAACGACCCTTGGAGTAAAAAACCCGAAGGTAAGAGATAAATATAATTATAATTTTGTAATTAATTCGTAGAGTTACAGTATTATAATTCACTTGTTTGGGCATTCTTCACACATGCCTTATTATCTTCCTTGTCGTAGTATATTCCTCACACTGGGAATGTTATGGTCTTGTCCTCGTTAAATATTCTTCATGGTTTATTATACATTTTTCTTCTTCTTAATTATATACACCTTTCCTCTTCTTGTATTCGGATTTCTTCTTCTTATAGGTTTCTTCACTTATAGGGTATTTTCCCTCACTTGTATTATATGTCACATATATGGTATTTTGTCTCACTTGTATAATAAATTGTTTTATTTATTTGATATGTCCCCACACTTGTATGATCTATTGGGTCCTGGTTGTTAACGTATTTGTTTGGTTTTTATACTCTCCTCTTCTTATCACATTGATGATTCTTTCAATTATAATTCTTCCTTCTCCTGTGCTGACTTGCTTTGACATTATTTGTATATGGATACACGATTGGTTTTAATACTTTAGAGGGTTTTTCTCATTTTGGCTTAGACATGTACGTGGTAGATTCTTATTCAAGGTATTGGATATTATTTATATGTAACTACAATTTTGTTACGTTACAATATCCTATTCATACATTTAATTAAACAATTTTTTAACAGTTATTAGGTAATGTTTGTTTACAATTCATTTCATTCCTTATTATTTTTTGGGTGATAAACATTATCACACCTTTTAAACTTACTTAATTGATTATCCCTTATAACTTGGGGTGTTTATTAATTTCATTTTTAATTTCTTATTTCTTAAATAATCTCTACCTTCTATCCATGGTAACACCAACTATTTACCTTTCATGGGATTCTCCCTTTTAAATACTATTGTATACTATTAAACTTAATTTTATTAACAATACGATTCCTTTTTTAAATAATAATGTCACCATCAATATTCAGTGTTCATTACAGGTTATTGTCTATTTACTTCTAATACTATCATTAAAAATATTCTTAATTATTAATATGGTTCACCATTAATCATTTAGTGTTTATTATAGATTATTAAGTGTTTATTCCTATTAATATTGTTTCTAATTATTTTGGGGTCTTACACTTTCACTTTTGCACTCCTTAAATGTTTATATTAAGTGTTTATTAGTGGGTAATCCTTATCATTACTTTTTCTTTGTCACTTAGTTGATTTTATATTCTCACCATCTCACTATCTCTCTCATTACAAATATTATTTATACTACTAATAAGTTTTGTCTTTATAGAGTTTTTTATCACATCTAACTCTAATTCTTGGGTTAGTGTAATTTTGTTTTTCACATTACTTTATTGGGTTTTATCAAATCATTTACATTTATTTTTCAATCGATAGTAATAATTATTTTATACATTGGCTAGTTATTGGTTTCGTGTCCAATATTACATTTGAGTGTACCATTTCTCCTTCTCATATTCTATATTATTTGTCTGTGTATTCTCATTCGGTTTCACTTTATTTCCTTTATACTTGGTTAGTTTCATGTTCATTTTCCTTCTTCTTCACTTTCATCTTATTTTGTTTCATTTTATTTTAGTTTTCCCCTTCTCATTTGGTTTTGTTTTTCCCTTCTTTGGTTATATGGGGTCATTCACTTCCTTCAGTAGGTTTCTTGCTTATTTGGTTTCGTTTTCCCTTCTCCTTTTGTTTCCTTTTATTTGGTCAATCACTTGGGTTAGGTCATGTCGTCGTTTGTCGTATCATTGTCATTTTATTTTCATTATATTAAACATTTTATTTTATTCGAATTATTTTTTATATTGTTGATTCTTCTTTTTTATCCCTGGTATTGGGGTGGCTTATTTGTGTTGTAACACTGTGTCAAGAAACTGGTTCATGGTAATGTCAGCTAAGATGGGCCCGAGACTGCTACCCATAGCCGTGCCATATGTTTGTTTAAAAAACTGTCCCTGAAATGTGAAATAACCATTATTGCAACAATGCGACAGAAGTTTAAGGAAACTATCCTTATCTAATGTTGTATGTGTGGAGATGCAGTTCCAATTTTTATTTAAAATGTTGATGACTGTTTGGATATTTACATTAGTGAATAGGGAGGAAACATCTAGTGAAATTAAAACATGATTGGGAGGGATTGTGTGTTTCTTTATAGTTTCAACAAAGGTAAAGCTATCACTAATGTTGTACTTTTCAGAAGACGGATTTTTTAGAATATTTGCTAGCCATTTTGATGTTTCATATGTAGGGGAGTTTATAAATGAGATACTAGGTCTAAGAGGGCTGTCAGGTTTATGAGTTTTTACTAAGCCGTAAATTTTAGGTGGAGTTGGGGCATGGGGAACTAAGCGTTTATAGGTATTGTTGTCAATTTGTCCGTTTTTGAAAGCCTCTTTGTTTATTGTCACAGTTGAGTTGTTTAAAGAAGTAGTGGGGTCCCTATTAAGCTTAACATATGTATTACAATCACCTACTAATGAATTCATTCTACTGAAATACTCAGTTTTATACATGATAACTGTCTTGTTAGATTTATCTGCTTGCAGTACTAAAATGTCTTTATTGTCTGATAAGAAGTGTTTGGTGGCTTTACAAACAGTAGCCAGCTGGTTGTTTTGGTGTTTTTTATTTGATTTATTTTTGTTAATGTGATTAGTAATAATATTAATACATAAACTCCCCTACATATGAAACATCAAAATGGCTAGCAAATATTCTAAAAAATGTGTCTTCTGAAAAGTACAACATTAGTGATAGCTTTACCTTTGTTGAAACTATAAAGAAACACAATCCCTCCCAATCATGTTTTAATTTCACTAGATGTTTCCTCCCTATTCACTAATGTAAATATCCCAACAGTGATCAACATTTTAAATAAAAATTGGAACTGCATCTCCACACATACAACATTAGATAAGGATAGTTTCCTTAAACTTCTGTCGCATTGTTGCAATAATACTTATTTCACATTTCAGGGGCAATTTTTTAAACAAACATATGGCACTGCTATGGGTAGCAGTCTCGGGCCCATCTTAGCTGACATTACCATGAACCAGTTTCTTGACACAGTTATCCCTACGCTACCATTTAAACTCCCCTTCTTATATAAATACGTGGACGATATTATAACATGTATTACATATGACCAACATGACACTATCTTATCTCTGTTCAATTCCAAACTAATGGGCTTTGAACGAATACAGACTGGTATTACGTCTCAATATTTACATAAGAGAATTTATCAATATAGGTATGATTGCCATAAAAAAAACCATAATGATAACCCCAACGCTTTAGTATCTCACCATTTAAACACCGGCCATGAATTTGACTTCAGCAACACCCAAATTAAATATTACGAAAATAATTATTTCAAAAGATGCGTACTTGAAATGATTCAAATTAAAAGTGACCCTCACTCCATTAAGTTTCGCACTGATACTCAAAACCTCTCGTCCAGTTATGCTCAACTTATACAGAGAGAGCGAGAGAGAGAGAGAGAGAGAGAGAGAGAGAGAGAGAGAGAGAGAGAGAGAGAGAGAGAGAGAGAGAGAGAGAGAGAGAGAGAGAGAGAGAGAGAGAGAGAGAGAAAGAGAGAGAGAGAGAGAGATTATGACCGACATATATACGAACTACATCGACTATGGTACTCTGTATAGACCAAGTTCCAGGTAAATAACATTGTACAAAATGTAAATATTAAGTAATAACCATTTTCATATAATAGATCTGTTATCTATAATGTTGTGTTATAAAGTCTGTAACCCTTTAATACAAGTTGATAAATCATTTCTGTTATCGTGTGCATAATTCTCTATTTTATATGAGGATGATAGTGTAATAAAAATGGTGAGTGTTTTAGAGTGCCAATCGTGGACAATGACGAGAGAGAGAGCGAAGGGGGGAAGAGTGAGAGAGGGAAGAAGGGAGACAGTGAGTGTGATGTAGAAGAGAGAGAGAGAGAGAGAGGGAGAGGGAGAGGGAGAGGGAGAGGGAGAGAGAGAGAGAGAGAGAGAGAGAGAGAGAGAGAGAGCGGGGTGATAGTGAGTGATAGATCGATTTCAGGTTAGAGCGAGAGGCTGTGAGAAGGACTGGCAGGGGGAGAATGGGTGAGAGAGAAGGGTGATTGTGGACACATACATAAATTACATTATTCTATAGTACTCTTGACTATATTTTATAATATGATTACAATTATTATCCAAGTTTACCTGTTAGTAAAATTTATCAGGAACTTTTGTTTGTAACCTTTGTCAACTATCTGATTTAAGTCGTAATGTTTTACAGTATTGTGTAAATTGTATGTTTCTAAATTATGATTGTTTGTTAACACCAGTAGGGAGTGAAACATGGTAAAAATAACTTTTAATAATTACGTAGTGAACATCCCCTAATCTGTTTTAGTTATAGGTAATATATTACTTTGCTATATGTTGACTGCTGTAGGTATAAACAATTTATGTACCAATCTAATATCCAATTGTTGATTACTGTTTGTTTAATTAATTAAAATAACATTACATTTAGTAATTTAAATTGTAATACTGTATAAATTAAGTTCTCTCATACTATAATTTGCTCGTTCTCTTAAAGATAATTTGAAGATGTAATCAAACTATCATAAGTCTTCACATATAAAATGATACATACATACGCACACGCACACACTCACATCACCAACACGTTTACCCAAATATTTAATTGTTTCGTTAAGTTTGATATTTCTATTGTATTTCATACATAGGTCCTGAAGATGACAATAAATATTGTCGAAACGTTGACGCAAAATAGCTAAAATTTGTATTATTGACTGATCCTCACTAACCATCCACTAAAACATTCATTGATTGACAGTCACTAAAAATTTAAGAATGTATATATAATAAAATAGATGGTAAGATTTAAGTGGAAATGCAAAGGACATAATAAAAAAATATATTATATAAAAAGGACATAATAAAAATATATATATGTTCAACATACAAGAAACAAATAGAGCTTATAACGTGGTAAGCAAGAAAACGAATTCCATAGATCTGCTGGAGCATAGCCGGCTCTAGTGGAAGGCCAGAATGTTAAAGGTGGCAACGTTGCGTCTGAGGTGGAAGCCGCAGTTGAGTGAAGCGTGATCTGTATCGTACGAGCGGGTAACTTTCTAGTACAATTTACAAAGGTGTTGTTACAGTTTTTTGTTAGTGACTGTTTCTGTAGAGCAGTAGTGCTATTTAATGTTATTGTTTACAATACTACAGTGTTGTTAGTGTTTGTCGTGTCTGTGTCTAGTGTTTGTTGATTTCAAACACTAGATCTGGTTTCCTTCTACTACAGTCTGTAAAATGAACGGTGGTGGTTGGGACCAGCCACACTGCTTGAGGTGCCCTCACTGATGCACACACAGCCGGCCCGCACGCCACAGTTATGATTCTCAAAATGTACCATCCACTACATAATTACAACTTTTTAAATTCGATTTTAATGCCAAATGAAATTACCATTGTTGTAACCTCCACGAAATTTTAAGAAAAATGAGTCTAAACACGACATAATTTCGACAAATCTCTGTTTTCAAACTATAAAAATCTGATCAAGCGACTAATGTTGATGTGGAAAAATAAAATATTGTTACATTCAAATTCACATATTATTCTTTCGTATTCATACAATAATATACACTGTAATCGTCAGTAAAATATAAATAACTAAATATGTACACAAGAATAAGCATCACTCATTAAGCATACAATTATGTAAGAAAATGTAACCACAAACATGCAAACTTAACTGTACAGCAAATTATGACTGTAAAGTACAGTGATTGCTTGTTGATAGTTGTTGTTTGGTATCATTTTTCTAAGAATTTTGCGCAGAATTCAAAAACAATAACGGTTTTGCAATTTTTTAGTACAGTAAAAAAATGCTCTTGCGCTTAGAAATGTCCAGTATGTGAGTCACGGCGGCTACCAAGTATAATCCGCTGTGTGTGTGTGTTAGTGAGGGTGAAAGTTGGTTTGGCCTGTTCCAACTGCCACTATTCATTTTACAGACTATAGAGCTGGCCATTGGCTGAAGTCAAAGTAAAAAAGAAAAAGTACACAGCTTTTACCAAATGAGAATGTCCAGTAAAAAGGCTACAAGGTAAAAATTTTACATTTTTACCCATAAAAACTTAGTGTTCCGAATCGGTAGTATTATACTTATAATTAGTTACATAATAAACTTAATTTGCAAAAAACAAAGAATTATAAAACTGCTGGTAACTGGCAGTTAAAAATGATGCGATTTGATTATTGAAATACATACTTTAAGAGTTCATCTAGTCAGCATCAAAGATCAACTTGATCCAGTGTTGCCACGTTTAACATTCTGGCCTTCTACTAGAGTCGGCCGTGGCTGGAGTCAAAGTAAAAAAGAAAAAGTACACAGCTTTTACCAAATGAGAATTGCCAGGAAAATGCCAATATAAAGCATGGAAAGATTTATTGGAGGTTTGTTTTCAGTACCAGGCTATCTGATGGCTTCCAAAAGTCTCACATCTACAACCAATTAATAAAAATATTTGTAAGTTACTGACAAACACAGTACGTAATTGACTTACAGGATCAGTATTGTCATGGTGTGGTGTTACAGGATTCAGCCGCTTATACTGTGTCTGAAAATGGTTACCACGATCATAATACTTTATTCTGCAATAGCACGGAGTATGTTCCTTGGCACCCTGTCTGGTTGAATCCCTTACAGATGAATCGTATTCACCATCGGAATGGTAGCCTCTATCTGAACTGATTTTATTTTCATTCCGCCTAGAAAAAAAAAGAAACATCAATGACAAAACATTCAATTTGCTGATTAAGGAGACAGAAAACGAATGTTGCATTAAAAAACACACACACGGAAAATAGCATTCAGAGATGTAACATCCATATTGAAATTAAAAAAAAATCAACACAATATAGTGGTTAAGTTTAATTTTTACTTAACTTGTATTGCAACCACTAACATCCAATTATACTATCCGCAAATGCTTTCAAGTCTCTTGGCACATCTTCAGATGGAACACAACACCCCTTCATACCTACCCAGAAACCTTCATCCTTTTATATATCTTATCTGCAACCTGGAAGCGTTAACTTCACATAAACAAACATAGCAGGTAAACACCCTTGTTACGCCTTAGCCACCAAACAATCATCTGAGTTTATAGGTAGGTTGTTGTGTTCCATTGGAAGATGAGCCAAGAGGCTTGAAAGCACTTATGGATAGTATAATTGCATGTTAGTGGTTGAGTAATTCCATGTGAAATCAACCAATAAAAATATAATTTTTTAGGCCAATGTTTTAGATTGTAATGATTTCTTGTTTGTTTGTTGCACTTACCTCTGAGATGAAAAATACAAATTTTTAGATTATTTGAAGAATTCCTTTACGAGTTTGAATTTTTGAAAATTTCACGAATTTTGTAATTTTTATTATCTTTAAACAGCTGTAACTCGAGAAGTATTTGGTCTAGAGAGCTGAACTTTGTCTCATTTTGTTCAGTCTTTTATAGCATTTTATAAAATACATGACATGACCCAGTTCTTAAAAAGATTGTTTCTGAAGTATATATATTTTTTCATTTTTTTTTTAAATTCAAAATCGGAATTTTTTTTGTTTGAAAAAAAAAACATTTTATGTAACCCCCTTTTAGCAACAGTTACGCGAAATTTCATGGTGGAACTCTTATGGTATCATAGGAAAGAAAAATATTTTCCCTGATGATGTTCATATAAATTTTGTAAAAAACCACATTACGTGCTGTTAAAGAGCGATTTGAGTACAAAAAATTACCTCATTGTGTTTTTAAATCTATAAAATAAATCAATTTATAAAAATAATAAATGTCTGTGTAGAGCTCCGTAAAGCAAAGGTTTGAAGTGATCAAGGCTGATGTAGAGAAGGTTTTGACAATCACGATGACTCACACTCAAGCAGAAACATGCTTGTTTCCTGTTGCAACCTCCACCCCGCAGCAGCATTCTTTCACAACAGGGCTTTTAAACCTCCAGTATCCTGTGAGCTTTTGTGTAGTATACGCTGTCTCAAACACTATCTATTTGTAATTTTTATTTTATAATTGTATTAGTGCATTACTATTATTTGTGAAGTTGTATTTAAAGTTGTGTTGTTATAGAGTGGAGTGGCTTTAAGTTGAAAATGGATACAAAATGGAACAAATTTTGCTGTAATCCACTGAAAAAGCAAAGACATTGGGTGACTAAAGATTTAAGGAATGTCACCTCGTGGATGATAACACTAAAATATGGTATTGAAGAAGGCATGAAAATTTGCAGTTGTTGCCACTTACAATCAGGCAAGCGAAAACAACCCTCAAGTTCTGAAAATGACATTGATTGTAAGTATTCAGACTTTAGTAACAATGAAAACCCAAAACCAGGCTGCAGTAAAAGTGACCCCGATTTCATAGATGTGGAATGTGGTTTTGATTATTTAAATGCATCGTTGACATCTATTGGAGAATCACCTATCATTAAAATTAAGTGTAAAAGTGATAAAAGATACTGTAAGGCAAAAATAGAAAAAGTTAAGTGTAGGTTAAATGAATCTATCTTTCAAGCAGTCTCTGATGAAAGTGATAGTGTGTGTATGTGTGAAGGTTCACAAACAGAAATACTTGATCAGCTTAAAGATAAGTTTGCAACAGCAACTGTAAGTGAAAAATTACAAATCTTGACAATTTTACCTAAACGTTGGTCATGTGCCAGAATAGAACATGAATTTGGTGTCAGTAATTACATTGCTAGGAAAGCAAAAAAACTACATGAAGAAAAGGGTGTTTTATCAACTCCGGACCCAAAACCTGGTAAAACCTTATCAGCTGAAACAGCTGGCACAGTAAAGGATTTTTTTAATAATGACGAAGTTAGCAGGCAAATGCCTGGCAGAAAAGATTATGTTTCTATGGGTAAAGATGCTGTTGGTAAGCCAATTCATGTACAAAAAAAAGCTGATTTTGGGAAATTTACGTGAAGTTTATAGCCTTTTTAAATCAAAATTTCCAGATTTAAAAATCGGCTTTTCGAAGTTTGCAGAATTGAGACTCAAAAACTCTATCAGTGGCACTCATTCTGTGTGTATCTGCACAGCACACCATAATATTAAATTGATGATTGCAGGAGGTAACTTACACAAAATTACACTACCTGATTCTGACAATCCTCTTAAGACTTACAAAGAATGTATGGCTAAGATTATGTGTAATCCACCGGCACAGTCATGCTTTTTCAATGAGTGTGATTACTGTCCCAAAATTGATGACTTTAAAGAAGCTTTGATGGGATGTCTTGAAGAAGACTTGGTTGCGAACATAACATACAAACAATGGATTACTGTCGATCGTTGCACTTTTGAGACCATGAGTAAACCAGTTGAAGATGTTCAAGAATTTTGTAACCTGTTAGTACATCAAAAAATACATGATTTTGTGGTAAAACAACAATCACATTTTTTTTCTGAAAAGAAGTCTACATTGGAAGAAAACGAAGCTGTGGTAACATGTGACTTTGCAGAAAACTATTCGTTTATTCTGCAAGACGAAGCACAAGGGTTCCATTGGAACAAGTCTATGGCTACCGTACACCCATTCGTTGTGTACTACAAAGACAAAGTTCAAGAAACAGGAATTCAGACTTTAGTTCATAAAAGTTCTGTATTCATCTCAGATTGCTTAACGCACAACACAGTCCTTGTTCATGTTTTCCAGAAAAAGTTGTTAGAATTTTTGAAAGGTTTTCTGCCCAACTTGAATAAGCTATACTACTTTTCAGATGGCTCAGCAGCTCAATATAAAAACCGCAAGAATTTTGTGAATCTTTGCTATCACAAAGAAGATTTTGGTGGAACTGAGGCTGAGTGGCATTTTTATGCCACAGCACACGGTAAAGGTGTATGCGATGGAGTAGGCGGCACGATAAAAAGGTTGCTGCTAAAGCCAGCCTCCAACGTCCAGCAGACAACCAAATATTGACACCTTTTCAACTTTTTCAGTGGGGAGTAAAAAACTTACCATCCATCACTTTTTTTTATATGAATAATGAAGAATATGTTGAAGAAGAAAAGTATTTAAAATCTAGATTTGAGGAAGCTGTGGCAGTTGTTGGGACTCACAGATTTCATGCATTCATCCCCCTCACTAAAGGCCAAGTCAAAACAAAATATTATTCTTTTTCTGACAACTCAGTAACTCACAAAGTTCAGGTGAGTTCTGGTGATGAAGACGTTCTGTTTGAAGAAATTGTGGGGTATGTTGCCTGTGCCTACAACAATGAGTGGTGGATGGCATGTGTTCTTTCGAAAGATCAGGTTGAAGAAGAAGTTAAAGTTTCTTTCCTTCATCCAAGTGGACCATCACAATCATTCACTTATCCAAGAAAAGCAGACATGTTGATAGTACCAAACAAACTGATTTTATGTCAATTACATCCGACCACTTCGACAGGCAGAACATACCATATCCCAAAAGAGGAGATGGCAAGGGCAGCCCAAATTTTGTGTAAGAAGAAAAAATACATTTACTAGGATCTAAAAACTGAATTGTATTGTGGTAAAGTGCATATGTAATTTATTATAAAGTAGACAATTATTGTAAAGATTAATCGCTTTTTACAGTTTAGTTTTATATCTGTTATTAAAACATGTGAAATTTAACATTTGGGTTGTAATTAAACAGGTTATTCTTAAATTTCTCCAGCTTTTATTGTTCCTTTGCAAGTTCCCTTTCAACAGCACATAACATAGTTTTTTGCAGAATTTACACGAACGTCGTCAGAGAAAATACTTTTTTTTTCCTATGATACCATAAGAGTTCCATCATGAAATTTGGCATAAATGTTGCTAAAAGGGGGTTAAATAAAATGTTTTTTTTTTTCAAACAAAAAAAATGAAAAAATATATATTGTAATACTACTTTGTAGTTCCCGTGTTGTTTTGCCACACGTTGGATGTATCAATTTGTAACTTATCGTGCGTGCCGTCGTTCTTAATGAATTCTGTAAAATATAGAAGTGTCAGAGTGTAACTTGTGTATTGTCTTACCAATCCGTCGTCGCTCGGTAGCGTAACGTCCGCTGCTTGAGTCCGTCGCGAACGTACGAATAACCTGGTATCGTATTCCTTACCTGAGGTTCACTAGGAGTGTATAAATCCCGGGTGGCGCCAAATTGTTTATTTTAAACAATTAAAATAACTTATTATTATCAGCGGTTCCGCTCATGCGGTGTTGATAATTCAACTTGTCCCGCCGCTTATCGATTTTTACGATCAAGCAAGCAGTTTGCTGTGTTCACTACCTATTTGCTAGTCTCCAATTCTTAGATGTCCGCTAACATATACAATATTAATAATACACTTTCCTACTGAAAATAAAACACATTTGTTATACACAGTATTGATTTATTAATGAATTGTTATTACTGTTTTCATTGACACAAGTTATATTTGGTTTATTATATTATTTTGCACCGGTTATTTATCTATGAGACAATCTCTCTCTGGGTTTAACACATCGATTTTGAACGTAACAAATATACTGTAATGGCGTTCTACCAAAGTAGTCAATTAAAATATTTTCGTTCAATCGTCTGGATTCTTTTGATCACGATAAACGGATTAGATGCAATTGCAATAATAAAAATACACAACCTTACAATATTTCTGCTTAAATCTTATAACGTGTAGCTATAAGTGGTTTGTTGGAGTGTAGTAAAAGTGTTTTAAAGGTTCGTAAACTAACAATAGGTTATTTTTATGATTTGACAAATTTTCAGTGTCTTAGTTTATTATTTAATCTTTGAAAGAGAATAAATTCAGTTTAGTGATATTTAATAGTATAGTGAAAAATATTTCAAGTGCGTTATTTCGGAAGTTTGGATAGTTTATAGGATACTTAACAACTTCGTAGCCTGTGGTTAATCAGTTGGTCTGGCACAAAGGGCTGTAGCTACAATAGAATTCAATTTTCAATTATTCGGGCTTCTTTTTTTTTTTTTAATTTATTGGAGATCTGTAAGCTGTTCGACTGAGCGAACATTTAACAAATCGGGCTTCTGGCATCTTTTTCAATGTACTTGGATTAATTTATACACTTCGTTTCGAATTAAAAGGTCTTCGTCATCAGTTAATTGGTTTCATTTGTAGTCTGCCTCCTTCTCGTTCAATTTTGGGTAGTTTGGTCAACTTTTATAACATTTTAAATTAAAAACTGGTTGTTCCAAATTTTGGCTTGTTTCCCAAGAGCGTCACTGTTTGAGTAAGTATTCAACGGTAATTCCGTCTTCAACGGCGGTTTCTATGGTTACCAATGAATTATGATTGGCTTAGCTTGACATAAATCCATTGTTATCAAAATTTGAATTCTTTTCAAAATCCTCATATATCTTCTGACTGTCTTCCTTCCATTATCTTCCTTCCTAAGTATTAATTATTAGCACTGTTATTTGTATTTTCTTCCAAAGATTATTTTGGTATCCCACAAGATTGGGTTATTTCATGTTTTATAAGTTTACAATTATTTTAATATTTCCTAATTACATTTCTCTGTTAATTTAACTCCTTATTCTAATATTTTGCTTTTAATAAGATTTACAATTTATCCTTGGTTAATTTGTCACCTTGGATTTGTTAATTACTTGGTTATTTTCGTACAATTTGTATTTGTTGGTGTTTGACAGTTAGGCTTTTCTCAAGTCTAAGTAGCCATTACTGATTTTTGATTATTTCATATACATTATCTCATTTTAGCCTAGAGCTTTATTTTGTTCTTATAACTATGTTTATTATCTATTGATGCGTTTTGGTTCTGTTTTTGTGTGATTTGTATGTTGCTACTATTTTATACATCATGTATTGCTAACTATTAACTAACTGGTTTTCTCGTTTTCTAAATCAAACATTGCTTTCTTTTCTTACTTATTTACTCCGCCAACGTCAACAATATGGCTGTTAATTACTATTTTTTATCACATAAAATACAACATTTAGGTCTATGGTTGGTATAATTACCCCAGCCATATCCTAGTCATAAGTTTGCTTAAACAATTATTTAACAATTATTAGCTAATATTGGTGTACCATTCATTACATTTTATTTTATTTTTTGGGTGATAAACAACCTCACCTCTTTTGAACTTACTTCAATAATCATCCCTTCTAACATGGGTGTTTACTGACTGTTTTAAACTTCTTATTTCATAAAAACTCTTTGCCTTCATTCCATGTTAACACTATCTGATTACATTTTCAAGTGGTTCTCACCTTTAAATTCTACTATATACTTTTAAACTCTATAATAATATTCTTATCTAATCAATACAGTTAATATCACTCTTCAGTGTTCATTACTGCTTAATTACTGGTTTACTTTAAAGACAATTCTTAACAACTTTCTTAAATATTATTGTTCACTATTAAACCTTTAGTGTTTGTTACTTTTACTAAGTGTTTATCTTAGCTTTCACTAATTTTACTATTGCTATCATTGACAATATTTTTATTTACTCTTCACCTGCACTTTTAAATTATCTTGTGTTTATTATAATTTACTTAGTGTTTCTTTTTCTATCATTTCACTTTAGGGTAATTTCACTTTCACTATGTTAAATTCCGTTTACTTCTCACTATATCAATATCTCTCTCTTTCTCTACACATATTATATATACTTATTAATATCATGTCTTTCTCTATTACTAACTTACATGTACTTCTAATTCTTTGGCTAGTGTATTTTTAGCTATCGTGTTTTATTAATGACTAATTACAATTGTCACTCAATCAATACTAACATTTATTTTTTATATTGGTTCTTTACCGGTTTGGTTTCCTTTATTAAATTTGATTATATTATTTCTCCCTTATCTATTCTCTATTCCTTGTCTGTGTTTTCTCGACTTGTTTCATTTTATTTTCTTCATCGTGGGTTTGTTCCCTCTTGGTTCTCAATTTTCTTCTCCTTCACTTCTCATCTTGTTTACTTTTATTTTGGTTCTTATCTGGCCAATCTCTGGGGTTGGGTCAAAGTCCAGTCTAGTCTGTGAGTTTCTTTAATAATCACTTTTAGTTTATAATTCTTCCTCCTTCTTTCTTAATTACATTTTCTAATTTTATTCTCTTCATTATTTATTTATTTAAATATATTATTTTTTAGCATTTTTTACATAGGGTACTTATAGTCATCAACTATGATCTGAATTTGGCGATGTTATAATATATACTTCAGAAACAATCTTTTTAAGAACTGGGTCATGTCATATATTTTATAAAATGCTATAAAAAACTGAACAAAAGGAGACAAAGTTCAGCTCTCTAGGCCAAATAGTTCTTGAGTTACAGCTGTTTAAAGATAATAAAAATTACAAAATTCGTGAAATTTTCAAAATTTCAAAAATTCATAACTCGTAAAGGAATTCTGCAAATAATCTAAAAATTTGTATTTTTCATCTCAGAGGTAAGTACAACAAACAAACAAGAAATCATTACAATCTAAAACATGGCCTAAAAAATTATTGGCTGATTTCACATGGAATTACCCGGTTGCAATACATATTGAAATAGCTGAAAACATTAAATATAAGAAGTGCGTCAATTTTTATTCATATTTTAAGTTTTTGTAATCTCCATTTATGGTACGGAGAAGGTGTTCAAAGCACATCATATCAATTACAGGGCTCCCTAGTCTCTGTCCTCTTTGTATTTTCTTATTCTGTAATAGCAGCAAAATAAAGTAATGTGCCAGTGAAAAGCTACAATTTAATATGTTAACAAAACTCCATTTCCACAAAAATGCTACAAAACTCATTAAAGTTTGTTACTTAGTTTGATCACATAACAACTGTCATCATCACCACCACAATCATCTGCTCTATATGCTCGAGGCATTTCTGTGTCTGTTCTATTTCCAAGTGCCTGACAGTCAACAGAATTAAGAATAAAACATTTGCAATTAGTTAATGATATATTGTGTAATCCATGAGAAATGGACTCTTGGTAAATGTCCGTGCAGAGGATTCAGGCAGATGAAATGAAATTATCTAATATCTAATAGGGACGCAAGGTCGTTCTCTCTAGGATCGGAGAAGGAATGAGGATATTAGAAATGATTTAAACATTGTATCATTCCACCAGAAGATTGAAGACCACAGAAGGAGATAATATGAACACTTGAATTGTATGCCTGATATCCGTCTACCTGTGGCTGCCTTGGGTTATCACTCTACTGGGAAGAGAGATGTCGGTAGACCGAGGAGGAGATGGGTTCCGCAACAGGTCTATGAGTGTGTAAATAAAACAAAAATAAAATTATGAAAAAATAACAGACTATATTCAAAAGAAGAAAGACTACTTAGAAAGGGTGGGGGTAACAGAAGACCACCTCTTAAACAAGTGCTCACATATAAAGCAGAAAGAAGAAGGAATTGTAGGACAGTTCAAAGAAAAGGTGGTCAGGTGGTCCAGCGCATCAGATGGGAACCTGTCGGCATCCTAGGAGTTTGTCTGCTTGGCGGTCTTGGCGTACATCAATGGAGTGACGACCGCATAGGCAGATTGCTGTCGAGGCATGGTGTTCATGCAATCTACAAGCCGACCAAGAAAATCCAGCAGTTTCTCAGGCTGGTAAAAGACACAAGAGATCCGCTGTCATCCTGTGGTGTCTATTATGTGCCTTGCTTATGTGGCCAAGTCTATATCAGCACCATGAAGCATAGCGTCCAGACCCACATGGGTGAACACAGCCATTGCTACTGTCTGTACCAGCTGAAGAAGTCCGCAGTTGCCGAGCATGCTCTCTACAACGCTGACCATCAGGTGTTGTTCGATAATACCAGGGTCCTGTCTTACATCTGCAGCTATTATGCTAGCCTGCACAGAGAGTTGGTTGAGATATACAGGCATTTCGGTCAGTCACTGAATCATCATGGTGAAAGCCTGGTATTAAATAGGATTTGGGATGGTGTACTGAACGACCCTATTGGGACACGACCAGATCATGGCCCTGTGATTGGATGAGACATGGTGGCTGAGGTTATATAGGTAACCTTGTGTTACTGGTTGGCTATTATTCTTACCCAAAAAAAAGTTGTCGGGTACTGTTCGGCCAAGATCTGCCGTAACTGTTTCTTAACCCTCTGTCACTTTTTGGAGCCTGAAGAAGATCCTGAGGGTGGAATAGGAAACGTTACTGATGATGTTGAGATTATACAGAAACCGATCATGGCCTAACAGCCTGGTATTTAATAATTTTGAGTATATTACTTTTATTTAGTTAATTTTTTCTTGTTTTGCTTCAGAAATTTCTAGGATTACATGTCAAAAAATTTATTTAAAAAAAAGTAAATAAGCAAAGAATCTGTTTTTCAAATGGTGTAAATGTAAAGAAATAAAACAGTTATAAGAAACAGATGTTGTGGTTCAATAACCCAAAAAGATGGAGGACAAAAAAATGATAGAAAAGCAGTTCCATTGGTCTCATTTTACATTTGAACTGAGAGTACTATGAGATACCAAATAAGTGGCTATATACACAAAAGTAAAACGATGCAAAACAAACTTATAACCATGATCATAACAAAATGCCATGAAAGCAGGTGTACACACCATTTTGAATAGTCATCTTCTTTATCAACGTGGCATTTACAGGAACAAGCACATGTACGTTTGTCTATATTGTCACAGTCACCACTAGACCAACGATCTGCTGACGTCAAAGCATTTATTTTCTGTTTACTTGTTTCTCCAGTATTTTTACTTGAATCTCTAGTACTTTTACTCGGTTCTGCAGTATTTTTGCTTGGACTTTTTGAATCTGGTTCTTGAGTTATTCTCTTTTCACTTTCTGTTTTCAAGCTTATGTTGCAAGGTATGTCTTGAAGAATCTGTACTTTCTGTTGATTTGACTTTGTATCTGACACTGAACTGAAAAAAATAATGATCAAATTAATAAGCTGAAATTCTTGTCTCACACACATATATCAAATATAATTAAAATGATTTACACAAAATGGTAATCTATGCAATGTGATTTAATGTGCTACTTTTCATTTCTGTACTTCAATGTAAAGAGTGAAACAAACTCTCATGGGAAAAGACATTTTAAAAATACCCTTTCAAGAGTTGTGAAGGGACGTATTAGTTTGAGGGATCGCCTCAAAATATTATGATAAAAGGAAAGATGTTACGATAATTTTAGTTTTGAGCACAATAGAGAAACATCTACAAACTGGGAGGCTTATGTGGACACATATATTCCTAAACAAGTACATAACTACGGACCAGTTGGTAAAAAAAGAATACTGGCAGGCAGTGAAGGGATGTTATAATAGACGGCATACACCAGTAACTGTCAAACGCCCCATGTCATTGAGCTACTTACCTAACTTGAAAATATGTGGTGAGCACATTATACTGAGCAGTTATCATTATAAAAAAATACTGCTGATAATAACAATATTTTTACACAGTTCACTTCTGTGTTTATACACTATCGACTATAAATGTACTCTGCCTGTACTGCTCCTGTAAATGTGAGAAGCCCCTAATTCAAGCAGTAAAAAGCTGTCTATATTGTTACATAATACGGAACATTCTACAAGTATATCGGCTATCGCAGCAGAGCCCAGCTGTAATGTGTGTGCATACATATTGCTGGTACTTTGAAATGAGAGACTATTACATGACACTTATCTCCCGTCGACAATCGAGGCTGTTCCAGACCTCACCGGTCCGCGCACACTGTGTTCAAGGCCAGACATGACACTGTTTATAGTGGATTCAAGAGCACCCGTAAAAGGCAATTGTTTAATACGTCATCCAAAAGTGACATCTTATTCTCGCATCTCAGTGGGGTATAAATATAAGGATCCAGCGAAAGTCAGTTCAGTTTACTTCGGTCAATTACTCAGTGCATTTCAAGTGGGTATTAGTGAAAAGAGATTACTGTGCGGGACTCTATTAGTTATTATTGCATGTCGACAAATTTAATTTGACTTGTTGGACGAGTATAATCTTGTTGAATAACTTGTTGATTAGAAACTGTTAATTGTGATAATTAAAGCTGGTTTTTAGTAACTTCATTGGTGTCTGTATTTTGTTTTCCACTGTACCATACAATGATCGGTAAGACCGTCGTAACAATATATTTAAATCACCAGCAAACAGCATTATGTTTATATCAGGATTCAATGAAGTGTAGGCTGACAGAATAATACAAACATTCTTTTATCTTGGCCACAAGGACATACCTATATTTCAACTGCCTTGATTAGTTATCTGGCATAAATGTGCAGAGTAGACAACCTTTCAGGAGCCACCAAAATATACCTGCAAGTTACTAGTAGCTAACAATAAATGGTTTCTTGATCGCTGACACAGACAGGCAGAGAGACCTTGATGATAATGAATGACTGAAAGGGACGGGGATCGGAAATTTGAAAATGCTGGTAAACACTGTAAACTGATCTCTATGATGATAATTTAAATATTCAACATTGCCAGGGGTCAAGTAACCTGGATGCTATACAAATTGGTGCTGATGCACAGCTGTGCACTTAATTCCTAACTGAGTTTCATATGTACTTTAAAATATCACAGTTTTCTATCAAATATTTCCTTCCATCCACTTAAATCAAATCTACTCATTTTACAATATTTGTTTTATACAACTTTTCATGAAAAAAATATGACCTACAGACGCTAAATAATCAGCAACAGCCTCTGACCAATCTATACTATAAGCAGAATCCCTGTGTACCTCGCGTCAACGTATCTTCCGCCTCGGGCTTGAATTTCAGTTATGCATCACCACCTTTAAATGCAATGTCATATGGCATTGCTGGGAATTGAACATGAGACTTCATCTTTGGTAGTCAAGTACCTTCATAACTACAAATAACTTCATTTAACCAAAACACTTAATGGCAAATACAATATATAGAATACTACAATGTATTAACAACATAAAAGAGGCTAGGATCTTCACATAACACAAAGTGAGGTTCAAAACGTTTTATACACAAGCACAATTTTTTAATATACATGTTACTATACACATATTCAATACATTCAACAGCTGAAACTGATAATACACATAAACCAAAAGAATTAAATTTAGAGACTGGAGATTTAGCTGCCAATTACTAAGTTACACTACACTCTTAAATGCACTGAACAGTTGCAGTAAAATATTATACCTCACAAAATAAATATAAATTTTTTTTGAAATATATACTCTATAATTTACACTATGCTACTAAATTAAAAAAAAAAAACATGTGTTTTTCCCATAACATTTTATTGTTATTTTACCACCATATGATTTATCATTTAATACATGATAATGTGATATATTACAAAAGTAAACAAAAATCCTTTGTATAAATAATATAAATAATATTCAACTTATTTATATGTTGATAAATTATTTTATCATAACAGGCTGAGATATATTCAGGACAAAAAAATGGAAACTATTTAGAAACAATTAAAAAAATTTAAAGTCCACAATGGTCATGGTCTTAACACCCCTCCTATATACCAAATGTGTTTAAAAAAATACATTAAAATTCAACAAAATTAGTAATAAAAACGTGATATGAAATAATTTATGATCATCTCTTTCTATTCTGCATTCTTGTTTAATTCAAATTCCACAGACATACTTCTGCTTTGCTATTTATAGACTTGTTACAAATACCATACAAAACTGAATGGTTATTTATATATTTAAAAAAAAACTGATTAAACTTTACTTTATTTATTTTTTATTTATGTTAATGAACATAATCAATAATGTTTATTATGACTATAAAAAATTATTATCTAAAGCTAAAACATAAAACATTAATATTTTATACGTGTAGGGAGTGTAAAGAGTTTCTTATGGTTAGATTAAAAGGCATAGAGTATGTATTCATTATAATAGTATACTAAATATACTGGTAGGCAGTGAAGGGACGTTATCATAGATGGCACAGACCAGTAATTGTCAATGAGCTACTTACCTAACTTGAAAATATGTGATGAGCATATTATACTGAGCAGTAATCATTATAAAAAAATACTGCTGACAATAACAATACTTTTGGATTTTGTTGTCCATGACATGTTCGTTGATTAACTAAATTTTAGATCCATGCTTTTTGGTATCCAGGCCACTTATAGTATATAATTAGTAAAATAGTTTTACCTTTTTCTTGTCCGTCTGGTGGCCTTTACTCTATATTTAATTCTACGCGTTTCGGGACATATGCCCCATCATCAGGAATATCCCTTGGCGAAGTTCGTCGATCAATAAAATATTAAAAACACTTTATATACAATTTTACACACATAACAATAAATATAATATAAACATAAAAAATATACATAAAATCCCCAAACTTGAGACACACGCAATATCACTGGTGCGCAACACGACATGCTGTATGTGGTATATATAATACAATAGGCAGTCGACTATAGCATGTAGTGGTGCGCACCAGCGATATCGCGTGTGTCTCAAGTTTGGGGATTTTATGTTTATATTATATTTATTGTTATGTGTGTAAAATCTATATATATAAAAGAGAAATACCACTGACTCACTCACTGACTCATCACGAAATCTCCGAAACTATAACACCTAGAAACTTGAAATTTGGCATGTAGGTTCCTTATGTGATGTAGGTATCCGCTAAGAAGGGATTTTTGGAAATTCGACCTTTAAAGGGGGGAAAAGGGGCGGAAAGTTTGCCTGACTGACTGACATAGAATCAATGTAGAGCAAAACTACTGAATGGATATCAATGAAACTTTGAACATAGCTTCATCATAGGTCTTAGGTGCTCACTAAGAAACGGTTTTAAAAACTTTCACTCCTAAGGGGCAACCCCCCCCCCATTGTATCTATGTATGTATGTTCCACATCTCCTCCTAAACCACTGGACCGATTTCAACCAAACTTGGCACAAATATTTTACGCGATGGGAGAACCAACATAGGATAGGTGTTTTTTTCGATGGAGTCCTTTGGGGGGTTCTTTGGGGTTTTTCACATCTCCTCCTAAACCACTGGACCGATTTCAACCAAACTTGGGACAAATATTTTACGCAGCGGGAGAATCAACATAGGATATGTGTTTTCTTCGATGGGGTCCTTTGGGGGTTCTTTGGGGTCTTCCACATCTCCTCCTAAACCACTGCACCGATTTCAACCAAACTTGGCACAAATATTTTACGCAACGGAAGAACCAACATAAGATAGGTGTTTTTTTCGATACGATCCTTCGGGGGGTCCTTTGGGGTCTTCCACATCTCCTCCTAAACCACTGGACCTATTTCAACCAAACTTGGCACAAATATTTTACGCAACGGGAGAACCAACATAGGACAAGTGTTTTTTTGATACGATCCTTTGGGGTCTTCCACATCTCCTCCTAAACCACTGGACCGATTTCAACCAAACTTGGCACAAATATTTTACTCAACGGGAGAACCAACATAGGATAGGTGTTTTTTCGATACGATCCTTCGGGGGGTCCTTTGGGGTCTTCCACATCTCCTCCAAACCACTGGACCGATTTCAACCAAACTTGGCACAAATATTTTACGCAACGGGAGAATCAACATAGGACAAGTGTTTTTTCGATACGAACCTTTGGGGGGTCCTTTAGGTCTTAAAAACTATTAGATCTGGTTACTATGGCAACCCAATAGAATAGATTCTGGTTACCATAGCATCGGTGGAAGTCTCCCGCGTAGGAAATAGCGCGGGAGTCGTCCGACGGGCCTTCCGCGGAGTTCATCCACGGAACCCGGGGAGTCTTAGGTCGGATCCCGCGAAAGATGGCGGGGCCAGAGTCCACGGTTCTTATAAATAAAGATATAGATTATGATATCAAAGGTGGTGTATGCATCTTAAGAAACTTCTTAATAGTGTGTGAATTCAGAGTTGTTTCAGTTTGAATTTAAAAGTGGATAAGTTAAGATCGAAGTAAGTAATAAGCGAGTATAAAAAACAAAGTTTTGATAGCAAATGTATTCAGATCATAGTGTTCAGGCATTATAAATGCACTTGCTTCAGTTTGAATTTAAAAATTGATAAGCTGAAATCTTTAGGAGACACTAATTTAACAAATGCCTTATTTCAACATTAGCACAATGAATTATAAAAGACAGTAAATACGCAGCGCGTGCAAGTACTGTAGACATTTTATTGAAAACTAATTTAGCTGTTCGCCCTCTCCCAGAGTTAGAAATCGAGCAGGAGCATCACGCACAACAGAATTCTTACCAGATATAAGAATACAGTTTATGACATGTTCTTAAACAGGTGCGCTACAGAGTATTCCTCCAGTGAGAATGCGAACGTAACAATATAAGGAAGATTATACAATATACAAGTAATATAACGATAGAACAAGAATAGGTGCCTATGAGCCTATGAATAAATTATGAACCCGAGCAACGCTGGGTAAATCGGCTAGATATAGATATCTATATAAGCCAAATACCACTGACTGACCCACTGATCACGATATCTCTGAAACCACTGAATGGATATCAATGAAACTTTGAACATAGCTTCATCATAGGTCTTAGGTGCTCACTAAGAAACGGTTTTAAAAACTTTCACTCCTAAGGGGCAAAAAACCAAATAATGAAATTTATCGCGAGAATTGCATACTTTGTAAATGAAGTGGTTGACATCTCAGTTTATTAGAAACCCCGAATACATTTAGTTCTGAGTTTTTAATCACTGTTTTAAATTGAAAAAACTTCGTTGTTTGCAGGTTCTTATAGTCGAGAAAATTTCGAAGTTCAATTAATTAATAAATGTATGTCCTTTTTTTCTCGGAAACGGCTTTAACGATTTTCTCGAAATAAATAATAAATAGCTGTTGCTATGAATGTAAATAAACAAACTAAGAGTTGAGAATTTGTACAATCTATCTAATCCTATACTATTAAGCGAGCAATAATTGTACAATTACGTACAACGTGAAACTCCGTAGCGAAGCACGGGTATTTTGCTAGTTGTATATAAAGTGTTTTTAATATTTTATTGATCGACGAACTTCACCAAGGGATATTCCTGATGATGGGGCATATGTCCCAAAACGCTGTAACATGACATAAGGTAGTGAAGATCCAACGATATTTAACTATAAAATAAAAAGCTGAAGACAAGTATAAGAGGCAAAGACTTATAAATTCAAAGATCAATAACCCAGTAACCCAAATGACAGATAAACTGACAATGACTTGACACAATAGATCGGATACATACCAAAGGAACCACGGAACAATGAAGAAGAAGCTAAGACCTAAATGTAATCAAGACATCAAGAATGAATATTGTAAATCCCAACTAACGACCATTATTCTGTAGTTTAACAAATGAACTGATGTAATTATAGTGTAGTTGAGATTTACCTAGGGTAATAATGTTAATGAAAAATAATAATGTCATGTATATTTTATTGATAAAGGAATGTGTTTATAAATATAAGTTAGGGAACTAATAATCCACACACCCTAATAAATAGTGATGAATATAACCAAAATTAGTAAACATACCGTAAGGCAAATCAAGGCCACAATTAATTACCCAAACAGTGATCATTTGTGAAGGGAAATAAAACTAACCATTGTAATCAGTAAACCCCATGATGATACTAATATCAAAAACAACCCAGTGAATAGTTAAGTGAGTGAAAGAAGTAGTATATTTAAATTAAAGTGGTAACATGTAGTGAGAGCATGTTACACTTAGCAAGTGAAAGTGTAAAAGTCAAAAACCTTCTAGGAAGGAAAAAGTGCAATTGGTGAACTTCAAAAGTGTTCTAATTAGTGAACTTTGTTAGAATAACAGGAAGACCAATGACAAAACTTTGTATTAGTAAGTAAGAAGAACTTATAATGGTGTAATTAGATTAAGCTATAGATAATAAGAATTATAGGATAAGATAAGAGTTTAAGGCATGGAATGAAAGACAGACCAGAACGATAGACACTTTTGCTAGTGAAGGAATGGAGGAATAGTATATATTGTGTAAAGTATAAATTGATGTTAGTATAATAAGGATGTTGTTACTGTTTTAAAGAAACCAACATAATATAATGAATTGTTAACTGAACCAGATAGTAGAAGGGAGCAGTAAGATAGTTAAAAGTTATTTCAGGCTTGAACCTGTAAAAAAGAGGTTTATTACTATAATAAGAGGTGGAGTTAGTAACACCGATGTTTATTGCTTGTTTTGTTTAAAAAATTGTGTTAGAACTACCAAATGTAAAGGTAATATGTTACTAAGAAATGTTAGATAGTAGTAGAGTAAAATCTAGGCTCTAGGCCTAACTGTTAAATAAGAATTTAGTAGATTTGAGAACAAATAATAGTCCAATATTGAAGCAGAGTATACCAAATGGTTAAACAAATTAAGTGAGTATTACTAATACCAAAAGGTATGAATAACAGCCTATTTTGAATAAAATATATGTAAAATATAAATATGAAAAATAATAAAAATGTAATTAGCCACTCAAAAGTGGGCATGAGGGATGTCAAAATGACCCTTATGAAAAATTATGAAGAATGGTACTCATGTAATAAACCTAGCTATTAGTATAAGATAGAAATCTTCATTTGAAGATATTTTGGTAAAATTAGACTAAAAAAGACGTTAAAACATAACAATGACTTAAATTAATGACCAATGAGAATTAGCATAATTTATTAGGTAACCATAGCAACGAGAAATTTATTGCCAAAAAACCGTTAGATTTTCTAGAATGCATTATTGACAGACGCCGAGAGCGGATTGAGTAGCTCTCACACCAAAATTTTATTACTAATAAATGAATTTTAACTTAAATTAAACCGAAGGAAGATCAGGATAATAGCCCAGGGAATCTGGATAAGATTTTGTTTATTAAATTTATCCACAAACCGTAATTATCCAAGGAAGCCAAGAAGACGCCGCGAAGAATAGATGACGACGGATCCCGAAGGAAGATCATAAGAACCCATATCAACTCAAGAAGACGGACGATCACAGAAGGAGTACGAGGCCAAAGTCTACGAGAAAAACCGCCTGGACGGGATAAATGAAATTCTGAAGAATAGAAGAAGATGGCATCGCAGGATCTTCAGCGGAAAATTGATGAGTATAAACATAATCCCATTAAACGAATTCCAAATTTTTTGATCAAATTAATAAATAACTATTTCACTTCACTGGTCACTATTCTGATTTAGAACTGAATGCATTGGTAAAATCACTATTTGAACTTTAATCAGTTAATAATTATTAAAATCAAAATATAATAAATAATTAACAAACCTTTCTAATAGACAAATCATAACCAAAAATTTTACTAAGTTTCATTGGTAATTACTTACTTGGATGTGTTAAGATATTAATTTTTTTGTGTAACTAGTATTAAGGATTGTTATAAATTTGTGTGTTTTAGCCGTAGTTAAATATTTCTGTAGCCAAAAGGACTTATTAACACCCCTGAGAAAAAACATTTTAATTGTAAACTAACGTTAACCGTAAGACGGTTGTGTACAAAACAGTGGAACTGACTACCAACTGTACAAGTGTAATAGCCGGTGCAAAAAGTAAATTTAATGTATCACAAAGTAATTGAAACCTTCTAAAGTGTCAATAAATGTTCTCATTCTGCAACACTGTATGTTTGATTCAAATAATTTACGATAATAAATAAGAGTTTATTGAAGTGGAAACTTTAAAGCAAGACGTTAGCCAAGTCGACACTGCAGAAAGCCGTGCGCCAATCAGGTGGCGAGGCGGCAACATTCAAATCAAATGGAGAGAGATACGGTTTACCCGTAAATGGTAAGAGCAGATACAATTCGACTTGCTACACGCTGAGAACAGTGACAGAATTCATTCAAATTATTAATAAATTTAATTTTACATACATACTAAACCACGAACCCAACGAGCGAGTCAACAGACGCTCGACACGCACACATACACTGTACGAAGATAAATCGACTTACAGAATCACATTATATACATTATATTAATTATTAAAATATAACCCACATAAAGATTTGTTTACAAAGTGTCGCATCCAACGTGTGGCAGAATAACACGCATGCTACAAAATTATTAAATATCCCGTACAACAGAGATGTTTACAAAGTGGCGCGCCAACTAGTAGGGCTAGAATAGTTAAGGAAACATACCTTTAAACTTTACAGATTCTAGCGGCGACTACAGAAATGGAACCAGCAAAACACGGGACGAGATACCAGACGATGATACGCGAAAAGGAGGCGGAAGAGGAAGCAAGGAGATTAGAAAAGGAAATCGAGAAAGGTGCCAGAATGGAAGAAAAGGAAATAACATCAGTGGAAGATATAGAAGAATTATTAACTCCGACGGAAATAGATAAACCCACCCAGAAAGAAGACCTGAGCATGCAGGAGATGTTCAGGATAATGATGGAACAGAGAACAGAAGACAAGGAAGAATTGAATAAGAAATTTGAGTTAATTAATGACAATTTTAAGAAGCAGAAGGAAGAAATTAAGGAGGACAATAAGAAATTATTACAACAAAATAATGAGAAGATGGAGGAAAAACTGGACAAGAAGTTTGAAGATAATTTCAAGAAACAGGATGAAAAAATGAACAAAAATAATGAGAAGATGGAGAAGAAATTGGACAGCACTAAAGAAGATTTAAGGCGGACCATTAATGGAAATAACGAGACACTAAGACAGGAAATGAAGGAGGAGAATAAATTAATAAGTGAAAAAATAGAGAGAAGTAATGAGAAAACCAGCGAAACCTTGAGACTCATGAAAGAGGACATTGAAACACTGAACGACAAAATTGAATACAACCAGGATACGTTACAGCAACAATTGACGGAAAAAAGAGAAGAACTGAAACAAACTGTAATGGAAACGGAAGATAAGATAGAGAAAACCAGCGAAGTAGTGATGCAAGTCTGAGAAGAAATTTTGATCAAGGTGAATGAAGTTGAAGGCGAAGGTAAGAGGAGGGTTGAAGGACTCCAAAAAGAAACCAACAACAAATTAGAACAAATACAGACCAGAGTCGACGAGAACTATAGCAGATTGGACGCATCAGTAAGTGAAGTGAAGGACACCACAACCGCCCAAGAAGGGAAAATAGCTGAATTTAGGGCAAGAGAACTACGCCTACAGGAAGAGATCAATGCATTGAAGGATCGACCAATCATGAGCTCACATATATCATGTAGCGAAAATAGAGAAACGATAAACTTTAAAAATTATAAACGCAACCCAATTGAGTTCATAGAACGAGTAGAGGAGAACTTAGCTCGAACCAGAGAGACACGGTGGACAGTAGTCAAGAGCATGATCGACGACATGTTCAAAGAAGTCCACGACAATTGGTGGACGGCTGTGAGACCAGATATAAATAATTTCAGTGAGTTCAAAAAATTATTCAAGGACAAATACTGGTCGGAGGTGACTCAGCATGTGGTAAGAAATAACATAAGCAACGGCCGATTCGACCCTTGCCTGGGACAGTCCCCAACCGCATACTTAGGTAAGGTAAGCATAGCGAGGAACCTCGAACCTAACATCCCTGAAGAGTGCCTGGTGACGCAATTGGCATACCACTACGACGGGGAAATCACAAAAAGCCGTTTAAGTGGACGAATCAAGACTATTCAAGAGATGGCCACGTTATTGGAAGAATATGAGCGGGAGAAACATTATGTGTTGAACCGACAGAAGAACACACCAAACTACAGAAATTATGATAACCGAAATCAACCAAGTGGGCCGCAAGGAAACCACACACCGGCCAATCATCCGCCAGCCAACCCCAATAATTATCGAGGTTTTAATAACCATAATAACAACAATAATTACCAGAGAAACTATAACCAGAATTACCCCAACAACAATAACAATGCAAACCATCCTTACAACAGGGGAAATAACCAAAATGGAGGTGGTTATAACAGACCCAATAATCAATACCACAATAATAACCAGTCGATACCGAATCAAACATACAGGCGATGGGTAAACTATATAAATGCAGAAGGTAGAAACGATGGGAGACGTAGTTATAGAATACCGAGGAGCCGGAGTGCTGAAGAAAACAGAAGGAGTCGAGAACAAATAGCTCGCAATGACCACTCGATCGAGATGTGATGGTACAATCATGGTACATTTTGTGATTACTTAAAATATGGTAAATAAAACCATAACTATTGTATTTTTCTATTTTGGTCAAAATTAAACCAACCTTAAATAACCAGTACGAAGATATAGTGAGTGGAGTGTATAATAATATTTGTCAGGATTTGAACCAATTCATAGCAAAAACTGTGAAGCATCACAAAAAACAGTATGCAGTTTGTGGCGATAAGAGTGCCGAACCTTAATTACGTCAGAGGTTGAGAATGTGTTTACATCGACAACACGAGGCTGTCAACAGCTTAACAATGGAAGTGTGACGTAGGTTCACCCCACCTCAGCAAAATCTAACAAAGACTCTTGGTCATTTCAACGGCAGCAGTGATCAATGCCGGCCGGCAACCCGTTCACTCACTAGTGAATTGTAACTTTTTAGACCACTGTAGGTGGTTAATAAACAGTATAAATATCTTGAATACAGTGCGTCAACTACAAAATGTGACCGTAACGTGCAATCGGTAAACTCGCGGTACCGTACGCGAAGTTTTACCGCACCGAAACAACCAGGAACTACACGAAATGGGTGAGAACGTTCCATCAACACCTTAATATCCTTATTTTATTTCCAAGTTTCCTTCATGTAAAATGACCAAATCACAAATCATATAAATTCAAATATTTAAAATTTCAATTACATAAAAGGAGCTCCAAAACTAATAAAATTTGTACCATGAGAGTGAAAGAGAGAGAGATTGCGTGTGTGTTGAGTAAATTCTAAGTGCTGGGTTGGGCATAACTACGTATATATTACTATGTTATAATTACTAAAAAATATGTAAGGACATAGTCAGATATTATTAGATAATAACACATTTATTTGCATTATGCTTTTGGAGGGGTGGAGGGGTTAGAGTTTGTTTCACATTTGAAAACTGTTATGTAAGAGTTAGATAAAATAAAAGGGGTATTTCATTGGTAAAACTTATAAACAATGTTTTATTATTTCAAGCAACTTCCGTTCATCATAACTTCGCGTAACGGATTCCTGGCCTATAACATATGTAACGAAGATGGCGCCCGAATTTTGTAAACATAATCCTAAGTGTAACATACAATATATCGTATACATAAAATCAACTCGGACGTAAGATCACAGATGGCTGCCTGCGAACAGGGACATTATGTGGTATTATTTATATATATTATTACATAGTGTACGCCTAGAAAGAGAACGGAAAAAATTGTTTGAGGTAATAGACACCAAAATTGTAATACGTAAACATAACCCAATAGTTAGGTTATACCATTGTATGCAAGCGTGTATTGCAAAATTGCCAACATGAGTACAAGTGACAATATTGTAATAGAAACCAGTACCTCTGAGATAAATTTAACTAGTGAAATGGATGTTCAATTAAGCCCAATTAGTCAGGTTGGTGAGGCGAGTGCGACCGAAAATGTAGAGACTGAACAAGTAACCTCCATCTCACTTCATGAAAACAAAACAGACGAAATGTTAACACGTCTGTATAACATGATGTGTAGCAATTTTAATGACCTCAGAGGGGACATGAATTTTAAATTTGATGTTCAGAAAAGTGAAATTAAAGAAATTCAAAGTAGTTTTGATATTAAGTTCAATGAGATCAAGAATGAAATAAAATTAGGTCACGACAAACTGATTAAAAAATGTGACCAGCTCATCACAAAACTAGATGAGAATCTAAATTTGGTAGAAAGTCAATTAGAAAGCCAGAAAGTAAATAGTAGTACCCAGCAAAATGCTGTACTGGATAACAACATATTTAAAAATAATAATTCAAATAATGAATGTACCGATAACTCAAATGTTACAAGTAGTAAGAATGTGGTGTTAGAAAATAATGAAAGTATAATGAGTGAAAATGAAATGTTTGAATTTATTGAGTCAGAAAGAAAGTTGAGAGAAAGTATTTTAGTACAAGGAGTGCAGGGGGTAGAATTTTCTTTTGATGTTGTATTAGGGGGTGAAGAAAAGTCTTCATGAAAATTTTATAAGGATAAGAGTTCCTTAAATTTATATTTGGGAGACGAAAGGTCTACAAATAAAGTTTCTTTGTGTTTTGGTGTACCTAATAAGTGGTGCACTTATGTTAGGGATAATTTTATGTTAGGGACCCCTGCATATTTGGAGAGAGAAAGTGTAATTTGGTGTCATGGAGAGAAATGTATTAAGAGAGAAAGTATAGAGAGATATTGTGAGAGTCAGAGAATAATAGAAATATTTAAAGTAAACAGAAATTACAGACAATTGTTAGAAAGGTTAGGGTTAGATGTGGTATATGAAAATGATGAATACTTACCTGATAATAACAATGAATTGGAAATAACAGTAAATGAGAATAAAGGTATTAAGTATTTACCTGTGGTGGAATATTATGAAGATAATAACCAATTAATGACATATGATACTGAGATAAACGGAACCCTACTTGATCGTGACTGGAAATATTTGGTTAATAACAATTTCATAAAGGAATATGAATATAATGTTGCAGATAATAAAATATATTTATTAAGTAATAAGTTAAGTAGACCTAAAATTCGTTTGTTGTTCAACGATGGTGGATAGACTGTTGTATTGTGAAATGAACATTAAACATATATGTGTAAAGTGATATTGAATTGGACTGCTATGAACTGAGTTTGGAAAATAACAAAATAATGAGTTGGAGTGTATATTTTTCATTGTTTTATATGTATTTATCTATCAATGTATTTTTGATGTGTATTATGTATTATGTATTACAGGTACACCAGTATGTATTATTATGTATTTTAATAACATGTTTAATAATAATATTTTTTTTTTACAATTGAATAACCATAAAGAGTAATCATTCTTTATAAAATTGTGGTACTAAAGAAAGTTGTACTAATTTTGTAACTTTATAAATTATTAATTGTCATAGCAAGTTTCTATGAAGATACATTATTATTTAAATTATTGTATTGAAGGTAATGAATAATACTATTAGCGAATATTGATGAATTAAATAAATATTTAATAAGAATATTGTAACGTAGTATGACGTCCGCCTTGTTTAAGCCCCGCGATGGAAGCCAATATGTAACGTAATAAGACGTCCGCCTTGTTTAAGCCCCGCGATGGAAGCCAATATGTAACGTAGCAACTAGGTCGTACCTGTTAAAATGTATCACACTTGTTTATTTAGTGTATTAGTGTGATTGTAGTGTGTTTGCCTCACACTGGTTGTTACATAAATCGACGTCACTACCGGAGTCCGTAGCGTTGTCAATGTCACCAGTACAACCTACCTGTCAATTCATAGGGATTACGATTCCCGGGTGGCGCCAAATTGTTTTTGTTAAAACAATTAAAACATTTAATTTTTAAAGTAATATGTGGTATTAGCATGGACAGCTGTGGCGTTCGAATTATTCCCGCTGCTACACAGGTTGTCGACTCGGCCACTCGTGACAAGCGCTAGTTGGCTATGACTTAAACTTCGCTAACACACATATATTTACAACAAAAAATCCTATGAAATAACAAGATAGTAATGTTCTGTACTGCGCTTTTTAATACACATTTAATTATTAATAAACATGACAATTGAATAATAAACAAATTTATAATATTATGCTCCGGCTTAGAGCTTGAAACACAAAACACCTCAGGTTGGCAAAATTGATTCAAAACACTATAATTCAGTTACTTCTAACAAATTAATATGTTTTTAAAATCTGGAGTTCTTTTGATCATGAAAATAGACATAAACGTTGATTACATGAAAAGAAAGTACACTATTATACCTTATACGTACTTAGGATTTATAATGTGTTTGTACAATTTGTTCTGTAATGTCGTATTTCTGTTACAGTAGTTATGTTCACAAATAAGGTTATCTCTATAAGTTAATCAAATGTTTTTTAATGTAAGTAAATTGTGCCTTTACCTTTGAAAGAAAATACTATTTTTTAAATAGTGAGAAATTTTATCATTTGAAAATAATTTAAGTGATTTGGGGTTTTAGGAGTAAGAAATTATTCGGTACTTATCAGTTCGTCCCACGTTGAAGGGTCATCATGGGTAGACGTGTATTTTTCGAATTTGGGCTGGTTGTAGGCTTCCAGCATCTTCTTCAAACTGGTCTGGGTTTTTTCTTTAATTAGTTTGTTTAATTTCGTTCCTGGTCATCATTAATTCTGTACAGATCGACGTCTCTTCACATTGGATCATTTTGGTTCACTATTTGACTTGTTGTAACTGTTTAAATTAAAGTTTTAGTTTGTCCAATTTCTTGTGTGGCGTACCCATGCTTCGTTTCTTCAGCGTCTATATAATTTAACGGAAAAATAAGCCTCAAATGACTCGTTGTCATAGTAACTAATAATTCAATGCTGGTTTAATTACTCCTTACATACATTGTTAGAGATATTTGAATTTTTATTCAAATTTATTAAGTATTTTCCTAATGATTTTATTCCCTTATACTTCCTTTGGGATAATAAATGACATCACTATTATTTTTCTTTCCTTTCAAAGTTTACAATGATACCTCATAAGGTCATATTCTGTTACACTTTAACTATAGTCTAATTAGTTGACATTTACTAAATAACATATCTTTCTTGAATTAAATTATTACAATAATATTTCTGTGTTGAAATAACTGATATACAATTATTGTCCATTCACTGTTCTTAGATTAGTAAGATTTTTTGTGAAATTGATACAATTTGCATTTGAATGTTCTTGGCAGTTAACTGTTTTCATAGTTAAAATCAGCCATGATTGTTTTTTTAGTGTATTTCTTTTTAAATTACATTCTGAATTCAGCCTGATGGGCTTCACTTATTTGTTTGTGTTTTAATTATTATTCAACATACATTTTCATTGCTTTTCATTTAAAATATAATAGTTAGGTTTATGGACTGTAAGTCCCCTTTCAGTCATATTCCTTCTTTAACATTGAATCAATTATTCTTTATAAGTCATAAATTATTCTTAGTACTAACATTGATTTCTTTCTTGTCTTATAAACTAGGGTGATAAACATTGTCACTTTCTCTAATATTATGAAGGTTAATTCCCCTTTCAACATGGGGTGTTGTATTCTTTATAATTTTAATCTTTAATAACAAATTTTACTTCTATCCTATCATGCCATGTTAACACAAGTTATTGTACTGTGCTTTCTCCCTGATATGTCACATGCTTCCCTTATATTAATTTTAAATACTATTTTTAATTACATCTAGGTATACAACTAATTATAATTCCACTCCAATCATTGGTGATTTATCAATGTTTTAAAGAGTGTCTATTTCCTTAGCATTCTAATTGGAATGTTTCACATTCACTTTCACTATTTTTTAGGGCATTAACACTTCACTAAAACACTTCACTTTGGTTCACTGTTTCGTAATTAGTGTTATTTAATGGGTAACCCCTATACCTTCTCCTACTATTTCTCACTATTTTTGTTTTAGTATTATTTTTACTATAAACAATATTAGGCTAGTTGTGTTTTGGGTTGAATCTAACCTTTCTGACAGGGTTAGTGTACCTTTCCTATACTACATTGTTTTACAATTGTATTGTCTTAAAAATTGGATACATATGTTAAATTAATGCTAATAATAACATTGGTTTTATTAATATATAATTATTTAAGGTTTATTGACCGTATTCTATCTTTAAACATACAATCTTTCCCTTTTATATATGTGTGTTAGTTTCCCTTGGGTTTTATCTGTCTCCTCTTCATTCTTCCTCTTCTTCTTCTTCAATAATCTTCATCTTCATTCTTCATCTTGGTTTGGTTCTCCTTTAGTTCTATGTCCATCATTGTTTTGTCAATCACATTTTCTTAAGTATGTCTGGGTTGTTGGCTCAATCATGTCAAAATATTTACATTTTAATAAGTATGTTACGTGGTTCCCTTCTTTATGTTTATGTTTTTTGGCTCAATCACTTGGGTTGGGTAATATCGTTGTACGTCATGTCAAAGTATTTACATTTTAATCATTTTTTACACATTTTATTTCATATGAAGTAAATTTTATATCAAGAATTATCTTTTTTATCACTGGTACGAGATTTGGCTTAATTGTATCGTTACATAATGCCTCTCCTCTAAAATTGATCATTTTAATAAAATACTAGCATAGTGTTTTATGAAATTATCAGTTATAGATAACTTTTTTCCTTCTCTTCCTTGTTTGTTTCTCCATTCTCCATTTCTCTTCTTACTTAATTCACTCCATTTTATTTGGATCTGTTTTTATTTATTTCCATTGGTGCATATTCCCTCATACACAAATTTTTTCCCTAACTTTATATAGTAGCTGGTTTCTCCCATTACTACTCAATTTTCTGAGATTAGAGGCACATCTTCTCTACTCAGTTCACATAGATTGCTGGACTTTTCAACAGTCAATCTTAAATCTTTGTCAACTTGTGACTTAATAATAATAATAATATAATAATATAATTGGGATTGTCCACCTTGTGGTTTGTTTTTAGATCACTTCATCATTACTACTCATTCTTCCTTCCGCTATACCTTAACTATACACTAACATCTACTCATATACTATATTGAGAAATTTTATCTCTACTCATATGTTAATTTCATCATATCTCACTTTTCATTATTTCGTTTTCAATGCTCGTTGTGATCATTTTAATTGTCTTAGACATTTATTTTTTTTTTTCTTAGTCATTTAGCAGGATTCTGCTTTAGCCATATCTGTATATTGGTTTTACATACAATTTCTCTCTCTCCTTGTACCAGGTAAAGTTTTATTTATTTTTTCTGATAATACTTTTGATTCAGTATAATTTCAAGTATTTATCTCAGTAATTTGAACTTGATTTTATTTTTGTTTATTTTACTCTGTATTCAACATCATTTTTGATAATTCTTTTGTAAGTTAATGGTCTTACCTTAAAGGAATGTTTGTAGCGTATTCCTTTTTAGCTATTTTTTGTTTTTAATTATAATTGTAAGTTTGTGCTTCTTACATTTTTATTACATAGGAATGTGTGTAACTTATTCCTGATTATCTCACTTTTTACTTCATACTTCATATTTCAATCTTTTGTTATATTTTAAACTGATTTAAATTGAAAGGAATTTGTGTAACTGTTTCCTTTGTTTTTCTCTCCTTTTTTTTTTTCATTAAAACTTTTTTATTGTTCCGCATATATCATCTAAATATTTGAGTAAGTTGCTCTTACAATCTCTTTTACAATTTTGAAATCTGTTTCATTTCACAATGGTTTTATTCTTCCTCGTAAAACTTTTTTATTGAAGTTTGATTGTAAACTCCCTTGATTTTCCTTGTATTGATATTACTGATTTGGTAAGTATTATTACCATTGTCTCTCGTGATGATATACGGTCTATTATGATATCCATAATTGTTCTATTCATATTACTATACACAGGTCCTTGTTATTTATATTCTTGGTAAGTTGACTTCTCCTTTTCTTTCCTTTATTATTTCCTTCTCTTGTTCGACTCTTTGTTATTATGCACCTCTACTCCTTCAAGTGCTTGATAGACACACTTATTCTGGATGATATGATTAAATTTATTTATTAATTATGGTTTATTATTTTTTTTCTCATTTAATTCGTAGTTTACCCATGGTCCATCAGTTCCTCTGCCCTTATGGTTCGGATAACTCTGGTGTGTAGAACTGTTTTCTTACTGGTGAAATAGGTCTCCTCCATCTTGTACCATAATTCCTTTAATACCATATGTTCCGTGGTATTTATTTCTACCTCCATCATTTGATTAGTTTGTCGATTAATCAGAGAAGTTATTTGTGCTTCTCTTATTAATATGATTTTTGCTTTTTTATTTGGTATCTCCATTTCTGGTGTGCTCCAGTATTTTATTGACCTTCTTGATTGGTTATAATCTGTTTTGTCGTCAGTCATTTCTATTGCTGGTAATTTCCATTTAAGCATAGATTTGCTGAATTTTTCATCCACTGGTTGGTTGTGAATTCCTTTTATAACTTCCCTCAGAGTCCTCCTTAAATCTTTGTACTTTATTAATTTGCTTTGATAGGTAATGGGCAAATTAAATACATCGATGAGTCCGTTCTTCATCATCTCCACTTCTTCTCGTGTTTTGATGAGTTTCCTCTTATATACCTTTCTCAATTCCTCTGTTTTCTTAATCTTCTTAATAATTCGATTCTTCTTCATACGACTGTTTACACCTATTTGTAGTTCTTGGTGCCTCTCCTCCAGTTCCTTGACCATCTCCTTCTGTGTTATTTTCTGATTCCCCGGTTCCATGTTCTCATTCAACGTTTCTTTGATACTTTCAGGAGTGCTGTCTAGTGTTTCATTCAATTGTTTGAAACCACTAACTATTGTTTCTTGGAGTTGATTTACTGGGTAACTTGTTTCTTCCCATCTCTTATTCATCCATGTTTTTGTCCGTTTGTCTTCTTCACGAAACTCTGCAAACATGAATCTCAATTCTTCTCTGTTCTTCTCACTTTCTTCCTCAATTTTCCTTTGGAGAACATCATGATTAGTTTCCATCTTTTTGTTTACAATCTCCAGATCCTTCTTGATCTGTTTCTTCAGTTCTTCACTCTTCTTTTCCAACGCCTCCTGACTTCCCTGTATCATTTCCATTTGCTTCTTCAATATTTCACTGTTTTGGTCCAGTTTTTTATTCATTCCTTGTTGTAATAATTCCAATTTTTTGTTCAAATCTTCCTTGTCGGATTCTAATTTTTTTTTTAAATCTTCCTTGTCTTGTCTTCTCTCTTCCTTGTCTTGTCTTCTCTCTTCCTGTAATGACTCTAATTTTTCATTCAATTTCTTTGAAGCTTCCCTCTTTTCTTCCTGGTTCCTGTTCATCTGTCCAAATTGTTCCATCATGAATTTCATCATGCTATCTAAATTCGTTTCTTCTGTTGGTTTGATTGGTTGGTTATTTACCCTGACTTCTGCTTCTATTTCCGGTTCGGGTTCAGGTTCAGGTTCAGGTGGATTTGGATTTTCCACTTGGTCCTCCTGTGGGTTTTCTTCTGACAATTCTCCAGTCGTTTCCTCCATTTCTACTTCTTCAACTTCCTCCACTTCTGGGTTTCCTTCTTGGTTTGGTGTTTCCTTCCCTTTGCGTCTCGTAACCATCCCGTGTCTATTCATGATCGCCGCTAGTTATTCTTACCAGCCACACGTTGCTGGTCGCCAATATGTAACGTAGTATGACGTCCGCCTTGTTTAAGCCCCGCGATGGAAGCCAATATGTAACGTAGTAAGACGTCCGCCTTGTTTAAGCCCCGCGATGGAAGCCAATATGTAACGTAGCAACTAGGTCGTACCTGTTAAAATGTATCACACTTGTTTATTTAGTGTATTAGTGTGATTGTAGTGTGTTTGCCTCACACTGGTTGTTACATAAAATGATGTCACTACCGGAGTCCGTAGCGTTGTCAATGTCACCAGTACAACCTACCTGTCAATTCATAGGGATTACGATTCCCGGGTGGCGCCAGATTGTTTTTGTTAAAACAATTAAAACATTTAATTTTTAAAGTAATATGTGGTATTAGCATGGACAGCTGTGGCGTTCGAATTATTCCCGCTGCTACACAGGTTGTCGACTCGGCCACTCGTGACAAGCACTAGTTGGCTATGACTTAAACTTCGCTAACACACATATATTTACAACAAAAAATCCTATGAAATAACAACAAGATAGTAATGTTCTGTACTGCGCTTTTTAATACACATTTAATTATTAATAAACATGACAATTGAATAATAAACAAATTTATAATATTATGCTCCGGCTTAGAGCTTGAAACACAAAACACCTCAGGTTGGCAAAATTGATTCAAAACACTATCATTCAGTTACTTCTAACAAATTAATATGTTTTTAAAATCTGGAGTTCTTTTGATCATGAAAATAGACATAAACGTTGATTACATGAAAAGAAAGTACACTATTATACCTTATACGTACTTAGGATTTATAATGTGTTTGTACAATTTGTTCTGTAATGTCGTATTTCTGTTACAGTAGTTATGTTCACAAATAAGGTTATCTCTATAAGTTAATCAAATGTTTTTTAATGTAAGTAAATTGTGCCTTTACCATTGAAAGAAAATACTATTTTTTAAATAGTGAGAAATTTTATCATTTGAAAATAATTTAAGTGATTTGGGGTTTTAGGAGTAAGAAATTATTCGGTACTTATCAGTTCGTCTCACGTTGAAGGGTCATCATGGGTAGACGTGTATTTTTCGAATTTGGGCTGGTTGTAGGCTTCCAGCATCTTCTTCAAACTGGTCTGGGTTTTTTCTTTAATTAGTTTGTTTAATTTCGTTCCTGGTCATCATTAATTCTGTACAGATCGACGTCTCTTCACATTGGATCATTCTGGTTCACTATTTGACTTGTTGTAACTGTTTAAATTAAAGTTTTAGTTTGTCCAATTTCTTGTGTGGCGTACCCACGCTTCGTTTCTTCAGCGTCTATATAATTTAACGGAAAAATACGCCTCAAATGACTCGTTGTCATAGTAACTAATAATTCAATGCTGGTTTAATTACTCCTTACATACATTGTTAGAGATATTTGAATTTTTATTCAAATTTATTAAGTATTTTCCTAATGATTTTATTCCCTTATACTTCCTTTGGGATAATAAATGACATCACTATTATTTTTCTTTCCTTTCAAAGTTTACAATGATACCTCATAAGGTCATATTCTGTTACACTTTAACTATAGTCTAATTAGTTGACATTTACTAAATAACATATCTTTCTTGAATTAAATTATTACAATAATATTTCTGTGTTGAAATAACTGATATACAATTATTGTCCATTCACTGTTCTTAGATTAGTAAGATTTTTTGTGAAATTGATACAATTTGCATTTGAATGTTCTTGGCAGTTAACTGTTTTCATAGTTAAAATCAGCCATGATTGTTTTTTTAGTGTATTTCTTTTTAAATTACATTCTGAATTCAGCCTGATGGGCTTCACTTATTTGTTTGTGTTTTAATTATTATTCAACATACATTTTCATTGCTTTTCATTTAAAATATAATAGTTAGGTTTATGGACTGTAAGTCCCATTTCAGTCATATTCCTTCTTTAACATTGAATCAATTATTCTTTATAAGTCATAAATTATTCTTAGTACTAACATTGATTTCTTTCTTGTCTTATAAACTAGGGTGATAAACATTGTCACTTTCTCTAATATTATGAAGGTTAATTCCCCTTTCAACATGGGGTGTTGTATTCTTTATAATTTTAATCTTTAATAACAAATTTTACTTCTATCCTATCATGCCATGTTAACACAAGTTATTGTACTGGGCTTTCTCCCTGATATGTCACATGCTTCCCTTATATTAATTTTAAATACTATTTTTAATTACATCTAGGTATACAACTAATTATAATTCCACTCCAATCATTGGTGATTTATCAATGTTTTAAAGAGTGTCTATTTCCTTAGCATTCTAATTGGAATGTTTCACATTCACTTTCACTATTTTTTAGGGCATTAACACTTCACTTTGGTTCACTGTTTCGTAATTAGTGTTATTTAATGGGTAACCCCTATACCTTCTCCTACTATTTCTCACTATTTTTGTTTTAGTATTATTTTTACTATAAACAATATTAGGCTAGTTGTGTTTTGGGTTGAATCTAACCTTTCTGACAGGGTTAGTGTACCTTTCCTATACTACATTGTTTTACAATTGTATTGTCTTAAAAATTGGATACATATGTTAAATTAATGCTAATAATAACATTGGTTTTATTAATATATAATTATTTAAGGTTTATTGACCGTATTCTATCTTTAAACATACAATCTTTCCCTTTTATATATGTGTGTTAGTTTCCCTTGGGTTTTATCTGTCTCCTCTTCATTCTTCCTCTTCTTCTTCTTCAATAATCTTCATCTTCATTCTTCATCTTGGTTTGGTTCTCCTTTAGTTCTATGTCTATCATTGTTTTGTCAATCACATTTTCTTAAGTATGTCTGGGTTGTTGGCTCAATCATGTCAAAATATTTACATTTTAATAAGTATGTTACGTGGTTCCCTTCTTTATGTTTATGTTTTTTGGCTCAATCACTTGGGTTGGGTAATATCGTTGTACTTCATGTCAAAGTATTTACATTTTAATCATTTTTTACACATTTTATTTCATATGAAGTAAATTTTATATCAAGAATTATCTTTTTTATCACTGGTACGAGATTTGGCTTAATTGTATCGTTACAATATATATATTTGAAAAGTGAGAAGTATTATTATGAGTAGGTGAGAGATGAATTTTATATTGCAATGGTCAATGATTACAGTGAATGTGTAAACAGGAATAGAACCTGGGTATAGATAAAATGCAGGTGAGTTGATTAATTAATGAAAATGGAGTTAGAAAGGTAAGAATTTTTAAGAAAATAATACAAGAGAATTATTAGATATTTAGGGACACAGTAGTTAGTAATTATTTGTAAAGGTGTTTAAGTAAAGGTATAAACATATATTTGTTGTTGATGAATTCTGTAGTGGGGGTGAGGTGATAAGGAGTAGCCAACCAATAGTGTTGTGGCAGGTAATAGCGTAGTTTAAGGGAGTGTTTGCCGAATTTTTTGGAAGGGCAAAATATTATGGATGTATATAGCCAGTTAGGGAACACCCAACTCATTGCAAAGACGAGCGGTGCCATAGGATTTAAATGAAAATAGTAATGGTGTTTATAATTGAGATATTGGTGTCATGATAGGTAAATTTGATGGTCAGTTAGAAGAAGGTGAGTAAGATTATAATAAAAAGTATAGTGAATATAGGAGTCATCCAGACTAAAAAATAATTAGGAGGTGAAAGGTTAGGTAGGTAGGAAGTTCAGAATAGAGAGGTAATGAAAAATGAATATTATAAGAATATTAATAATAAATTTGAAATGAATTTTATAAACAAATAAATTGATGTATAATTAATAAAAGTTTAAGTGAAATTGTAATTTTTAAACGATTTAAATGCAACTGTAAATGGAATATGCAAATCAAGATTAAAAATGAATCAATCATGTCAATGTATTAAATGTATCAGTGTTAATTATCAATGTATTATGATGTAAAATGTATTATGTATTTATGTTATAAAAATTTTTTAACATGATGTTATAACATGGAAATAATGTGTAAAAAAAAAAAAAAAAAAAAAAAAAATTTAACTGGCGCTGTTAACAATAACAATAATCCAGATTATTACCTGTTAATAATAATAATAATAATAATAATAATAATAATTTTATTTAGTTTTATCATTCAATAAGAGTTATAAATAAATAAATATACCGATTTATCGATTCTTTTATAATTTGTTTTTTCTCCAGGTTTGGGAGATATATAATGTGTAATTTTCCTATTTTCAATTAGAGTTTAAATTTTTATTATATCAATTTGTTTATGTTACAATTACAGTAATTGTAAAAGAAAGAAGATAAATATTATTGATAGTAATCGAACCATTCATTAATTCAGGGTTTGTAATATGAAGACGGGAAATTCTTTCTAATTCTTGAGAAATATATATTTCTAATTCTTTTATAACTATATTAAGCCAACCCAGTGCTTATTGGCACAAACCAGCACTTAGCTAAGGGGAACCAGATCAGTTGAGGATGGAGTGATTTACTAAGCCACTAATTTAATATTTTTCATTTATTGTTTCAGTGTTTGGTGATATAACAGCGGTCCTGAGCTGGCCAACGCGTCAGAGCAGGGACGTTAAGAGCCTAAGTGGCCTTATGGTGTTGGGATCTCGAAGGAGAAGTCCAGTAAGGTCATCTAGGTACGGTCATCATCATCAGACCAAGGGTGAGTTGTAATTTTCTTTTATATAAAATTGTAAGGGGGTTGTGGCGACTTATCCTGGCTGATCCCTTTAGGAAGTATGAAAGGGTCAATGAAAGTTTTTGTGCTTCGACACACAATCTTTCATTGAGGGGGTTTTGTGATGGTACAATCATGGTACATTTTGTGATTACTTAAAATATGGTAAATAAAACCATAACTATTGTATTTTTCTATTTTGGTCAAAATTAAACCAACCTTAAATAACCAGTACGAAGATATAGTGAGTGGAGTGTATAATAATATTTGTCAGGATTTGAACCAATTCATAGCAAAAACTGTGAAGCATCACAAAAAACAGTATGCAGTTTGTGGCGATAAGAGTGCCGAACCTTAATTACGTCAGAGGCTGAGAATGTGTTTACATCGACAACACGAGGCTGTCAACAGCTTAACAATGGAAGTGTGACGTAGGTTCACCCCACCTCAGCAAAATCTAACAAAGACTCTTGGTCATTTCAACGGCAGCAGTGATCAACGCCGGCCGGCAACCCGTTCACTCACTAGTGAATTGTAACTTTTTAGACCATTGTAGGTGGTTAATAAACAGTATAAATATCTTGAATACAGTGCGTCAACTACAAAATGTGACCGTAACGTGCAATCGGTAAACTCGCGGTACCGTACGCGAAGTTTTACCGCACCGAAACAACCAGGAACTACACGAAATGGGTGAGAACGTTCCATCAGCACCTTAATATCCTTATTTTATTTCCAAGTTTCCTTCATGTAAAATGACCAAATCACAAATCATATAAATTCAAATATTTAAAATTTCAATTACATAAAAGGAGCTCCAAAACTAATAAAATTTGTACCATGAGAGTGAAAGAGAGAGAGATTGCGTGTGTGTTGAGTAAATTCTAAGTGCTGGGTTGGGCATAACTACGTATATATTACTCTGTTATAATTACTAAAAAATATGTAAGGACATAGTCAGATATTATTAGATAATAACACATTTATTTGCATTATGCTTTTGGAGGGGTTAGAGTTTGTTTCACATTTGAAAACTGTTATGTAAGAGTTAGATAAAATAAAAGGGGTATCTCATTGGTAAAACTTATAAACAGATGTTTTATTATTTCAAGCAACTTCCGTTCATCATAACTTCGCGTAACGGATTCCTGGCCTATAACATATGTAACGAAGATGGCGCCCGAATTTTGTAAACATAATCCTAAGTGTAACATACAATATATCGTATACATAAAATCAACTCGGACGTAAGATCACAGAGAGAAGGCAAAACACTGAGGATAATCACCCCGTCAGATCAGAGGACCGCGCCGAGGGCAACGACCATGCAAACCAATTAAGGTCTAGACGAGAAGATTAACTTACAAGAAAAAAAGAGTATATATAACAGGGTCCATTGTACAGTAAAATAAAGGCCCTATCTCATAGTAAAAGACAACAAAAACAATACCTATGTCATAAGTGAGATAACAACTAAGAAAATAAAAGGGACTTACAACCAGTCTTCTTTGTAAATATATTACGAACCAGTGTCAGAAAGTTAAAGAGAATTTTGAAAGTAACAATTATCAAAATTCAAAAATAAATGTAAGCACAACTTACAATAAGTATTTGATTGGAACTATTATGTGAATGAAAGGGAATTTAGAAGAAAGATAAGCTAAATTCAAAACAAAGTAAGGCCAAACTTACGACCAAGTGTGAAACAAAATGTGTAAACCCATGTAATTTTGAAAAATATGTATAATGAAATATCATAAAAATTGAGGTAAAATAATTAAATGTTACACAAATAATGATGACACTACATAACATCATTAACTAACCCTATCACAAAAGGGAATAATAATAAAAATGAATGTTTCACAAAAGAAAAGACAAGACAATCAAATAAAAAATAACACTGACATATTAACCGAACAATCAATGCAAAAATATAAGTGAGCCAGAAACCAGCTACAATGTTAATTTTAAATATCAATGAGCAATAAAGTGATGACAAATAAAATCACTACCATATAAAATAAGCTAATGAAACAATACAGAATGCCTATTAAATATCGCCATAAGCTTAAAAGAAGGAATCCAAATAAGTTACTGAGATGAAAAAGTCATGAGATGTAGAAAAGAGAGAATAATTAATCCCAAAAGTGTTTTATTATAGTGATATTATGTGAGTCAGAAATGAACGACTATTATTATAATTATTATGAATATTATTATGTGATGATTTTATGTTGAGATACGTCCAACAATTATTTATGTTATTGAGCAGATAGGCAAGGCCTCTGAACTCAAAATGTGTATAAATGGATAGCAGAGTAATGGAGCCACACGTGCCCTCTGGCTAGTACCATTTTATATGAAGGAGAGAGAAGAAAAATTTTAGGGAAATAGAACATAAAAGGGAATAATAAAGAAAGAAAATAATACCAAGTACCATATTATGAACCATGACTTAATAAAAATGAATAAAGAAGAAAGTAGCGATGGATGAATTCCTGAATAATAACAACTTGATAAAATGAACTATATTGATGATTTCAGAAAAAATATAATAATCTTTGTTTCGAAATAATCAATTTTGGTGGCGATGCATTATGTAACATGACATAAGGTAGTGAAGATCCAATGATATTTAACTATAAAATAAAAAGCTGAAGACAAGTATAAGAGGCAAAGACTTATAAATTCAAAGATCAATAACCCAGTAACCCAAATGACAAATGACAGATAAACTGACAATGACTTGACACAATAGATCGGATACATACCAAAGGAACCACGGAACAATGAAGAAGAAGCTAAGACCTAAATGTAATCAAGACATCAAGAATGAATATTGTAAATCCCAATTAACGACCATTATTCTGTAGTTTAACAAATGAACTGATGTAATTATAGTGTAGATGAGATTTACCTAGGGTAATAATGTTAATGAAAAATAATAATGTCATGTATATTTTATTGATAAAGGAATGTGTTTATAAATATAAGTTAGGGAACTAATAATCCACACACCCTAATAAATAGTGATGAATATAACCAAAATTAGTAAACATACCCTAAGGCAAATCAAGGCCACAATTAATTACCCAAACAGTGATCATTTGTGAAGGGAAATAAAACTAACCATTGTAATCAGTAAACCCCATGATGATACTAATATCAAAAACAACCCAGTGAATAGTTAAGTGAGTGAAAGAAGTAGTATATTTAAATTAAAGTGGTAACATGTAGTGAGAGCATGTTACACTTAGCAAGTGAAAGTGTAAAAGTCAAAAACCTTCTAGGAAGGAAAAAGTGCAATTGGTGAACTTCAAAAGTGTTCTAATTAGTGAACTTTGTTAGAATAACAGGAAGACCAATGACAAAACTTTGTATTAGTAAGTAAGAAGAACTTATAATGGTGTAATTAGATTAAGCTATAGATAATAAGAATTATAGGATAAGATAAGAGTTTAAGGCATGGAATGAAAGACAGACCAGAACGATAGACACTTTTGCTAGTGAAGGAACGGAGGAATAGTATATATTGTGTAAAGTATAAATTGATGTTAGTATAATAAGGATGTTGTTACTGTTTTAAAGAAACCAACATAATATAATGAATTGTTAACTGAACCAGATAGTAGAAGGGAGCAGTAAGATAGTTAAAAGTTATTTCAGGCTTGAACCTGTAAAAAAAAGGTTTATTACTATAATAAGAGGTGGAGTTAGTAACACCGATGTTTATTGCTTGTTTTGTTTAAAAAATTGTGTTAGAACTACCAAATGTAAAGATAATATGTTACTAAGAAATGTTAGATAGTAGTAGAGTAAAATCTAGGCTCTAGGCCTAACTGTTAAATAAGAATTTAGTAGATTTGAGAACAAATAATAGTCCAATATTGAAGCAGAGTATACCAAATGGTTAAACAAATTAAGTGAGTATTACTAATACCAAAAGGTATGAATAACAGCCTATTTTGAATAAAATATATGTAAAATATAAATATGAAAAATAATAAAAATGTAATTAGCCACTCAAAAGTGGGCATGAGGGATGTCAAAATGACCCTTATGAAAAATTATGAAGAATGGTACTCATGTAATAAACCTAGCTATTAGTATAAGATAGAAATCTTCATTTGAAGATATTTTGGTAAAATTAGACTAAAAAAGACGTTAAAACATAACAATGACTTAAATTAATGACCAATGAGAATTAGCATAATTTATTAGGTAACCATAGCAACCAGAAATTTATTGCCAAAAAACCGTTAGATTTTCTAGAATGCATTATTGACAGACACCGAGAGCGGATTGAGTAGCTCTCACACCAAAATTTTATTACTAATAAATGAATTTTAACTTAAATTAAACCGAAGGAAGATCAGGATAATAGCCCAGGGAATCTGGATAAGATTTTGTTTATTAAATTTATCCACAAACCGTAATTATCCAAGGAAGCCAAGAAGACGCCGCGAAGAATAGATGACGACGGATCCCGAAGGAAGATCATAAGAACCCATATCAACTCAAGAAGACGGACGATCACAGAAGGAGTACGAGGCCGAAGTCTACGAGAAAAACCGCCTGGACGGGATAAATGAAATTCTGAAGAATAGAAGAAGACGGCATCGCAGGATCTTCAGCGGAAAATTGATGAGTATAAACATAATCCCATTAAACGAATTCCAAATTTTTTGATCAAATTAATAAATAACTATTTCACTTCACTGGTCACTATTCTGATTTAGAACTGAATGCATTGGTAAAATCACTATTTGAACTTTAATCAGTTAATAATTATTAAAATCAAAATATAATAAATAATTAACAAACCTTTCTAATAGACGAATCATAACCAAAATTTTTACTAAGTTTCATTGGTAATTACTTACTTGGATGTGTTAAGATATTAATTTTTTTGTGTAACTAGTATTAAGGATTGTTATAAATTTGTGTGTTTTAGCCGTAGTTAAATATTTCTGTAGCCAAAAGGACTTATTAACACCCCTGAGAAAAAACATTTTAATTGTAAACTAACGTTAACCGTAAGACGGTTGTGTACAAAACAGTGGAACTGACTACCAACTGTACAAGTGTAATAGCCGGTGCAAAAAGTAAATTTAATGTATCACAAAGTAATTGAAACCTTCTAAAGTGTCAATAAATGTTCTCATTCTGCAACACTGTATGTTTGATTCAAATAATTTATGATAATAAATAAGAGTTTATTGAAGTGGAAACTTTAAAGCAAGACGTTAGCCAAGTCGACACTGCAGAAAGCCGTGCGCCAATCAGGTGGCGAGGCGGCAACATTCAAATCAAACGGAGAGAGATACGGTTTACCCGTAAATGGTAAGAGCAGATACAATTCGACTTGCTACACGCTGAGAACAGTGACAGAATTCATTCAAATTATTAATAACTTTAATTTTACATACATACTAAACCACGAACCCAACGAGCGAGTCAACAGACGCTCGACATGCACACATACACTGTACGAAGATAAATCGACTTACAGAATCACATTATATACATTATATTAATTATTAAAATATAACCCACGTAAAGATTCGTTTACAAAGTGTCGCATCCAACGTGTGGCAGAATAACACGCATGCTACAAAATTATTAAATATCCCGTACAACAGAGATGTTTACAAAGTGGCGCGCCAACTAGTAGGGCTAGAATAGTTAAGGAAACATACCTTTAAACTTTACAGATTCTAGCGGCGACTACAGAAATGGAACCGGCAAAACACGGGACGAGATACCAGACGATGATACGCGAAAAGGAGGCGGAAGAGGAAGCAAGGAGATTAGAAAAGGAAATCGAGAAAGGTGCCAGAATGGAAGAAAAGGAAATAACATCAGTGGAAGATATGGAAGAATTATTAACTCCGACGGAAATAGATAAACCCACCCAGAAAGAAGACCTGAGCATGCAGGAGATGTTCAGGATAATGATGGAACAGAGAAGAGAAGACAAGGAAGAACTGAATAAGAAATTTGAGTTAATTAATGACAATTTTAAGAAGCAGAAGGAAGAAATTAAGGAGGACAATAAGAAATTATTACAACAAAATAATGAGAAGATGGAGGAAAAACTGGACAAGAAGTTTGAAGATAATTTCAAGAAACAGGATGAAAAAATGGACAAAAATAATGAGAAGATGGAGAAGAAATTGGACAGCACTAAAGAAGATTTAAGGCGATGCACTAAAGTACAACAGAGATGTTTACAACGCATAGAATTAAATAGAGAGTAAAGGCCACCAGATGGACAAGAAAAAGGTAAAACTATTTTACTAATTATTAACTAAATATATATATATCACTATCGACTTGGAACACAAAGTTTTTTGTTGGTAAAATGTAAAAGCTATAAGGTAAAACTTTTACATTTTACCAACAAAAACTCTGTGTTAATAGTTGGTAGTCATATACAGTGAAACCTCCCTTGTCCGGACACTTACCGTGAAATAAATTTTGTCCTCATAAGGGGTGTGCCCGGCTATGGGGAGTGACAAAGTTTTCAAAATTGTTTAACATAATTAAGGAAATGTTAAATGAAGTATGAAAATGCACTTTTACTTTTACTGTACTAATAATTAATTTATTTCTCAATTTAACATTTTTATTTAACAGATCCTTAAAGCAAAATATGAAAAAATAACAGTACGTGATTTATAATGTACTGTACTACTGTGTAATAAAAAAATACTAAAATACAGTATTATTAAGTTTATAAAAAATCATACAACTGGAGTCTTTTACAAAAAATTATTGCCGTTTGAAAAAGTCTGTCAAACTAGTTTGTTTAGAGAATTTTAATTTTACAATTTGTTCTTCAGTGTGCATAATTAAATCGCAGATCATATTTAAACCGTTAGAATCATTCTTAAATTTGTAAAACATTTTAAGATCGTTTAGTCCTTGTAGCGTGTTTTGGTAGGTGTTAAAAGGATTATGTGTATCTTCGTTAGTTTCAATTTCTTCCTCTTGTTCGCTATCATCATCAACATTTGTTGCAGTATTGATCAGGTTGGAAATCTAAGGGCATATGAAAGAAAAAAGTAAACCTACTGTAAGGATAATCATTACACCGTAAACAAGCAAAATTTACAGTATGGTACTGCCTACATTGAACACGAATACAGTAACATGATAACATAACGGCATCTCACCTGAGTGCTTGTGTCCTCGATAGCTAAGATGGAGTCGATTTCAGGATATTCTTGCAAATTGCATGAATTAAATTGGCTTTCAAATTGTGTGAAGTTTTCGTGAACCTGTACTGCTTCCGTTGGTTCACAGTGGATAGGATCTTTGCAAAAAGACGCTTTTTTGAAGCAGTTAACAATGGTACTTTCTGTGACGGCCTTCCATGCTTTATCAATCCATCCTACGGCCTGAAGAACATCTATTTTTTTCACCAAATCTTGCTGTGTTGTGGTTTCACTTATGTTGGATATCAAATGCATTAAAACTAGCTTACGGTATTTGTGCTTAAAATTTTTTATGATCCCTTGATCTAGTGGTTGTGATGTTGCGGTAACATTAGGTGGGAAAAAGACGAGTTCAATGTTTTGCAGCGTTAATCGTTGGTGACAAGCAGCATTATCGATGAAGAGCACTATTTTGCGATTTTTACGTTGCATTAATCTACCAAGTTTTTCTAGCCACGAATTCATCCACGAATTTCTGATGTCGCATGTCATCCATGGTTTACTATTGCTCACCCACTCTACAGGAAACTTATCAATATCAAGTCCTTTAAAACACCGAGGTCTAGCTGCTTTACCAATAACTAAAGGCATCAATTTTTCTCCGGTCATACTGACACACAATAAAATCATTAAGCGTTCTTTAGCGACTTTTCCCCCACTACACGTTTCATTTTTTAGACATAATGTTTTATCCGGTAAGGCTCGAAAAAGCAGACCTGTTTCGTCTGCATTAAAAACATTTTCCGGCAAATAGGCTGACAGTAGATTTGGCAAATGTTGTATCCACTCGTTTACAACATTAACATTCACTGCACCTGCTTCACCCGAGATTGCCTTAAAAGAAATAGAATGCCTGTTTCAAAATTTTTCTAACCAGCCATTAGAAGCTTTGAAATCAATTCCCCTAATTCCTTAGAGACTTCAAGAGCCTTTTCTTGAAGCATTGGTCCAGAAACGGGGATTTTTTGGGCTCTTACCCACTGAAACCATTCAAAAACTACTTTATCAATTGTTGTACCCAGACCAGGTCCAACAAATTTTCGCCGAACATTATAATTTCCGTTCTGAAAATTATTAAAAATATTATCTTTGTTTTTAATAATTTCAGCCGCACAAGTTTTACCAATTTTAAAATATTTCGCAATTTTACGAACACCACAATTTTCTCGCGTCGCGTACTCGATAATTTTTATTTTTTCACTCCGGCTTAAAATTTTTCGAGGGGCCATTTATAAAAAAAATTGGTGATAAAAAATTGTGAAAAAGTTATGTAATTACGTAATTTCAAATCTTCACTTTAAACTGTAAACACTGAAGTACTGTACTGTAGTGTACTGACAAATATAAAATCACTAGTTAAAATAACTGCACTGTTATTTAAAAGTAAGCTCGTAATGCGTACTATCGCAATACGCACACAGAAGCACTTGTTCGAGTGAGTGACCAAAGACAACGACCGACCAAAGTCAACTAAACTACGAAAATAGAATACAGTACCCGCTATTTACGGTTATGCACATTCAATCAAAACAGGCCTAGTTCAGAAAATACCTCCCCCCCCCTATGCTGTTTAGCAACTTTCATAACAAAGAATGGTTCATTCCTGGAATTTGCAAAATTAAGCGTACAACAGTTACTGTGTAGTATTTACAGCCTACTGCAGTCTAAACATAAGTCACGTTCGTTGCAAACAATAAACACAAGTTATTTTCGATCAATACCCATCCATTATTCCAAGAAAATAAATAAAATTATGCTGTATAGGCGTATTTCTTACATTATTGAATTGTAACTTAAAGTATTAAAATAAAATCCAGTCCAACGTGTTAGCATTTTGTCCGCAAAAGGGAGGTTAATGACACATAATACCATAACTCTTAGTGTCCGTGTCCGGCCAAGAGAGTGTCCGTCTATAGGAGGGGGGAAATACATAGTAAAATATAGAAAATTCCTTGGTTCCTTAAAAAGTGTCCGTATAAGAGAGTTGTCCGCTTATCGGAGGTGTTCGGAAGTAGAGGTTTCACTGTACTTATATTTGCTTTTACACAGTTCACTTCTGTGTTGTGTTTATACACTATTGACTATAAATTCCCATTAGGAGTCCAGAAAATAGGCTTTTCCTGTGCGCGTGTGACAAATTCCCATGTGAGGTGAAGCCGAGCATGAGAAGTCATTCAAGCACAGGAAAAGCATTGATGGACGTGTAATGATCGATATATTTCATTAAACCTCTCTGAAAACAATACAAAAATATCTACTCATTATTAGAAACCTGTAATGAAACATGAACAAACAAATATATATTTAATTTTTACTAAATGTAATATTTATATTACAATTTGTGTTATTATAAATATGTAATCCTTTAGCAGGTTCATTTTGTAAAACTGAAATGTTTTCAACACAAGTTGAAGTCGAAGGTGCTACTTTAACATTATTTTCTTGACCTCCCCCAACTACAGTGGTTTCTGATATTGATGTTGTATTTCCTATACTTGAATGACTGAACAACTAACGAGAGACTTCAACCTTTCTGCTTGACGATTTTCTTATGTAGCCTTCAGCCACATTCGAGGAACAGCAACCACCATGTCTTTTTAGAGTAAGCAAATCCCCTCCGCCTTTGACTAACATAGATGCTGAAGATCATCCAGTATATTCTTCAGAATTTTTTAGCTTCAGCTATTCAGTTTTGTTACACCACTTAATAGTATGACATCCTACATATTGAGCATAACATCTACCATTACAATATGCAATAAATAATCTTCTATTATGCGTATTCGTAGGTCTTAGGTTAATAAGTTTATGATACAAACTGCAAGGATCAAAGGGCCATCCTTCCTTTGTAATTGTGAAACTTCTCGATTTATGATTTTGCTATATTGAAGAAATACCACCAAAAATGGCCATTACCTTCTACGTCATCCAAAGTTAAATGAATCAAGTCAGCTCTTCGGCATGCACCGAAAAAGACAAATACTAAAATTACCTTGGATAATAACCATTTCTCATCTGGTGCTTCAAGTTGGCAACTTCGTCTGCAGTTAATACTTTGGACTTTTTCAATGTGTAACCAATACTTTGTCGTTCCAGAAATGCAATAGTTTTCGGTACCTTACTAACATTCACATTTTCTTTTACTGCTAGACAACTTTTTAACATTGAAAATTGTCTCCATAAGTAAAAGATTTTATGGATTTGGTTTTTTAAGACAAATAAACAAGAAGAGTATCATCACTTATGGTGTTAACTTATTGTTTTTGCTGGTGCCATTCGCAAAATAGATGGTATTGATTTTCATATCTTTCACTAGACTTCTTAGGCAGTAATTCTACACTTACTTTTGCTGATTCAAGTAATATTTCTTCTCCTGGGTAAATCATTTTAAATTTACTCTGAATAAAAATTCAAAAACAGTCACAACACACTAGGATTGCTTAGCATTGCTAACGAAAATAAAACAAGTGTTGTTTAGAGTTACTAAGGAACTTTCAGTAGCATATTTTATTATGACTGGACAGTAGGTGGCATCATTATACTAATGACATGTAAAGCTAAAAAATAAATAATAAATAATTATAAAATTTAGGCTGAAATTTAAAACTTTCATAATTCCAAATGTAACATAGTGCGATATTAGACGAATTTATTCTACTTTATTGAATATTATAATTATTTTTAACTACATTAAGTACAATTTTACGGTTGAAAGTTAGTGCAGGGAAAAAATTTTGCTGTGCAGGCGAATTGAAAAAAGCAATTTTCTGTGCACTAAACAGACATATAAACATGGTGTTTTCAGAGAGGTATTTTTTGGCACTTTCTCAATATCCATACCCACACTAATAATAATTTTCGATGTTTTGAATGAGTGATAGTGTCAATGAAGAAGACAAAGTGTCCTGATTGTAAATTATTCTAGTTATTAAAATGTAAAATGAAAACATGTACTGCTTCATTTGTGAGCTTAGGTAATGATGTTTTTTTTTGTCTTTAGTTTACAGTTTAAAGAAATAAAAGCCATGGTTAGGAAGAATAACATTAAATGTATATATACAATGATTATAACAGAATGACATTAAAAAAAAGTAACTTTTTTAGCAAAACAACAACAGAAAATGTAAAGTAGAAAATGCAATTATTTCGGAATAGTAAGATTAAAACAAAAAAATATTAACAATTGAAAACAAGTTATTTATTCATTTGGTGGCCAATATTCTTTTACATTATTCTAAATCCTAAAGCTAAATTTTCAAATGTTTTGGTGAGCCTGGTGTGTGCATGCATTTTCCATGTCTCTATTTTATTTACAGTTGAAAATATAATGAAAATCATGGTGAAACTATGATTCCTCCAAGGTATGGCTCACATTATTTCAGGTACTGTTTTTCAGAATTTTTATTTTCCCTATTTTTGTACAAAAAAATGATATTTTTATCCATTTATAGCTGAAGGGACTGCTGTAGCAAATGTGTTGTCAAAAACACATTAACACTTTCAGTCCTATGCCTGTATGTTGTAACCCCGTGTAACATGTGACCCCGTTCTGTCCATTGCCCGTATGTTGTATTGCACTTTTACATAGGTTAAAACTGTTTTTCAAACTTGCTATATGAGATCATAACTGAACTGTAGTTATTTCTTTAAGTACTAACGCTAACAGATAGCATTGAATGCATTTGACTGAATAAACATCAAGCATTTTGTGTTTTGTTTACACGCTTGTATTCAATGTTCTGAAACTGTTGTTGGTTAGACTGAGCGTTGATAAGCTCTTGCGTTCTGTGAGTTTTTATAAGTGAAAGCGTATTATAAATGGTTAGAAATCGTAATTCTCGTTGGCTAGAAATTTCAGAAATAATTGAAGAGGCCAACTTACTTGAAAGTGATAGTGGATCTGAAGTAGATGACTTTGATACAGAGCCCAATTTTTGTAATGATTCTTGTGATGACGAGTCAGGTAAATATATATTTATTTCAAATATTTACATATGAATACATAGGTTTATGGGATTTATTATATCCAATTTTGTATCATGCTTAGTTTTTGTTTACTCATGAATTACTAGGAAGTATACACTTGCTTTGAAACATAACCTATGAATTTCTAATACCTATTACACTTTTGTATTTACTTCTGAATTTTATTTTTTTGGTTTATTTATTTACTACCTGCTCTATATTTTTGTTTCAAGTTAATTATATAAAATTATACATAAAAAATAATCACATTATTTAGAAACCATAAATGTGTGTTTGAAAGTGGGTTATAAATATAAATTGTGAACAAAAAAATTTATTTATTTTTTTAGTGCAGTTGTAACTTAATTTTTTGTTTTAAATAGTGAAAAAAAGTATAAAGTGTTATACATCAAATTAAAGAGGAAGAATGGAACTAAAAGACAGTATAAGGTAAGCTGACAAAATAGAATTGGTTAAGTTGTAGCATAACAATGAAATAAACTAAAAAAAGTACCAGGCCACCATAAGTTAACACCCCATACAGGCCCAGGTCTGAAAGTGTTAACTTACATAAAAGATTAGGCACTTACGTTGTTGGTTCTGAAGAGGTGGGTTTACGACTGCGTGATCGTACAGTACTATGTTCAGTTCTAGTATCATCTGTTGTAGGAGGCAACCTGTCAGGTTCATTCCTAACGCTCTCTCTTGCAGGCGGTAACCTCACTACAAGAGCAGACCTGATATCTTCTTTTGCTCTAGCAAGTTTTTTCTGCTTAATAGGCACTTCCTTCTCAATTTTCTGCTCCAGTAATATTTCTTCTTGTCTACGTTTCGCCTGTTCGCCTCTAACCAATGCCTCTGCAGCATTTTGAGCTTGCTTTGCTTTAAGAATGAGTTCTGCATTAGGCTAAAAGAACAATGCATACACACAAATTACATTCTCGATATTAATTGACGACTCATTGGGCACTTGGTGAAACATATTAATACAAAGGTTTTTAAAAAAATATATAAACACTTGGTACATTTTTTTTTAGACAGCTGTTTCAGTTTGTAAAGCTATTGTCAAAGAGATCAAGTGCACAACTAAACTAAACAAAGAATGTAAGTGTGGTGAACATATGTTGTAATAGGACAGAAAGAGGGGGTTTGTTTTATTAATTTCTATATTTAAAAGTGACATCGCAAATTCCTATGTCGACTTGCACAAAGGACTACAGCAGAGCTTGTTAATCATACGTTGGTCTGGAACGGTGTGCGCGGTACAAAAAAATCTGAGAATTGTCACGTGTGGAATGTGAGTCCACCCGCACGAGCGCCTCACCTGCGTCGCACAAGCGAAAAGGACGCCGTAACAAAAAATGGCTAAGCCAAAAGATTTCTTGCCATGTGCTTGGGAGACGAAGGAAATAGTGAGCCACAGCCTGTGGTATCACCACAGAACAGCGTCGACGAACGAAAAGAACCAATGAACTGTCTGAACGTCATTGTGTTTCCGCCAACATCATGTAGGCGGTGAAAACGGAAATGCTCGCCAGTTTTGTTAGCAAGGCATCACTTCTCACCAAGTAATGAGACCGGCCGGTCGGGCGTGCAGGAGTCATTAAAGTAATTCGAATCAAATTACAAGTAAAATGTGTGAAAACTAAACAAAAGACTAAACGTGTAATTCAATGTGAAAAAGAACGAATTGTAATGAGTGGCGGAAGGTTAAAATGAACAAACTACAGGGGAACAGTGCGTGAGACCCTAAAACGTGGAATCCTGGCCAGGATGAGTACACAGTATTATTAATTACTATAATATAATCACTAAAGGAAATAACTTTTCAAACTAAATTCATTGTTTAACAAAATCTAAAAAAATGGGGTAATTGGAATGTGTGGGTGTGTGCGATAACAAAGAATTGGTTCGTCTTAAATTATAGAATACATAATTTAATAATTAAGATTTTATAAGAAGTAAAACATATATTGTTTGTATTAGTAGTAGTTGCGTGGCGCAGAGGTAGTCACTATGTATCATGTAGTACGATAACAAGAATGGGGTTATAACAGTAGATTCAGACAAAAAAGGAAAAAGAAAATGTCATGCTAAAGAGAATAAAGTAATATTTTATTTGAACTTATAAATATGTGTTTGTCAATTGCATTCCCTGTTTTTCTCTGCTAAGTACACCAGACGACACCTTGGTCAATTACCGATAAAGGTAGGTAATACAAATTTCAATATTTTAAACCTTTATTTAACTCGTAATACTTCAATGTTTAGGACATGTATAGGTACATAACATGTGTGGGGTGTGCTTGAAGAAGAGGGAGTGGAGAAGCTAGTGGGAAGTCAAGTGTCTGTAAAAAAGTGTCAAGTATAATCGGAAGGCAAAATAAAAATTTACTAAACTAAATAACAACTTTTAATAAAGTGTAATGGGGTAAAATTTACATAAATATTATTTTCAAATTTTATAAATTCTATAACAAGTGAAGATGAGGCCCCCATAAGGTGAGGCGATTGCCAGTGAGAGTTTCATGACCATATATGGTTATGAAGCATAACGAAAGTTTATTTATAGCCAGTGACTAACACCGCTAGTATGCTGTTGACGAAAATCAGTTCGTGGCAAATTGAAAAGGTGATACTAAGCTCAGCGGAACTTTTCAATCCTGAGGACGAGACGTATGGTGGGGAGCGGAGTGAACAAGTCTTTAAAGGCATCACAAATGGAAATTTTAACACTGATCGCCAGTCGACAATCATCCTTTGCGCTGTGCAGCAGCAATCGCGGGCGCCCGCATAAACCGCAAATCAAAGAATGTGAATTTTAATATATTTAATAAATAAAAAAACAGTTTGGGATAAAATGTTCATTCATATCAGTGACTATTGGGAATAAATTGACAGTTCGGCCGTATAATGTAAAAGTGAAAACAACAAAACAGTGCACGCCACAAGGAGATGGCCCATGTGATGAAACCCTACGCACCATTAAAGGAAAGTAAATATTTCAACAATAATTAAATACTGGCTTTTCACAAAATTTTACAAGTTGAGCTCAACAAAACCTAAAAGTATGGAAGTGTGTATGATTGTGTGAGTGAAGAATATGAATATAGGCCTAATAAGAAGTGTTGAGTTTGCGTAATCTTTAATATACGTATTCGTATTTTGATGTAATAGTTATTGGTAATCAGTTTTACGCCTTAAGGCGGAATAAATGTTTTCATGACCTGTTTCATGTTGTCAAAAGAAAATAAATAATGTTATATTCTTCTTGATATACTATAACGTCGCCAAATTCAGATGATATTTGATAACTATAAGTATGTAAGAAATGCTAAAAAGTAATATATTTTAATAAATAAATAATGAAGAGGATAAAAATATAAAATGTAATTAAGAAAGAAGGAGGAAGAATTATAAACTAAAAGTGATTATTAAAGAAACTCACAGACTAGACTGACAGACAAACGACTTTGACCCAACCCCAGAGATTGGCCAGATAAGAACCAAAATAAAAGGAAACAAGATGAGAAGTGAAGGAGAAGAAAAATGAAAATAAAAATGGAACAAACCAACTATAAAGGAAATAAAATGAAACAAGGCGAGAAAACACAGACAAGTAGTAGAGAATAGAGAAGGGAGAAATAATACAATCAAATATAATAAAAGGAAATGAAACCGGTAAAGAACCAATATAAAAGATAAATGTTAGTATTGAATAAGTGACAAATGTAATTAAAATTGATAAAACCCGATAAATAAAAATACACTAACCCAAGAATTAGAAGTATATGTAAGTAAGAAACAGAGAAAGACATGAACTTAGTAAGTATAAATAATATGTGTAAAGAAAGAGAGAGATATTGAGATAGTGAGAAATAAACTAAAAATAACTAAGTGACAAAGAAAAGTAATGATAGGGATTACCCACTAATAAACACTTAAATAAAAGTTTAAGAAGTGCCCATAGTGAAAGTGAAAAAACCCTAAAGTAAAATGATAGAGAAAAAACACTAAATAAATTATAATAAACACAAGATAATTTAAAAGTGAAGGTGATGAGTAAATAAAAATGTTGTCAATGATAGCAATACGAAAAATAGTGAAAGCTAAGATAAACACTTAGTAAAAATTAACAAACGCTAAAGGTTTAATAGTGAACAATAATAATATTTAAGAAAGTTGTTAAGAATAGTATTTAAAATAAACCATTAATTAAGTAGTAATGAACACTGAAGAGTGATGTTAACTGTATTGATTAGAAAAGAATCTTATTGTAAAGTTTAAAAGTATGTAATAGTATATATATAATAAATAATTGCTTATCTAATCCGTCGAGTGACTTACTTGTAATTCCGCTTGACGCGTTTCAGGGCATATGGCCCACCTTCAGAATAATTCCTCTTCACAGAACGTCAGACATTAAGATTAAAATGTAATAAATTAAAATTAAAATCCATGGTTAAAATATTAACTCGTCAAGATATTAAAATATACTAAATGCACAGAGGAGCATGCACTATCACAACATGAGTTCACTTCGCGTTATAGTCGGTGTACACCACCGCGATGTTACTCGCGCACTGATTGTCTGAGTAAACTGTTATCTGCGCAACGCATCTTGTATCCTAATGGCCGTGTCGTACAAGGGATTTGACTTGAAGTTAAGTTGGTCGTTTAATATGAATCCGCCGTCTTGTGAGTTGTTCGTCTTTTTAATTTGTTTAAAGGCCTTGTAAATTTCGAATTCTTCTAATGTGTCCATATATCTGCCTTTTTTGCAAAAGTGTAATGGTTTAAAGTTGGTGTCAAAATTGGTGTAGTTATGATTATTATTTACGAGGTGACGTGCAAAGTTGGATTTGAGAATGTGGGTGTCGTTTTTTGGTAAATGTTCTTGGAAGCGTTTTTTGAACGCTCTGCCGGTTTGTCCAATATAGAAGCTGTTGCAAGCGTCAAAAAACGCTTCCAAGAACATTTACCAAAAAACGACACCCACATTCTCAAATCCAACTTTGCACGTCACCTCGTAAATAATAATCATAACTACACCAATTTTGACACCAACTTTAAACCATTACACTTTTGCAAAAAAGGCAGATATATGGACACATTAGAAGAATTCGAAATTTACAAGGCCTTTAAACAAATTAAAAAGACGAACAACTCACAAGACGGCGGATTCATATTAAACGACCAACTTAACTTCAAGTCAAATCCCTTGTACGACACGGCCATTAGGATACAAGATGCGTTGCGCAGATAACAGTTTACTCAGACAGTCAGTGCGCGAGTAACATCGCGGCGGTGTACACCGACTATAACGCGAAATGAACTCATGTTGTGATAGTGCGTGCTCCTCTGTGCATTTAGTATATTTTAATATCTTGACGAGTTAATATTTTAACCATGGATTTTTATTTTAATTTATTACATTTTAATCTTAATGTCTGACGTTCTGTGAAGAGGAATTATTCTGAAGATGGGGCATATGCCCTGAAACGCGTCAAGCGGAATTACAAGTAAGTCACTCGACGGATTAGATAAGCAATTATTTATTTAATACAGTGACTTGGATACTTTAAAAATGAATATATGTAATAGTATTTAAAGGTGAGAATCCCATGAAAGAGTAAACAGATAGTGTTACCATGGAGTGAAGGCAAAGAGTATTTATAAAATAAGAAGTTTAAAACAATCAATAAACACCCATGTTATAAGGTATGATTATTGAAGTAAGTTCAAAAGAGGTGAGGTTGTTTATCACCCTAAAAATAAAATAAAATGTAATGAATGGTACACCAATATTACCTAATAATTGTTAAATAATTGTTTAAGCAAACTTATGAATAGGATATGGCTGGGGTAATTATACCAACCATAGACCTAAATGTTGTATTTTATGTGATAAAAAATAGTAAATAATAGCCATATTGTTGACATTGGCGGAGTAAATAAGTAAGAAAGGAAACCAATGTTTGAGTTAGAAAACGAGAAAACCAGTTAGTAAATAATTAGCAAAACATGATGTATAAAATAGTAGTAACATACAAATAACACAAAAACAGAACCAAAACACATCAATAGGTAACAAAACCAGTTATAAGAACAAAATAAAGCATTAGGCTAAAATGAGATGTAATGTATATGAAATAAGTGAAAATCAGTAATGGCTACTTAGGCTTAAGAAATGCCTAATGTTCAAACACCAACAAATACAAATTGTATGAAAATAACCAAGTAATTAACAAAGCCAAGGTGAATAATCAACCAAGGATAAATTGTAAATCTTATTAAAAGCAAAATATTAGAATAAGGATTTAAATTAAAAGAGAAATGTAATTAGGAAATATTAAAATAATTGTAAAATTATAAAACATGAAATAACCCAATCTTGTGGGATACCAAAATAATCTTTGGAAGAAAATACAAATAACAGTGATAATAATTAATACTTAGGAAGGAAGATAACGGAATGAAAGCAATCAGAAGATATACAAGGATTTTGAAAAGAATTCAAATTTTGATAACAATGGATTTATAGCCAGATTAACCAATCAGATTTAATTAGTAACCATAGCAACTGCCGTTAGGTATGGAATTACTGTTCAATATCGTTACTCGTAAAGTGACGCTCTTGGAAAACAGAAGCCAAAGTTTTAACAACCAAATATTTAATTTAAAATATTATAAAAGTAAACCAAATTACCACAAATGAACGAGAAGGAAGCAGACGATGACTGAAACCATTTAACTGATGTCGAAGACCATTTAATTCAAAAAGAAGTGAATAAATTACTCCATAAAGAAGTGATTAAATTGAAAAAGATGCCAGAAGCCCAAACAATTGAAATTTGAATACGATTGCAGCTCCAGTCCTTTTTTACCAGACCAACTGCTTACCCCCAGTCTACTAAGTTGTTAAGTATCATTTAAATTACCCAAATTTCTGAAAAAACGAACTTTAAATATTTCTCACTGTACTATGAAATATCACTAAACTGAATTTATTCTCTTTCAAAGATTAAATAAAAAACTAAGACACTGAAAATTTGTCAACTTATAAAATTAACCTATTGTTAGTTTACGAACCTTTGAAACACTTTTACTACACTCCAAAAAACAAATTATAGCTACACGTTATATTATTTAAGTAGAAATAATGTAAGGTTGTGTATTTTTATTATTGTAATTGCATCTAATCCTTTTATTGTAATCTCAAGAATCCAGACGATCAAACGAAAATATTTGTATACTACTTCGGCAGACGCCATTATGGTGTATCTGTTAAGTTCAGAATCGATTCGTCAAAACCCAGAGAAAATTGTCTTAGATTAATTGCCGGTACAAAATAATATAAAAACCAAATATAACCTATGTCACTGAATAAGTAATAACCATTAACTAATAAACCAATACTGTGTGTAACCAATGTGTTTTATTTTTTAATTAGGAAAGTTTATTATAAATGTTATACATTGTAGCGAACAGCTATGAATTGGCGGCAAGCGCTCAAGCAGTAAACACAGTAAACTGCTGGCTTGATTGTAAAAATCGATAAGCGGCGGGAACCAGTTTGAATTCTCCCCACCGCCTGAGCGCACTCACCGATAATACTAAATTTTTTAATTGTTTAAAATAAACAATTTGACGCCACCCAGGATTTATACACCCCTAGTGAACCTCAGGTAAGGACTTCGATACCTGGTTATTCGTATGTTCACGACGGACTCAATCAATGTAAGTTACGTTACCGAGCGACGACGGATTGGTAAGACTCAATACACCAATTACACCCTGACACGTTTACACTCTTGCAGAAATTGGAGGAACAAAGATTTGTTATAAATTGACGCATCCAACGTGTGGCAAAATAACACGGGAGAGAGAGTTATGTAACAAATTGGCGACCAACTGGTGGGACTAGAAAAAAGGGAAATACGAAATTCTAGTGGCGATTACGAAGGAGATCAAGATGCATACTAGAGGAGTGACGAAAAAATTGGCGAAGGACAAAGAGATGGAAGAAAATAGAGGGGAAAAAGAGGAAGGAACATCGATTGAAGAGGTGGAGACAATAATAACCACAACAGAACCAACCCAAGACAAATAGAAAAATAGATCAACTCAATGAGACATTAGATAACGGGTTCCAGAAACTGAATGAAACGCTAGACAGCACTCCAGAAGGAACTAATGAAAAAACATAAATTAAAGAAGACCCAAGTACATGGTTATCTCAGAATAAAAGTAACAAAAACAAAGAGAAAATTAAACACATCGAAACCAACCGTAGAGGAATACAGAAGAAACAAATAATTAAGAAGATTAAGAAAACCAAAGATATAGGAAAAATATGTAAAAAGAAACTAATAAAAACACAAGAAGATGAAGGAATTGGAGATGATGAAGAACGGACTACTTGAGATGTTTAATCTACCAATTACCGACCATGCGAAAATGATGAATGTTATGGAATGTAGGAGAACGATGAAGGAAATTCTAGGAGGGATCAACAATCAAACAGTGAATAAAAACTTCAGCAAACCTATCTTTAAATGGAAGATACCCAAGGTTGAAAGGCCTCACAACAAAACAATGTATGACAAATTAAGAAGATCGATCAGAAAATTGAATACAACAGAGATGGAAATGCAAAATAAACCAATATCAGTGAGAAGAGCAATGATGGAGGTACGAGTAACTTCATTGAGTAATAACCAAAATGCTGAAGTAATTGAGGTAGAAATTGATCACAGAGAACACATGGTATTAGAAGAATGGCTGTACCAGATAGAAGAGACCAATATCACACGGGCAGAAATAGTTATGCACACCAGAGCAGTCCGAACAACGGAGGTAACTAATGTTATCATGGACCACGGATAAATCAAGTGCAGATAAACACTGGAATATGGGACTGATTTCCTGATTACTGAACCAGCAAAATACTATCAAATACCAGATAGGAGAAAGTGTGCTGATAAAAAACAGAGAATTACCCAGCTCAATAGAAGGCATTACAAAAAAGTTACTATTATTATACGTGGGACCGTACACTATCACAAGAGACAAGGGCAATAACACTTATGAAATCACTAACCCCATCACTAAGAAAATAAAGGGGGTATACAATCAGGCATCAATTAAGAAATATTATGACAGCCAGCCATGACTTGAAAAAACTTAAGGTAAAAAACCAACCAGATTACTTTGAATAAAAAGAAATAACAAGACAAACGAACAAGTTTGCAAATAAATAATAAAGAAAAGGTGCAAGATGAATTTCAAAATTCAAAAAGTTATGTAAGGCCAACTTACAATAATCTTTAGCTAACATATGAGGCAAATTATAAAATGAAGGAATAAAGTTACCAAAAATTCCTACAAAGTAACATCAACTTACAATAATCTTTAGCCAACAGATGAGGCAAAGAAGTAAAACATACTATAAAGGAATAACCTACAAAAAATTCCTAACTAGTAAGAAACACTTAACTTACTATGTTAAAAAAAAAAAAATCAACTTCCACAACTATTTAGAAAAATATGGGAAGTAAAATAAACAAACCAATGATCAAAAAACGAAGTAAATAAAATAAATATTCTAAGGGTTATAATATGAAATGAGATGAAACAAAGAGTAATTAAAAATGAATAAAAATGTTAATTGTATCAATAAAAACCAACGATTCAAGTATTATTAAATGGTATCCATAAAGAAGGATGAAAAAAGAGATGACTCGAACTGAGCAATAATGAAATACAAAAGTAAAAGATTCCCAACAAATAGTATTATTATTATTATTATTAGTCACAAGATGACTGTACTGAAGATTCATTAATTGAGATTGACTGTTGAATAAGTCCAGTAATCATTTAACTGAGCAGGGATGATATTCCCCTGACCTCAGAAAAAGAGTAGTTTTGAACGACGGAGTTAGGTAAGCCAATAGAGCCCATCCGAATCGATTTCAGCTACAAAGTAGGGATAGTTAGGGAAAATAAGATTTATAGGGAATAATTTATAATAAAAAATCAATAAGCCAGTTCGTAATAAGAGAAAATAATGAAGAAAAGACTCAGAAGAAAGGAAGTAGAAGATACCGAATTGAACATAAAAATGAACAAGAAGCAGGAGAACTTAAGAAGAAAATGATACAATACAATTGATAATTTCATCAAACTTAGAATCACGTTTTATAAAATGATCAATTTTGGTGGAAGGGCATTATATAATGTCGCTAAATTCAGATCATATTTGATAACTATAAGTATGTAAGAAATGCTAAAAAGTAATATATTTTAATAAATAAATAATGAAGAGAATAAAAATATAAAATGTAATTAAGAAAGAAGGAGGAAGAATTATAAACTAAAAGTGATTATTAAAGAAACTCACAGACTAGACTGACAGACAAACGACTTTGACCCAACTCCAGAGATTGGCCAGATAAGAACCAAAATAAAAGGAAACAAGATGAGAAGTGAAGGAGAAGAAAAATGAAAATAAAAATGGAACAAACCGACTATAAAGGAAATAAAATGAAACAAGGCGAGAAAACACAGACAAGTAGTAGAGAATAGAGAAGGGAGAAATAATACAATCAAATATAATAAAGGAAATGAAACCGGTAAAGAACCAATATAAAAGATAAATGTTAGTATTGAATAAGTGACAAATGTAATTAATAATTGATAAAACCCGATAAATAAAAATACTATAAAACAGGTTAATTACCTTCCGTCACGCTTCTTGAAATCCGAATACAGGATTACTCGAGTTTCGACACATTAAGTGTCATCATCAGATCCTCAATGAATAAGGGTTAAAACTACATTTGTTGATGTATGCACATCCCGTCAAACGATAAAAACAACACACACATAATAACAAAAATATTTAAATAATATAATACACGTTAAAAACAAGACAAAACAGACAAAAAACACTACACGTGGCCGTCGCGGACCTGCGCAGGTACACGTTATACAGTAAAATTAATCGATACCGATTTGACCTTTGATAAACTTTATCGATCTGACACAGCTAATATCTCGATCTATATCGTTGACTCTGTTGAATAAAATATTATTTTTATGGATTGATTTTTCATTTAAGATGTAATCGTAATTCTCTTTAGTGGCCTTATATATTTCAAACCGTTCAAGAGTGTCCAGTTTAAGAGATTTCCTGCATTTATGTAAGATGTCCAAATTCTCACTAATACTTTTTATGTTATGATCTTGTGAACTTAAATGTTCAGCAAATGTGGATCTTCCTATATTTGATTTAGAGCTTGGGAGGTGTTCTTTATAACACAATTTGAACGAACGACCCGTTTGTCCTATGTAGAAATTTGAACAATCCGAACAATTAAGCCTGTATACACCTGTACCGTCGTATTCATCGAAAGACTTATTTTGATTTTTAAACTTAAGTTTGTTCTCAAGTTTATTATTTGCTTTTGAAGCCAATACTATATTTTGTTTTTTCAATTGGTTTTTTAAAGTGTGATGTAATATTTCACCATACTCTATTGCGATATATTTTACTTTTTCTTTAGGCACATCAATATTTATTAGTCTATTTTGTTTCTTATTTATTATTTTATCTATTATGTTACATTTATAACCATTGGCTATCGCTAAGTGTTTAATAATTTCGACTTTGTTTTTATGGTCTTCTGTGGAGAGGGGCAATGATAGCAATCTATGTACCATGCTATTAAAAAATGCCATTTTGTGTGAATAAGGGTGGTAAGACGAGGCATGAATAGCATGATCAGTGGTTGTCGGTTTCCTGTAAATATTAAAGTTAATTTTATTATCAATTTTTGTTAAAGACAAATCTAAGAAATTTATTTTATTGTTCTTTTCTGTTTCTAATGTAAATTGCAAATTTTTTGTTATGGTATTCAAATATTTATTAAGCATCTCTAATTGTCTGCAATTACCATTGTAAATCACTATCGTGTCATCCACATATCGACGATAAAATAAGATTTTGTTGTAATGTTTGTTTTTGGTGATAATATTTTGTTATTTTCGATGTGGTTTAAATAAATTTCCACCAGGATACTTGATAGTGGGGATCCCATTGCTAATCCATCTTTCTGTAAATAATATTTATTATCAAAAGTAAAATAATTTTGTTCCAAAATTACTTTTGTCAAATTAATAATCTCATCAACTATTTCATGGTTATCTCATCAACTATTACATTTATTTTGAACTATTGTTAATTATTGTTAAACTTTAGAACACCATCTAAGCGACAATTATTATAAATGATGATTATTAAAAACTAAGTTACTGATCATCTTATTTATTTTTCAACTATTTTTCTGTGACACTCCCTTTAATTTTTTTTTCCGATTAACCAATTGTGATACTCGATAAAGAGCAGATTGACGACCCACCTCTTTATTGTTATAATACTGAAAAAATTAATCAACATATGTAACAGATTTTAATATATAGATATAAAGATTATTTTCAAACCTCATATTTTTATTTCAAATAAACAATATATGAAATAATAGTTGTTATACGTAATCGAAATAATTGTTTGTCTTTTTACTAGCACGAACTTTTAAAAATGTTATTTATTATAAAAATATTATATATTATTGTTTTACAGACACACAAAATGAAATGTGATATGTATCTATGAATATATATTAAAAATTTACTGTCCATGTTATTACACTTTAACTATAACTTGATTGGACGAGGTAGCGCGTCAGGAATTAAATGTGTATTATTGTATCACGTAATTTGGAAAATAATTACCGGTATTACAGATTTCAGTAACATGCAAGAGAGACGTCCCTTCCTTACTTGGTTTACACTTGGTTGCTATAGTCATTTTTCCAGGTAGAGAGGGTGATTCACCCTCAAACCAACAAACAGTAGAGGTCATTGCTCGTGTACGGGTACCCCGAGTGAGTCACTGATTACCCGCCGACCTTTTTTTAGTCGTTAAATAGCTTGCACGGGGTAGTGAGACCAGCCAGTCTTGTCAGAGAGCTGATCTGTCGTGTATATTGTGAGTGAATCAGTTCATTTGTGGTTAGTGTATAGTTGATTTGTGATTATGAGTTCTTGTAAAAAACACCAAGTTTTACATACTCAATGCAGAACAATGATTGCTTCTGTTCTGTTCTATTTTGAGAAAGAGAAGAATAACGGAGGTCCTTTACTTGATACTAAGAAAGGAATGCAGAGAACAGCAGATGCTTGTGGCATTTCGTTGAGAACAATACAACGTATCAACGCAGATATTAAAAAAAGTTTGGAAAATCAAGAAGATCCCTGTGTAGTTGAAGATATTGATTTAATCACAGCTGAGGACGATCAACAAGATAACACCTTAAACAGCACCAGAAGGGAAAATATTATTATTCATACTCCTCGGAATAAAAGTTTGAAGAGAAAGCGGCCAGTAACAGACATGGATGACTTCGACAAAGGAGCTATTCGACGTCACATATTCAGCTACTATGCTCGAAAAGAAGCGCCTACCCTCAGACAACTTTGTGTGTCACTTCAAGAAGCTGGACTGTATATGGGAGGAAAATCTTCACTGAGCTCGCTATTATCAGACATGGGATTTCAGTACAAGAAATTTAACAGCAGAAAAATCCTCATGGAAAAGCCGTCAGTGGCCCTGTTAAGGTGTCGTTTCTTAAGAAAGATGCTTGAAGTAAATATTAAAAACACTATATTTTTGGACGAGACCTGGATCAATGAAAACATAAGAAAGGACACTGGTTGGACTGATGGCACTATCCAAGGAACTCTCGGCAGCCCTTTGGGGAAAGGCAAACGATTGATCATCTGTCATGCTGGTGGCTCCAACGGATGGATTAGCGCTCCCCCTTTTGTGTTCCAATCTAAGAAGACAGGAGATTACCATGAAGACATGAATGCGACTGTTTTTGAATCATGGTTCTTCGATACATTACTGCCATCCATTCCTCAAGGAGCAACTATTGTTATGGACAATGCTCCATATCATTCCAGGATTCTAAACAAAAAAACCGACATCGTCATCAACAAAAGCGGAAATGATCAGCTAGTTGAAAGCTCGAGGCGTCCCTTTCCCAGATAACCTTCTTAAGGTGGAACTATATGCGTTAGTTTGATTACATAAGCCACCAACGCCTACCTATGTGATCGATAAAAAAGCATCTGAGTTGGGTTTCAAAGTAATTCGTCTACCGCCCTATCACTGTCATTACAACCCTATTGAAATGGTTTGGGCGAATCTAAAAAATTACGTAAAGGTTAGGAATATAACCTTTAAACTGGCAGATATTGAAAACCTATTTAGAGAATCTGTTGTCAACTTTACTTCCGACATGTGGACTAAATACGTCGACCATGTAGAGAAGTTGATTGATGAAGACTGGAGGAACGAGGGGTTAAATGAAACAAGTGTTCAGGAACTGATTGTAAACTTAGCACCTGATGACTCCAATGAGGATGAATATGACGACACCACTGATGAAGACGATTTTGGTTGTGCACCTATAGTATAAAGTTGCACTCAACCCAAGCTACATTTAGCAAAACAACAAAATTGCTACATTTTGTAAATATTTTATTAGAATTTTGATTTTTAATTGTTGTAAATTTGTAAATATTGAATAACTTGTATATAACTTTTAATGCGGCCATCGGCAGTCTCAAGCCTGCAAAATAAGCATCAGAGCTCTGAACGCAGAGAGAAAGTTAATTTTAAAATTCCGAGTATATACTTACTTGAATTTTGAGCTCGAGTTTAAAGCCCTGTATAAAAAAAGTAAAGTAGCCTAACTATTTAGAATTAATTTGACGTGTAGTATAAAAAGATACTAAAAGTAATGCATCCGCTACGATGAATATACAAAAAGCCAGCGAGATCGGCCGCTGGCAGTTCTCAGTCTCATTTGATGGGCCGATTTAATCGGCCGCTAGCAGTTCCAACAATGAACCATAGGGCCATTTAACCGGCTTCTGGCATCCAAAGGGAGTGTCTCAGAAAAATAGTTGAAAAGTAAATTAAATGATCAGAATCTTAGTTTTTAATAATAACATTTTTTTAATAACAGTCGCGTAAATAATTCTCAGAAGTTTAGCAATCACAATATTTCAAAATAAACAAATAAGAGTAAAACATTTGAAAATCGTCGTACAAACTTCGTGTTTGGACTTATTTTAAATGAAATCACAGTCTGAATTAAATGGAACGACCAAAACTATAAGATTAAGCAGAATAACAAAATTTAATTTATTATAATAAACTGTATTTAAAAAGACAGAAGCACAGGTCAAGTGCCGTCCCCCGTCTATTGTTAGGAGGCCTGCCAGTGTGCGTGCGTGAGCCAAGTGTCTCCTAACCCTCTAGCTGCCTTCACTGCCTGGACAGCATATAAATATTTCTCACTGTACTATGAAATATCACTAAACTGAATTTATTCTCTTTCAAAGATTAAATAAAAAACTAAGACACTGAAAATTTGTCAACTTATAAAATTAACCTATTGTTAGTTTACAAACCTTTGAAACACTTTTACTACACTCCAAAAAACAAATTATAGCTACACGTTATATTATTTAAGTAGAAATAATGTAAGGTTGTGTATTTTTATTATTGTAATTGCATCTAATCCTTTTATCGTAATCTCAAGAATCCAGACGATCGAACGAAAATATTTGTATACTACTTCGGCAGACGCCATTATGGTGTATCTGTTAAGTTCAGAATCGATTCGTCAAAACCCAGAGAAAATTGTCTTAGATTAATTGCCGGTGCAAAATAATATAAAAAACCAAATATAACCTATGTCACTGAATGAGTAATAACCATTAACTAATAAACCAATACTGTGTGTAACCAATGTGTTTTATTTTCATTAGGAAAGTGTATTATAAATGTTGTACATTGTAGTGAACAGCTATGAACTGGCAGCAAGTGCTCAAGCAGTAAACACAGTAAACTGCTGGCTTGATTGTAAAAATCGATAAGCGGCGGGAACAAGTTTGAATTCTCCCAACCGCCTGAGCTGATAATACTAAATTTTTTAATTGTTTAAAATAAACAATTTGGCACCACCCGGGATTTATACACCCCTAGTGAACCTCAGGTAAGGACTTCGATACCTGGTTATTCGTACGTTCACGACGGACTCAATCAACGTAAGTTACGTTACCGAGCGACGACGGATTGGTAAGACACAATACACCAATTACACCCTGACACGTTTACACTCTTGCAGAAATTGGAGGAACAAAGATTTGTTATAAATTGACGCATCCAACGTGTGGCAAAATAACACGGGAGAGAAAGTTATGTAACAATACGCATTTTGTTATTTGTATTTGCCTATTGTTCTCTGCCGAAGTACACTAAACGACGTCCTGGATCAACCTTTACACATAAAATCAATATTGTAACGGTACATAACCCGGTCCCAATAAAGTAAATCATGAGAATAAAAGTCAGAAATGGGTAAAACTAAAGCTCGCTCAAAATTTAATTATATCACTCCACATAATAAACAATTGGAGTGGTATATAGTGCGAAGTGAGTTCTAGTGTACCCATTGAGGTGAAAAACCAAAGTGAAATTAATGTATTACTAAACTGTGCTGTATGTTTTGGATAGGATGGAGCTATGGAAGTAGTATGTAATAATACTAATTGATTTTTGTTATTTTATTTATTTATTGTAATTTATATTGTATGAACCACAATTTGTTATACCCAAGTTAATATTATATTGTTTCAAATAATTGTGTTAGATTGTAAGAAAACCCAGGGTTAATTTTAAAAGACATAAAAATTTTAACTACCAAAGATAATATAAAATTAAAATAATCCTATGAAGGAAATGGCAACAGGAAGTAGTACCGGGTATGAACACTATTCGAGACTAAATAAATAATATATAAATTTATTTAATGATAATAAAATGATAAAATATTTATATACAATGTCATAAAAAAATTAACCAAAACATATTATGTAAATTAAATTAGTAAAGAAACCGGAATGGAAGGGAATTATTTTTCCATAAATAAAATATAAATTTATAATAATCACAAACTGCCTACATAATAAAAATACTATGTGTTACTAAGAGTGATGAAAAATAACAAGTATTGTTAAGAAGATATAAAAATTTTGAACTAAACCGGAGAGTTGAAGAAACGATGCGACAAAAATTATAAAAAATAACCTTTTTTGGACGTTAGAAGAGTAATAAACAAAGTGAATACTAACTAATTATACCTGAGGAATCCAAGTTAAATGGTGATATACATTAAAAACCAGTGGATGAAAACATTCTGAGGATCCAATATAGTTCGGCCTACTTCTAGTAGACAATTAGAAAATACTCCAAACTAAAAGGAAATAATAACGCAAGACGTACCTCATCACAGAATAAAACTTCAATCCAGTAAGGACAACACGGAGCGAGGTAATATAAACATTTTTTCGTAATAAGTCCAGAAGAAAACTCGTTTTTTAACAGTGAAATAGAACAAAAAATATTCATTTTATCATATGTTTCTTTCAAAGTAAACAAATACATGCTGCTCTCTTACGGCAATTCCGGAAACTACGTAATATTTGAAAAATAAACAAAATTATTTATTAATTTTTTGATATTTGTAAAGCGTAGCAATTATCCATTTCTGGCACTCTCATAACACAAAGAATTCACCCTGAACCCTGGGGAATTATTAAGAATTATGTAATAACTGATGTTTTTTTATTATAGCGTAATATTGGGTAAATAACAACATATATGTTTTGTTCCTTAGACAGATCTATGTTTACTCGGTAAAGTCGAGATGATGTTTTTTTTCAAATAAGATTAATTGTGATACCTATATTTTGGTGGCAGGAGACAAAAGTCAATAATCAATAAAGCAATATTATTGAAAATTAATATTGAATTATAACGTGTTATAATTTATTGTAGTGGGTAGTTAATGAAAATTTCAGCACAACATACAGAAGAAATCGTCACAACTGAGGAGCAATAATGATACTTACTCTCTCTTCTGCATAAGGCTGAACAAATTACCTCCTTGACCCCAAATCACACACTCTCGATTTCTTTTAGATTGAGTAAAACAAGATAAACAAAATCCTTTATTTATACCTTTTAAAACGTCAGTTAGTATAATTCAAAAGTGACGCGTACTGCGTGAGGCATATAATAACACTTTCGCAAGTGCACACCTCACATTAAGCGGAACGTTACAGAATTGGCGTCCATCGCGGGGCTTGAAAAATAGCGACTGCTCATTTTACGTTACAGAATTGGCGAACCCAACATTTGGGGCTTGAATGAGAAGGACGTTTCACTAACACCCGCCTCTCGCAGAAACCGTACGTTACAGAATTGGTGTACAACTGTGGGGCGGAATTAACAAAGCTTGTAATTGCAATATACTCGCAAGTGCACACCTCACATTAAGCGGTGCGTTACAATATTCAATTAATAATTAAAGACTGAAAACACTTCAGCTGGCACCCGAACAGGGACATTGTAAATTAAAGTTGAAAATTTACAATTTAGTCGAAATGGCAGAGAAGAATGCAAATGCAAATTTATGTGAGAATATAGCTGCAGGGTCCATCTTGGACGTTACACAAGATGATTTAGTAACAACAAATGAAAATGTTAATGAGAGCGTAGGCGAAATAGTAAATGTAATGGAAACGGTAGTAGCTGAGAGTAGTAGAAGTAACGAGGTAAATATATTTAATCAATTATCAATGATTATGGAAATGATACATAATAAATTTGACCAACAAGATAAGAATATGAGGGCAAGTAGCGTAGAGTTAAATGATAATTTGAACACAAGTTTGAATGAATTTAAAACTGAAATCAAGTCAGAGATAAATGCAAGTAACATAGAGCTGAAAACTGAAATAAATAACGAATTTGTGAATATAAGAAGCGAAATAAAAATGAGTAATTTAAGTATGAACAACCAATTTGAAAGTATAAATGAGAGTTTTACGGGAGTGAGCGAGACGTTCGTTGAAATAAATAATAAACTAGAGAAACAGAGTGAGACTATTGCGAGAGTGAAAGGTGAAATGACTATAAAAATAATTAAAATACAAACCGAGATAAAAAATGATATAAAAACAATTAGCGAAAAGCAGGATGAGAAACTGCTAGAGACAGACAAAAAAGTTGATGTGTTAACTAATAAATTTAATGATAAACTTAAAAAACAAAATGAAAAAATTGACGGTAATGTTCAAGGGGTAATTGATGAATGTGAACGGATTAAAAAAGCAAATAAAATACAAGAGAGTGTTAATAATGAATTCAAAAGTAACATTGAATAAACTGATACAATTAAAACTAGTGTAACTAATTTGAAAAGTAAACAAACAGAACATGAACAAGAAATAATTAAAGTTAGAAAAGATCTAAGCCTAGCTATTAATCAAAAACTAACCAATATGTGTGAGAGAGTGAATGTTGATGTTGAATTAGGTTATTTCAGTAATGAGGGTAAAGGAGTGAACCCCATACAATTTTTAAATTCTATAAAGAGTTTTAATAAGTATAACAAAGAAAGCTGGGAAATAAAATTAGTACAAATTTTGAAATATTTTAAAGGGGATGCTAAAATTTGGGCGGACGCTCATAATGATAATTGGGCAGACTTTGATGAATTTGAATGAGCATTTAAAAATACATAAATATTGGTCAGAGGAAAAACAAGAGGGTTTACGTAGCACAATAATGGGATGGGGTAGTTTTAATATTAAACATATGAGCATTACGGCGTATGTGACGCGACTATATAGCCAGGTTAAATATTTGGAACCACCAATGCCGCTTCCATCTTTTATAAGGTATGTTAGTAAACATTTACCTAAAGACATACGGTCCACAATTAGAACCCAGGAGTTTACTGATATAGCTGAGTTAGAGAAAATATTAGAAGCTTACCAGAGTATGAAAGAAGAAGAAGACAATAAATATCAATTTAGAGATAGAGAGTCGAGGCCAATAAATACCGAATTAAGACAACCAGACCATTTTATTAGACATGATAATAATATGAGTAGATCAGAGGGGGGTACGTGGTTATGTCCACACCCTAATTGTACAGCTAGCAACTATAATAGTTCTCGAGATCAGTGTTATAGATGTCGGGGTCCTAGGGGTGGTGCCCAAGGGAGAGAAGCTAATTACAATAGAGGGTTTGATAATAGTGAATATAATAGAAGGGAAAATTATAGTAATGAGTTTAGAGGTAATAATAGAGGGAAAGGTTTTACCAGTAATAGGGAAATGCCGGGAAGTTTGAACCACAGTGGGAGAGGGGGATATGTTGGCAATATAAATGAGACTAGGTAGTCCAGTCGCCAGAGATTCTGACTTGATAAAAAATTGGGGCAAAGCAATATTTGGTGCACGTGTTAAATAAATGTTAATAATTAATATAAAAAAATCTTTGCATGTTTACCTTTCTAGGGTTTTATGAAAATGGTCTGGAAAAATCGTAAAGACAGATTTTCTTAAAGCACTCCGTAAATATGTATAGTTGGAAGAAATAAATAGGTGTATATTGAAGAGCAAACAATTTCCTTCAGAAAGTCTCCTTACATATTTTTACGTTAATGGAACTGTTTTCCTGAAAATTGGTAATGATTAGCGCTGCGTTTTAAAAAGAGCGTTTGCCCCCGATCTTGCGTAATTTGCTAAATTAGCCAGGCGCGTCTATTCAAAAATATCATAACTTTCTTTAATCTAAGCGTAGCCAGTTAAATAAAGGCTAGTTTTGAAGAGGAACAGTATAGCTTTCAAAATTTGTTGATTTTTACATAAATATTTTATTTGAACATAAAGAATATAGTGTATAAATATTTACTGTAGATACAAAAAGAAGTGAAACCACAAAATAACAAGTACTATACAATAAAATTTAAAAAAATAGTAGTTCTTTACTAATTTACCTTTAATAGAGATAAACTTTTTATTTTATAATAATGAAAACTACTTTTGAAGTTGTTATTAAAAAAAAAAAAAACCTTTTCAAAAGTGAGTATTTCAACGTATTTTAAATTTACTCTAAAATTCAGAGTTTATCTGCCTTTATTGATCTTAAAAATAGAGATATCGAAATACAAAAAATTGTATTTGAAAGCTGCAAGTGTTCTGCATCACAAACTACACTCATGAAAATTAAAATCATTTTCAAAATTATAAAAAATAAATACAAATTGTGTATACTAAAAAAAGGTGCCTCCTTTGCGTTACATACATGTATCTTTTAAGTGGGTTTATTTGAGTACTTGAAATTAACGTTACAGCTACTACAATGCTAAATCTATCTAGTCATGTTATTTCTCTTACCTGATTATACCTATACTCTAAAAACAAGACCCTAGAAAAAGGTAAAAATTTTTAAACGGCGCGGCGTTCTATTCCTCTCGAGTGTGCAACTGTAAATGTAGCTGCGCGCGCAACACCCATTGTTGTGGTGTGCCATACAAACATCTGCTATACAAGAACGGAGCAGTAACGCAGTTGATATTTCTTCAAAGGTTATAATCAAAACATTACAAATATTTTTGTTTTTATCATATAAAACAGGTAAAAAAAATTGCAGTTTAAAGTTTTTGTTTACACTTTTTATACATGCTAATATTTATTTATTTGTGAACACGTGTAGTGGAGTCAAAATAAAAATCAAATGTAAATTGTTTTGGGAGTCGATTTTTTGTATGCTAAATTGGTTAATGTTTTGTTGTTAATGTGCTAATAGTTAAGTTTTGTGTAAAAACAACCCGTTTATTTTTTTATTAACAATTTAAGTTGCAAAATAGCGTTTTTATAAATACCTTGGACCTAACAAGCCGATTTTAATGTGAATTTTTTTCAGTATTCTATAATAAATTAAGTACATTTCTAGCCTTAATACGAAAGTCGATATTATTATTATTGTTAATAAATAAATAATGTGGCGATGGCATTTATAAACAAATTGCTGTTGTTTTAACACAAATTAATGAAAGTTGATAAAACTTGAGGGAAAGGTAACCTCTGTGGAGTACTATAAACCCCACAAATTTCATATTGAAATGTTGAATATAACCTCAAAAAAATCGCAATTCACAAAACAACTTTGAGTGCTCATAAAGTATGGCAAGATTGTGGCACAAAAGTGTACGACGGCTTAAATTAAAGCTTATTAAAAATACTTTCAGGTGGTTAATTAACAAAATTTTTTGGCCTTTCTGACACCATTTTTTGACCATTTAAAAAAATGACACCATTTTTTTACCATTTAAAAAAATTAAACGTAAAGAACTGCATTTTTTCTAAAAAAAAAATTATTTGTACTGATCATTTTTTACATACATTAAAAGTTTATAAAAGGCACATATTTAAAAAAACAAATTTGGTAAAAACGGTGGATTTAAAATTGAAAATGAAAAAATTTTCAAAAGAGATATTGTGACTTCACTAGTGGTGAAGTTTTAAAGAATACTTTTACTGAACATAAGTGCTACATAAGGTTTTTTGATTTTTAGGTATTAAATATGGACCAGTGTGATACTGAAATATGTTTTATTTGTAATGCTGATCTTTGTATTGAAGATACAGAAAAAGTGACTCGAGGACTACCGAATTTAATAAGAGTTAGCTCTGAGAGAAACGATGGAAAATATGAAATGTTAAAAAAAGTTGATTTTTAAAGAAAAATTATTAGAAATGATTGCAGAACATAATGACAAATTAGGAAAAGCAATTCTACGACGAATTTCTTGTGATGATTTGGTAGCTGTACAAGCGAGATATCACCGCAGTTGTCACAAAAAAGTGTTAAACAGTTACACTAGTGACACAAGTGATGCTAAAGGTCGACCCAAGGATGTAAAAATCTCACGTCAAATGGAACTGATTTTTGATTATTTAAGTGACAGTGATGATACCCAGTTTACGCTCACAGAATTAATTGCATTAATAGGTAAATATATTGCTTAATTATAAATTATAATTATACTACTTTTTAAATTAAATTTTCATGTTTATTTTATTTAATATCTAATTTTCTTAAACAGGCCATGATGCTTGTCATCCAAATACCATTATTGCTAAATTAAAAGAAAATTATGGCGATTGTATAAGAATTATATCCAGAAAAGTGGCTCAACCCTCATATGTCTTGTAGATCGTGAATACAATGTCATGCGTCAAGTATGGATAGCCTCAAAAAAAGATGAAAATGAAGAAAAAAGCAAAATCTTAAAATCTGCAGCAGCAATTATTCGAAACGATGTTAATCTGAAGAAAAGTAATACAGAATTTTATCCTACAAGTGATAATATATTCCAAAATATTAATGAGAATATCCCAGAATCCCTTCAGTTGCTGGTAGAAGAAATAATTTTAAAAAATTGAAAAGGTGATATTAGTTCATACGAAACATAATGCACAGCAATTACTCATTCAATTATGAGTTGCATAAGACCTAGAACCTTTCTATCACCATTGCAAGTTGGTCTGTCTGTAATGTTGCATAGGAAATTTGCTTCAAAACGAATTACAGATATATTGTCGCATCTGGGAGTGTGTTCATCATACAAAGAAGCAACACTTTATGAGGATAGTGTATTGCTTAGTCCACGTTCTCCATTTAGATCTGGTTGTTTTGCACAATTGGCATTTGACAATTCAGATATTAACATCAATACTATAGACGGGAAAAATACTTTTCATAGTATGGGAGGTATTATGATTGTAAGTCCCAGAGATTGTTATTATAACAAAGTTCCCTTAAAACGATTGACAGTTAAGCCTACTGTAAAATAAATCAGCAAAATTTACAAAATACCATTCCAAATTTTTGAAAATATTAATACACATGCACTCCAAAACATTGTTTTTGAAAAAGTAGATAATCCGAGTTTTAATAATATAGATTTTTCTAATGCTGACTTGCTTTGGATTTATGGAGTGACCAAACCAGGCATTAGTGGCTGGAATGCCTTTATGTCCAAGCTTTTGGAAAATATGACTTATACATTATCTAGAATTGTTTGCTTGCCTTTTGTACACTCTCCTTCAACTGACAAAAATACAATATACACCGTTTTAAAATACGCTGTAAAACTAGTGAAAAACTTAAATCTATTTAATTGTTTTGTTACTTTCGATCAACCTTTGTATCAGAAAGCGTTTGAAATTGTCCAATCCTCACCTGATGATGATATACATAATGTCATAATGTTACAAGTCCAGCAATGGCTCGGCAATGATCTAATACCAAAGACTGGGGTTGGAATGTTGGAGAAATTTTAACGCCTATAAAAATGACATAGCCAGCTGCCCCAAAATCTTTATTAAAAATTATCTTTTGTAATTGCAAAACTGGCTGCAAAAAAGGATCGTGTACATGCAGAAGCGCTGGTCTTTTATGTTCATCGGTTTGTGGTACATGCTCAACTGAAACTTGCAAAAACTTTCCAATTGTTGACGAGATTGATTTTGATGATAATGACTTTGATGATAGTGAGGAAAAAATCCTCGAAGAAGAAGAAGAAGAAGAAGAAGAAGAAGAAGAAGAAGAAGAAGAAGAAGAAGAAGAAGAAGAAGAAGAAGAAAAATCACTAACTAAATTCTCAACATAAATAATTTTTAAATTCCAAATTTAAAAAAATTATATATTCTTGTATAATGTTATTTTGTTTGTATTCGTTTTACCTTTTATTAAAAAGAGAGCTTTTCTTTTAAATATTTTATTTATTACTGGAGGATTTGCCCGGCTTTGCTTGGGAGAAAGTGGTGCCATATTCTTACTTGCTAGGAAATTCACTTTAATTTGATACCATTTATGCTGTTTTTTCACATCCACCAAGCAGGGGGGGGATATTTATAATAATCCAAATTAATATGCACGTCAAATTGTTACTTACATTGAAATTCCCTTTAATTTGATACCCCACGTGCGGTATTTTCATATTTTCCATTTTTGACATCACCCTTCCTCCAATTCCACCAATTTATTGAGCCCCGGAGACCAAAAATTTTAATAGTGCGTATATGCATGTCACATACGGTATTTCATATTTTCCATTTTTGACACCCCTCCACTACAACCCATTTATTGAGCCCCAGGGCCCAAACATATTCAATAGTACGTATATTCATGTAAAACTGTTACTTGCATTGAAATTCCCTTTAATTTGATACCCCACAGTATTTTCATATTTCATAATTTTCATTTTTGACATCCCCCCCGGGCCCAAAACACCTATCTTATGTTGGTTCTCCCGTTGCGTAAAAAATTTGTGCCAAGTTTGGTGGAAATCGGTCCAGTGGTTTTTCATATTTTCCATTTTTGACCTCCCCCAAAACCACCCATTTATTAAGCCCCAGGGCCCAAGAATTTTCAATAGTGCTTATATGCATGAAAAATTGTTACTTGCATTGAAATCCCCTTTAATTTGATACCCTACATGCGGTATTTTCATATTTTCCATTTTTGACATCCACCAGGGCCCAAAACACCTATCTTATGTTGGTTCTCCCGTTGCATAAAATATTTGTGCTAAGTTTTGTTGAAATTGGTCCAGTGGTTTAGTAGGAGATGTGGAATATAAATACACACAATGACTTTTATGTATATTAAGATACACATATTTAATAATATTATTCAACAGAGGAAGATTTGTTAAAATCGACCATTCCGTCTATCGATTTAATACTCCTAACGATGAAATAATAACAAAATCGTTATTTTGATTTTATTACTATTAAAATTGGAACTGTTTTAAACAAAAATAATGAAGACTTTATCATGAGAAAATGGTTTATTTAGTAGTAAGGAAAGAAATTCACGTAATGTAAACGCTTTTATCGATTTTACCGCGCACTGCCCTTAAATAAGGGATTTTTTTAAAAAGCCTGACCTTATAAACATGCAAAGATGATTTTAAACCGATATTTAGACCTTTTTCAATAACTATACCAAATATCACTTTGCCTCAATTTTTTAAGAAATTTTACCGTTATTTTTACTCTGGCGACTGGACTATAGGGGTATTGAAGCACCTTCTAATAATCACGATAGTAGAGGGGATCATAGGGGGGCTTACAACGAACCACATTTAACAAATTTGTTGACCTATGTGCAAAATGCATGTGATAATTTTAACTTTTAATCCTTTTGCTGTGTTAAGCTAGTTAGCCATAAAAAGGCCTACAGTCAATTTATGCAGCAAAAGGTTTAATGAAACAGCAAGATATATGCTGAAGATGGGTTATGTGTCCTAAAACACATTGACAATAACAACTGAACAGAGTCATGTGGTGACCATGGTAAAAAAAGGTGTTATAAAAACATAATTATCCATTTAAAAATAAGGCATCCTCAGCTTGGCCCTTCCAGATGTCTTGTTGTAGAACATGCTGCAATTTTTTTGGTGTTAATAATTATTATTATTAATTAATTCATTCTTTTTTATTATGAAAATCATAAACACACATAAAATGAAATTAAGACACACAACGGTCTTTATTTGACGTACTCTAATGACATTAACACATTGAGCCCTATGGGCGTACCCAGTAGTACACTACATCTGCGAATTTGACGTACCGTACTTTAAATGAAAACAAGACGGCTCCTATACGTCTACAGGCTTGGTTTCCATATAACTGAATATTTTGGTTGTATATTTAAACTGTAGATGTTGGCACGCACTGGAACAGACACGGGGATAAATATTTCTGTTTGTGCTACATACACGTGTTTCATGAGGACAGCCATTTTGTTGTTTACCTACAGCTTAAGTATGAGATAGTCATGTTTTGTTATATTTTTGTTTATTGAAAATGTATTCCAGGAATTATCTTACAGAAGAATAAATTAACGAAATCATAAATAGTTCTGGCTCTGACATCAATTCATCAAATTTTCATATTATTCATATTATTGAATATGAATAATATCAATTATTCATATTCAGAAATTAGTGGTAATGTGTGTTGGTTACAGTGACATTGTGATGGGCGAAGCTAACGACATAACTAACACTTTTCAGTTTTTAGTTGAAATTATTTAAAACTTAAAAAGATGTACATAGTAATTTAAGTTGATTTCATATATCAAATTCAATTTCATGGTGTGAGTTAGACGAACAACCATTGTTACCCTTGTGTGAGAAAAAATTTTACCCTAACCTCAATTGATAAGACATCTTTTGTTTTCAATTATTTCAGTAAATTTTTTGTTAAAACAAAATTTAGGTATAAACAATATAATTTTGTATACAGTTGTAATCTGTGTTTAAAATTAATGTTGAAATTAATCTACTGAGCAAGAACTGAGTTGAGCTGAACCTTTTTAAGTGAAAAAGTGGTCTTTTCATTTTAAATCAGAAGACATGTACTTTAATGCACTGTTTACAGAATGGACGTAAGTGAATAGACAAATTTATTAGCCCTCAAACGTTTACAAAAATGCTCAGGACACAGCAGCATGTCTCAATATGTTAACTAATTAATTATTTACGTTAATCATTAACAACAAATAACTGCAAAGTGATTAACAAACTCACCTCTTTAGCAGCCTGTATGTGGCTGTCCCCAATGTCTTCCAAACACCGTCTATACAGTTCTTCTAAGCGCTTCAGCTTACTCTCATGGTAGTGTTGTAGTGCAATTTTCTCTGCCTTTTTATATCTACTTTCTGCATTTTCTTTCTCACTCTGAACCTTATGTCTAATTACATTAGCTAAGTCTTTAGATTGTTGTCGAACCTACAGGTAACATGTGTCAAAATAAATTCATATATATGTATCTACAACAGCAACATTAAAGACATTTAGCAAGCAATAAAATCTACATATATACTTTTATCAGTGGCAGCTGGTGTTATGGTTGCAGTGTTGCACAACCACCAATATAGAATAAACTTATTCTTCTTCTGATAGTTCCTATCCATTTCGGATGATGGATATCATACAGACTATTTTAAATTTTCTGTACTGCTGCACGGAATAAGTCAGTTGTATTCATGTCAAACTACATCATTACATTTCTCAGCCATGATATTCTCGGTTGCCCAACTCCTTTCTTTCCAACTACTTTTCCCTGTAGTATGGACTGCAATAAGTAAAATCTCTGTTCATTTCTCATGAGATGTCCCAGATACTGAAGCTTTCTTGTCTTCACTGTGTTAATAACTTCCCTGTCTTTCTTCATCTTTCTAAGAACTTCAACATTAGTTATATGTGCTGTCCATGAAATGCTCAGTATTCTACGGTAAAGCAACATTTCGAAAGATTTAGAAATTTCTACATTTAGAAAGATTCTACACCGTAGAAGAGGACCGAGAATATGTAGCAGCGAAAAAGTCTCATCTTTGCGTTTATTGTTAAATCGTGACTTTTGAAAAAACTGCTCATTCTAGTGTACACTGCTCTTGCCTTTTCAATTCTGCTTTTTATTTCTTGAGAGTGGTCCCATTGTTCACTGACTATGGTACAAAGATATTAGAATAAACTAAACTATAAAATAATGTACAAAAACATCAACCAGTTGATTGTTGTATTCTATGCGGCAATGTTTGTGTACTTTTCAAATGTGGCATGCAGGCTGGTCATTGTAGGCCGCTTGCAACTTAAATAGTAAATGGCAGAGCTTTTTACACAAACATATAGGAGGGCATATGTTCAGAATTACTCTACATTCAGTATGTGAACTTGGTGGTTGCAAAGCTTCCGTAACGCTCCACTAGTAGCATTGTAGTGTATCATTAGTTGTGTCATGAAATCAGCATAGCCTTCTTGATTTGTAAGCTGTGCCAGGTTTAGTGTTTACATTGATTCAAGGTAAACGTTATGCTTTCGTTGAGGTTATATAATTATAGTAATAATTTTGTATAACTGTGATTATGATAGTTTAACGTCTTTTAACCCTTCCCCCACCTACTCAACCAACTATTCCAACCACCAAAATTTCAATCTTCTATTGTATTGTATTCATTGTTCATATCCTAAAGATACCATACATATGATTTATAATAAAGTTTTAAATTATAGGTACCATTAGTAAGCAATAAGTGTATGTATATTATAAATACATCACATTACCACCAAAATTTGAAACCACCAGCTGCCACTGACTTTTATGCAGTGATTATACTTAACCAACTATCACTTCCTCGGTCAGAAGATGAACATTCAGAGGCCTCTGATGTAATAATGTGTTCTTTATTGTGGAAGCAATTCCCGACACTGTTTCTGTGCACCAATCACATTGCACTGTTACTAAAATGCGATTATCATTATGTATTCACATTCCCTCCATGTTGCCACAATTACGATTCATCAACTGCACCTTATCGCCTTCAATGGAACTGACTCATTCATGTGCAGAAACACATCAACAACGTACAACTCTGATAGGAAATAAAAAAACAAATAACAACTTTGATACCGACTGTCATCCTCCTGAGCGAGCGAGCTACACCAATTATTTAATCACAACAAAACTACATTAAAGGGTCATTCTAAGTCAAATGGTGTGACTGTTGATCACAAGTGGAACTATTGACCGCACAACACCCACACCTTGGGGGAGGGGGGCACAGACCCTGCTTATTCCCAGAGTTCATACGGGAGTGTATGATCACAGCTTCACAATTCACAGCCTCGACTAATCAAAAATTAAAAATTTTAGGATATCAAAAGTACTTTTTAAGCACATAGAACTTCTGGAAGTTTTAGTTTTTGAGACAGGGTGACTTCAAATAATAAAATAACTCAAACCATAGTATGTTCAAAAATTTATGAATAGCAGTAAAAAAAACCCTATGCAACACAGAGAGCTCAAAGTTGTGTCATTCTTTAGGATTTTAGAATGTCATCTTCTTGATATACAAAAGTCTATTTTATAATTTTAAAAAAACTTTAAATATAATATTTGAAAAACTTAGATACCCACCACTTTTCAATTGAAAGAGAATGTTTTTAAGAACTAAATCATTAATAGCAAACTTTTTTTTTGACACAATAATGGGATCCTACAATAATGGGATTGAAAATCTTGATGTACAAATTCAGTTTAATTTGTGGTTCTTGGGTTGAAATTATTCTGAAACTAAACACAATCAGTCATAAAATAACAATACTAACAAACCAAAAATCAAGATTACATTTTTTATCTGAGATGAGCAGCCATCGATATTGCCGTCTAGACATGAATGTTAATAAAACGAAGCTAATGATTGTATCGAAGAACAAGTTCACAAACTGCACCCTTAATATAAACCAAAGGCCAGTTGAACGTGTAAGCAAATTTACATATCTTAGTACTATAGTCAATGAACAATGGGACCACTCTCAAGAAATAAACAGTAGAATTGAAAAGGCAAGAGCAGTGTAGACTAGAATGTGCAGTTTATTCAAAAGTCACGATTTTAACAATAAACACAAAGATGAGACTTCTACGCTGCTACGTATTCTCGGTCCTCTTCTACGGTGTAGAATCTTGGACTTTGACTGAAGCCACAACTAAGAAATTGGAATCTTTCGAAATGTGGCTCTACCGTATAATACTGAGCATTTCATGGACAGCACATGTAACTAATGTTGAAGTTCTTAGAAAGATGAAGACAGTTAGGGGAGTTAGTAACACAGTGAAGATAAGAAAGCTTCAGTGTCTGGGGCACCTCATGAGAAATGAACAGAGATTTTACTTATTCCAATCCATACTACTGGGAAAAGTCCTTAGAAAGAGAGTAGTTGGGCGACCGAGAATATCATGGCTGAGTAATTTAAGGACCTGGTTTGGCATGAATACAACTGACTTATTCCGTACAGCAGTGCAGAAAGTTAAAATACCCTGTATGATATCCAACATCCGAAATGGATAGGAACTATCAGAAGAAGATCTGAGATGATATATGCCACTAAATCGTTAATGCTAATACTAAATCATTAATTAACGTCACACAATTATGTCTCTAAGTGAACCCATAAATGGTGTGTATATAGATTTAGATTATTCATATCCATTTCAAGTTTTAATTATAACTGCATTATAACTTGCTTCTGGCAACTGAGCTGTTACTAGAAGCCTCTATTTGCGACTAGTTTTCACTACCAATGTCATTAGTTTGAGGTTCAAATGAAATCCATTTTGTAGCCAGATTTTGAACAAACGATCTGCATTTTTTTAACAATTAACAGTACACACTTATATATTATATGAATTCGTAATGCTACGAAGAAGAAAAACAATTACGTCACACTTATCATACGTCCAACAATTGAGTCTGTTCCAGACCGCACCTAATGGTGTGCTGTGTTCAAGGCCAGACAATGACACGGTTTCTAGAGGATTCAAGAATGCTTTTAGTAAGCAAATTGCTGGACATGTTATCCAGAAAGTGACAGGTTATTCTGGAATCTGAGCTTGGTATAAATATAAACATCCAGTGGCAGTCAGTTTCAGTTTGAGACCAGTGATATTAGAATGAGGTTCAGAGTCTTTGTTACTGTGACTGGTGGAAAGTTATTATTGTGTTAATTAGTGTAAGACAGTAATAACATTACATTCATTATTCTGTATAGAACAAATTTAACTTGTTCTATCAGCGGAGTACCTGCTGATACTTGTTCTATTTGTTGCTTACCTGCTGAAACAACTGAAGTTATAAGACAGGTACCCTTTACTTTCTCGTTTGACTGTACGCAGGTTGACTGACAGCACAAATAATGCACACAGCGTAACGCCTACAGGCTAGGGTCCACTTACCGGATCACCCACCGCCACTTCTACACTATATAACTGAGTTCGCTTGCCAGCGTTTTTGTCGCTTAGACCTGAGGATACTCATTGTAATATGAGTGAAACGTTGTTATACAAGACATTTTTGACGCGGTTCATACTGGAAGAAGACTTCAAAAACAAATTTAACTTTAATTATTGTATATGAGTGCTCTGTTGACTTATAACTGCTGTTTGTGTCTAATTAAAGTTTGTAATTAGTGACTTCATTGGTGTCAGTTATTCTGCGTGCACTGTACCCATGACAATCTGGTGTAACCATCATAACAGTATGCAGTCCGAACTATGTAATACACGCTATGTTATTTGTTACATACTTACTCCTTATAATACAAAATCATAAGAATTTTCAAATTTTTTATATTTTGAAAAAAGTTTTATTTAATACTACTGATCAAATACACACAGTTTTATAAAGATATCAAAATGTTGGGTTAAAAACTAGGCCTGTATTTTATTGTGTTTATTTTCAGTTAGAACGACACAACAATAATGGATCGTTTTTATAAGACAAAAGCAGTTTAGGGGTTGGGCATGATAGGCTTCTTACGTGAGCTGTACAGGATACAAAGTAGTGTAGCCAAAATGCTTCAGCTAGTACAGTCAGCAACTAGCAGAGTTCCACGTAAACTCATTTCTATGAGCTGAGTTGATCTGGGGGACCAATAAACACTCCTCAATTTAATGGTGCTACCCAGAAATTGAATCTAGAACTTCTAGGTTAGCAGCCAGCCACCATCTACTGAACCTACTGGCCCACTGGTGTGTTTCTGTATGTAGGCCTACTATCCAACTCTGTCTGTGTTCAAATATTCTGGTGCTACATATGGTTGTGTTACAAGTTGGAAGCCCCTCCTCCATATTGTTCTGAATACGCCCCTGGACTCGGATTATTTCACTTATATTAAGAATACTAAAATAGCAAAATTTTACATTCCATTACATTTTACATAAAAAACGTAGTGTTCCAAGTCAGTAGTATTGTACTTATAATTAGTTAATCAACAAACACGTCATGGACAACAACATCCAAGAAGGAAATATTTGAAAAGATATTAAAGAGAGAAAAGATACTAACATACATCTAATAATATATATAAAACTTTCACTAATGAACTTACTGTTGTCACTTCCCAAACGTTTCGAGATGTTGTTTCTCTTCTTCTTTATAGTTTGTGTAACTATATAATCGACAGTCAGTATTACACCCACTGAAGAAGAGAAACAACATCTCGAAACGTTTGGGAAGTGACAACAGTAAGTTCATTAGTGAAAGTTTTATATGTATTATTAAATTAATAAAGTGAACGAAGAGGATGCAACAACAAGATAATTTTAACATACATCTATTCACAGATCAGGACACATTTAAGTACTAATAAGAACACATACAAAATTAATTTTTGGTAAGTGAAAATAGCCAAGTGATTGTATAATCACATTTATCTTACCAGCTAAGACTATGTGAGTGTATTGGAGCGCCCATTTATTGAGGTTGCTCTTTTACTAATCACTGGTGCGTTCACAACAAATTTATAGCTGTGTTTTTTATGGTCATTAAACGATTATTACAGCTAAAATCACAATTGTTCACCTGATAAATTACAAAGTTATCGAAATTATTCATATAATAAGTTGCTGTAACCTAAGTTGCACTGTTACTAATAAACAAAATCGATAACCTAAAACGAAAACGATTTCACAAAAATACTAATCGCAAACAAAATGGTACACAGTCTTCAAATAAACGTAGGCGCACTCACCTGCTGAATTCTCAGTTTTCGCCTTCTTTCCAATTCTTTCTTCTTCTCTGATTCTAGATCCGACAAAAATACTCTCCCTTTCTTTGAACCAGCAACTGACATACCGAAACAAAAATAATTGCCGAGTCTCTGTTTTTTTACAATACACTTTCATTCACATATGTTAGTTTTTTAAAAAAGGCACACACACATCTCCACTGTTAATACAAGCAAAACGATATTAACATTAAAAAAAGAAAGAAAAATTAAAAAACTATTTTGTCCGCGAAAACAGTAAACACATCTTCTTGCCGGGCAGTACGTCAAAAGCGACGTCTGTATCACACTGCAGTATTCACTCTGTATTTCACATACGTTCTTAGACATTATATATTATATTATTATTTACTATAGACTACTTTATGCTCTGCATGTACTTGTTGTCACATTAGCTCCATCAGACAAATGTGTTCGGCATGCGGGTGATAAAACCGTATTTGTGTGAGTCGAGTAACCTTGGTGTGAGTGAAGTTTGTGTATTCACTTACATAGAAGTGCTATCTCTCTGCATGGTCCTGTTCTCTATGCTCTGTGTTTACAAATGTTTTAAGGTTATGTTTCTGTTTAGGTTATAAATTGACGTTTGCATATTTTGAATTATGAATAATTACAAATTGGCAAGAGTAAGTGTAATTTGTATGGAAGCTATGACATTTTTTAAAAATAAGTCATAATTCAGTGACATCACACAGTAGCTTACCGGTGCATTCCATTATAAATTAATCGTATAATTGTTTCATATTCTTAAAATGATGTGCTAATACAGTAACATTTAGAATATATCGTATAAAAAAGTCAGATATGCAAGGTATTGTTACACTCATCGCATTATAGAAGAAACGAAAAGTTGCAGAACAATATTGTTAACGTGAGTGTTCGCTGACGATGTGGGGAGAAATTTAAACTCTCTTGATATTTCCCACTCAGCCAAAACAAAAAAACGTAATATTTGTGTCCTTCTGAGATAGGCCTAAATGTTATGTGTATAATTAATTCTGGGTGTCTACAGAAATGTTATCAGATAGATGACATGTTTCCCCTCCATTTTTTGTTGAACGCTCCCGAAATGTAATTCTTCATAACGTCCAAGACTGTTAACATTCTAGTCATATTAATTTCTTAATTAACTAGATCAGATTAACTTATTTTAGGTACACACGTGTAAATGTATGATACATGGAGACTTATTTTAAAAACCCATTATAAGTGAATGTTTAAACTTTAAACAGTAACTGTAAAAGAATCGCCCGTAAGACCAGTTTTAAATGTTCACACAGCACAGTTACGAATATGACTTTGTGACTCTGTGAAGTGCTCAAGTGAAGACATACACCTATTTATGTTGTCCATCCATTTGAAGCACTGGACCTGTACAGAACACATCTCAAATATACCTTGTTTTTTGGCGAATTAGGCTACTCCTATCCAGGTTGTTTCAACGGTCTACAAGCCATCTAAATTATCTTGAAAGAAAATCCCAACATGTCACTTTGTCAACCTCCAAGGTTGTAAGGATACAAAGGATGTGAACCCAGAACATGCAGAATTCTTTAAAGAAACATAGAGCACAAGTTATACTGTTTTGATCTACCAAAAATGCAATAAAATAGCATGTAATTTACAAAATAAATATAAGTATATCACTACTGACTCGGAACACAAAAGACTACAAAGACGAACTAAACACGATAAAATATCTATCAGAATCCAACGGATACAACAGAACAATAGTCAATAAACTCCTACACAAAACAAACAACAGACAAAGACAGAAAACAACAAATTCATAACAGTAACATACATCAACAACAAAACTGAAAAAATAGCCCACAAATTCAAAAAAGCAAGATACAGAATCGCATACAAAACTACTAACAAAACAGAACACACACTATCAAAACCATAGGGGAGACATGGGAGTACGTGTAAGTGGAAGTGTTATACAGATAGAAAGAGAAAAAAAGTACCTGAGCCTTCACTATCTCTCTTTGCTGATGCATGCGCAGTTTTGCTCCTGCACTGCGGCATAACATAACCATAGCCTTGATGGTTGGGACGGTTGGCATTTAAATGGTTTAAACTGCGTTCTCTCCTACTGCGCATACGTCATTAGAAAGAAACAGACAAGGCTCCCCATCCTTTTTCTCTTTCTATTCGTGTACGCTTTTGAGTCCGACTCCCCTACTCTATCTGTAATACCTCTATGATCAAAACACACACACAAAGCACAAAACAAATTCAATCTACCTGGTGTTTACAAACTAAATTGCTCAGATTGGAACAAATTCTACATAGGCCAGACAGGACGTAGCTTCAAACAAAGATACATCGAACACACAAAGCCACTACACTCCACTACAGAATCCACCTTTGCAAACCACCTCATTGAAGCAAAACACACATACAAAAACATCGACAATAACATGGACATTCTACATGTACACACAAAAGGCCAAAAACTGGACACTCTAGAACAATCGGAAATATACAAACACACGAAAACACATAAAAACAACATCCTAAACGAACAGACACAATTCAAATCACACGCATTATTCTAACATATCACACCCCACACACACAATATCGATCATTCAAAAGTCGATACCATCTCTAACAACAAGACGGACAGTGCTGCCAGCGGCAGCCTCTGAAGAAGCTTTTTAAAAGTGAAAACCGGTTCAGGCTATAAGGTAAAACTTTTACACTTTTACCCATAAAAACATGTTCCAAGTCGGTAGTGAATTAATTATATTTTGTTTAGTTGTACTTTGTGGACAATTTAATCTATCCCTGAGTATCCTTATCTTCTTTAGTAAGAAGGTACTAATACACTTTCCCCTAGTAGTAGTGTTAACTAGTAGTACTGTGTAACACACTTGAGTAGTGTTAGTAAAAATACATTACAGATAGTTTAAAGTGGAATTGTAGGAGCAACTCCGATTTTTATAAACTAAGCAGAACATTTGTTTCTCTCTTTAAAGCCGTAATAAATTCTGTTTTTATATCAAAAATAATTAATATTATCAGATTAGAACAACTTATTACAACTTTTAAAGGAGGTAAACATCACTGAAAGGTATTGTTATAACATCAAAAACAAGGATAAATAAAACAGCTGTGTGACTTTTTAAAATTGTTTTTTGATAGTCACAAATGATATATAATGTATATGCGGTGCCGGATTAAGGGGTGGCCCCGCTTGTCAGGAGGCCCCATGCCTGATCATTCAAACATTTTTTTAAATTGTCTTTTCGAATGAATAACTACAACGTTTCGAGTAAGTGAAATATTAAAAACCACATTGACAAGGAGAGTACCTGAAGTGCGGATCACGGATTTAAATGAAACTTGGGGACATGTTTAGGTACATAAGGTTATGGTAAAAGCCAAAGCAGTAAAGTTTAACACTCAAAATTTCCCCAATTATAAGTTATCACAATTGTTGTATGATGATTTTTGGAGAAGGCTCGAGAAAAATATACGCCACTTAGAAACACAATAATTCTGATTTTAATGTGCTTATAAATACTTACTAAACACAAAATGAAAGTAGAAAAGATATGCTTGTTTGATTCTTGTCGAGTGTCGAAATATTAATTATACACATTATGAAACAGCATTATTAAAAACATTGGATTTGGATGATTAGATAGCAGAGTTTGCCAAAGACAGGAGCAGAAAGAAATATTTCAATTAAATTATTTTGAATTCTCTGATTTAGTTGTACTGTTGATCTGCGAAATAAATAATCATAAACAGTTTCAGCATCTATTTAATCAGTATAAAATAAAAAAATATGTGAGTAAAAATATGGTTTAAGTACCTGAGTAAAGTATTGTACAAAACGCAAAAATTTTATACATGGGCCCCTGCTCTTAAATAGACCCAGACCCCCCCCCCCCATAGCCTTAATCCATCCATGTGTATAGATATGGAATGCATGTACACTCATGAACACTGCGCATACATGTTTTGTAGGGACCTCCAACTGTCTATTATGTACCAGACTTTATAAACAGGGATGAGGAGAAAGAGCTAATCAACAAAATTACATCAGTGCCTTTACCGAAGTGGACTCAACTTTCTAATCGAAGGCTTCAAAACTGGGGCGGAATTCCACACCCAAAGGGAATGATTGCTGAACAGTTACCACAGGTAAAGTGTTGCATGTTAATTATCATTCTCAGAAAATAAACTTAAAATTACACTGTAGACAAATGCAGTTGCTAACCCTGCAATATGTGTTGTATTTCTGAGTGTTGGAAAAATTTAGAGTCATGAGAAAAAATTAGAATTGGTGTATGTAACATAAGCCTATGGCATGTTTGGAAGAAAAACAAATTTAGGACTCATGTAAGTAATTTAATAGAAGAAACTTGTGATATATAAATTACACATAAAAAGTACAGCCCGTGTGGAGTTGCTAGTCTCCCATCGGGCACCTCCCCAGTGGCAGATAGGGGTATGCTCACCAGATATGGTGGGTACAGGGGAAATAAAGTACCCGGGGTGGACCAAAACTAGCAGCTGGTGCCTTGTAGTTGTATGTTGGTTTATCAAAGGCTAAAGGAAGTAAACCTTGATTAAAAATTGCCTGGCCCTGCAGATTGGGGGTTTAGTGCAATGGGCCAACTCCCCATTCATTGGAAAAAATAAAATGTTAAAAACCAAATAGAATGCAGCCGGATGGATTCATTAAAGATAAATGAGAATTCAGTCACTTCTGTAATCTTTGGTTCTGGAAAATGTGTAAACATTGTACAGCCGGAATAATAATAATAGAAAGTACAGTGCTGGAAGCGTGGACAGTGGCCAAGCAAAATGGAATAGATTAACTTCAGTTGAAATGGATTTCTGGAGAAAATCAGCTGGAAGAAGAAGAAGAAGAAGAAGAAGAAGAAGAGTAAGGGTCAGAAATAACAAGTTGAAAAGACCATCAGAAGCAAGAAACTATACATCACCTTTACTACTCAATATGAAAGTAATAATAGCAATTTCCCTAGGTTGGAAATTGAGAAATAATGATGAAATATATGAAAGTATAGAGAATATAACAGAAAAGGTGAGAAAAAGAAGACTAGTTTTTTTTTGGACATTTATATAGAATGCACAATAGATAGGTTAACAAAACAGATCTTCAAATATCTGTAAGGAAAGAAGTCAACATCAAGTTGGACTAAAGAAGCCAAAAAGGATGTACAAAAAAATAATATAATGTAGAAGAAGCAATTGAAAGAGAAGTTTTTCAGGCAAAAGTGTTAAAAATGGAAGGAGTCCAGGGTAGGAGAGAGAAAAATGCAGGTTTAAAGTGGACTGAAGATAGGAAGAAGAGACACAATGAAAAGATGAAAGTATATTGGAGAAAAAAAAAAGATCATGGAATAAAGAATTGAAATTGGCGTGTGGTTCTCAGATGGCCGATACAAATAAGAATAAAATTCCCTAGATCTTACCATTACAAAGCTGAAACACGCTCATACACAAATTCAGTGTACACAAGAAACCACTACAATTGACACACTGATACATAACAACACTAATCACCCAATACAACACAAATTATTAGTTTTCAGATCCACGATACACAGACCAAACAGCATTCCACCAGAACAGAGAGACTATCAGGACAAATTATATACGAGGCGTGTCTGGAAAGTAAAGATACAAAGGTCGTAATTGGTCTAAAAATATTTATTTACAAATCATTAACTGACAATTATGTAAATACATATATCTTTATTTCTCTACATAATTACCGCATTATCCAAGCACCTATTAAGTCTGGGAACCAGCTTTTGTATCCCCGTGTCATAGAAGTCTGCCCCCAACCCTTTGAACCATGTCATGACCTCTTCTTTTACCTCATCATCGTCATCGAACTTTTTTCTGGGCAGATATTGTTTCAGGTAAAGGAACAAGTGAAAATCACTGGGCGCGAGGTCCGGGCTATGCGGCGGGTGATCCAAAACATCCCATTTCCAGCTGCCGAGCAGCTCAGAGGTCATGCGTGCAGTATGGGGCCAAGCATTGTCGTGGAGCAGGCAGATGCCACGTGTCAGCATTCCTCTCCTTTTGTTTTGAATAGCCCGTCGAAGATGTCTCAGTGTCTCACAATATGCATCTGCAGTAACTGTTTTGCCTTGGGGCATGAAGTCAACCAGGAGAACGCCTCTCCTGTCCCAGAAAACTGAAGCCATAATTTTTTTGGCTGAAATCAATGTTTTGAATTTTTTGGTTTTGGGGGAATGTGTGTAGCGCCATTGCAATTATTGTCACTTCAATTCAGGAGTATGGTGATAAACCCAGGTTTCATCCCCAGTCACAATAGAGTCCAGGAACTCATCTCCTTTGTCTGCATAACGTGTGAGAAACGTGAGCGCGAAACCCATCCGATTTTTCTTGTGATCGTCCGTTAACATTTTGGGCACCCAACGCGCACACAATTTTTTGTTGCCTAATTTTTTCGTCACAATTTCATGAATCAACGTCTTAGACACTTCAGGAATGAATTCACACAATTCTCTTATCGTCAAACGACGATCTTTACGAATGTTTTCTTCAATTTTGTGAAGAAGGTCGTCAGAGATCAAAGACGGCCTACCGCTCTTTTGTTCGTTGTGAACAGCAGTCCTTCCTTCCGAAAAATTATGGCACCACTTTGAGACATTTTGTCGATTCATAACGTCACCATAAACAGCTGTAATTCATCTATGAATTTCCACCGGGCATTCACCTTCTGCATTTAGAAACGTATCACAGAACGAACTTCACATTTAGCGGGGTTTTGGATCGACGCTGTCATTTTTAATATGTGTAACACAAACTACAAAGAGCAAAGTCTATTCTCTTAATGACATCGGCATCGAATAACAATAACGACAGTGTTACCACCACCGCCAAAAAGAAATTCCCTCACGGCCTAGATGTAATGTATCTTTACTTTTCGGACACGCCTCGTATTTAGCTGAAGCCAACATATTTGACAGACTCCTCCATAAAAAGCAAATCAACAGAAAACAACAACAAATTTATAACACCCACCTGTATTAACAACTGCAGTGAAGATGTTGCCTTGACAGTACTTACACTGACAATGACTGTTGCAACCAACATGAGGAATTGGACCACAGTTCTACAGGTGAAAAATTCAAGTTTTATTTAGTGTGATGCCAGCCATGAAACCCAAAAATCTGACTATCGATGAATGTTATTTATTAATGACAATAATGTTTACATTCTCGTGCCCAAGCCTAAATGATTGGTTTTGTACACATATTAAGATATATACGAGGTGTGTTAAAAAAAAGACCAAACTTTTTGAATACCATATCAACCCGCACACACAATGCGGTGTGACTCTGCGCGCACCACCAATAGTTTTTGTCAAGAAACTGCCATTTATTCTGTTCCATTATCAGCTTTAGTCTTTGAGGTATAACAGATTGAGTGGGGATATGTGCATGCTGGCCGCCAGCTTAGTGACAAAGTGATTAAGAAAGACCTCGAAGAACAACATGTGATGAAACTTTGCAGCAAAACTAGGTTAAAACTTTACACAGATATTCTGGTTTTTGACTTAAGCATACGCTGAGGCTTGCAAGAGCTGACGATTATTTTAAGGAATTTTAAAAAGGGTAAAAACAATGGTCGGTGCAGATCAAAGCGATGTCGAAGATCATGGGAAGAGAGCTCATGATGTGGTAATTGTAAATCATCGTATAACTGATGAGACTTTCTGAGAGAATGCGCTTCTATATAAGATCGTAAAATTAAATTTTGATTGAAAAATTTAAATGTATCGTATCACTGAAAAATAATTCTTACTGCGTTTGTCGACGACGATCACAAAGAGACCCATTTTGAAATCTGTCAACAACTGTGTACCAATGCAAATGGTAATGACAACGTTGGAATTGCAATGGAAATTGCTTTGTAAAGATTTTACGAAGTTAGCACCAAAATTTTATACACACACACGTTGCGCTAAGGTCTTCATTCTCAGTTCATTATAAATCTGCCGGACAGTGTGTGCCCGTGCCCACTACAGCACGTGTAGCTCAAAGACTGATGATCATGGCATCAGGGAGAAAACGGCATTCCGGCATCAAAACCTGTCGCTAGCAGCACATAATTGTGCAGCTCGCTCTATGCCCAGGTTGGCATGCTACACAAATAGTTTGGTCTTTTTTTGAACACACCTTGTACAAAGAGTGTCATTTTAACAAAGTATGTAGCATGTTTAGTATTTACATCCAGTTTTACAGTACTGTATGACTAAATTCCCAGTCCGCATACTCTTGAGATCTCTGAAAGTAATATGGTTATAGTGTTAGTGTACCATATTTTAAAACATAACCTGATGTTATAATATTCTTTGCATAAGAATCTTGTGTGGCTGCTTGCACAAGATCATCAATAGATTATATAGGTTGACAAGTAATAAGGTGATAGTTAATCAAGGTATTGCTGTACTGGATCCATTTCTTTTTATCATAGCATACACTAAACTGTAGTAATTTGTTTTTCTTTTCAGTGGCTCCAAAATTATGTGAACAGAGTCGGAGATTTGGACGCGTTTGATGAACAACACAAGCCAAATCATGTATTGATAAACGAGTACAAGGCTGGTGAGGGAATAATGGTAAGTGCATCTCTCTCTCTCTCTCTTGCTCTCTCTCTATCTCTCTGTCTCTCTCTCCATACACACGCAGTGTATCATACTTCTTCTTGTAACTTCCAGTGTAGGTATATCTGTATAGCTGTACATCTGTATATCTGTGTATCTGTAGGTATAGCTGTATCTGCTTCAGTACCATCCGCCTACATATCCATATGTCCATCTGTACTCTTTCCGTTCTTAGTTCAATCCTGATGTAAACAAACCCACGAAGAAAATCTGAAACATTATTGGTCAGGGGCATGGACACTGTTCACACAGTAATGTATTACGCGCATGTGCAGAATGTCTGTGGAGTCATGTGAGAATTATCTTGCCACTTAAAATTGGGGCATGTCGTTTTAAGACTTCCTCCTTATCACTGTATTCTGAATCGTATTGAATTAATATGGAGCCAGTTGAAAGGATATGTTGCCCGTCACAACACAACATTATCTGTTTATATAAAACAATTTATTGAGAATGATGATACTAGTTCAGACACAGATTTGGAAGGCATTGAATTACTCTCTGACAGCAACTGATAATATTCAATACACTGGTAATTATCATAGCTTCTATTTTCGTTTTAAATAAACTTTACTTTGTTTGTTTGTTGCAATGTTTGCACGGTTAATAAAAAAAAAAACCCATTAACTGGTGTTATAAAATGTTTCACTGTCGGTCTGACACTGACACACAAATTTTACTTTGATCAGGACAAATTATTACAATTTACATGTGTTTATACAGTATCAGTATTATATGTACCCTGTCTGTACTGATTCTGCCAGAGTGACATGCCAGACTGCTTCTGCCTTCAGTGTAAGAACAATTTGCCTCAGTACTGTAGTTAACTGGTGAAGACCCGTGTCAGTTCCCGAATTGTTCTTACACTGAAGCTGGTTTCCAGATAAGAGGCCGAATCGTCTGTTCATAGCGACAGGAGTGGACCACGGCCTAATAGTCTTGATTCAAGGCAATTACATTTCAACACAGTTGACGCCAGCCATGAAATTAAGGAATCAATTAAGGTATCAATTAAGGAAAATATGTCATTGTTTTTAAGGACAGTACAGCATTCCTTCTACACACATTATTTACCTGTGTGGCTGTATTAACAGTTCTAAAAAGTGTTACTTTAAGAAATTTTATACATGAGCATCAGAAAAGAGTTATGTGTCGTTTTTTTTTTAATACAGACTTTTAAAGGTTTATACTTGAGAAAAAAAAGATTGTACCCATTTGTCTTCACCCCCCCCCCCCAAAACATGGAAAGCAAAATAGCGCATTTTTTATTTCACATGACTATTATTTGTTTTTTTTCCACCAGTAAAAAATAGACTCACCCATAATTGAAAAGGTGGATGGCTGAAGTCCAGATATTTGGAGTTGTACTGTATTAACAGTATAAAATGATTAACCTAATATATGTGGCAGTAATAAGAAGTACTGAGAACTTGTGAGAATTTTCAGTAATAAACAAATCATGAACACTTATACATCACAACTAAATCTAGATATACTATTTCCAAATAAAGTGAAAAGAAAAAATTAAATTTCCCTCTGCTAATGATAGCATCTCGTGCCGTTAAATTATTTTTAATGGGATGCAGGATGATAAAGGTATTCAACTAACCTTTTATCTATTAGCCAAGATTTCAATTGTTTAAGAAACATGCTTTTTTTTTACGAACAGTCCAGTTGTGGACCACGCGAATATTATTTCCTTTTCTTCTCCTTTCAGAAGGCCCTCGTTCACACACTGTGCGCTGCCTTCCTTTCCACTGTCCACCTATTTCTCGTCTTCTTCTCACTGCAGAGAACTTCAAGATTTTAAATTTTGTTTTTGTATGTATTTCTATCCACACAGTCGTTCAAAGAGATTCCCAGTTTCATCATTTCCTCCTTGAGTTGTTTGGTGTATCCGTTCAGACTGAAATGTTGCCAAATATAGTTGAAAATTTGTTTATTTAATCTGGACCGATCCATCCGAACCATATGTCCAAGGAATCTGTCTTTTTCTTCGGAAAGCCATTCCAGATCCCTGTAAAGCTCTTATTTGGGTCTATGCCCGTACCCATTTTTGGTTTCCTTGGGGCCATAAATTTTCCGAAGAATTCTTCATTCAATTTTAAGAAGAGGTTCCACCCAAATTTTTAAAGCACATTGTTTCCACTCCATACGTGATCACCGGCCTGATCAGAGTGCTATAATGGCGGACTTTCACACTTCTGGAAAGGTTTTTCTTTCCGTACAGTTCCTGGGTTAGAGTAAAGGCCTTTGGTAATTTGAGTTTCCTTATCTTAAAGGATTCTTTGTCTGAGGCATTTTGGGATATGTTTTCCTCTAGATATGTAAAATTGTTAGTATATTTTATTTCTCCATATGTAGTGTCCAGGCACATTTTCGGGAATTTAAATAGAGTGGTCATAATTTACACTTTAGCAAAGGAGACTTGGAAGCCAGTTTTCTCCGCTATCTCTTTGAGATCTTCTACTTGCTTTCCTGCTTCTTCTTTTGAGTGGGCGAAGATGGCAAGATCATCTGCAAAGCTAAACAGCTTAATTCTACATCTTTGGATATGTTACCTATTCTAACCCTAGTGGAATTGACTTTATGGAAGCTTTGATGACTTTATCTAGGACACAGTTAAAGGGAATAGGGGAGCATGGTTTTATTTTATTTATTTTTGTTAGTCAGTAGGCAAACAATTATAGAATCTGGGATACAAAACACATATAAACTTGTAATATATATTCCTTGTAACTAAAGCTATCAAAAGAGTTTTATTTTTACACCTTAATTGTCAAATTCATTTTCCCATAATCTCCACTTCTATTGAAAATATTTCAAGTACTTTATATACAGAAAACTGTCTTAAAGGTAAAGAATTAGTTTTCTGAAACAAACGGAATTAATTATCCCATATCCCCCAAAAAATCCCATATTCTTACCAGCCATTTTAAGAAAATACTAAAGTGAACAGTTATTTTAAATGCTCAAAACAAAATGTTTTAACAATATAATGTAAAAATCAGTAAATGTAAATAGCAACATTTCATTAATTCAACCTGTTTTCCAACTGTTTTTAAAAACTGTTGTTTTTTTTTAAGCGAACAGTTCGTTTTTGTTTTGCAAAAACAACAAAAACGCCCACCACTACATATAATATATTTTATTATATAAATTAGTACATGACTGTAAATACTCATATAGATTATGTAATCTGTTTTCACAGCCTCATTTTGACGGGCCTTTGTTTTACCCAACGATAACTACTATCAGCTGTGGATCTCATACATTGCTGGAATTCTGTAAACATAAGAATTCGGTAGGTACTACATTGCATTATATGTACATTCACATGAATGAGGTGTGGTAAAAAAATAAATAAATAATGAGAATTTTTGTTTTCTTTATAAAATTACCGTATTTATTTATTCTTAAAAATTAATACTGTCCACTTCAGATACAATGCACATATGTGGACATACTTTCCAGTCCATAGAACATTTGTGAAATTCTCGTTTTGGTATAGCCTTCAGTTAACTCAGCAATCTTGTCTTTATCTCGTCTGTGGTTGTAAAACATTGTTCTTTCATTATGCTCTTCATTTTTGGGAACAAGAAAAAGTCGTATGGAGCCTTGTCTGGTGTATAGGGCGGCTGCGGTATTACAACAGCGTTATTTTTTCCCAGAAACGTGTGAGTTATGAGTGAAGTGTGAGCCAGTGTGTTATCATAGTGTAAAATCCAAGAATTGTTTCTGTATAGTTCTGCTCATTTTTTTTACTTCCATTTTCCCTAAGGAAATGGAAGTATGGTGATCGCAAAAAAAAGTTATCCTCAAAGTTATGGTGATCCTCAAAACATTAAGAAAAGTTATTTTATTAATAAAAAAAGAATTTTTTCTGTGGCAAATGATAACTGCCGCAAATTCAAACAGAATTTAATAATTTTTTTGTATGTGTGCCTAAGTTGTAGAGGACTCAAGGCCTATTGATTTTGGTGAAGATCAGTTAAGGGGAAGGGGTAGTTTACCCACAACATTTTATGTTTTAACAAGAGTAAAGTACTTAATTTTTATAAAGTATCCTGAAAAGAAGGTCATAGTGATCCACTGTAGAAAGGTGTAGATGAAATATCTGTAAATTAAAAGGGTAGTTGAAGGGGGAGGGGTAATTTTCTATAAATGAAAATGATAGTTGAAGGGGGAGGGTGTAATTTTTTATGTGTACTATGTTATTGGCAACAAAGAAGTAGTTTGTTGTTAAAATTCCTTCCCAGGCTGTTTGGCCGTAGTCCAATGTTTTCTGCAATACCAGACGTTTCGGCAGTGCCATCATCAGTGAAAATCGAGTTCACTAACGTGAGGTGGTATATATTAGTGACCACAGTACTGTGGTTAAAGCTGAAGAAAGAAGTAGTTTCTATAGAAAGATTTCATTTCAAAAATGATTTTAAATATAAATCTTAGAACATGGAAGTCATGTACGGTTCTCCGTACTGATATTTTAGATTGCCTCACACAACCAATGTAAGACTTCAAGTAATACTGTTTATTGACGGTGAGATCTGACAGTCAGAATTAGTAGTAGACTATGCTGTAGTAATAAGAGAAAACAGTAAGGAGAATGTCCACATTCAATCTTACGTGGCATGCATTTTTTTTGTCTTGGCTCATCATGAAGCTTCCATTAGTACGATTGAGTCTTTTTTTTAGTATCATAGCCATACACCCATGTTTTGTCACCTGTTATGACAGATTTGAGTAAATTGAGGTCGTCAGTGACTTCAGCGAACATGCTCAGTGTTGTTTTCGCAGTGATACTGTTTTGATAATTTATCAATTTTGGAACAAATTTGGATGCTACTCGTTTCATGCTCATGTTAGTGAAAATTGCTTTGCATGACCCATACTATATACCAGTCATAGGCAACCTTTAAATTTAAGGGGGCACATATACAACTGAGGACCAGTTCGATGGGCGCACCCATCCCCCCACCCCATCAATAGAAAATAGAAAGGTGTGGAGTTCAATAGCCGGGTGTTATAAACATTAACTGTCATGTTATAATACCTTTGCGCTTATATTTAGTGACATGGAACACTAAATATTAAAAGCTTTGCAGTATTTTTCATATAAATTTGTGAAAACATTTCACATTAGGAGTAGGTCATCATACACACGCACGTTAAAACTAAGAAAACTGTAAACAAAAAAAATTATTAAACATTTTAATAAAAATAAATTAAAAAACTTATCACAATAACACTATTTATTTTCTTAAAGTGCACAAAAATGTAAAACTTAAACAATCAAGTTTCTCCTTTGGGGAGAAAGGTGTTTACAGGCTCTGGGCGACAAGCTTGATAATCGTATTGGGGGAAGATGTAGCGCAGTTCAGTAAATGGCTGGTACTATTTTATAATACAGTACTTTGAAGCAGGTACAATGCGGTTGCGTACCTTTGTTCAAAATAAAATAAAATTATAAATTGGATTGTGGGCATGTCAAAACTTATCGGTGGGCGCACTTGTGCCCGCAGGCACAGGGTTGCTGACTGCTGCTATATACTAATTTCCTTAACAGTTTCTGTGATAGTGATTTGCAATTGCAGAGCATGATATCATATCCTTAATTTTTTTCGCTTTCTTCAGTGGTTGATGTGGTATGAAGTCAAGTTCTCTTGTCATCTTCAATGACTTAACGGCCCTCGTGGGTGTGCGTACCACTTGTAAACCCTTGATTTGGACGTAACATTCTCACCAAAAGCCTTTTCCAACATTTGTTCTACAGCACTGCACTTGGTATTATTTTTAGTACAGACTTTACTCAGATTCTTTGTTCCGTCATTTTGAAAATACAGAAATTGGTGAAATGTGTTATCAGCGTTCACTTGTTAAACAGAAATTAAGCGCCTAATATTCGCAAAAATTGACATGTACATCACGGATAGTGGTTTGCAAAACATAGACCATGAAAAATTCAAAAATTCTTGTTTTTTTTATCACACTTCTCTATTTTGTATATACTGTACAACTAATACCCTTCCTCTATTATCACTGTATTTCTGACACACTCCCTATATCAAAATGTAAGTTCACATATTACTATGACTTTCAAGAAGGACATGTAACATTTAATGCTATAAAAAACAGATTTGATAACCTGTCTCTTTCTATGTTCTTTGTTACGCTTTCTGGCTCCTCTATTTCACTTTCATTGATCTGTATATGTGTGCATCTGTATTTGTGAGTTATAAAGTTGTTATTAATGCGTGTGTGTGTGTGTTTAAAACTGTTAATCAGTTATGTATTTGTTTATGTTTTGTATTTATAATGTTTATTTGTATTTGTCACCAATCGTTAAATACATTAGATGTTAAATGAAATATATTATTATTATAGCTTTCATTTGATAACTCCTTTCTTCCGTGCACACGTATGTGTGTGTGTGTGTGTGTGTGTGTGTGTGTCCACGCATGTGAATAAAAATCCGCATGTCATACATATTGTTGCATGATCAGCGCTCTCGAGTATTTCTTGAGTTGGTATTTCCCAAGCGAAGTGCTGCTGGTTTAAGGAATCAGATATATGTTTTAAAAGACGAAGTGGACTGTATAAATTTTTGAGTTAACTAGCGTTTATTGACAAATTATATAATAAAGCGTTCATTGACAATTACTCAATAAAACGCATGGCCCATGCAATTATGTATGGCGTACATTGCCAAGATAAATAACGATTGAAGATTGAAAATTATATAAAGAAGTTAAGCAAATAATCAAATTTCACATCGCCGCGGCCAGCAAATAGAAAGAGTATTGAGCGAGTGAAGGCTGAGGGTTAACAACTCTGTCGTAGCTCGCAGTTAGCGAACTGCACTTTAAGCGGGTGACGTAATTGCATGGGCTGATTGCGCACGGGTATAATGAACAAATACAAAGATTTAACATACTGCCCGCCCAAAATCGGGCGATTTTGAAATAGGTTACAGTATGAAAAGTTGCTTGAAAAAATGCAAGTATACATTAACAAGTTACGAACCTGAAATGTGATAATACATAGTATAATGAATATTGGCGCATCGATAGATGGCCCATTAGATAGCATAAATACAATATTGATCAATACTCATCGAATAATATATAATAATAAAATACAAATGCTAGAACGCCTGATGACACATAATAATAATAATGACAATATACCCAAATTCAATAACAATGGTACATGGCAATGAATAACACATAGTAAGTAGCATTACACAATAACTAATAGAAATCCAAAGAATTCAGTAATAATAGCTTGACAATAAGTCAATAATAAGCAATATTACATAATAATACAATGGCAATATATACAAAAAAATTCATGATAATAATAGCACAATAGAAATATACCCAAAAAATTCATGATAATGATAACACTGCACCAAACAGTACACAATAACTGACATCACACTGACGAAAAAACACTTAAAATATTTACTAATGCACATATAAATAGCATACAATAACTTGGTATACATATAAACATAAATGTATAAATAAGTACATTTAACATTGTACTTACAGTAGTATGTAGAGCATGTGCTCATCTGGAAATGTCCCGGGCATGAAGCACTGAAAAACAAATTAGTCTGTTGCCACGGGAAGTTGGCACAGTTTGTGGATAGGCCTACGCAGGATGCCGTTTGTGGTGCGGACATCCGCTACGCGTACTAATGAAATACTAAGTTTCCACTGCAGGGGTGGGGTATTGTCTTCTAAAATGAGGACGAGTTGTCCTGGAGACAAATTTTTTGAATGTTTTCTCCATTTATTTCGTTGTTGCAGCTGATGCAAATAATCTCTTGACCATCTCTTCCATATAGAGTGGGTGAATCTCTGCAGAAGCTGCCACCTCCCCAAGCGACCCATTTTTATATCCGAATAGTCGGGTTCTGGGAGCAAAGTAAGTGGAGAACCAACTAAGAAATGTGCTGGAGTCAAAGGCTCGGGATCCCCAGAGTCATTTGAAATGGCAAACAAGGGACGTGAATTCAGACATGACTCTATTTGAGTCAAAACAGTGTAATGCTCTTCAAAGTTGAGAAGCGTCCTGCCGATAACGCGCCGTAAATGAAATTTAACGCTTTTGACTCCGCTCTCCCATAGACCACCGAAATGAGGTGCTGACGGAGGTATGAAAGACCACTTGACTCCCTGTGAACTGGCGAAGTCCTGAGTGGTTTGTTGAAATTCGTCTTGTTGGAAAGGTTTGTACAAATCGTGTAATATAGTGCCAGCACGACGAAATTTGTACCGTTGTCAGAAAATATTTGTGCAGGGATGCCCCTGCGAGCTATGAAGCGTTTTAAAGCAGCTATAAAGGCGTCTGGTTAACAGCAGTTTTATAATTCTTCATTTTTTGCAAATTAAAAGTTTATTCTGTAAAATACTGTTATATTATTTAAGAAATATAATAATAAACTCATTCATACGGTACGAATTCAATAATTTGACAAAAATTAATTCATTAGGCCTAACACAATTCACTAATTTCTTCAACTTAAACATATATCACTAAGTGCACACAGACCTATAATTTAGATTTAGCTATAAATAGCCCTACTCATGATTTTAGTAATGCTATGAAATTAAATCAAAGTATAACATGTTCACTTCAGCTGTTTTATTACACTATACTCATATGCCTCAGACGCAACGTTGCCACATTTAATATTCCAGCCTTCTACTAGAGCCGGCCATGGCTTACAGAGATTGTGTGCAATAGTGTCAGCTTGTCACCCACGCACGCACCCATAGTACTACATTTCTATTGTTCAATGCTTTGTCAAATGTTGAATGTTGCTAGGACCCAGGTGGGTTGACAAAATGCTGTTGAAGGTCTGAGAAAAGGAATATTGTGTTGCATAAGAATCAGAAGAGACTAAATTCAGAACTGTCATGACGTCACTGGGCAAGGACAAGAATGATGAGGGGGTGGGAGTTGTCATCAGTTCCAAGACAGAACAACAGTCATTCCCATAATTTTACTACCTACTGAATGACATTAACATCTGGGCAGTAGCGTGGTGTCCATGTAACCTCTGTTGCTGGCAGCAACAGTATTTAGAAATAAAAGAAAATAATATTAATTAAAGGTGAAAACCGGTTCAGGTTGTAAGGTAAAACTTTATGTTTTTACTTATAAAAAACTTTGTGTTCTGAGTCGTGAATATAATAGTTGTATTTAGTTAAGTAACGGACACGTCATGGACAACAAAATCCAAGAGTATTAATTATATTACAGAATAAATACTTTAGTTACTGAATAATTTGAAATCTGAACAATATTAGATTTTCCTGTAAACAAAGATGGTCGCCGTTTTAGTGTCAACAATTATTGTAGGCGAATGAGCAATGGTGAAGAGGTTTCACATCCCTGGCTTATATATTCTGTATCAAAAGACGTCATATTTTGCTTTTGCTGCCGACTGTTTAGCACAATACGAACATCTCTGTCTTCAGAGACTGGGTACTCCGACTGGAAGCACATGTCTGAACTACTGTCAGAACACGAAAGATCACCACGACATATGCGGGCATTCCAGTTCTGGAAGGAATGTTCTACGAGGCTGCATGTGAACAAAACGATTGATGCAGAACACCAGAAAATGATCAAGAATGAAGTTGAACGCTGGAAGGAAGTTTTCAAACGCATTGTGTACGTGATTGAGTTTCTTGGTTCACAGAATCTGGCATTTTGGGGTGCGTCAGACAAAGTGTATGACAGAAACAATGGGAATTTCCTGAAACTGTTAGAGTTTGTAGGGAAATTTGACATCATAATTGCTGAACACTTACGGAGGATTACTTCAAAAGAATCTTATGTACATTACCTAGGGAAGAATATCCAAAATGAAGTGATCGAAGTAATACGATCAATGATACGACAACGAATACTACATAATGTACAGAAGTGGACTTACTATGCTATTATTTTGGACTGTACGCCTGATCAAAGCCACATACAGCAAATGACTTTGATTATACGTTTTGTAAGTTGTGAACCAGGTAAAGACCCCTGCCCCAAAGAACATTTTTTGGGGTTTATCCCAATTGCATCTTCAACAGGAGAATCTATGACAAACATTCTTTTGTCCAAGTTAAATGAAATGAAAATACCTTTAAAAAATATGCGTGGGCAAGGGTACGACAATGGTGCAAACATGGTGGGGAAAAACGCAGGAGTCCAGAACAGAATTCTAACTTTGAACCCTCGCGGATTTTTTGTACCTTGCAGTGCACATTCGCTGAACTTAGTGGTGAATGACTCTGCTTTATTCTGTAGTGAGGCTGTAAACTTTTTCATGGTTGTGCAGGAAGTATACAAATTATGTTCTGCCTCAACTCACCGGTGGTCTGTGTTAAGAAAACATGTTACATCACTAACAGTTAAACCAATATGCGACACTCGATGGGAGAGTCGCATTAATGCAGTTGCTCCTTTTCGTTACCAGACAGGAGAAATATACGATACTTTACTTGAGTTATCTACTGACTCATCAATCGATGGCTATGGAAAGAGTACTGCCTTGGGTCTGGCTAACAAGCTAAAGAGCTTTAAGTTTATCTGCTCCTTGGTTGTATGGCATGAAATACTTTTCAGGATAAATATTATCAGCAAACAGCTGCAAAAAGAAGATATGAACATTGCAAAAGCAGTTGAGCTAATTTCTAAAGTGAAAGAACATTTTGAGAAAATGGGGACGGAGAAGGGTTTTGAGGAAGTACTTGTTGATGCCAGGGAGATTGCAGAAACTCTTGAAACCGAAGCCACATTCCCAACTGAATCTCAAGTACGTCCAAGAAGGGTCAAACGCAAATTTCACTATGAAACAGCTGACGAGCCAGTCTCAGACCCAAAAAGAGCATTTATGACCAATTTTTATTTCTGTTTGTTGGACTGCGCAATAAACTCACTTGAGGAGAGATTTTCATAGCTATCCAGCCACAATTATGTATTTGGCTTTCTTTATAACATCAAAAATGAAGATAAGAACACATTGCTACAAAAATGTGCAGACCTACAGATAGGTTTGACCGATGGGGAGCACTGAGATATTGAAGGACACCAGCTGCACCAAGAACTTCTAGTACTTCTGACTCTGTTACCTGAAGACTGTGGCAACAGGCCAGAAGACATCCTCAAGTTCATCATGAACACTCTTTAGCTGAAAATTTTCTAAATGCAAATATAGCTTTGAGAATTGTATTAACACTTCCAGTAAGTGTAGCGTCTGGCGAGAGATCTTTTTCAAAATTAAAAATTATTTAAGATCAAGTATGGCACAAGAACGTCTTGTAGGACTTTCCCTTATCTCAATTGAATTTGATATTCTAAAAGAAATAGACATTGACTCTGTTATAAAAGATTTTGCAGAAAAAAAAAGTTGCCGTAAAGTACCTTTGTGATTTTGAAATTGAGTAACCTACAGTTAATTGTAATTTTGAATTTTTTATACCAACTTTTTTGTAAGATTATAATAAATATTGTCGATAGTCGATACACTTAGCCATTTGTAGCTATTTTACCGAACCCATTTGCTCTTCCTGAGTTTGATTTAGGCCTTAATACTATTGATTCAATTAAAAATCATTTAAAAAGAAACGAATAATTTAGCCTGTATTTCATACTACTGATCACCCCAAATAAGCCGAAGATAACCGAACATAAAAATACATTATTGCAAAAATTTAACACAATTTTAATGAAATAAACTGCAATTGTATTCCATAAAGATAACAAATCAATTAAATTCATACAAGGCTAAAATATTCTTATAAAATGTAGAGTCCTAGTTGTGTCATTTCCTGTTTGTTAAGTTTTTTTGAGGGGGGGGACAGGGCGGCGGAAAGCTCGCTTGCCCGGGTGAAATTTTTGCCTTGAGCTGGCCCTGATACCACTAACATATGAATGAAAATTAATATGAAAAAGTAATGTGTAAACTCTTGTGAAAATCACTAACTTATCTGTGTTTCCAATGGCCCTGCGCTAAGCTCTATCGACAAATTAACTAATGAAGATTATTTCATTTTTGGTATATTGTTTGATGTCTTTACCTGATCTCTGGCACCTACAAAATTTATGAAAACTTACCAAATTCTTTGTTTTTCAACATACATACACAAACAAAAAAATCAATTATTTAAAATGATTTTAATATCAATATGAATTTGGCAAGTTATACAAGGGTCAGTTGAAAAATTAGCGGAGTGACATCTATAGATCAGCGTTAGTATTAAAATTTTTCATGTGTTGTAAGATTCATATTTCATATAAACAGTTGTTAATTTCAAACTCTGTCAGTTTATTAATTAATTACCAGCTCTTTGAATTTTACGTTTCACACAAGTTTTAAAAAATGGACAAAATCAAGAATCTTTTTTTAAAAAACGTCTAGCGTCAATGGAAATGCAGTATGAAGTGGTAAACATGTTAGGAGATTCTGCGCCTTCAGAAACAATGGCTTTTTAATGGGCACTCGATTTTAAACATGACCATACAAGCACTGAAGATGATCGCTGCAGTGAATGCCCAAAAGTGCAACAACTCCAAATGCGGCACCTACAGTTTTTTTACACAAAGTTCGTAAGTTAAAATATAATACACACGCTCACGTGAGATGCATATGATCTCAGAAATGTAATTCACTCACTGTCGGTGGTCTTCTAACACTGTGTATGAAATTTTAATTGATATCTGGAGGTCTTGCAGTTTTTTGGCATCCACTGAGGGAATCATGATCTTCAATGCTCGCACGACCACATTTAAACTCAAGTACCCACTTACAAATTATTGTTTTTGAAGGTGTAACATCTCATGACACATTTGCCATTTTGTTGTGAAATTCAACTGGCGCTAGACCTTTTTTAACAAACACTGTGAACGCAACAATACATTTGATTTTGTTCATTTTTAAAAACATGGGTGACATGTAAATTTTGAACAGCTGGTAAACAATGAAGACATTGACAGGGCAGATTTAGGAATTAACAGCTGTTTACACGAAATATGAATCTTACAACACATGAACAATTTGAGTTCTAATGCTAACCTATAGATGTCGCTCCACGAACTTTTCAACTGAACCTCGTATATAATGGATATTACATTAGCATTCATAAGAGGGAATAAAAGTAAGTTACTTTATTTGTTTAGGATTCAGAAATAGGAAGCCTGACAGCAGAAAACATGGAATCAGAAGAAAGGTTTTCAATACTAGTTGAGCCTCGGAGCCTGTTAATTCTCAAAGATTCAATGTACCATGATTATCAGCATTCTATAGCTGAAGTCTTTGTCGATGATATTACGGATTCAATAATAAACTTAAAGGAGACTGGAAAACCATATGTAGTTGGTGATTCAATACAGCGTTCAACGAGGTACTCGCTCACTATCAGACATGTGCCAAAAACAAGCAAACTGAAAATCAAGTTAGGAAGATAACACAAAAGTGACATTTATGTTTTATATGCAAGGCCATCTTTAGTTTTTTTTTATGTCATACTGTGCTCATTGTTTCATCTTATCACTGCAGTTTCAACATGTGTACAAGTTTATAAATATGTGAAATACATATAGCAGCTAAAAACAGAGCAATCAGTGAGAGAATTTATTGTAATATAAAATATACAGTATTTATATGGGACAGAATAATATTTTATTTCTTAAATGAGTTTGTTTGAGGTATTCTGAGTGTATTCTTTAAGTAAAAAACTTATATGTATAACTTATCAAATGAAAACATATAAAATTTAAAACATTAGTGATTTTGTTTTTCATCCTGTTATTTGAATTAGCAGTCTCTGTAATTCCAAGTTTGTCATGTTTACTTGCTAAACTGGTATGTATCATGTTCCAGACGAGCCCTTTCAGTGTTTCCACCATTTTCAAGTCCTAACCACGACAAAAATTATCCTGCTGGAACCCGTATATATACCCATGAATCCACATTCACGCCAGGTCAAATTGTGAACAAGTCTACTAGTCACTACCCTATTGGCTCAGCTCCGTTAAGCCACGCCCCTGCTACTTGCTACAGAGCTTCGTCTTTCCCTCAATTACCTTATTAAGCCACAGCCAGCTTTGTCTACTTACCTAACACTCTGATGGAATACATATATCTCACCCTTCCTGTAAGTTGACAAAGCTGGGTGTGGCTTAATAAGGTAATAGAGGGAGAGACAAAGCTTCGTAGTAAGTAGCAGGGGCGTGGCTTAACGGAACTGAACCAATAGGGTAGTGACTAGTAGACTTGATTACAATTTGACCTGCCGTGAAAGCGGATATACAGCATCCAGCGGGATAATTTTTGTTGTGGTTTAGGACTTGAAAATGGTGGAAACACTGAAAGGCCTCGCCCGGAACATGACACGTAGCACTTTAGCCAGTAAATATGACAAAGTTGGAATTTTGTTTTTGTTTTCTCGGTGTTGAAGCCGTGGGCCATTGTTGGAATTTTTCAGCCAGATGTTTTGGGCACTTCAGTGGTATTCCACCATTCCAGTGGGCGTCACTGGTGGACTGTTATAGATGTAGCCATCAGAGAAAACTCCCACAATACACGCTACAACAAAACCAAATAAAGTTAAAATTAAAGTTCTACCATGAAAAAGTGTGGAAGATATGAACGAGGAATGTATCTACACTGGTGTTAACCTGTGAGTTAGAATATTTTACTTAAAACCACGATGCGTATTAAAACAGAAACTTTACTGCAAAAAACAGTAATATCTTAAAGTATTATTAACTAAATATAATTATTTCACTACAACTCGGAACACAAAACTTTTTATAGGTAAAAACGTAAAAGTTTTACCTTATAGCCTGAACCAGTTTTCGCTTTTAAAAAGCTTCTTCAGAGGTTGCCGCTGGTAGCACTGTTCGTCTTGTTGTTGGCGACGAAATCGATTTTTGAAAGATCGATGTTGTGTGTGTGAGGTGTGATATGTGATATTTGATATGTATCACACACACAACATCGATCTTTTGAAAATCAATTTTGTCACCAACAACAAGATGAACAGTGCTACCAGCAGCAATCTCTGAAGAAGCTTTTTAAAAGTGAAAACCAGTTCAGGTTGTAAGGTAAAGCTTTTACGTTGTTATCCATAAAACGTTTTGTGTTCCGAGTCGTAGTGAAATAATTATATTTAGTTAAGAAACGGACACGTCATGGACAACGAAATCCAAGAGTATTATTAAACTGCAAAAGACTGTACATTTTTTTCCGTATAAGCCACTGTGGACTACGTTTGGTTCAACTGGTTTCTCCCTTCTTCTCCTCTCTCTTCCTCGTCTCCCATACCTCCTTCATTCTTGATTGATGTCTCTCCCTCCTTTCATCAGTCCAGATGGCACCTGTCCTCTTCTGGGGGTTTTCCTGAAAACCTTGGCAATTTTTTAATTTCTTTTTGAGGGCCAAGCATTCTTCAATGTCTTCTTGAGTAATCTGGAGTTCTATGTCTTTTTCTGTTTCTTTGAACTGCATATTGAACATTTTGAGCTTTCTGAAATAGTTAAAAAGCTTTCCTGGTAGTCTGTCAGGATTTATGAATATTATTTTTATTACTATTATATCTGCTTCCACTGTTTCATCTGTTCTATTTTTTCTCAGCATCTTAGTATTGTGGTTTATTCATTTTTATGCAAATTATGCACAAATATTAAAGTAATATTTACTTTTGTGTAATATATTGTAGTTTTAAAGATAATAAAAATATTAAGACCATAATATTTTCCTTGTAGAATAGTGGTCACTCAATTTATTGTGGTCAGTAATTCCATTTAAACAAATTTGTTTTTTCAAACACCCTATTCCAAATTTTGTGTTCCGCCCTTTTTCCCCCTATCTTACATCATATTTGTTACCATAATGGTTTGAATGGACTGTACCATCATTCAAAACAACATTTCAACCACTAAAACGTCTGTGGTTGTCTTCAGGTGTAAACTGTGGTAGAAAATGAGCGACAGGACCGGAGAACTCAAAGCCCTGTAGATAAAGGCAGCTAGCTTACCGTACTTCATGCTGGATCAGCAGGGACGGGCTTCATTTTCTCAAAGTAAGTTAATTTTTAGGGGATCAAAGTCTAAGAAGTGTGACTGATACCATTTAGAAATGATTTAACGATGCTTTTAAAAAGTGGTTTAAAGAACAGATATTATAATACCTTCCCTCCATGTCCAGTAATTGTTATGGATAATACTACTACTACTCCACAGCACTACAGCTCATAAAGAACCTTGACCTCCAGAACAACATCCCTCCACTCCTCTCTATCCTGTGCAACTCTTTGCCACCTCATAACCTCCACTCTTCATCTACATCATCTTCTTCTTGGACTCCCTCTGCTCTTCTTCCTCTGGGTCCTCTAATGAATACTTTTTTCACTACCCTATCCTCTGTCATTCTTTGTATGTGACCTGCCCACCTAATTCTACCTTGTTTTATTACTGTGACGATGTCCGGTTCCTTGTGTACCGGACACTGCCTTGTGTACAATTTGGAATTTGTCCTCATACACCACATTCTGGCATTTAATACACCTCCGTATATCTTCCTCAGAATCTTTCTTTTCCATCTTCTGATCATATCTCCTTAGGCTGAGGTCATGGTCCAGGCTTCTGAAGGATATAATACGAGTTATGGATAATGCCAGCATTCATTCTGCGTGAATCACTAGAGTCTCATGTACAAATACAAAAAGGCCTGATATAATTCCTCGTTTACTTTCAAATGGAATTCCCCACACTTCATCACAAACCAGAATGTAATTATTGCTGCTCTTTGTTAATACCCACCAACCCATGATTACAATCCAATTTCGTATGGGTGCAGGCGAAATTGTACGATGTGGAAAGCAACAACACGTTCAGAATTGTTGCTGAAAGATTTGTGTACAAGGCAGTTGACGGCATCTCAACTTCCATATTGCGTAATGATTGTATAAAATTTGCAGAAGGATTACAGAGATCAGCAGAAATCACCATTTTGGCATAGAAATCACCAGGTTTCTGCTAGATCCGTTGCATTACGTATCCGTTGGTTTCTGCTAGATATTTTACTGTGTTTAGTTTGTCTTTGTAGGATACAACAGAACAATGATCAGTAAACTCCTACAGAAAACAAACAACAGACAAAGATAGAAAACAACAAGTTCATAACACTAACATACGTCAATAACCACACTGAAAAATAGCCCACGAATTTAAAAAAGCAGGGTACAAATCGCATACAAACAAAAACAGAACACACACTATCAAAAAACACACACAAAGAACAAAACAAATTTGATTTACTTGGTGTTTACAAACTAAACTGTTCAGACTGTAACAAATTCTACATAGGCCTGACAGGACGTTGCTCCAAACAGAGATACATTGAACACACAAAGGCACTACACTCCACCACAGAAGACTCCACCTTTGCAAACCACCTCATTGAAGAAAACCACACATACACAAACATAAACAGCAACATGAACATTCTACATGTACACACTAAAGGCTGAAAACTAGACAGTATTGAACAATAGAAATATACAAACATATAAAAACGACATCCTAAACGAACAGACAGAATTCAAATCACATGTACTATTCGAACATATCACACTGCGCACACACACCATTGATCTTTCAAATGACGGCCCCGTCGCCAAGAACAAGACGGACAGCGCTCCTGGTGGCACCATCTGAAGAAGTTTTTTAAAACCGAAAACTGGTTCAGGCTATAAGGTAAAACTTTTATGTTTTTACCCATAAAAAACTTTGTATTCTGAGTTGGTAGTGATTTAATTATATTAAGCATATAGTCAGCGAAAACTGTTTCAGGCTATAAGGTAACAATTTTATATTTTTACCATTATAAAACTTTATGTTCCAAGTCAGTAGTGTTATACTAAAATCCAAAAAAAAAATATATTTTGTTTTCTTGAAATGAACAAAGTAGTTGTAATCAATCATTCAACACTCCCAACATCACTAGTCCACCTCGCCTGTATGTCAAGTTAACTGCTCAGGTGCGACATGATGTTGATAATTCTATAATTAGTCTCTGGATGTCACACCAGTTCAAATAGCAGAAACTTGGATTTATTTCACTTGTAAGTCAACAAGATTTTCATTCACTCTTTTTAGTTATTTTCCAGAATTTTAAAATTCAACGAGATTTTTAAAAAGAAATATCAGTATGGAGAACCATACATGACTTCCGTGTTCTAAGATTTATATTTAAAATCATTTTTGAAATGAAATATTTCCATAGAAACCATCTTTCTTCAGCCTTAACCACAGTACTGTGGTCACTAACCTATACCACCTCACGTTAGCGCACTCGATGTTCACTGATGATGGCAGTCAATGTCTGCCGAAACGTCTGGTTTTGCAGAAAACATTGGACCACGGCCAAACAGCCCGGGAAATAATTTTAACAACAAACTACTTCTTTGTTACCGATAACGTAGTACACATACAACAAATTATCCCCTCCCCCTTCAACTATCATTTTAATTTATAGAAAATTACTCCCTCCCCCTTCAATTACCCTTTTCATTTATAGACATTTCATCTACCTTTCTACAGTGAATTATTATGACCTTCTTTTCAGGATACTTTGTTTGTCAAAATTAAGTAGAGCCAGGACAATGAAAATTGAACACTGAGGTCTCGATGCGCAGTAGACAAACGCCTCATTGCGAGGCTAACAAAATTTTCATTCAGTTCGCACATGTGCAGAACAGTTTTGTACAGTGTTCCGGAATGTGCACATCGGGCTTTGCAAACGTGGTGTATAGTTATTTACAAATTATACTGTGACGACAAAAGTATTTGTGTTATTCAGTGAAATTAGTTGTAGGCTACCTATTTACATTTTATTAGAGAAGGTATTATATTTTAGAAAAGTGTTAATAAACTATTTCATAATTGCGCGTATATGTTTTAAATATTAGTTTGAAACGTACATTAATATGTCCCCAAAAATTTTCAAATTGAGTTCAAAACTCTGCATAGCCAGACTCGTGAGGTAGTGTGGAATGTGTATAATTTCATGAAGAGTGAGGCTGAATGTGGGAAACCACTCTTAGATTTTCATAAAGTACAAGAGAAAGCGACGGGTATTTCTCATACCTCCGTGAGGAGAATAATAAAGGAAGGTCATATATTATATTAAATATATTCATATTTGCTCATTATTCTTGTTTATATTTTTTATTATTATTAATAATAAATAAAACTTTTCTTACAAGAATATATTTTTTTGTATTTTTTTAATATATAACACTATTTCGATAGTATAAATTATCATCATCAAAACTATGATGATGATAGTTTATACTATTGAAACAGTGCCTTACTAAAAAAATATATTCTTGTAAGAAAAGTTGTATTTATTGTTAAGAATATTAAAAAAATAATTAAATATGAATAACTCAAAATGTTCTAGAATTTATAATTTTAAAATAAATTTAGGTTATGTACATTAAAAATAATGCAAATAACAAATATATCAAAAACTGTAAATGACTGTTTTCAAAGTAATGAGTACATGTAGTACTATGTTACACATAGTAAGTAACATCAGTGATGTTAAGTAACAAAATAGATAAAGTTAAAATGTAAATAGATGTCTTGATTGTTCATCTCTTCTTTCACAGCACTATCACTTTACTAAAAATGAACTTTATCTTGTGAAAAACTTACTTTTTTCGTCGGACTCGTCTGACCAAAAAGCTGAAGAAGGCGGATACTTAAGCCGAAACGCGTCCGACGAAAAAAGTAAGTTTTTCACAAGATAAAGTTCATTTTTAGTAAAGTGTAAATAGATTTCTGGCAAGAACATCATAAACGTGCAAGTTTTGTTCTGAAGGGACTGTACGTGTTAGAGAGATGCTGTTATCGCATACTCTCCTCTCTCGAGTACTTTTTGAGTGGTGGTAATTCATACATTGGGTCTGCGCTGATGACTGGTTCAGGAATCACTGGTGGGCCTTTACATACTTTACTCTTGTTAAAATATAAAATGTTGCAGGTAAACTGCCCCTTCCCCTTAACCGATCTTCACCAAAATCACTAGGCCTTGAGTCCTCTACAACTAAGGCACATATGCAAAAAATTATTTGATTCTGTTTGAATTTGCGGCAGTTATCGTTCGTTATAGAAAACATTCTACATTCTACACACAGAACACACACACACACACACTTTTCGGAAAACGACTTTTCTTCATGTTTTGAGGGTAGTACAATCAGAATCAATTGTTATCTCAAACACAATTTTTTTACTCCATCACCATACTTCTTTCATTTCCTTATGGAACATGGAAGTGAAAATCACGAATCTAGATTTGATAAAGACTTTTTAATAATCACGTTGGGACACAGGCAACACTTATCCTAGGGCGGGCGGCGTCTATCCTGATTTACACATTACCCCCCCCCCCCCAAAGGTTATGAGTCTGCCTTGTGATGGTTTTGTAAACACCACCATACAGATCCTGTTCGGAAATTATACCTGGCCCGATATACCTATAACAGGTATTTTGGAACGATATTTTTGTGGAACGGATGTAACAGTGACTGAAAAGTTGAAATACCTGTTATTCGCGGCCTCGCTATTCCGAGTCGAGGCATGCCCCTACGCAATTAATGAATCCACAAGTAACAAGTAAACGAATACGCCAAGGCCAAATACTAAGCGTATCACTGGTACACAAGGAACAACAAGTAATCGAGTATTACAAATACTAGGCGTATCACGAGGAACACTAGGTACACAAGGAACAACTAGTATCAGGAGTATTTCGAATACGAATTAGTATGAAGCCACTTTTTGGTCCTGAACACTTCATTCTGTGCAAAGAGACGAAGCTGTTTTTAATAAATGAACAAAATTCATACTGATGTTACATTTATTCTTGTGTGTTATGCAGATATATAATACAGATTATAATAAATTATATATTATACTAGTTACCAACTTGTAAATTTTGAAAAACAAATTATATTGTGTTATAACCTTCAGAGTGGCTGATAATAGTTGATAGGCCGCTAAGAGCAGATATCTAATGAAATTTTACTGCAAACTGTTTAGGTTATGTTTTTTTAAGGGTAATCGGTGTAAATCATGTTTATTCTCATTCACTCTTGTAGCTTACTGTTATGTTGTTATTATGTTTTTGATGTTTTTTTCACATTACTTGTTGTCCTATACATTATATACTTTTGTTAATGTGATTTTAACTTCACTGTACATCTCACGTAAATGATGAGATTGTTGTAACGGACATTTATGCACTTCATCTAGTCCTGTTCATTAAATCTTTACTGATCTGATAAAGCTACCCTAAAAACAAGGTGTTTTCGTAAATTTGTTTCTTTTATATAAACTGCTGATTTTGAATTTTTGTCTCTATCACTTTACTTATCATTTGACTAATAGTAGTTTCCACTTAGTAAAGAAATAAAAATGAACTCCATAACAGATAACACATTTAGGTGTAAATCGTCAAACTGCAGCCTAAGATAAATACAGGATCTGATGAAGATAAGAATTTACTAAACTTATTACGAGGCCATCAATAAAACAAGGTAATAAGAAGAGAAAGGTACAAGTTTATCTGAATTTCTTGGAGACTGTAAAACATTAACTAAATATCACTATAATATTGACGACTCGGAACACTAAGTTTTTTATAAGTAAAAACGTAAAGTTTTACCTTACAGCCTAAACCGGCTTTCACCTATAGAAGGCTTCATCAGAGGCTGTCATTAGTAGCGCTGCTCGTCTTGTTGTTGGCGACGAGATAGTGTTTCAAAAGATTGAAGCTGTGTGTGTGTGGTGAGATGTGTTCGAATAATGCGTGCGATTTGAATTGTGTCTGTTCGTTTAGGATGTCGTTTTTATTTGTTTTTGTGTGTTTGTATATTTCTAATTGTTCTAGAGTGTCTAGTTTTCGGCCTTTTGTGTGTACGTGTAGTATGTTCATGTTATTGTCGATGTTTTTATATGTGTGGTTTGCTTCAATGAGGTGGTTTGCGAAGGTAGATTCTGTAGTGGTGTGGAGTGCTTTTGTGTGTTCAATGTATCTCTGTTTGAAGCTACGTCCTGTCTGGCCTATGTAGAATTTACTGCAATTTGAACAATTTAGTTTATATACACCGGGTAGATCGAATTTGTTTTGTGCTTTGGGCATGCGTTTTGATAGTGTGTGTTCTGTTTTGTTAGTAGTTTTGTAAGCGATTCTGTATCCTGCTTTTTTGAATTTGTGGGCAATTTTTTCTGTTTGTTTGTTGATGTATGTTAGTGTTATGAATTTGTTGTTTTCTGCCAGTTTGTGTGCAGGGGCATTACGGTAGTTGATAATGGGGCGGATCGGAATGTCTTCTTTATGGATTTTGGGAAGCACTTGGAGTGTAGGTGCTGATGGTCGGATTTGTTTCATGTAGGGCTTTTGTTTATGTGTCATAATGTGTTTGGCTTTGTTGACTATTTGTTTTACTGAGTTTTGGTATCTGTCGGTGGGGTCGTGTTTTAGTTCTGTGATGTTGTTCTGTTCTATGAAGTCTTGTACTTTTTTGTGTAGGTTGTCTGTGGGGATAATTACAGTCGTGTTGCCTTTGTCAGCTTTTACAAATGTGATGTTGTGTTTGTGTGCCTTTTCCCTCAGTTTGATGGCTGTGTGTATTTCTGAGTTGTGGTTGTTGTTGTCTGGTGTCTTATGTACTCCTATTGTGTTGTTTATATTATGTCTTAATGTGTCTTGATGTTCTGGTGCTGTGTTTTGTATATTTGTTTTGTGTCAATTATGAGCTTTGTTAGTGTTTGGTTGTTATGTTTGTAATGTATGTTATGTTTTAGGCCTTTATCAAGGAGTGTTTGTTCGTTTTTTGTGAGTGTGACGTTCGTGAGGTTTACTGTACGTGGGTAGAATTTGTGCGAGGGAATTATATCTGTTTTGATTGGTGTCAGGTTTTTTATTTTTCTGTCGTGTTTTGTCTGTATGTTATGTATTTGTTTTTTTGTCCATTCATTTGTGTGATGTATTAGTTCAGTCATGTAATTGTGTCCGTATGTGTTGGCGATATGTAGGTGCAGTGTTAATGCTTTGCGATTAAGGGAGTCTTTTTTCTTATATAGTTGTTTAATTGATTCTTTTATGTATGTTCTTTGTGCGATGTTTTGTGTTATTCGGGCGGCCTGGTTGTTATGTTTAATTTTGATTTGGGCATATTTAGGTGTTAGTGAATTGTTTATGCATGTTTTGTTGAAATTTATGTGAGCTACAATCTTTCTAACCTTCAAAGTTGTGAACTTGTACGCTTGGACGTTGGCTCGTCTTGCTGAGTTAAATTCTTGGATTTCGTTGTCCATGACGTGTCCGTTACTTAACTAAATATCACTATAATATTGACGACTCGGAACACTAAGTTTTTTATAAGTAAAAACGTAAAGTTTTACCTTACAGCCTAAACCGGCTTTCACCTATAGAAGGCTTCATCAGAGGCTGTCGTTAGTAGCGCTGCTCGTCTTGTTGTTGGCGACGAGATAGTCAACACAAACCCAACATCACATTTGTAAAAGCTGACAAAGGCAACACGACTGTAATTATCCCCACAGACAACCTACACAAAAAAGTACAAGACTTCATAGAACAGAACAACATCACAGAACTAAAACACGACCCCACCGACAGATACCAAAACTCAGTAAAACAAATAGTCAACAAAGCCAAACACATTATGACACATAAACAAAAGCCCTACATGAAACAAATCCGACCATCAGCACCTACACTCCAAGCGCTTCCCAAAATCCATAAAGAAGACATTCCGATCCGCCCCATTATCAACTACCGTAATGCCCCTGCACACAAACTGGCAAAATATCTAGACAAAATTATTAGACAACACACACAAATAGACAACAACATTGCAGTAAAAAACAACACTGACCTAGTAACAAAAATAAAAGACATACACATCCCCCATAACGCCACATTAGCCTCCTTTGACATTAAAAACCTGTACACAAACATCCCCATCTCTGAAACAATCACCATCCTACAAAACAAACTCAAACAGAACAACACACCAGACGAACTTATCAATGAAATAACAGAAACTCTGAACATTATCACAAAACAAAACTACTTTACTTATAACAATAAATACTACACACAGAACGATGGCCTACCCATGGGCTCCCCCATATCCAGCATTCTAGCAGAAGTCTTCCTCCAACACTTAGAAAAAACAAAAATACTCACAAACAATGACAGACACTCACATAAAATACTATATTGGCACAGATACGTTGATGACATTCTAATACTATACAGGGGAAACAAAAGACAATGTGAACAGTTACTAACGCACATAAACAAAATACATAAAAACATAACCTTCACTGCCGAATACGAACACAACAATACCATAAACGTCTTAGACCTCTCCATCACAAAACTATAACACAGGCACAAATTCAGTATATACAGAAAACCAACTACAACTGACACACTAATACACAACACCTCCAATCACCCAATACAACACAAACTAGCTGCTTTTAGAACCATGATACATAGACTTAACAACATCCCCTTAGATGAAATAGACTACAAAGACGAACTAAACACGATAAAATATCTAGCAGAATCTAACGGTTATGACAGAACAATAGTCAGTAAACTCCTACACAAAACAAACAACAGACAAAGACAGAAAACAACAAATTCATAACACTAACATACATCAACAAACAAACAGAAAAAATTGCCCACAAATTCAAAAAAGCAGGATACAGAATCGCTTACAAAACTACTAACAAAACAGAACACACACTATCAAAACGCATGCCCAAAGCACAAAACAAATTCGATCTACCCGGTGTATATAAACTAAATTGTTCAAATTGCAGTAAATTCTACATAGGCCAGACAGGACGTAGCTTCAAACAGAGATACATTGAACACACAAAAGCACTCCACACCACTACAGAATCTACCTTCGCAAACCACCTCATTGAAGCAAACCACACATATAAAAACATCGACAATAACATGAACATACTACACGTACACACAAAAGGCCGAAAACTAGACACTCTAGAACAATTAGAAATATACAAACACACAAAAACAAATAAAAACGACATCCTAAACGAACAGACACAATTCAAATCGCACGCATTATTCGAACACATCTCACCACACACACACAGCTTCAATCTTTCGAAACACTATCTCGTCGCCAACAACAAGACGAGCAGCGCTACTAACGGCAGCCTCTGATGAAGCCTTCTATAGGTGAAAGCCGGTTTAGGCTGTAAGGTAAAACTTTACGTTTTTACTTATAAAAAACTTAGTGTTCCGAGTCGTCAATATTATAGTGATATTTAGTTAAGTAACGGACACGTCATGGACAACGAAATCCAAGAATGTAAAACATTCATGATTGATTTATGATATGGCTGGAAGTTTCCATTGTTTGCCCAACTTGTGCTTTTGCCAGGACATATCAGTTGCACAGTTGATCTACTAGCAGTGGTTCCCAACCTTTCGGGACCCACGTACCACTTCGGTCTTCTGCATTCTTTTCGAGTACTACCTGATAAGAAAATAAAATAAGATAAGAGGAGATATCTAATGAAATTTTACCGCAAACTGTTTAGGCTGTGTTTTTATAAGGGTAATCGGTTTAAATCATGTTTATTCTCATTCACTTTTGTAGCTTACTGTTATGTTTTTATTATATGTTTCTGATGTTTTTTTCACATTATTTGTTGTGCTATTCTAAATTTCATTGCCTGAGTTTCGCAACTGATTTGTCTAACCAATTTAGTTTATTTACTCGTAGTGAAAACTTAAATTAGTATTCCCAAAGGGAGATAGGCCTATAAATTCTCTTGTTTCTTATTTTCTTTTAAACAGTAATAGTTTAATATTTTCTTTCTTAGAAAATACAGTGCCCGCCAGTAATTGCGTTCACCGATTAATCTGATCAGCCGCTTATTACGTAAAATAAAATTAAAAACAATGATTCTCACAAGAAAGGTCTGCATACAAGCTCGTATCCGAGCTTCATTCTAGATCGTGCGCCACGTGGACACGGGTTGTCTGATCTTCTCGGATTTGGGTGTGGCATACTACCGGTGGTCATGGGGGAACAATTAGATCATTCTATTTCAGTTGTACGAGATCGGGTCCATGATTTGCCTCCACTGATATGTGTTGTTCAAGTGCACTGATATAGAGGGTCGTGCTGAAATTATGCACAGAGGTGGGCTAAACTGTTATTTTAAAATAATAGGTATGAAAATACCGTTCCAAAAAAATAACAGGTACAAATACCTGTTATTATATACTAATTATACATAACCTATATTATTCCTTTCTAAGTAGCTTCAAAAGACGAGTTATGTACAGAAAACCAACACCTTATTGTTTGTAATTGGGCTAATGAAGAACGTTTTTTTCTGTCCTTATGCCTTATTCCATCTAGACTTTTGAATTATTTCCCCCCATATCACACGTCACAGCCGCTACATGAATATTACTACTCTCAACGGCACTGATAATGTTTTTAAGCAATTCATCTGTCACGATTACATCAAAATCATAATAAATGGGTTGCTTCCACTTGGCAAACAGACCTCTAATCATGACCATCTTAACATTACTGTGGGGCCTCAGAATTACGTCATCAGAGTCAGATGAATCGTAGCACACACGTTCATCAACATTCATTTTATCGAAAGAAAGGACACAGATTTTCTCAAGTTCTCTCAAATTTGTAGCCTTAGCTACAAAATGAAAATGTAGCTAATAGCCATAGCTACAGCTATGAAAATTAAAGACAAAACTTTCTGAAGGATGCCTCTCCTGCATTTAAACTGTTGTGTCCACTTTTGGAGAGTATAACGAGCGGGTAAGGGGAGATTGCGCTTTCTTAAGTAATCGTAGGTCTTCTTTGAAAGTATTCTTAGCGTGAGAGCATTCGCGGTGTCTTCTGATGACCATTTAACCCTCTTGTCTTGTAAAAGACATCGAACCTGGGCTGGAGCGAAGCGCTTAGACAGGATACCTTTTACATCTTGATTTAATTTTCCCCGTGTTGTTTGGACGGATTGAAAGACGCTACATATCTTGCTCTTTTGAGTGTTCTTAGAGCAGCTTGCTTCTGTTTTAGCGCGAGTGGATTTAGGGCATTTTTCTTTTCTAGCTGTAAAATTTCTTCACGAAGTTTCACTATCTCTATATCTTTTTCTGTGTCCTGTTTTAACTCAGTGCTAGTTTCCTGGTCGATACTTTTTTTCTTTGGGGACAAAGTACTTACTGTATATTGTTAATAGCGCTCGTTTTCTAACATATCTGACTTCCATGCGGGCCTCTCGATCACTAAGAGACCTATAGAGGATAAACAATCCCTTAATTTTGTATGATTTGGGAATGAAACATTAATAAAAGAAGGAGGGAAGGATTACATTAAGTAGAGGTAAATTAACTAATAAATTATCTGTTATAGAGATGCAGAACTCGCTATCAATTTTAAACGAATTGAACCAATCATTACTAGTTTGAGTACAATTAACACTACAAACTCCAACCCAGAGAACTGTACTGTTGTTTAATTAAATTTATAACCATAATGGCTAAATGACAAATAGTTTTTTAGTTTATGTACACTTCAAAACACACATACACGCACACACACAAGCGAGTTAAAACTGACAACTCGCTTCGATCGTTAAAATAAGACTGTAGTTTATTCAGTCCACACCAGCCAGTAATGCGAAGTCTACTCAATGAGTGTAATATTTTTTACACTCAAACGATTGTAATTAACAAAACGACACTAAAAAATAACCCACTGTACAAAATTCTGTTAATTCAGACCATAATTAAATATGTACTCTCCCTTTGCACTTCAATTCAAACCCTTTACTGTGTAGTTCTTCCACATGGTGACGTCACGCGTCAACTACAGCTGGACAGTAATGTGGTAATTTTCGCATTCATAGGTTGGCTAATCTGTACTTTCTGAAATTGCGCTTATCATGTTTATACAACGACACAGTTCACCGAGCGTCGGCAGGCGGCAGACGTCATAACGTTTGCTTGCTTGTTCTGTCATTCATCATTTTTTCTTGTCGTCAGACAATCTATGTAGGCTTTAGGCCATAACATTATATTGCATACTTGGAATACATTAGCAATACATTGCTAATTTCTCTTTTTCATGTAGCTTGAGTGCCGCGTACTCGCGCCTCAAGTCATACGACAATTATCTAGGCCTTAGGCCTTAACATTTTTTTGATGTAGTCTGAGTGTCGCACATTTGCGCCTCATCTACCATGTAGCTTTCTTAACGACTCGATTCATCTAAAATTAAAATGTTATGAGACATAGCCAACCTTAGCGCTCTGATTTAAGTGTACAACAAACTTAATAAATGCATTAAATACAGTCCACTACCGTCATTATTCTGCATCCTGGCAATAGCACCACAAGAATCATTCTTCCTAACAGAACATTTTTTGGTACACATGTGCCGTCACTAACATTTTCGGTCCAATCGGGCCGGATCTTAAACATTTTTTGGTCGCTCCGTGCGTGGATTCGTCATTCACCTTTTGCAACTTATTACAGCGGTTTTCATCATTTTTCTGCCCCAATTTCTGGCCATCACGGGCGATTCAGCATATTCGCTGATCCGACCATGTCGGGACTTGGTCAGCATTTCTTTCGTCGCCATTGAGCCTTGTGACGACACCACTGCAAGACCATCCATGTGCTAGCGTCTACACTCCAGTTTAAGCAGTCATCTCTCCGGTCTGTGTGTTTACCATCTTCTCCACGGCCTCGACGCTCCAGGACATCGCATACCAGGTACCACATCATTAACAGGTGCGTACAATGGCTGAAGAAGGCCTCAAAGTGTTGGTCAGAAAGAGAGGCGGCTTAAAGTCTGCCATAGTGCGAATTAATTCGGCTATCATTAACTTTGATAAAAACACTAATACAAAACATTTTTTACCGGTCAGACTCGAAAGTCTAAAAAGTTTGGCAACAAAATACGATGAGGTACAGTCCGAAATTGAACTCATTTCTAAAGACATAAACACTGCTCAAGAAGACAGAGTTGAGGTTGAAGAGCTGTTATATTCAACAGAAGCCAATATCTTGCAATTGATAGAAACCTTCAACGTTCAGACTGTATCTCCAGTATTAACAAGCAATATGCAATTAAAACCTATAAGTTTGCCCTGCTTCACAGGCAATATCTTAGAATGGCAGCACTTTTATTCAATATTTCTGGACTTGGTGCACGCCAGATCTGATTTAACGTCAGTGCAGACATTACATTATTTGTATTCGTCTCTGAAATATGAGCCGCTAGATCTAATTAAGGCATTACCTATTTGTAATGAGAACTATTCGATAGCGTTGAGTTTGCTGTCCGCTAGATATGACAACAAATTCATACTAGCGAAGTATTATATTCAAAATTTGCTTGAAGTAAAGTCAACAATTAAGGACTCTGTCCAAAGTTTGGCTGAATTCATAAATACAATAATGTCTTCAGTTAATTCGCTGGCAGCCATGCAACTGTCAGTGGATTCATTTGAGCTTATTACTGTACAATTATTGTCAGCAAAACTGGACCATACCACGTTTAAATTATGGAAGGAGTCTATAGACCCCGATAATCTTCCTAACTTTCAAAGCTTCAAACGCACGTAGACAGTTGCTAGAAAATACATTGCCTATCGATGCCGGACAGCAGCTCAACAAGCTAACTTTAAGATTCAATAATAAATCTGACAAACATAAATCACGAAACTCTGCTGGCAGCACTGCATTTAAAAGTTATCACTCAGCTTCAAATAATTATTTTTGCCCATGCTGCAAATCTAGTCATCCAATTTACATGTGTGACAAATTTCGTGCATTAAGCACATCAGAACGAGGGCAATTTATATTAAATCATAAATGCTGTACCAATTGTTTAAGACCAGATCATTTTTCATCTAATTGTAAGATCAAACAATCATGTAAGATCTGTTCAAAACGACACCATACATTGCTGCACATAAATAATGTGTCAAAACCAGTTTCTGCCAGCAGCAGCAACTATTGCTCACTTAAATTACAGTCTACAAACAATTTTCTCTTATCAACAGCAATTGTGTTTGTCATCGGCCGGGCTGGCAACAGACAACTCGCAAGAGTTCTATTGGATGCGGGGTCACAAATAAATTTTTGTACGGAATCATTTGCTAAGAAATTACGGCTTAACTTGACTAAATCTAATATACCGATTACAGGTATTAATAATGCCACGTGTTGTGCCACTAACTTGGCGTCTATACGCATTATTTCTCGCTATCAAAGATTTAGCTTCCAAGCAACATGCGCGGTCTTATCTACATTAACCCATAAACTGCCAGCACAATCTTTCGACATAAATCAGTTTAACGTCCCAGATAACGTTTTCCTCGCCGACCCACATTTCAACATATCAGCTGACATCGACATACTTTTAGGAGCGCAATTTTATTTAGATTTAATTTTAGCTAACAAATATGTACACGGTTCTCACTTTCCTATTATACAGGAAACAAAGTTAGGCTACATTCTAGCAGGCAATCTGCCCAAACACTGCCGTTATAAGGGTCCTGCTGTTTCGTTCCTGGCTAGGAACAACGACAGTCAAATTTTGGCGTCTCTCGAGAAATTTTGGGAGACCGAAACTATCCCTGATAATGCACCCATTAGTAACGATTCAGCTTGTGAGGAGCATTTTGTTAAGTCCACTCATCGCAATGATGAGGGTAGGTTCGTTGTTTCGCTACCATTTAAGTCTGACAATCCCCAGTTGGGTGAGTCCTATGTTCCCGCTTGTTTGTCTCAATCTTCCGAGTCCAATCTTTTTCCACCCTTTTTACCTTCTAATCTGTCGTCTCCTGAATTCACTGCGGAGGAGAAACAAACCCCCAAACTTTCTCTAATATCTACCCTATCTATTGATCTTTCAAAGGACTTTTCTTCGTTGCACCGTCTGACTCGCGTATACGCTTACTGCTTTCGATTCATCAAAAATATTAGACTCTCCAGGGCTGAGAAAATTTTGGGTGCTCTTACCCCCGTTGAAATTCATTCCACTCTTAATTTTTTCATAAAACAATCCCAGTTGATCCACTTCGCTGCTGAGCTTAATTGTCTTCGTAATGGGTCTTCTGTTTCTATCAGGAGTAAGTTGTCTTCTCTGGACCCGTTTCTTGATGAGTCTGGCGTCATACGCGTCGGCGGACGCTTAAAGCAGTCGCAACTACCTTATGACAATAAGCATCCTGTTGTCTTGCATCCATAGTCTCATATCACTCGCCTTATTATTGAACGCGAACACATTCGTCTACTCCACGCTGGTGCTCAACTCGTGCATCACTCACTTCGTCAATGTTGGTGGATCATTAACGCCAAGATAGTCATTCGCTCCATCATTCGTAGATGCGTAAAGTGTCTCAGGTTTAGTGCCAAACATCAGGTTCAGAGGCTTGGTATTTTGCCATCTCCTAGAGTCACTCCTTCGCGGCCGTTTCTATTCTGCGCAGTTGATTATGGTGGTCCCTACATGATTCGTCATGGCGGGCAGAAATCTAGGACTCTGTCAAAATCGTATGTGTCTTTGTTCATCTGCTTAGCAACCAGGGCCATTCATTTGGAATTGGTTTCCAACCTTACGGCCAACGCGTTTATAGCTGCCTTACGTCGTTTCATGGCCCGTAGAGGCATACCCAGCCAGTTATATTCTGATAATGGCACAAACTTTAGGAAGGCCCGCAATGTTTTGCATGACCTTTACAATCTTTGGCATAATAAGGATGCCACCTCACCAATCCAATCCTTTACGACCTCTCATGGTATTACATGGTCATTTATTCCGCCCTCGTCACCTCATTTTGGTGGTCTTTGGGAGAGCGGTATAAAGAGTTTAAAGTATCATTTGCGCCGCGTGGTCGGCAAGTCTATACTCACCTTCGAGGAGTTTACGACGGTTTGTCTCAGATAGAGGCATGTCTAAACTCACGTCCATTATTTGCCGTTTCATCGGATGTAAATGATCCGGTGCCACTTACACCTGGCCATTTTTTGATTTGCGCACCATTAACGGCGATACCTGATCCTGACTTATCTCACGTTCCCATCTCTCGTCTTGGACGTTGGCAACTTCTCCAGAAGTTTGTCCAAGTCATTTGGAAGGCTTGGTCTCGCGACTACTTACATCAATTACAACGTCACAAATGGAAATTCGCCAAGGACAACGTTTCCATTGGTGACCTGGTTTTACTGATTGAGGATAACTTACCTCCATTAGCGTGGAAATTTGGTGTAATTACCGCCACATTTCCCGGCCCAGACAACTTAATTAGAGTAGTAGACGTTCGCATGCCTACTGGCACCTATCGCAGAGCAGTTCATAAATTATGTTTGGTCCCTACGAGGGACGAACAGTAAAAAAAAGAGTTTATTTTCCTTTGTATATACTTGTCAAACACACATAAATCAGATGTTCTAAGAAGATTTTGTTAGTTATAAGCACCTTTGTTTTTAGCATAAGCTTTAATTTGTATATTTTTGATTCAGAAACTGTTTGTTTTACTCAAGCAAGTGTCAGTTTATTTAATATGCAAAGCTTTAATTATTTTTTGTATTTTCGTGTATGCAACATTTGATTTATGCCTCATGTCTTTGCTTACTATTGTTTTTATGTAAAAATTTTGTTATAATATTCGCACGGTCTGCAGCTATACAAACCATGTATGCATTTTCTTGCACATTTGTCAATATGTGTGATATTTTATTACTCTATAAATTTATTTCTCGCAATTGTTCAACACATGTATTACATTTTGTATAACCACATTTGTTGTACTTGTCATTTATGCTATTGTGTCTTATATTCATGTATTTGTAATTATCTAAACCAGTTTCTATTGTATTATTATGTATAACTTGTATCTATGTAAAACACATTGTTTTACATGCATCTACTGTCTATAACCATATGCCACGCCTATATTTTTATATTTATATTTTGTGATCACGTATTGCACAATTATTATTCATGCTTTAATTATGACATACATGTCATTACACTTGTGCTTGATCATTCAACAATGTATAATTTGTTTTCACATAACAATTTATTGTACATTCCTGAAACTTCAGGTATAGCATGCATCGTGCAAACTATAAAGCGTCATGCTAAATTTATGTCTTTACATGTATAATTTTATAATAATTTGTCTGTTCACTTTACATTCAATACTATTGTATAGGTCAACTGGCCTTAACTGGTTCAAGCTAACCATTATGACTTGCATAAACATTACAATTTGTATCGGGCCCATCATATGATGAGTCACCGATTATTCATTATTAAGCATTGTCAAACTATGTATTTTTCATGTCTTATATTGTTATATTGTATACATACAATATATATTGGCAATACATTGCTAATTTTTACATTTATACACATGTATAAATCAGGTTGCAAGCCGACCTTGGCCTGCTCAACTCTTATCATCACTCAAGCTTATCTCTAAACAGTTAATGTCATAACTGTTATCTAACATTTCAATCTCAAGGTTCAATACAATTTATTGAGGTTGACTTCTATCATTAAGAACATACTGTGTTTTCATACAATAAGTTATTAAAATGTATTAAAAAATCCTTTGATTTTTTTGCGGGCAGTTATGGACAGTAATGTGGTAATTTTCGCATTCATAGGTTGGCTAATCTGTACTTTCTGAAATTGCGCTTATCATGTTTATACAACGACACAGTTCACCGAGCGTCGGCAGGCGGCAGACGTCATAACGTTTGCTTGCTTGTTCTGTCATTCATCATTTTTTCTTGTCGTCAGACAATCTATGTACGCTTTAGGCCACAACATTATATTGCATACTTGCAATACATTAGCAATACATTGCTAATTTCTCTTTTTCATGTAGCTTGAGTGCCGCGTACTCGCGCCTCAAGTCATACGACAATTATCTAGGCCTTAGGCCTTAACATTTTTTTGATGTAGTGTGAGTGTCGCACATTTGCGCCTCATCTACCATGTAGCTTTCTTAACGACTCGGTTCATCTAAAATTAAAATGTTATCAGATATAGCCAACCTTAGCGCTCTGATTTAAGTGTACAACAAACTTAATAAATGCATTAAATACAGTCCACTACCGTCATTATTCTGCATCCTGGCAATAGCACCACAAGAATCATTCTCCCTAACAGAACATTTTTTGGTACACACGTGCCGTCACTAACATTTTCGGTCCAATCGGGCCGGATCTTAAACAACAGCTAATCGCTAGGTTAAGCGCGCGAAGCCGAAGTGCCCCCCCCCTGTATTAACACAGTGTTTCAGTGAGAGAAAATTACATTTCAGTATTAATCGTATAAGCGAAATGGCCTACATGTACAGTACATCATTATGTGATCCACCTGAAATAACAGAACAAACGAAATCAAGTTAGTAAGTTAGTTTGTAGTTTACAGAAACGGGTGATAAAGTCTCCACTGCAAGTTACTTTGGTGTTTGCGTCAAAAAAGTGCTTGTCGACTTGATTAACATTATTTAAAACAACAAAAACTGACAGTAAGTACAGAGCGAAATGATTTAACTATTTATCAACTCATTATGATTGTGTTTGCCAATTTTTGGTAGTTACCAAGAAATTAACACTAAAATGCATTAATTTTGAGGTAATTTTCTTCTGTTGGAAAAGCGTTAAAACTTTATCAGCAAAACTTCTAGGATTTTAACGCCCTACGAAGCACTCTTTACATATGTAATTTTCTGCTGCAATAAAGTGGCAGAGTAGCGTTACAGAATATACCGTAATATTTGCTAGTTAGTTACATCTATTACCAGTGTGACAAATTACGAAAATGACGCCACATGCAAATTGCGTACCAGTAACTATTTCGGGCGGATAGTGTTATCAGAATATTAGCACTGACAGTTGTGTGTGTGAAGGGGAGAGACTTATTTGTTGTCTTGTACACTTTCATTGTTCTTGATAAAAATTATTGTATTTTACGGGAATACCGCTTTTTCAAGAACTTAGTTTAACCCCGCAGACTGCTTTAGAGGATGTAGCGGGTCGATTTTTGGGTGTTTTTATTTTTAACCATTTGGGGCATTCTTATATTGTGACTTATTTCGTTTTCGGGCGGACTGGTATAATAAATTGGAAAAAACTGTGTTATTGTGCAACGTTATGTAACAAGCAACAGCACGATGTTGAGAAATAGAGTTTGGAACAAAGGCGATGCGCAATTTCAGTGGTGTAACATGGCAGAAGAATTTACCTCCACAAAATTCTAAGAACTCTGTACTTGTGTAAACAGCACACAGACTCAACTGTATCACTGCAAATCTGAGTGACGCATCCAGACAAAAAACCGGATGTCCTGGTACTAACAAAATTCCGCAATGTGCTTTTTGAGCGGCAGGAAGTCATGGCTAAATCCGGTCTTTCCAATGACATCAGCAGAGCCAAGCCCAATATTAAGCTCTGGTCATCCACATATGTCAGCTCCATTCCCTATATAAAATGGTTACACGACAGCAGAGGAACAAGGAGCGACGACGAAAACATCGTGGCATTGAAGAACAACTTCCATGCAGGAACAGGTAGATGTACCTGTTACGTACACAACCACACAGTCGACATTGAGCAGAGACGCCATATAGTCAGCTAGAGCCGCACCCAGTTAGAGACGCTTACAACTCTGTTGGCGTCCCGGTCGGTGTTGTTTTATACGATGTGATGTGAAACAACAATGTCGTTAATACCGACCGGGACTCGTGAATCAACGACGTAATAAACTAGTGTAGCGAAAGTGCGAAACGCCAAAAGTAAAATCGGACATTAAAACACGTGTTCGGTCGGCATCAGGACAGTTAGTGAATGTAACGAAACAGGAATGTATAAAGTCTAACTATTTTCTATATTGACTATAATATTTAAAAGGGGTTTAATTGGTGTGTTAGTGTGAGTGTGCAATGCTGGGCGGCTTTCTGTGTATATTTGTGTTTGCCTTTTATGTTTGTGTCCTAGAAAAAATAAGGTAAGCCGTAGATTGTAAGTCAGATTATAACAGAGTCACGTGTTGCACAACACCTGAAACATGTATTTACTAAATGTATGTTCTTAATTTCACTAAAGTAACAGTAAAACATTAAATGGAAATTCTCTTCATATAAATGTGTTGTGCAAATTATTCTCACAACCTTAAGAAATTACGTCTGCATCCCAAACATACGTATGACGCAACCTTGAAGCCACGCGATGGTAAGTAGGAGTGGATTAACATTAATTTTAAATTAATACGATATCATTTTAAATATAGAACGTTTCATTGGCGCCACGAAAGGGACGAATTTAAAAAATAAATTCCATACCTATAAATGGGATGCAATCGTAATTTGGAGGTTGTGTGAGAATACGCAAAAGGTACTTATGTAAAGTTAAGTTACGCTAAGTAAGTAAAGAATATTTAAAATATAAATATATATTTAAAATATATATTATTTATATTGTAAACAGAATAAATACCTAAAAATAATAATAATGGAAAATACAACAGAGAACGGAGTCGATTTGTCCGACTCGACTGTGATAAGTGAAACAGCTGAAGTTGACGAATCAGCTGTGATGAGTAGTCTTGACATACATTCAACACCGAATGTAGGTCAAGGCGACAAAACTCTGAACACAAGTAGTATAAATGAATCAAATAATACAGATGATTCGGGGATCCAAACGACCCCAAAATCGAATAGAGAAAGTAAAAATAATAATGGTGAAGTCAGCTTCACTGACAATAAAACAGAAAGTCAGTCGACACCAGTCCCGATTAAAAAATCTGAAGATCAAGATATAATGAAAATGATACAATTTCTTTGTACCAGTTTCAATAAATTTGATGTAAAGTTAGATATACAGAATGAGAAATTTGATGAGTTGAAATATGAAATACAAGAAATGAATAAACATTTAGAAAGCACTAACGAAACAATAAAAACTAGTTTAAATAAGTTAGAACAGAAGTTTGAGAAATTAGGTGACAATGTTTTAAATATGACAAAATGTAAAAATGACGAAATAGTAGACAATTTTGAGAGTATAGTGGGGGTGAAGAATAATGTAGAAGCAAATGATGAAAATATAATAACAAATAGTACTGATGAAGTTTTAGAATGCGATAATGAAATGTTAATGAGTGTTTATGAAGTAGAGAGAGAGTGGAAGGATAATGTAGTAATTGAATGGGGACAGAGGGCAAATTTTCCCCTTATTGTTTATAATGATGATGATGATTTAATGTTGTTTTTTCAGGGCAAGAGACCTGTATTGTTAAATGAAGTAATGTTGTATAATGTTGTACCCTCTGTCTGGAGTAATATTGAAGATATGAGATGGTGTTATGATGAGAGAGATTTAAATAGAGAATTGTGTGTGGAGAGAGAGATAGATTTATATGAAGTAAAGAGAGATTATGATGAGTTGAAAGAAATATTAGAAGTGTATTTAAACAAGAATAATTTAATTGATGAAAAAGTGACTAACCCGATATTGGGAATATTTACTGACGGAGATTTAACAGAAATACTTAACGTAGACTTGGTGAATGAGTATTATGGTATAACGGATAAATTGAAATTGTTTGGTTATGACACACAAGAAAACAATATATATGTCAATATAATTGAACAGTGCTATACAAAACCAAGATTAATCTTTGACGATGGTGGGTAGACTGTAAAACAATAAAAGACAATTAAACATTATGTTTTATGGTTGTTCGACCTGGCAGATTTGGACAGAAGGGTGGAAAAAATGGAACAATAATTAACAAGAGTTGTAGATAAAATATAGTGAATTTATATGTGTGTATGTAAGACGATTGTTGTGATAATAATATTGAAATACTTGCAATTTAAATAAACAAACCAAATTAATTTTGAAAACAAGTAATCAGAGAATTATAATTGTTTGGATGGTAATGAATTCTATATTGTTAATAATTAATTTAATTAAAACAATTTGATATATTTTAAATATTTTAACTGATTATGTAAATGTTGTATAATTAAATTTTTTGTAAATTCAGTTTGTTTTACGAGATGGAAATTTGGTAATGAATGATAAATTATTTAATTTAAATTAATTTTGTGTAAAATGTTTCAGAGATGGTAGTGATTACGTTTTGTGGGCATATCATGTTAAATGGATTATAAGTAGAAAAATTTTATAATCATGTGTAATAAAAATATTTACAGGTGTAATTGAGATTCTAATTCGGTAATAAGATGTTATTTGGAAATAAGTTGGTTCAAGAAATAAAGATAACTAAAAAAATTTTTTTAATAATAAATGAAAAATGGTATATAATGACTATTAAATAATAAATTTTGAAAATTTCAAGAAAGTTAAACGGTAAAAGGTTATGAATGGGTTAGACGATTATTGATGTAAATATTATATGATAATGTATACAAGAATATGTAATTTTATTATGTGTGTATTTTTTTAAGCCATAAGTAAATCGTCTGGCAGGGTAACATAAGCATCAGAATCAGAAAAATGGGAAACAATGAGGTGAGAAGGGAGAATAAATAAAAATAAATATGTATCTTCCATGTAATTTGTTCAATTTTAAGATGTAGTTTCATTGTGTTTTTATTATGTTAGGATATCAGCGGATCAGTAATAACGTCACTGGTATATTGGTTTGTAAATGTTACAAGTAATTAATGTTTAGTGTACTACAGATATTTTGAAGTAAAGATAAAAAGAATATGAGAAATAAAATAACAATAATTTATGCAAAGTATTAAGAGATAATTCATGGGTGATGAAGATTTTATGGGACAAATATATCTGTCCCAATTGAATTCCAAGTGAAGTTGAAATAATGAATATGATGTAATGCTGTTTTTGAGTTAATGTATGTTATAGAAGTTGGTGAAGTATTAATGTTGACACAGTTGTGGGGAATTTATGTAGAGTTTTGAATGATATATATTTATGTTCATAATTAATGAGATTATTTTGTTGTATTTGTGGTAATGAAATGAGATTGAGATTTTGGGGATGGCAATTTTGTATTGGAGGATGGTGTAATGTAGGAGTCCGCAACAAGGGTTGGGACGGGATAGGGACCGATTGGCGCCAGAAAGGGTTACCTAGGGGGAGTCCAGGGACCAACATAAGGGAATGAGTTTTGGGAAGGAAACACGTATCCTATGTACAAAGGGTTAGAGAGTATTTTTTCATATATGTAGAGAAGGTGGCGTTTTGTGTTGAATGATAAGTTGGGGTTTAGAGTGTCCTGATTAGTAGATATTTTTGATAGAGATGGGTGTCATGGGAGTTGCAGTTGATAAATATTAGAGTCAGGGGGAGAAAGTTTATATATGTATAGAAATCTCATACAGAAAAACGAGAATAAATAATTTACATCACCCACAGTATATTAAGGTAAGATTGTTGAAAAGAAAGAGAGATTCATGATAAAGAATATGCAATTGTTTATTTTTTTCACCAGTGACAGAATTTTGATAAAATTTGAAAATAATGTAAAGTCAAGAATTGTTTGTTTTAAATAATTTAAATGTCAATCTGTTTATTATTTATAATAATATTTTGTTTGTTTTAAATATTTTGTTTTATTATGTTTTGTATTTCAAGGTAGGATATTACAGATGTTCAAAGTATTTTCAGAAATCATATATAACATATGTAGGTCAAGGGTTTTGGACTTGACCTAGCTATGATCAGCTGATGAGTTCATACACCTACTAAGCTTGTGTATAGTAGGAAGCCAATTGTGATTTGTTTGTTTAATTAATTCAAACCAATATTTGAATAATTTTAATAAATGTTATTTAATAAATAAATTTAATAAGTATTTAATGAATAATTTTTTTGAATTTTAAAATTTTGAAAATTTTAAATTTTTTTGAAAAAAAAAATTTTTGATGTTTCGCCTGCCAGCGAGTGAATATTTTGAGTAATGATTATTTTATTGTGTATGTATTAATGATGTTTCTTTTATTGTATTGCATTATATTGGTAGACTATAAGGGATTCTCCTGTTAGAATAAGGATGTGTTTATATTATTAGAAATGTTTAGGTTAAGTCATTGAAACAAGAATTAGAAAAAAGAGGAAGAGAATTTTTTGATAAACGATTATTTTTGAATTTTGAATTTTTTAAATTTTTGATAAATTTTAAAAGAAAGTTTTATTCTTATGTGTTATGGTAATATGTAATGTTAGAGTGTGTGAGCCCAGTATTTGCCAAAGGCAGCCCAGCTTGCAAAAAAGGGGAAACATATCGGCGGAGGAGCTGGGATAATTTTAGCCAGGGATTGAGGATTTTTGGGGGTAGTATGTTGAAGGGCGAGGTGGGCTATGGTGCGGGTCTGATCGATTTCTCGGTGTTGGGATCTCTTACGGAGAAGTCCAGTGATCTCGTTCAGATGAGTCCATGGTCGCTGAGCCAGGGGGGTCGTGTACCCATGCAGATTAAGAACCAGGTGGTTGTTGGCACCAGTTCCTCACCGATCCTCTTCGGGGTTATCGATGAGATTTCTTCTGTCGTGGACAGCAGAATTCTCATCGAGGGGGTATTGTAGCGGGTCGATTTTTGGGTGTTTTTATTTTTAACCATTTGGGGCATTCTTATATTGTGACTTATTTCGTTTTCGGGCGGACTGGTATAATAAATTGGAAAAAACTGTGTTATTGTGCAACGTTATGTAACAAGCAACAGCACGATGTTGAGAAATAGAGTTTGGAACAAAGGCGATGCGCAATTTCAGTGGTGTAACACGGCAGAAGAATTTACCTCCACAAAATTCTAAGAACTCTGTACTTGTGTAAACAGCACACAGACTCAACTGTATCACTGCAAATCTGAGTGACGCATCCAGACAAAAAACCGGATGTCCTGGTACTAACAAAATTCCGCAATGTGCTTTTTGAGCGGCAGGAAGTCATGGCTAAATCCGGTCTTTCCAATGACATCAGCAGAGCCAAGCCCAATATTAAGCTCTGGTCATCCACATATGTCAGCTCCATTCCCTATATAAAATGGTTACACGACAGCAGAGGAACAAGGAGCGACGACGAAAACATCGTGGCATTGAAGAACAACTTCCATGCAGGAACAGGTAGATGTACCTGTTACGTACACAACCACACAGTCGACATTGAGCAGAGACGCCATATAGTCAGCTAGAGCCGCACCCAGTTAGAGACGCTTACAACTCTGTCGGCGTCCCGGTCGGTGTTGTTTTATACGATGTGATGTGAAACAACAATGTCGTTAATACCGACCGGGACTCGTGAATCAACGACGTAATAAACTAGTGTAGCGAAAGTGCGAAACGCCAAAAGTAAAATCGGACATTAAAACACGTGTTCGGTCGGCATCAGGACAGTTAGTGAATGTAACGAAACAGGAATGTATAAAGTCTAACTATTTTCTATATTGACTATAATATTTAAAAGGGGTTTAATTGGTGTGTTAGTGTGAGTGTGCAATGCTGGGCGGCTTTCTGTGTATATTTGTGTTTGCCTTTTATGTTTGTGTCCTAGAAAAAATAAGGTAAGCCGTAGATTGTAAGTCAGATTATAACAGAGTCACGTGTTGCACAACACCTGAAACATGTATTTACTAAATGTATGTTCTTAATTTCACTAAAGTAACAGTAAAACATTAAATGGAAATTCTCTTCATATAAATGTGTTGTGCAAATTATTCTCACAACCTTAAGAAATTACGTCTGCATCCCAAACATACGTATGACGCAACCTTGAAGCCACGCGATGGTAAGTAGGAGTGGATTAACATTAATTTTAAATTATTATGATATCAAGTAAAGAGTAGAACGTTTCAAGGATTGGTCTTATCCACTCCATCAGTGCTTGGTTCTCCATCTTTATAGATGCGCATGCCGCGCGTATTAAAAATTAAAATTATAAATTGTTAAAAAAATTACAAATTTTCTTAAAAAAATGTACTGTATTCGGCAACTATTCAAACATTCGCATTAAGAGTATAATGTCGTACATGTTACTTATGAATACTGCCTAAGATTATGAAATGAGTGTATATACATACAAATAAATGTAACACGCATTTACACGTGTGTGCGCGCGCGTGTTGTGTGGGTGGGTGCAGTGTTTTATCAGTGAAGGTGAGGCACAACACCACACGCCACATATTATCAACCTAAACAAAAGTAACTCCTTGAAATAAGCAAAGAAATATAATTGACTAAAGGTTTTATTTAATTAGTATAATAACTTCCATCAGAAAAGCAGGATCTTTGCCTACTTTGTAAGTAAGAAAACCAAGGGGGGGGCTAGTTCTCCAAGACGGAAAGGGATCTGCAAGAAGTGTGGATCACACAGAAACTGTAGAAAGGAAGCACGCTGAAAATTAATGCTGGGCCAATCCATTTCAAGTAGTCCAGCACTGTTTGTGCCTGATCATTTCAGAAAAATTTCATATTGTGTCTGTCTATTCCCTTAGTTTTCGTAGTTCAAAAGATATATTTTTTGTTTCAATGGCGATACTGTTTTTTTCCATTTGCGGGCATTTGTGGTAGTCTAAATTTCTCAGGAACAGCTTGTTCTTGGCCTTTCAAAAAATACTTCATCGTTTTCAGTGCATTTGGACTTACGTACAATTTCAAGCAGTTTTTACTGACCTAGTACGTTTCTGTACAGGCAATTTTTGTATCCGAAGTCGATCAAGAATTAATAAAATTCAGTTTTCATAGTGTAATTTCTCAAAGAACGAAAAGAATATTGGCACTAAATTTTTTATGCTTATTTGTATATGAGTATAGTTAATGTAAGGAAAGTTTCAATGGTGAATATCCCGTAAAAATTACAGCCTCTTAAAAATTGAAATTTAAAAAAATGTTAAGCTTTGATACCTCAATTAAGTGATAGCTATAAAAATAATATCAACTATTCAGCATTAACAATAAAAATAATAGCTAACAATTTAATGAGTAAGTAATAGACCTTATGTTTAGTATGTAAAACTTACAATACTGCATTCTTTTACCTGGCTCCACTTAGTTTTCAGAAAGAGTCACACTGTAGTAATGGTAGGAATATAGTTAGCAGTTACTGACATAATTTTTTTTTTTATAAATGCGAGGGATTAAAAAAAGTGATGAAAAGAAGGACTGTAATTGCGAAAAAGTGGAGTTTGTCAGCGACACTTTTGGAGAATATATCACTTTTGGTAAGTAGCCAAAAACTTCAAATCTGTCAGAAATATGTGCAATCAATCCCTGTTTGATTGTACTGATCAAATGTGTGTGTGTGTGTGTGTGTGTGTGTGTGTGTGTGTGTGTGTTATAATCACAACAGAAATAACACTATAGCACACCACTGTAGAAAGTAATTTGTTTGTCTTCTGATTCTGTTGTGCAATAGTGTTATTTCTGTAAATCTCTCTCCCTCTCCCTTCCTCCCTCCCCCCTCTCACCCATTACATAAATTCATAATGTAGAATTGGATACATATAGATGCATACAAATAATTCGCTTTAACAGTACGAGCTACACTTATTTATTCTTAATAACTTATTTTTCACTAAGTAATGTTTTCCTACTGAAATAATAGATTTTACCAATCACATTGACTTGTAGTTTCAAACTTCTACAGACAATTCAAAACATGAATATTTTGGTATAGTTTTGATAGGATGCGAATGCATGTTTGTGTTTGTATGTATGTGCATGCCCGGTGTGACTCGTGTAGATGGGATTTTCCATTCGTCTATACTGTACATTTATATTTAAAATGAAACACATAAGTGCGTATACTGTTCACGTGTACGTATATCCCGTAGACCAATAGAACAATATTCATGCCACTATCATTTATTCTTTTGTTAGAACAAAACGTGAACCCCACACATGCTGTTGAGCGTGAATTGTGAACTGTTAGTTTGAAAAGGTAAGAGCAGTGTACACTAGAATAAGCAGTTTATTCAAAAGTCACGATTTAACAATAAACACAAAGATGAGACTTCTACACTGCTACGTATTCTCGGTCCTATTCTACGGTGTAGAATCTTGCATGTTGACTGAAGCCACAATTAAGAAATTGGAATCTTTGGAAATGTGGCTCTACCGTAGAATACTGAGCATTTCATGAATAGCCATACAACTAATGTTGAAGTTCTTAGAAAGATGAAGGAAGATAAGGAAGTTATTAACACAGTGAAGATAAGAAAGATTCAGTATCTGGACATCTCATGAGAAATGAAAAAAGATTTTAGTTATTCCATTCCATACTACAGGGAAAGTACTTGAAAAGTGAAGAGTTGGGCAACCGAGAATATCATGACTGAGAAATTTAAGGACCTGGTTTGGCATGAATACAACTGACTTATTCCGTACAACAGTGTAGAAAATTCAAATAGCCTGTATGACAACCAACATCCGAAACGGATATGAACTATCAGAAGAAGAGTTTGTAACGGCTCAGTACTAGAACTGTTTCTTACATCAATGACTGTGGGTAGATGTGTTAGGTATAGAGGAGGTTGTAAAGTACTCTTCTTGGGTTTATTTTTATTGCACCCCAATTGCTCACTCGAGAAATTCTTTCTGGTCCCACACGTGTCACTTTCACCCGTGGTTTTTATTCAGGTTGGTCTGAAGAAACTGCAGAGAAAACGAGCAAAACAAAAGATTTCACAGATGCTTTGAAATTTATATTCGAACTTCAAAATTATTGTGTTCATAAAGTAATTGTGAAATGCAGACAACTACGAAATTTAAAACCTCTACATTACTGTAAGAAAGGACGCTTCATGGATGCAATGTAAGAATTTATAATTTACAAAGCAAGTAAATTCAAGCATGACGAGCTATTGAATGATATGTTGTCATTTAAATCTGTCTTTTATGACACAGTAATACGCACACAACAAGAAGAAAGCAGATGACTGCCTGTGTAAGTTTGCGATAACAAAATCAGTCGACTTTTAACTTTACAACGATGCGCACGTGTGTGAATGCACATAGCTATGTGTTCGCATGAATTCGAATGTTGTGCAGTGGTTATTTTAAACTTAACAACGAGTGATTAGTTCATGATTTCATTTTTATAACCTGATGATGGGACTGTGTTCCTGAAACGCGTCGTTACGCAAACAATCAAAAGTTGCAAGGAAGGAATTAGATAAAGGTAATTACCAGTCTATATAATTTATAAAAATACGCAACTTGGAGACCAAACCAAAAATGTACTATACCCTGACTCATTTAACTATCTGAATCATTTGTTTGAATCTTAATTCTTTATAACAAAATCTCTCTTACTCCAAATACATACAGTAGAGCATCGATTATCCGAATCTTGTATCGGGGCAAAATTTGGGTGACAAATTTTATAGACAAAGTTTTACGGGACATATAATATTATGTAACGAGTTGTATTTTTAGCTGGTGAAGTCATGATTAGTCACCAGTTAGGCATTTGTGTACGACAAAATAGTTCGATGTCTAGGTGTGGCCAGCCAAATGGTGTTATGCTGGTCAATAGAAAAGTAAGTGACCACTTGGGACGGGTGGAGAAAACCGACGAAAACTGGTTTCAAAGGCGTAGTTAAATGGAATTGTGGCATAGGAACGCCAGCGAAGTGCTGCAGTCTCCAACCCACACTCGAACAGGACATGTGTTCTCTTAGTGCCCGCGGGCAGTTACGGTAGGCCTACCGAGCTTTTTGTACTAAAGTGTTAAAAATGGTCATAAACATGTAAAGTGTGAACTTACTCGAAACAAAAACATGTGAATACAAATTGGATGTTTGAACTTTTTTTGTTGTGATTTTTAAAGTGAATTACGGCTGGTGGTGCAACAACCCGGAGACTCCACAACTAAAGAGATAAGTAACCATAAAGTACGAAAACAATGTACCAAAATTATTCAAAATTTGTTTTTACGGTAAAATTACTTTAAAATATAAAAAATATCAAACAAAATGATGAGACCTCAATAGGGTGGGTAAGTGTGAATGAGAGATTGAAGGGAGGGGGAAATTTTACAAATTACTAAGTACTGATTTGGAGATAAAAAACTTTCTTTTGTCATATATATTTTTGTTTGTTTTAACTATTAAATTACATAATTAATAACATTACAAAGAAAATATTAATGTTTTTTATTAAAATAAAATAAGATTTTGTCATAATAATGTGTTAATTTAATTATTACGCCACTCTATCCATAACCTTATCTCTGTGTCAATAAGTTCGCCTAGACGGCCCTGGAGTTTTTTCTATGAGGGAGTTTATATTTAATTGTTAATTTATCAAAATTGTTTCTTCAGGGACTGTGAATGGTTTGCACATTTCCTCCAAAAAATGTGGTGGCGACCTTGGGACTTGGGGAATCTTCTGATTTGGTAAAGGTAAGTCAAAGAAAATAGTAATAATCGGGGCTTAATCTCTTCTTTATATTTTTTCCAGCAGTTACAAGTGGCGACCCTGCCAGGATACTTGTTAAATTTATTTAACATTTAATAAGTTAGGCCTACTTAAACACAGAGATAGGTTGGGGTAGACAGCGAAAAGGTTTCGGAATTATATGTTTATGTTTCGTAGATTTGTGGTTGTGTTTCATAGTGTAACGCACTGGTGGGATCATTATTTGTTTGTGTTAGTATATTGGTAACGATTTTATGTATTAAGTGTATAAATGTAATGTGTACAATTATGTTCATTCCGTTGACTTGAAGAGTGATTTTAATTTGTATTAGAAGGGTTGTATTTGTTTTTATGTTAAGGGTACTATACAAAAATTTATAGACATGGCTGATGTACAGGAAACCAAAGTAGGTACATCATGGGACGATGTAATGAATTTTTTGCGTATGATGTCTGATATTAATGAAATGATAGAACAAAAAGTGCAAATGATCACTAGCTTAAAAGACCGAACTGAGAAGTGGGAAAGTGACTCAGAGAAATTAAATGAGAACAAAGAAGATAAGATAAACTGAACCAGATAAGCGATTCTGATAGTGAAAGTAATAATGATAATAATATGACAAATAATGCTGATAATTTAAGTGCAAATATGGTAGTATCAGAGAGTAGTACATTTAATAGTAGTGATGATGAGATTTTAGTGGGCGTAGAAGTTAGTGGTGAGGTGGTTGTTAATGAGTTAGAGAGAGAGTGTGAAGTGAGGTTAGGTGAGCATGAGGGGCAAAGTGCAAATTTTCCCTGTGTTTTAAGTGGAGTAAGGACTCCACATGTGTTTTGAGGACAAAGGTTCCTCCAGAAGTTATGTGGGAGACATAGTGTCTCGTAATGGTCCCCTAGTTTTTTGTTGTACAGTATACCTGGTAGAGCCAGGAGGTGTTTTAGTGATTTTGTGGTGCCCTTTGCGAGGAGTGAGGTAGTTCAGGGGGATTGTGATAGGTATTATGATGAGAGGTGGAGAAAGAGAGAGATAGAGATTTTTAATGTTAACAGAGGTTATGAAATGTTAGTGGAGATTTTACATATTGAGAGAGTTGAGAAAATTGACTTACCTAGTAATGAGACTGGTGCAGCAGATGATGATGATGATATTGTGACTTACCTGGTTGTGACAAATAATCCCAAGGGCGACTTGACTGTACACGATGTTGACAAGGTATATGATATAATATTATGGAATAATCTTGCTTTTGATTACTATAATATTGTGGATAATGATACAAATTTAAATGATTTTGGTGGTACAAGAGGTAAATTTAGAATAGACAATACTGAAATGTGCATGTACAGTATTAGTTTAATCTATGATGATGGGGGTTAGACATATGTTGATGATGGACATTTATTTTGTTATAATGGTTTTGGTACTTGGCTTGGTGATACAATGATTTTGGGGAACGATAATGGATTATGTGGTATTATATTGTATATAAATTTATATTGGGGTTAAATGTATTATGTATTAGGTTATGTTATTGTTATTGTAGGGTATCAGAGGCTACATCTTTTTGTGTGTGTATATTGTATTTTGTGTAGTAATGTTTATAATTATGATTGAATAATAATTAATAAATTTTTATTATGTAATTAAATTGATTTGAAATGGTTTAAGATGTGAATTTTGTAATAAATTCAAGAAATTTAGATTTGAATTTGATAATAAATTGTAAATGATCAACATTTGGTAATTGAAATGTGAAATTCAAATTTCAAATGGTTATTTCAATGTGATGTATTTGTGAGTAGTTATAAAACACGTATTATATATGGTTTGTAATGAAACAGTGGATAGGGGGTAGTTACAATACTAGCTACGTATAAAATGTTTGTACTGATAATAACAATATCGTTTGTTATAATTTGATGTGAGTAAAGGTAACCCTCCGAATACCACGGTCCAGCTGGAACATAGAATACCATGGGGGTCTTTGCGAGACCCCATTCTTAATTTTGGTTCTTGACGACGTTTTGTGTGTCGGGTGGTTCAGGTCTTTCACTTCACACTTGTTGGTACTTAACTATATACTTATATAGGAAAATCATCTTAGAAAATGATTAAAATTAATAATACTTGCTCAGAAAGTATTTATTTGAAAAAAGTGACAATTATGAAGTGTAGAAGTAAAAAAAAGAACAGAAAATTATTCACAACGTTAAACACATTGCTTTTTCTGAGCGATGAGCCTTGCAAACAAACTTCTTACATACTGAACAGAAGATGTTCACTTTTGTATCATTTTTCCAGGGGCACATGTAGCATCGTGAACGTTTCTTTGCAGTGTCTGATGAAGTTATAGGTCTTGGCTCTGCAGCTGGTTCACCTTCTTTGCTGGTTTCAGAAATGCTTTCCAGACAATTGGACATCATCTGTAGCATGGCTGTGGGTTGTGTTTTCTGAATAGATGGGTCATTGAGCTGTCTCCTCATCATAGGATCAATGAGTTTTTTGGCAAGCTCGAGCAAAAATATGCATTCTTCGAGATTCATTACCTTCATGCCATTCTGGGTGAATATCTTTCCATAAGACAAATGCAGTCACTCGTGCTAAATCAATCATATTCATGAAGAGCCCCATGGGCCATCTGCATGTCATCCTCTGGCATGTGTACTCGCCTGCCATACGATCCAATGTATCAACTCCTGCTTTCGTCTCGTTGTAATGTGTTATAATTTCAGGTGTCTTCTTATCAGCTTCCTCATCAATTTCACCAGAATAGTGTTCAGTAGAGAGCAACACTACACATCTATTCAGGTGTGTGACATGAGAAACTAATGTAGCTTCAGCTTGGTAGCCAAAAATCGAAGAGTACTATGGCCGTTATTTTGAAGGAAGAAATTCGGGGGGGGGGGGTATAAAAGTTTTGTTTTTTCTGAGAGTCCCACAAAGTGTTAGCTTTCTATCAATGAGTTCTTCAGCCAAATCCAGCGATGTGAAAAAATTATCAGTAGTGATCCCATATCCAGCCTCCAAGATGTTTACTAAATCGAGAACCACTCTTTTCCCCTGATTTTTTTTTTGGCTTTCCATCTTTTTTCCCTAGATAGATTTGAAAATGTTTACAGTAAGCTGTGTCGCTGTCAGCCAGTACCCAGATCTTGATACCATATTTTCCTGGTTTTGATTCATGTATACACGAAAAGGTGCATATCCTCTGAATGGAATCAATCTTTCATCTACAGTGAGATGAGTCCCAGGGTTGTAATATTGTTGACAGTATAAAGTAAATAGATCTGTTATCACACAAATCAGTGCTAACTTATCTGTTGCTACTCTTTCATTACGACTAAACAAGTCATCAAATCTTAGATAAGCTGATATGGTGGAAAATCGAGTCCTTAACATGGTTGCTGCATAAATTGGTCTCTGGAAAAGCTAGTCTGAACACCATAATATAGAAACTGGTTCACGATTGCTTTTTGTGGCTCCACTGCAGATGAGTAATCCAATAAAAACATATATTTCGGTCTCATCTACATCAACCCACTTTCTTTTCTCTCTCTTCGTCTTTTCATTATAATTTTCAGTTTCCCAAGCATCTCTCTGGTTTGTGTATGTGACAATAATATCTACAATTGCAGGAGAAATGAATAACTTGAAGAAATATAAAATGTTACCTTGTCTATCAACATCTGATGAGACACCGGGGGGGGGGGGGGCTCGAATAATGTTGGAAGATCTCTGTCGTCTGCGAATGAATGTATTTTTCAACCAAAAAGTATAATCCTTTGAGATACACATATCTCCAAAGTCTCCAACAATTTTTTCATCAAGTTCATCGCCTTGAATTTCATCATCTTCTTCATCAGCTATTTCAACAACGTCCTCAGCTGCAGAACATTCTGTAGTTTCTTGTACCTCATCGAGAAGGTCATTGGCTTTAACTCTAGCCCTCTCCATAAGAAGTTTGGTTCTTGAAGACACAAGACGATCCATTTCACAACATGTACACACTGAACTTAGAATCAAACTGAACTGGAAGGAAAGAGATAACTAAACAATGAGTAGGACAAAGGCCAATGAGTGAAAAACAGTGAGTGAGGGCAACGTTTATTACGAGTAGGTAGACGTAGCTACAACTTGATGCTCCCAATTTCTAGGAACATCTTGTTTGTAAAAAGGGGAAAATGACTTTTTGGAACCACAGCTGTGTTTACACTTCATAAACTGACTCAAGTGACGCAATATTACATCAGCTGTGTTTACACTTCATAAACTGACTCGAGTGATGCAATATTACAAAACTACACAACGATTTCATTTTCAGAAAAAGGGTACACAGAATACCATGGGAGTCTCGCGAGGACCCCAGCCACATTTTTTAGGAAACACTATGTGATTACAGTTGTGACGTTGAAGTATTCAGTGGGAATGAAGATGAAAGTGGTAGTATATAGTTAAAAAAAAATGTCACAGAGCCACAATTAATTCCTTCCAGTTTTTCAATATATTTTCGTCGAAATTCCGTGAGACTAGGGTCATTAACGACCCCATGGTATTCGGAGGGTTAATTACAACTATTGGTTATGTTGTAAAATTGTAACAATGAAGTTTCAAAAAACAATGCAGTAAATTCAAACCTTTGAGAAGTTATAAAATATTATGACAGTTTGTGTTAATGGAATTTGAATGGGCATGTTAATGAATTGTGGACAATGGATTGCACCAGTTAAGGTGGCAATAAGCACAAAGTATAATGTTTAGAAAGTTGAGATGTTGAATTTGAGCATTTTTTATTTTTTTTATATGATTTACAATTGTATTTTGATATATGGTTATATACTTATGTACGTTGAGATGTTACTTGGGTTAAATAATGTGTGTTATTTTAGCATAAGAGTATCTACTTTTGAATTGTAATATGTTATTTGAGTGTTAAGATGCTAAAGATACTACAAATCAGTACTTTGGTTAATGCAAATAAGTACTTCTAGGAGGAACCCAAATTAGTGCAAGGATATGGATTAGTGAAAGGCCATTTGCTAATGTTTTTGTTTTGGTTGTCTCAGAACCTGTATGGAACTGTGGAGGTGAACCTGTGCTGGCCAGTGTGTCAGGGCAGGGTCGCCAAGTGCCTGTCTGGCTTTACGGTGTTGGGATCCTGATGAAGGAAGTCCAGTAAAGTCATGCAGGTGCGGCCACAGCTACTGGATTAGGGGGGTAAGTACCCAGCTCTTAATCAGGAAGTAAGGGGTCGTGGCGCCATATCCTCGCTGGTCCTCCTAGGTTTAGGCAATGGTTTTTTTTTTTTCATTGGGGGTCTTGTAACGGGGCAAAATTTGGGTGACAAATATAGACAAAGTTTTACGGGATATGTAATATTATGTAACGAGTTGTATTTTTAGCTGGTGAAGTCATGATTAGTCACCAGTTAGGCATTTGTGTACGACGAAATAGTTCAATGTCTAGGTGTGGCCAGCCAAATGGTGTTATGCTGGTCAATGGAAAAGTAAGTGACCACGTTGGGACGGGTGGAGAAAACCGACGAAAACTGGTTTCAAAGGCGCAGTTGAACGGAATTGTGGCATAGGAACGCCAGCGAAGTGCCGCAGTCTCCACACTCGAACAGGACACATGTGTTCTCTTAGTGCCCGCGGGCAGTTACAGTAGCGTACCGAGCTTTTTGTACTAAAGTGTTAAAAATGGTCATAAACATGTAAAGTGTGAACTTACTCGAAACAAAAACATGTGAATACAAATTGGACGTTTGAACTTTTTTTTGTGATTTTTAAAGTGAATTACGGCTGGTGGTGCAACAACCCGGAGACTCCACAACTAAAGAGATAAGTAACCATAAAGGACGAAAACAATTTACCAAAATTATTCAAAATTTGTTTTTACGGTAAAATATAAAAAAAATCAAACAAAATGATGAGATCTCAATAGGGTGGGTAAGCGTGAATGAGAGATTGAAGGGAGGGGGGAAATTTTACGAATTACTAAGTACTGATTTGCAGATAAAGAACTTTCTTTTGTCATATATATTTTTGTTTGTTTTAACTATTACATTATATAATTAATAACATTACAAAGAAAATATTAATGTTTTTTATTAAATAAAATAAGATTTTGTCATAATAATGTGTTAGTTTAATTATTACGCCACTCTATCCATAACCCTATCTCTGTGTCAATAAGTTCGCCTACCTTTTGTAATTTATAAATGTTCTTATCTCTTACAAGATTCCTGAAACTAGAAACTATAAGAACACTGTTGTTTGTCAAAAAGAAAAATACAACTAACATATTGCAAAAATTATGTCATTGTTCTGGAACATAAAAGTTCCGTGTGCTGTGTAACATTCAAAGAAACATGGCACGTCAGTTGAAAAGTTCTGAGAATGATATCCATAGTTTAGCAGTAGAACTAAAAATTTTTCGTACGTTGTAAGATTCATATTTCATATTATTATTTTGTGTTCTGCCCTAAGGCAGGTCTTCAAATGGTAAAAGCTCTCCAGCTGTCCTATCGCATGCGTCTTTTCGTTTCTTCGTAACACCCTCTGATTTGAATGCTATCTATTAACTTCATCCTTCTACGCTCTCTTCTTTTTTTCTCCTTCTGTGACACCCTCCATGGCATGTCATGTAAGCAACCAGTCTCTTCTTAAACAATGGCCTAACCAATTCCTTTTCCTATTTTCTATTACCTTCAGGATTCTTCTCTCTTCGCCTATTCTTCTTAAAACTTCATCATTCCTTACTTTATCAACCCACCTCACTTTTTCCATTGCTCGCCAAACCCACATCTCAAATGCTTCTAATCTTTTCTCATCCTCCTTCCTCAGCGCCCATGTCTCTGCACCATATAAAGTAACGCTCCACACATAATATTTGGCCAACCTTTTTCTTAAATTCTTATTAATTTTGCCAAACAGCAGTCTTTTCTTCCCATTATATCATGTAAGCACAGTTAATTCCAGGTCTCTTTGTCAATTGTATTCATTGTTTACCAGCGGTTCAAAATTTACGTGTCACACATGTTGCTATGAAACAAGGACATAATCAAGAATCATCATCATTGGCTTGACAGCCCTTTGTGGATCCTGGTCTGCTTCAGATGATTTTGCCACTCTTCTCAGTTCATAGCCATATTTTTCTGGTTTCTAATTCCAAGAGTACTGATGTCCTGACTCACCCCGTCCCTCCATCTCAATTTTTGCCTTCCAACTTTCCTTTTACCTTCTGGCTTTGCATTAAATCTTTTGATTTCACAACAGTACCATTTTCCAGGATACGGCCATCAACCCTAAGCCCAACCTCCAATCTGAAGGGCCAGGAACTTTGATTTTGGATTGTTCTTCTCCTAAAGTCTTGCCTTCACCTTGGCTAACGAGCGGTCTCTGCCTAGTCACACTAGGGTATCTAACTCAGCCCATGTGTGCAGCCGTTGGCCTATTTGAAGCTCTTCCACCTCCACACTAGGAGTGTATCCTGCTGCCAAATGTACACCATTCCATGCCGTTGACCTTCTGGTTCATCCGCCTTTAGGAACAGTTTCCCATTGGAAGGAGAAGAAAGTCCCATGTACCTCTACCCGCTCCTCCACCCTTCTTAGAGTTTGTTGGCACTTGGTAGAGGGGGACAGCTTATACTGGCTGAGACTGGTCTCAAGAGCCACGTTAGCCACCATAAGGTGCCCATCCCCCACCACGTGGAGTTGTGGTTGGAAGTTTCCCTTCAAGGTATAGGACCCAAAGGGCTTTTTCCATCCTCTCCAGTACTTTGGGATACAAACTCAAGAATATTTTGTTTAAAAAAATCTAGTGCGGATGGATATTCATAACGAAATGCTAAATTCAGTGGGAGATGCTGCATCTTCAATAACAGTGGTACGCAAGTGGGCACTCAATTTTAGATGTGGTCGTGCAAACATTGAAGATGATGCCCACAGTGAACACTCAAACGTGCGGCATCCAGCTTTCAAAAAGTTTTTTCACGCCCAGTTGTCAAGTTAAAATGTGATACACATGCTGGTCTTCCAACACCATGTATGAAATACTTTTAATTAAGAAAGTTGTGTTAGTGGTTATAATCACGAACAGAATTATCACTGTTACACAGTGATATAAAATATTTCTTCTCTTTTTTTAATAACAATTAAGAAGTAAAAAGTAGAGGGCGGATAGATAACATTAAGAAATAAAAAGGCATATATGGATGTTTTTGAAATAAGGGTGAGTGACCGCACCCATACGTGGTGATAGGAAGGGACGAAAAGGGTGTTTAAATAAGTTGCAGTTTGTGTTGAATATAGAAAGAAAAAAAGGGAAGGTTTTGACAATATAATAACACATTGTAACTCTGTACCGAAAAGGAACTTGGAGTTAAAAGTGTGAATGAGAAAGGTTTTACGTTAGGTATTGAAAAGAATGTACACACACACATACACACAGAATGTACTAGAAAGATATATAACAATACAGACATGGGTGACTGAACTCGCTGGTTAATAATAGCCTGAAAGGACATTTAACTTATAGCTTGTTTATGAAATGTGTATGGGCGGTAGGGCAAGTGGGGGTATGAAGAAGTTGTTTGTCTTATTATTGTTATTTCCGATCTGATGATGAGGTGTGAAGTTTGAAAGCGCTAATCGGAATAATTTTTCTATAGTGGTGTGCAACAGTGATAATTCTGTTTGAAATATTTTTAATGATGTCTGGAGGTATTGCATTATTTGGTTATGCATTGTGGTGGTGGTGGGGGATCATCTTTAATACGGGTACAGCCTTGTTTAAACTCGAGTCCCACTTGCTGCAAACCATCGTTTTTGATACAGCAGCATATTCTAATATATTTAAATATATTTACCATTTTGTTGTGAATTTTCATTGGTGCTAGATGTTTTTTTTTAACAAACAATTCAAACAAATTGTAGATCATGTTACACTTCAATTTTTTTAATAAATATTTAAAACCATAAAACCACCCAAAAACTCAACTTCCCACATTTACTTATAGTTCTTACCTTCACGTGGATCCAGGGTTCTATGTACGAACTCGTGACCTGTAAAAGCGGTTGCTGGGTTTTACGGCATAATAATTACTAACACCTTTTTATAAAAAACCAAGCTCATTTTTTATTTATTTCAAATTAATATTTTCTTTATATTGTTTTAACTTTATATTCTGATTACTTTACAAATAATTAGGCAACGTGATGTTGCGTCGCTCTAAAACTTTAAACTTATATTTTCTTCATTTTGTTTTAATTGTCTCCAAGTCACGTTTATAAACTAATTAGAACTAATATTAGGCATTACCTGTATTAACTTCCGTCTTGTGACTTATCTGTTTTAATTTCTAAAACGACGCGTTTCGAGGATAAATCCTCATTTTCAGGTTTTAATATTATATCCTTAAATTTTTAGTGACCGTCAATCAGTGAATGTTTTAGTGGATGGTTAGTGAGGATCGGTCAATAATACAACTTTTAGTTATTTTGCGTCGACGTTTCGACAATATTTATTGTCATCTTCAGGACCTGTGTATGAAATACAATAGAAATATCAAACATAACAAAACAATTAAATATTTGGGTGAACGTGTTGGTGATGTGAGGGTGTGCGTGCTTATGTATGTATCATTTTTTATGTGAAGACTTATGATAGTTTGTTTACATCTTCAAATTATCCTTAAGAAAGCGAGCAAATTATAGTATGAGAGAGAGAGAGAACTTAATTTATACAGTATTACAATTTAAATTACTAAATGTAATGTTATTTTAATTAATTAAACAAACAGTAATCAACAACTGGATATTAGATTGGTACATAAATTGTTTATACCTACAACACTCAACATATAGCAAAGTAATATATTACCTATAACTAAAACAGATTAGGGGATGTTCACTACGTAATTATTAAAAGTTATTTTTACCATGTTTCACTCCCTACTGGTGTTAACAAACAATCATAATTTAGAAACATACAATTTACACAATATTGTAAAACATTACGACTTAAATCAGATAGTTGACAAAGGTTACAAACAAAAGTTTCTGGTAAATTTTACTAACAGGTAAAGTTGAATAATACGGTAATTGTAATCATATTGTAAAATATAGTCAAAAGTACTATAGAATAATGTTATTTACGTATGTGTCCACAATCACCCTTCTCTTTCACCCATGCTCCCCTCGCCAGTCCTTCTCACAGCCTCTCACTCTAACCTGAAATCGATCTATCACTCACTATCACCCCACTCACACACACTCTCTCTCTCTCTCATTATCTCTCTTCATTCACTCTCTCTCCCCCTCTCTCACACACTCTCTCTCTCTCCCCCTCTCATTGTCATTGTCCACGATTGGCACTCTAAAACACTCACCATTTTTATTACACTATCATCCTCATATAAATAGAGAATTATGCACACGATAACAGAAATGATTTACCAACTTGTACTAAAGGGTTACAGACTTTATGACACAACATTATAGATAACAGATCCATTATATGAAAATGGTTATTACTTAATATTTACATTTTGGTCAATGTTATTTACCTGAAACTTGGTCTATACAGAGTACCATAGTCAATGTAGTTCAAATATATGTCGGTCATTTTGTTGTGTGTGTGTGTGTGTGTGTGTGTGCGCACGCGCGCGCGCGTATGTAGTTGTAGCATGTGTGTATGTACACGTCTACGTGTTAGATTTGTGGTATATATCTGTTTAGAATAGAGAGAGAGAGAGAGAGAGAGAGAGAGAGAGAGAGATTATGACCGACATATATTTGAGCTACATTGACTATGGTACTCTGTATAGACCAAGTTTCAGGTAAATAACATTGACCAAAATGTAAATATTAAGTAATAACCATTTTCATATAATGGATCTGTTATCTATAATGTTGTGTTATAAAGTCTGTAACCCTTTAATACAAGTTGGTAAATCATTTCTGTTATCGTGTGCATAATTCTCTATTTATATGAGGATGATAGTGTAATAAAAATGGTGAGTGTTTTAGAGTGCCAATCGTGGACAATGACAATTAGAGGGAGAGATAGAGAGAGAGAGAGAGAGAGAGAGAGAGAGAGAGAGGGGGGAGTGAATGAAGAGATATAATGAGAGAGAGAGAGAGAGAGAGAGAGAGAGAGAGAGAGAGAGAGAGAGAGAGAGAGAGAGAGAGAGAGAGAGAGAGAGAGAGAGAGAGAGAGAGAGCGAAGGGTGGAAGAGTGAGAGAGGGAAGAAGGGAGACAGTGAGTGAGATGTAGAAGAGAGAGAGAGAGAGAGAGAGAGAGAGAGAGAGAGAGAGAGAGAGAGAGAGAGGGAGAGGGAGGAGGGAGAGGGAGAGGGAGAGAGAGAGAGAGAGAGAGAGAGAGAGAGAGAGAGAGAGAGAGAGAGAGAGAGAGAGAGAGAGAGAGAGAGAGTGAGTGGGGTGATAGTGAGTGATAGATCGATTTCAGGTTAGAGTGAGAGGCTGTGAGAAGGACTGGCGAGGGGAGCATGGGTGAAAGAGAAGGGTGATTGTGGACACATACATAAATTACATTATTCTATAGTACTTTTGACTATATTTTACAATATGATTACAATTACCGTATTATCCAACTTTACCTGTTAGTAAAATTTACCAGAAACTTTTGTTTGTAACCTTTGTCAACTATCTGATTTAAGTCGTAATGTTTTACAACATTGTGTAAATTGTATGTTTCTAAATTATGATTGTTTGTTAACACCAGTAGGGAGTGAAACATGGTAAAAATAACTTTTAATAATTACGTAGTGAACATCCCCTAATCTGTTTTAGTTATAGGTAATATATTACTTTGCTATATGTTGAGTGTTGTAGGTATAAACAATTTATGTACCAATCTAATATCCAATTGTTGATTACTGTTTGTTTAATTAATTAAAATAACATTACATTTAGTAATTTAAATTGTAATACTGTATAAATTAAGTTCTCTCTCTCTCTCATACTATAATTTGCTCGCTTTCTTAAGGATAATTTGAAGATGTAAACAAACTATCATAAGTCTTCACATAAAAAATGATACATACATAGGCACGCACACCCTCACATCACCAACACGTTCACCCAAATATTTAATTGTTTCGTTATGTTTGATATTTCTATTGTATTTCATACACAGGCCCTGAAGATGACAATAAATATTGTCAAAACGTCGACGCAAAATAACTAAAAGTTGTATTATTGACCGATCCTCACTAACCATCCACTAAAACATTTAATATTATAAAAACATCAAATTCACCCGAACGGGGTCGTCAATTATTTAAAACACATAAAAACACCACACATAATTTTACATTAATATTGTCTCGGTCGGCACAGTCCGATGCGCATCGTCTCGTTGCCAACGATTAACTGTTTTACTTTATCCTGTATGACCGTTATCATTTCCCGTGGACACATCAATATCGATTGCTGTGTTGTACAGTAGATTAGATCGAAACGATGCGCATCGGACTGTGCCGACCGAGACTATATTAATGTAAAATTATGTGTGGTGTTTTTATGTGTTTTAAATAATTGACGACCCCACTCGGGTCAATTTGATATTTTTATAATATTAAAACCTGAAGATGAGGATTTATCCTCGAAACGCGTCGTTTTAGAAATTAAAACAGATAAGTCACAAGATGGAAGTTAATACAGGTAATGCCTAATATTAATTCTAATTAGTTTATATTTTCTTCTTATACATCTCTCATAAAGTAGTAGTTGACTTATGGATAGTTATAGATAGAATATATATATGTATTTCTAATAAAAGACAATCCAGTACCTCACTCACTCTCTGTCTCTCAAACTCGTCACTCCCCTAAATAAGAGTTCTCTTTAAATTTTATACATCTTAGTGGGTCGTTGTTTGTATATTGATTTATGGTTATTAATTTATTGTTGAAAGTGTAACTGGTACTCATCCTGCACATGTACTCCGTTGTTGCGTCACTGTTTTTCACTTAAAAGTCCAAAAAATAACTGACTGTTTTGTAATTTGGATACTGTCCTTCTGATGTTGCTGTTGCACTCTCCACTAATGTTTTTACTATTTATTAACACATTTTACAAATTTACTGGATCTTGGCTCGCGAGGACTATTACATTGTTTTGAGTACGGTTTTTTGTGAACCGCGCGCTAACGCAACTGCGCGGTTCTGAGTTTAGACGGCGACTGAAGCGTCTCAAAATGGCTAGCATCTCTCTGAGCTTGGCAACGTACCTTCTGCTTGGATGGCCGCGTCTCGCGGCTTTCTTGTAGTCTCGTAGACGGCGGTAAGGAAATTTGGTACGTGCTTTTCACGCTGTTAAAAGCAGCATACGCGCGCTCGTACTCATTCCAATGCTCCAGATTACGTAGCAACTTCCCTGGATTGTTAGACTGACCACTGGGTGTTCACAAAAGTCAAGCTTTTGTGAACAATACAGGGCTCAGTGTGGGTGACTCCACATTATTACAATTAGTATGGAATTAAAATAAATCCCCCTAGTCTGTCCCGTTACAATCACTTTGTGCACCATTTGGTGTATGCTATTCAAAACGTTTTTGAACATACCTCTTATAATTTTAAATATGGAAAATTTACCGTATAGAATTCCACACTTTCAATATTATTAATTGGCTTAAGCATTTTAAATTTGCAAATACTGTATAGAGTAATTTTTGTAGTAGTCTCATTGAAACTGGTTATGTTGGCTGTTAAAGCAATTTAAGGGTCGATTTATACAGGGAACGACCCGACGACGTGACGAGGACAGGCCGAACGTGTGACCATTTATACAGGCAATGGGCCATCCGAGTTTATTCTCTCTGTGTCTGAGTACGCATAGTTAGCGATTTGGTGAAAATATGTCGGACTTCTTTTCGTTTTTAATTGACGAGTTACCAGCAATAGCTGTCCATTGGAAGATGAAAAAAAGCAGAAAAGAAGAAGATGGAGTATCCATCCTTCATGGCTTACTAAAAAGAAAGAAAGAAAGAGAATTCAAAATTTATAAAGAGACAAAATTGTATATCGCCAGATTGTATAACACACTGTGTTGTCTTACTAATTCTATTAACTTTTTGTCATTCATGATGAAAATGGAAATCTCGCTGTTCTAAAACAAACTCACATAAGGAAAGAGAAGCCTTTCCACTCTAAAAACCAATTGCTCGGCTCATAGAAGTGATTCATACAGGAAGCGGGGGAGCCGTGAATGAGCCGAGTGGTTGACGAGTTTCAGAAAAATATTGTTGGCAACAAGTCTCGGCCGAGTGTCGTACGATGCTCGGACTCGTCACGTCGGTGGTATAAATTCCCCCACTACAAAGTGTTGAAGAATTTTCTGCCCAACTCGTTGATTACTCGCCACACCATCAGCTCGTTCACTGTATAAATCGACCCTTAATCGTTAAGACTCATTAATGATGAGCTTTTGTCATCACAGAAAAATTGCAAGGAGCTGACGTTTCAGCCACTCAGACAATTGGCAGCTGGCTAATAAGCACATTTCAAATCTGGATTTGAACCATTTTCTACTATCATTTACTTTCTTGTCAAACATTTTTATTTCATGTTGGTTTTTAAGGGCTTCTAGTTCTCTAACTTCTTCTTCATATGTTTTCCATTCTTCTGTGTTCTTTTTTCTCTTCTTTTCTCCCTGAACTCCTCTCCTGCATTTCTGAATCATCTTTTTGGAGGTCGTATTTGTTTCTTTAGTTACTTGTTTACAGGTTCCATGGAACCACGCAGGCGTGCTTTCTCCCCTGGCTCTCTAGTGTCTCCCAGTATATCTCTAGCTGCTTTGTGTATGGCAAGCCTTAAAAAAAAAGCTAAGTATATTTACTATGTTTCTTTTTCAGACTGAGACTACAATGTAGACTAAAACGATTGGAATTACTTATGCAAAGACGAGTGGAAGTTCAACTTATGCTAAGACAAGTGGAATTACTTGAAGTTCGAATTAGGCGATGCAGCTAAGGAACAGCCAGCTGAACAGTACTACGAAGTAAGTTTAATTTGATTTTATTTAAGTTTTAATGTAAATACAATGGAGAATGTCTAACGCTAAACACATTTTTCTTGTTTATACAGTATAATATTGTTACGACATCATAGAACAATCTACGTGTTTGTCGAATGTGCCAGAAGAATCTCGATGCAACGCGTGTGGCGTACGTGCTTGTCGATACATTTTCCAGACAGTGCGAGAATTGACGCAGCCGCATGGACTGTGTCAAGGCCGTAATTAATTACGTAGTACAATGGCGCTACAACGCAATTAGGAATGTTCTCGTCTGTGAGCGTGGGTATAAATACATGGTGGCAGCGGCCTTAGAGTCAGTATAGTGGCGATATATTTACAGAGCGGTTCGAGTTATTATCGGGTGAGATTACTGTGTACGTTCAAGTAGTTATTAGTGAAGTGTTGGGTTTTATAATCGGGCGGTATAATTGTAATACAATTGTGTTTAATATTAGTGACATTTTATTGCATGTCAACAATTTTTATTTGATGTGTTGTAGTAGATTATGTTGTTAATTACCAACTGTTGAACTGTAAAAATTAAAGCTGGTGATTATTGACTTAATTGGTGTCTTGTACTTATATTGTTTTCCACTGTACCTACGACGATCAAGTAATCCCTACTGACCGTCGTAACAGTGGTGTCAGAACTGGGATAGAATGGTTAACAGTGGACATTTTGTACAATGCGAGTGTAATTCATAATTAATCGAAAAACAATGGATGCCAGTCAGATGATGGAAAATTTTCAGGCGCTGTTGTTACAGACAAGAACGACGACGACAGGATGTAGAGAAAGTGGAAGAGAGACAGAAAAGCCTCCTGCTGGAAGCAGAGGAAAGACACAGACAGGAGGCGGAAGAAGTAGAAAAACGATAAGATGAAAAATGCAGGCAGGAAAGGGAAGAAACTGAGGAACGATGTAAACTTGAAACAGAAGACATCAAGGAGTTAATACAGCAGCAAAAGCAGACACAAGAACAAACCGTCGCAGAGTTGGGTCTCCTATGAGGTGAGCTTAATAAGCAAGTTACTAAAATATCGGAGGTACAAGAATCAATGACATTAAAAATAGCTGAAGTAGAAAAATCTGTCTCGAGTGTTGAAGAATCGATGTCTAATAAAATAGCTGAAGTAGAAAAATCAGTCTTGACTGTGGAAAAAGCTATGTCAACAAAAATAGAAGACTCGATTACAAATATAAAAGAGCAGATTAAAAACGAAGTCGAGCAGTGCCTGAAGTTACAACCAAAACAACTTTGTGAACAGACTGTACCAAGACTTTGTGAAAGACAGAAAAAGACGCAGAAAATAAGTTAATAGAGAAAGTCACTTTGCCTGCAGTAGGGACAGTTCAAGTCAAAGCTTCAACCTTTGACGGAAGCAGTCACTGCGCAATGTACCTCCGCCAATTTGAAGCTGCTGCATGCGCAAATAATTGGACAGAGAAAGACAAGGCAGTCTCACTCGTTCTCGCATTAAAACGACCAGCGGCAGAATTACTACAGAAAGTGCCACCTGACAGCCAGAACATCTATGCCGAGTTGATAAAAGCTCTAGAATTATGCTACAATGATAAACATTTGCAAGAGGTGTACTACGCTCAGTTGAGAACAAGACGACAACGTTCTGGGGAGAGTCTTCAAGAGTTTGAAGCAAGTATCGACAGATTGATTAGATTGGCCTATCCTGAAGCACCTGAAGACTTTCGAATAAGGTTTACGGTGCAGATATTTATTGATGGCATCGGAGATTGTGAACTTCAGCAAGTGTTACGAATGGCAAGACACCGAAATAGCTCAAAAGCTCTTGTTCACGCCCTAGAGTTTGAAGCTGCCAAGTCAGCATCCTGCTACATTAATGGGTTTGTGCCATCACGTTGCAGTCAGAAGACCCCTGTATCACATTGCCATTATGATGGGTGCAGAAAAACAATGTTGTCGGACAAACAATTCAAAAGTTCAAGAGAGTCGCAACGATTTGAAAAAGACAGACGACCGAAATGTTACAACTGTGGAAAACATGGTCATCTACAGGTAGACTGTTGGGAGAAGAAGATACTGAGAGAAGAGAGTGATCGCACCAATTGGAGAAGTAAAGCCCCAGAACAGCACACAGTTTCTACGCTACATGAGACCAGTGGAAACTTGATTGTTAATGGATTTGCGGAAGGTAAACCAACATCATTTACAGTTGACACGGGCACAACAGTGTCCATTGTGCGCCCTGACTTAGTCAGCAACCGCCAGCGTCTAATTAGCTCTTGTACAATACAGACTGTGACTGGAAGCCCTGTCAAGGTGCTAGGAAAGGTAGACGTATGTGTACGCCTGGGGTCTTCTCGAGTTTAGCCACCAAATGCTTGTCGCAGACATTGTGAATGAAATTATTCTTGGCATGGACATTATGAATGCTGTTACAACACAAACAAGCCACCCCAATACCAGGGAAAAAACTATGAATAAACTATATAAAATGTTTAAACTAATGAAAATAAAATGACAAGGACGCGACAAACGACTATGACCCAACCTAAGTGACTGACTCAATAAATGAAATAAAATGAAATTAAATGAGAAGGTAAATGAAAAGGAAACAAGCAAAATACAAATGAAATAAAATGAGAAGAAATGAAAAGACACAAACGAATAATATAGAACAGAAAAGGAGAAATGTTACACTCAAATAAAGTATTGAAAAAGAAACCAATAAATAATAAATGTAAATGATAATTATTAGTATCGACTAATTGATCAATGTAAATGATAATTGTTAAAGTCCAATAAAGTAATGACAAACTAAAGTACACTAACCCAATAAATAGAGAGTAAATGTTATAAATAACTCTATAATGACATGAACTTGTTAACAGTATAACTAACCATTGTAAAGTGAGAGATAGATAGATAGTGAACATGATTAAGTGAGAAAGAGAATTTAATGTTAGGGAATACCCACTAGTAACACTTAAATACTATAAAAAGTGCGAAGTGCCAGTGTAAACCCCCCAAAATAAATAGAAAACCCTACTGATAGGTATAGACTAAAAACCAGTGATAAACACTAAGGTTTATTGGTAAAAAGTGTTAGAAAATAAGAATATTGTTATTATTAGGATTAAGAGTAATTGTAGATCAGGAATACAAGGATATTCAGGGAAAAAATCCCAGGAAGAGTCAAAGTGTTAGTGTTACCATGGTTAGATAGGAAAGTTTAGAAAAGAAAAAATGTGGTAAAGAATATGAATGCAAAATCAATAAACATCCTATGTTCAAAGGGATAGCAAATTATGTAAAGTAAATGGTGTGATGATGTTTGTCACCAAAAAATAAGTAAGAATAAACAAAATGTAAACAAGAGTAGCATAATAACTGTTAAAAGATTTGTTTGATTAAGTTTATGAGTAGGAATATGGCTGAAAGAGTTATACAGACCATAAGCCTATATATTGTGTTATATTTTATAGAGAATAGTAAATAATAGACAAATAATAAACAATGGCAATATAGATAAGAAAAAAGATAAATTCATGCAAACCTAATAATACTGGAAAAGCAGTTAGAGAATAATAGACAAACCATGATTTTGTAAAATACCGTAATGAAAACATACAATTATTCTAAAACAGACCCAAATCAATTCAACAAGTAAACAAAATCATTTGTAACACAAAACAAAACATGTATAAAGGTAAAATAATATGTAATTTGTATAAAATAAGAAAATATAGCCAATTACTACCTAGGCCTATGAAATACCTAACTGTATAAAACCAATAAAAACAAATTGTAAGAAATTAACTATTATATTAGCAAATCCAAGGCAAGTAACTAGTTAATGATAATTAGTGGATCATATTAAGATGTAAAAGTTAAATTAAGGACATAAAATAAGAAAGAAATGTAATTAGATAATATCAACATAATTGTCAAAACATTAATACATGAGCAAACCCAGCTTTGAGGGATGTCAAAATGATCTTTGAAAGAAAATACGAACAGTTGTGATAATATCTCATACATTGATAAGAAGACAGAAGAATAATAGCAATCAGAAGATATTTAGTCATTTTGAATAAAAATTCAAATATTATAACAATGGTCTTAAGTCATGAGTAGCCAATGAGAGTCAAACCGTTACCATAACAACCAAGCGTTGTAACGGTACAGAATTGTGGGCTACAATAGTTTCAATGTCAATTCAGTTTTAATTTTTAATTGCCATATTCACCTGCGAGGTGCCCCAGTGCAACATACAATGTTAGGATAAACAACTGATGTCTAGACAGCCAGACTAGACGTATTACGTAATAACCCCAGCAGCAGTCTTTGTGAATCACAGTATGCAGATTGTCTCCATAGTAGTAACATCAGCCAGCAGCAGGAAGTAGCATACAGTTCACTAATTGAGAACAGTGGCCTCGGGAGTGCAAGATAGGCCTAAAGTAAAAGGGCCTATCTAATAAAAATGTAAAAAGTGTTCAACTGTTACTTATGGCGCGCGGTCAAACAATTGAAAACGTAAGAGCTCGAGCAACGGTAAACCGGCAAAAAGAAGTTTGTAAAAGTGTAAAGAAACCGTAAACTTTGGTAAATTAAATAAGACGGAGTATGTCGAGGTAGTGCGAAAGTTCATGAACAGTGGAAATAACATTTGTGACCAGAAACAGCCAATAACACGAGGTGGTGATGGAATTGATTAACGCCGTGGATTGTTAAGTACTCTACATAACCCTATCAGAACTATTCCATAAATACAGAAATTAAATATAAACACAGAGTTTTAATCACGGGGTTTTAAAAGAAAAAATAAATAAAAGAGTATGAGTGAGAGAGTGTTGCAAAGTGCTGGTTAAGTTATTTTTATATTGCGTTATTGCTAAGTCATTTTCATATGAGTTTAGATCAATTGATTAAGTATTCATGCCTTATTGTTTTTTTTTTGTATTGAAAGTGTAATGTAATGGTAAAGTGAAAGCAAATATTGCATTAAAGAAAGCTAGTTGTTTTAGAATACAAAATTGGTGTTAGCGCAATTATATTGAAATTTCAACCAAAATAACCTTGTCTGCAGCTATGTTCGTCTGTAAAACTCTGGAGAAGAACCCTAAGGTAAGAGTTTTATATAAAGTGAATTAACTTATATTGTTTCAGTGACGCCCAAGAACAGGGACTCGAGTATTTTATTATTTTAAAGTAATTTATATTGTTTCAGTGGCGCCCGAACAGGGACGGTAATTTTTTATTACGTTCGCCAGACCAAATTAAGCTGCAGAACGGGTCATTTGGGAGTGAGGGCGATGTTGTAAAGGATTGTTGTGTAAGCTAAAGTGTATAATAGTATATGTAAAAAACACCATATAAAATGAAAAATAACGATGATGAAGTCAGCATAACTGACTTAACCGAAGTCAATACAGAAAATAAAGTCGATACAAATATCAATAAAGAAAATAGTTTGACCGAATCAACAGTCATGAGTGGGTTGGAGGTCCATTCGACTCCAATCTTAGTTCAAAATAGAGAATTAAGTATGTCAGCTGACATAGATGACTCTGGGATTCAGATAACCCCACCCGTAATGAATAAAAATAAACAAGATGACAATAATGATGTGATGAATATGATGCAGTTGTTTTTAGAGCAACAGAGTAAAATGTCTAATGACATTAATAAACGTTTTGATATGAATGATCATAAATTCGAGGCACAAAATACTAAATTTGATACATTAAGTAGTGACATTAATGCAAAATTGCATGAATTGAGCAGTAATGTAAGTGAACAGAAAATCAGATATGAAAGTACTTTTAATAAGTTTGATGTTAAATTTAACTAAATTAAGGGGGAAATAAATGTTAAGATAATACAACAGCTAGATAAACTTGGGAGAAATATTGAAAAGAAGGTGAGCAATAATGTTAGTCATGATGACGTAAACAAGAGTGAAATATTGTTGAATGAAAATAATAATGATATATTGAGTAATAGTTGTAGTGATAATGAGAGTAGAAAGTTAGTTGACGCCAGTAATAAAGTAGTACTAAGTACTGATGAGTCGGAGAAAGAATGGAGAGATAGTTTAAATGTAGAGTATGAACAGAGGGCAAATTTTTCTTGTAGTATAGGTGAATAAAAAGGTTCACCAATGTTGTATGAGGATAGAGTTTCCTCCGGTAGTTGTGTGGAAGACGAGGTGTCTTCAAATGGTCCCTTTATTTTTTGTGATGGTCTTGGAAGTGCCAAGACAAATAGTAAGTTTGTATTGCCCTCTGTGTGGAATGGGATGTGAAATGTTGTGGTGATGAAAGTGATTATGAAAGAGAGAAAGAGTTGGAGTGTTTCAAGCTAAATAGAGGTTATGGAGAATTGATAGAGAAGATGAATATTAAGAGAATTGTGGTAAACAATGTAGATTTACTTTGTACTGTAGTAAACAACGTGTATATTGATGATAAATATTTACCTGTTGCGAGAAGTAGTGTACTGGTAGTAGCAGATAATTGTGATGATGTAACTTACCTGGGAATAACAAAAAACACTGATGGAGATTTGACAAAAACTAATAATGTAGACATGATTTATGATATAGTAATAATGAGGGGTAACCCTATGTATTATTATTTTGGCACAATGGAAAAAATAAAATTTTATGGTTATTATAAAAAAGATAGCCATATGCTGTGTATCAATAAAATTGAACAGTGTTATGTGCCGAAAAGATTAATTTTCGATGATGGGGGTTGAGAAATACTGATGAACATTTAATTATTTGAGCCCATGGTAAAATTACTTGGCTGATTTAATGTAATGAAGTGTGGTAAATAATAAATTATGACGAAAATCTGTAGATAAATGTGTTAATGTTAAATGTATGGTGTCAGGATATATTGGTAGAATGTATATTATAGTGTATGGGTAAAACATGTTTGTAGTAAAGATGAATGTGATAATATAATAATATTTTATTTTGCTAAATAATTAACAGGAGGTATTAAGGAATTTTATTGTGTATTGTGTGTTTAAATTACAAGCATTTTAAATAATGTAATCAAAGAAACTGTTTTGATTGGAGTTAAAATGAAGCTAATTTGAAAATGTGAATTTTATTAATGAAGCAAAATTAATTTTGATATGCATTGTAACAGACAGTAATTGACCAATATGTCAGCACTAAAAGAGTTATAGAAATTGAAAATTGAAGGAAGCATAGGCCTATGTGCTGGTGGTGGCGTAACCATGAATGTTTAGACTGAGTCAGTGTCTATAACAGTGTTTATAAAACCAGTCTGGTTTTAACTGTTAATGTAAACAGGTATGTTGTATTTGTGTGACCAATGTTTACAGTCATGCTGTAGTTGACAACAACAAGAATGTTGTGTTCTGCTGAATCATTGCCATGAGCAAACCCTTATTCTGAAACAAAAGAAATAAAGTTAATTTTTTCAGATAAAATAATCATGAGGTAATTAATATAACTTCGAGTTTTGAGAAATTAAATTAAATTAATTTGGTAATTAAATTAATTGAAAAGGTAAATTTTAATAATGAATTTAAATTTATTTTGATTCAAATTTCAAATGTAATGAATGGTAGATTAAATAATAATTGATGAAAGCAATGTTTAAGATGTTTATTTAAAATTGAAAACTGAAGGAAATTTTGGGTAAAAAAAAAAAAAGTATATAGGAGTTATGATAAATCAAAGTTGAATTAAATAGTTTAACAGATGGGCTATCTAACAGGTCGGAGTAATTTATTTTTGGCCTGTAATGAATAAGGTAGTAATGTTTTGTTTATAACTCATGGTAATGTCCATTTGGAGTGTTTATTATGTCGTATCCCTTTTATGTAATCATGGATGAATATAGAACAGTTGTCATTGTAGGGCAACCCACTTAATGAATAACCAGCACTTTGTATAAGAAGAACCAGTACTTTGCAAAGAATGAGCCGATATGGCAAAGTGGAAACGAATCAGTTGTGGGATATGGAGTGATGGAAGGCCGTTTGTTAATCTTTTAATTGAATGTTACAGAGTCAGGTGATACTGTGGTGGGTATCCGTCCGAGCTTATGGTGTTGGGATCTCGAGTAGAGAAGTCCAGTAGGATCGGATGGGTGCTGCCACAGTCGCCAGACTAGGGGGGTAAGTGCCCATGATTTCAGTAGAGAGTTCAGGGGGGTTGCGGCGCCATATCCTCACTGATCCTCTTAGGTTTTAGGCAATGAGAGTTTGTATGCTTCGGCATACAACCGCTCATTGGGGGGGGGTATTGTAACGGTACAGAATTGTGGGCTACAATAGTTTCAATTTCAATCCAGTTTTAATTTTTAATTGCCAGTATTCACCTGTGAGGTGCACCAGTGCAACATACAATGTTAGGATAAACAACTGATGTCTAGACAGCCAGACTAGACGTATTACGTAATAACCCCAGCAGCAGTCTTTGTGAATCACAGTATGCAGATTGTCTCCATAGTAGTAACATCAGCCAGCAGCAGGAAGTAGCATACAGTTCGCTAATTGAGAACAGTGGCCTCGGGAGTGTAAGATAGGCCTAAAGTAAAAAGGGCCTATCTAATAAAAATGTAAAAAGTGTTCAACTGTAACTTATGGCACGCGGTCAAACAACTGAAAACGTAAGAGCTCGAGCAACAGTAAACCAACAAAAAGAAGTTTGTAAAAGTGTAAAGAAACCGTAAACTTTGGTAAATTAAATAAGACGGAGTATGTCGAGGTAGTGGGAAAGTTCATGAATGGTGGAAATAACATTTGTGACCAGAAACAGCCAACAACACGAGGTGGTGATGGAATTGATTAACGCCGTGGATTGTTATGTACTCTACATAACCCTATCAGAACTATTCCATAAATACAGAAATTAAATATAAACACAGAGTTTTAATCACGGGGTTTTAAAAGAAATAAATAAATAAAAGAGTATGAGTGAGAGAGCGTTGCAAAGTGCTGGTTAAGTTATTTTTATATTGCGTTATTGCTAAGTCATTTTCATATGAGTTTAGATCAATTGATTAAGTATTCATGCCTTATTGTTTTTTTTTTGTATTGAAAGTGTAATGTAAAGATAAAGTGAAAGCAAATATTGCATTAAAGAAAGCTAGTTGTTTTAGAATACAAAATTGGTGGTAGTGCAATTATTTTGAAATTTCAACCCAAATAACCTTGTCTGCATCTGTGTTTGTCTGTAAAACTCTGGAGAAGAATCCTAAGGTAAGAGTTTTATATAAAGTGAATTAACTTATATTGTTTCAGTGACGCCCGAGAACAGGGACTCGAGTATTTTATTATTTTAAAGTAATTTATATTGTTTCAGCGTTATTTATGAATATTCTGTTAGAAACTGTTAGTCCATTATTGAAGCTCAAGACGAATAGATGCCAAGCCGTAAATGACTCAAATTTTAATTTAAACCAATAAAAAGTAATCCAAATTTAATAAAATGAACAAGTAAGAAGATGATGAAGGACTAGGACATTCAACTGAGGCCAAGGACCAATTTATTAAATTCTAAATTAATAAATTTTAATCAACTTATACGAAAAAGAAGCCAGGCGTAATTAAGTATCAAAATGATGGAAGGGTCATTCCATATCAAGTGATCAAAATAAAAAATACATTTTTCCCTCATGTTTTTCTTTTTGATTAGTTTTTGGTTTATTGAATAAACACATAAAACGAAATTAAAATATAAAAAAAAATTTTTTTATCTCCTCTAGTTTTTTTAAATCTTTTTTTAAAGTTGCAAAAAACTGCGTTTTTGTGTTTACGTGGATTTACATTTTATTCAATATCTCAGGTTAGAATCGAGATAGAAAGATAAGACAAAGACCATTCTTTTCAGAATTCAACTAGCTTTAATTTGATATACAACATGACAGTATTTCAAGTACTTAAAATTTTCAACCCCCGAACTCAAAATTTTAAAAGTTAATTCCAAAAAACACATGATTTAAAATTTTCAAAAAAGTACCATGAATTCTTAATGTTATTACTAAGTTGTGTACAAAATTTCAAGTTGGGATCTTAATGGGATCATATTTAAAAAAATTATATACATAAGCTTGCAACGTAAATTTAGACAACTTGTATACATTTTTTATTCAAAACATGTCCAAGTTATGTAATGATCAATAAAAAGCTAACAGTTTGTAAAATGCAAGTTTTTTCATATTATGATATAAAGTATAATTTATATATTTACAATAAGTATATAAGCCTAAGTCTACAAATTCTGTAATACTGGTACTTAAGATAGAAACAACAACTGTTTAATGGCTATGTCACTTCTTACAAATAGCAATTCTAGTAGAAAACAAACCTGATCTTTAAGAGTGATGACTATGTATTTTTGAATGTTCAAATTGATGATTAGGTGAATTGAAGTCTTGAACTTAAGCTCTTTGTTGCTGCAATGGTTTCCTTTTTTGGAAATTACATAAGTTCTTCCTGTAGCTGTGTTCGGATTCACTCGAGTTAAGATTTGTTTTATGTTCACTTTTAAAATGTCTGGGTTGCGTGGGAAAACAAATGAGGGAGCAGGACCAGAAGGATGTAAAAATGTTACTTCTACATCTTCAGTTTCATAGTCTTTTGATAGGACACTCGCCAACCACCAACGCCGATCATATTCACACGTAACGTAACCTGAAAATTCATCCACTGACAAACTTTTACTCTTGTATGCAAGAGTCGTCACATAAGGAAAAAAATCTTCAACTTCAATTCAGTCGAACTGTGAGGAATGAAAGTGTGAAACTGTTGCGTTCCTTTAATAGTTTCAGCTTCTTGTAGACGATATTTCAAAAAAGATTCTTCTTCTGAATAATCCAAGTTTGTGCAATATTCAAATTTAATTTTTGGTATATTTTCTTGACTCCAAAGAAACAGTTGTGAAGGGGTCATTATCTGTTCACTATACGGTCTTTGCAAGCTTGCTTTTGCGGCAAGCCGTTTGACAGTCCCTCCCAGGCCATCACAAGTTCCTTTGCCATGAGCGGTTGCGAAAAAGTGCCACTCCGTCTCAATTCCAAAATCATTTTTGTGATTGCAGATATTGATAAAGTTTTTTCGATTTTTATACTGCGCAGCTGAACCGTCTGAGAAATAATAAATCTTTTTCAAACTGGGCAGCACATCATTTTTTAGAAATGATATTAACTTCCTTTGAAATAAATGGACTGCTACCGAGTCATGAATCAAGCATTCTGATATTATTACAAAGCTGGTGTACTTAATTTTTCCTTTCTCATTGTAATAAACGGCAAAAGGGTGGACAGTAGCTTGGTCATTATTCCAGTGGTAGGACTGTGCCTTGTCTTGGACAATGAAAGAGTAGTTTTCTGAAAAGTCCAAACTTACAACTGCTTCATCTTCTTGGATGTTTTCTTTTAAATGTTTGTAGTACTTGGATTGCTGACTGGCTATAAATGAATGTTTCTTTAGTCCAACAAGTTGTTCACAAAAACTGTCCACAAATTCTTCTACAGTCTTGCAAAATCTTTCGAGTGTGCATCTATCCACAGAAACCCAATGTTTGTATGTGATGGTTTCTATCATTCCCTCTTCAAAGTGGTTCAGAAGTTTTTCTTTTAATTTTGCAACTCCTGGACATTTTTCACATTTGTTTAGGTAGCAGTTAGGGGTCTTTTCTTGGCACATTATTTGTGACAAACATTGTTTGTAATCACCAAGGTCAGAAGCTTCATCAATCTTCATCTCCTTCAGCTTTCCTCCAACAATCATTAATTTTACATTCTGGTGCGTTGTGCACACGCAAACCGAATGTGTTCCATTTCCCCCAGCCAAGATACAATTCTTCGGTCTTAATTCAGTGAACTTTGAAAAACCAATTTTGGCAACTGATTCAGTTTTTTTTAATAGTTCATAACATTCTTTTAAATTCAATAAAACCAGTCTCTTTTGAACATGTTCCTTCTTTCCATTTACTTTCATCGATACAAAATCTTTCTTGCCTGGCATAATTCGACTCACATCATCAGAGTTGTAAAAATCTTTGACTTTGTCCGCAACATTTTGGTCTAAAGTTTTTCCTGGCTTTGGATCTGGACATGACATTATTCCTTTTTCTTTAACCAGTGATTTAGCCTTTCTGGCCATCCTGTTACTGACATGGAACTCATTTTCAATTTTTTTTATATTCCAACTTTTAGGTATTGTTGTGAGGATCAAGAACTTTTCACTTTTTTTTGTAGTGTTTTGGAATTTTTCTTTCAGTTTTACAATTATTTCCGAATCTAGATTAACTTGCTCTTCATTCTCAGAGAAGCTTGTATCTCCAACCAATTCGTGAGTGAGCTTTTTAGTGACTTTTCCCAATTTCTTTCTACAGTAACCAGGTGAATGCAACCTTTTCTTTGCAATTGGTGATTCTTCAATATTTGAAAGTGATTTGTTTAAATACTCTAATGATAAATTAGGGTCGGTAAAGTTGGTGTCTGTTTGGGAAGACGAAGGTTTATCCAACTCTACAGAATCTAAATTATTTTTTTCTTTTAATAGCTGCTTACGACAGCTGTCACAAATTTTCATCCCAGGCCTTACTTCACTACTTATTTCAAACATCCACTCTTGTACTGGTCTAAGACTTTTTAAAACTTTGTAATTACTTTTTTCAAAAGGATTACAACAATAAATTGTTTTAAACCCTGTACCAGATTTTTTGTGTGTCTTTTCCATCTCTAGTTTAGCATTGTTAACTCATTCATTAAAACTAACAATTACAAAAACTAAAACTGTAAAAAACACACTTCACTTTCAACATTAATATTCACTCAATAACATCTGCCTAACGTAAGGGGAGTTCCTCGGTTTGGGTGGAAGCACATAAAACAGATTGGGTGGACTATCAGAGTTTCGAGAGGGCTTTTAGGAAGAAATACTGGTCCGAAGAAGAACAAGAAGTGGATCTAATATAAAAAGATCAACCCCATAAAAAATGGTGAGGTAATTTGGATTTGATCACTTTATATGGAATCACCCGGAAGATTGATGACCGTAGATGACCCAACCTATTTCAACTGAATGACATTACACCTCAAGTCAACTGATTTGATAAGTATTGCTGAGTTACCCGAATTTAAGGAATAAATTCTCTTTAATTTTGTCTCACAACACTTTTAACTCTCACTATAAACTGGTGATCTAATTTCTTTCAAAGATTAATTAAAATTAAAACAGTAAACTTATGTGAACTAGAAAAATAACCTGTATAAAAATTACTAACTTTTGAAACAAATTGTAATTACTCCTTATAGTATATAAGTACCAGTAATATAAGGTAGTGTACTTTATTGTAATCATGATTAATATTTTTTTCGTAATCACAAGAATCCAGATTCATTGAACGATATGAAAACAAACTGTTGCAGACGCCATGTCTGACTAAATAATTCGTTCAGAATCGTTTCGCCGAACCTTGAGAAATAATTGTCTTATTATAATTGCCGGAGCAAATTTGTTTAATAACAAAATATAATTTTGTATGATACTGAACAACTACTAATCACAATTTAATAAACTAGTACAGAGCTGTAACCACTGTTCTTTATTTCATAGGAAAGTGCATTATATGATTTGTGTATTTTAGCGACAAGCAAAGGTGACGGTAAGCGCTCACGTCGGAAACTCAGCAAACTACCGGCAAGATTAAGAAATTCACATGTGGCGGGAGTAATTGAATTTACCATACTGTCATAGAACGAGCCCTCAATCGTCCTATTCTTTTTAATTGTTTTCAGATTAAACAATTTGGCGCCACCCGGGATTTATGAACACATATTAAAGAACAGGTAAGGTCCCCACTCGCGTGTACTGGTAATTAGAGAGATCGCTACGGACATCGTCAGCGTAAACATAAAGTAACGACCACAACGTGTGAGGCGAACACACAAAAAATACACATTTTAAGAGACGATGAGAATACCGTCGTTACAAATTGACGTCCACAACTTGTGGCTTTAAGGAACGCAAAGATCATGTCGTTACAATGCCTACAGATTTGTTGTGGACTTAAGAGAGAATGTCCTGAAGGTTGGCCAAGAGAAGCTAAAGCTTTGCATGGCTAAAATGACAGGGTCTACCAACCATTCGATTAAGCGAGTGGCATTAGTCGAAGAAAAAGTCTACAGGTCTGGTCAAGAGGAACCCTCCCTATTGCAAGCGGAAATGGAGGAAAACTAGCAGAGGAAATACAAATAAGTGTAACGACAAAAGAAGTGATTGGAAAGCCAACTATGGGTGTCGAGACAAAACTCTTGGTTGTTCCTGAGCTGATAGAAGTGCCCTAGGGCAAAGTGGCTGAAGATGAGGTTATGCAAGAGGTTGCTGACGAGAACCAAACAAACTTGGATCAGCCAGTGGTGTTTGGGTTATCAGTACATGACGCAACGGGAGTGATTCCAGCAAAACTAGTGGTTGAGCGGAAGACTCGCATTCCTGGGAACGTGATGTTTTGATCACACGAGACTGAATTCGAAAAACCGGAGAATTATGTTTTGCAAGGACATCAACCTAGATTGCCTGGTCGAGTATTACTTCAGAGACAGTTTGCCAGTTCGGGACGAACAGGCTTAAGGAGGGAGCAGTGTTACGACATCACAGAACAATCTACGTGTTTGTCGAATGTGCCAGAAGAATCTCGATGCAACGTGTGTGGCATATGTGCTTGTCGACGCATTTTCGAGACGGTGTGAGAATTTGCCACGCGAACTGTCAAGGCCGTAATTAATTACGTAGTACAATGGCGCTAAGACGCAATTAGGAATGTTCTTGTCTGTGAGCGTGGGTATAAATACATGGCGGCAGCGGCCTTAGAGTCAGTATAGTGGTGATATATTTACAGAGCGGTTCGGGTTATTATCGGGCGAGATTACTGTGTACATTCAAGTAGTTATTAGTGAAGTGTTGCGTTTTATAATCAGGCGGTGTAATTGTAATACAATTGTGTTTAATATTAGTGACATTTTATTGTGTGTGAACAATTTTTATTTGATGTGTTGTAGTAAACTATGTTGTTAATTACGAACTGTTTAACTGTAAAAATTAAAGCTGGTGATTAGTGACTTAATTGGTGTCTTGTACTTATTTTGTTTTCCACTGTACCTACGACGATCAAGTATACTGTCGTAACAATATACTGAAATAAATTTTGTTTTTCCTTAAGATTTACTTGTAAAATACAGTACAGTAGGGTATTACAGTTTGAATAAAGTCTTCAAAATAAAAAACGCAACTTTTCTGTATAGCGGTAGGTAAACATTGCTAGTACCGGCATTTTCGCCATCAATTCCGGACCCTTTCCGTAGTGTAGTGTACAATAAAATCAAAATCTGAATCTGACTTCCAATATGAAAACTGGATATACAGAATAGACTATACGGTGAAACTCTATTAATTACTTTAAAATAATAAACTACTCGTATCCCTAGTTCGGGGCCAGTGAAACAACGTACTTTTAATTCAATTAATAATATAACATCTTACCTTCAGGTTTCTCTTCCAGAGTCCTACAGACGAAAACAGCTGCAGACACGGTTATATGGGTTTGAGTTTCTGAATAATGACGCTAACACAAATTTTGCGTATTCTAACAAATTGGCTTTCTTTAATACAATATTTGTTTTACCTTTACATTCACCCTACACTTGCAATGCAACACAAAAAAATTAAATAGTTAATCCATCAATATCAATTAATCTGAAACTAGCCTAAAAATAGCGTTATTTTGGGAGCCAGCACTTTGCAACACACTCTCACACATACTATTTACATTTCTTTTTAATTGAAAACCCCGTTATTATGATTCAATATTTGTATTCATTTTAATAAATTCATTGAATTGTTCAGACAGTGTTATGGAAGTTACTTAACACATCCACGGCGTTCAGTACGGTCTACTTACCGCCTCGTGTGTTTAGCTGTTTCGTGTCACTAAAAAATGTTAGTTCAATCGATCCTAAATTCTTCGCACTGCCGCGACACACTCCGTCTTATTTTTTAAGTTTTAATTTACACTTTCCTCACACTTTTACAAACTTTCTTTTTAGTCGGATAGCTCCACATTATAAATGTACTATAAGTCGCCCGACGTACGTTACTCAAGCCCTTATACGTTTAACAGCCTGGCCACGCGCTATACTGTTTATACTTTTTACATTGTTTAATACTTTAATTACGGCCTATCTTGCACCCGAGGCCACCGTTTCACTTAACAAACTGTATGCTGCTCCTTACTGTCTGATGTTAATCTGCATACTGTTGAAGAACTCTGCTTACTGTGATTCACAAAGCTGCTGCTGGCAAGCTATTACGTAATATGTCTGAGCTATGCTCCAGACATCAACAATTTATACTAACAATGTGTTGCACTGGGGCACCTCACAGGTGGATACTGACAATTAAAATTAAACGGATTTTAATTAATTAAAACTGAAACTGGGGTAGCACACAATTCTGTACCATTACAACGGATTTCAATAAATTTATGTAGGGCAGACAAAGAAAAGATTACTCGATAAGTTCTTTCAGCACTGCATTGCATTTTTAAAACCAAATATTTACAAGTTTAATTTATCCACACAATGTCCAAACGATAAACATAAATTCCAGAGATTCAAAATTTGATATCAATTAAAAACATACAAAAAAATCACAAAATGAATATTTGGGAAAATCGCAGTATGTAAAAACTCCATTGTAAAAATCTAAAAAAAGTTTATTTACCAAGTCGTAAAGTTTCGGTATACATTCAAGTATGTATACTAGAGGTGTACTAAACTAGTATTTGAAAATAACAGGTACGAATGAAACCGTTCCAAAAAAATAACACTTACAAGTACCTGTTATTAGGCGTATATACCTGTTATACATATATCTGTATTATATAATTTGTTACCAGAAATAAATTGAAACTAAAAGTATTAACAGTGTGACTTTATTAAGTTGTTACTGTTTTAAAGAAAATAAGAAACAAGGGAATTTATAGGCCTATCTCCCTTTGGGAAATTTAATGTAAGTTTTCACTAGGAGTACACAAACTGCCATAGATTTTATATTAAATTAATGAGTCCATTTTGGTTAGACAAATCAGTTGCAAAACTCAGGGAATAAAACTTAGAATGCACGTAATAGCACAAAAAAGAATGTCAAAAAAATTTACATCAGATGTCCAGTGAAGTTAAAATCACCCAGCCACTCTGTAGGTTATAATACAGTATAATTCGCTTTTTCAAAATTTACCAAGTTGGTGTTTAGTATAATACATAATTTATTATAATTTCTATTATATATCTACATAAAACACGAGAATAAATTTAACATCAGTATGAATTTTGTTACCCACCTGTCTGTCTGGGTTCTGAGACCTTAGGTGTGTAACATACATAACACAATACAACAAAATTATATCACAGTAAAGCACATTAACTAACAAACTTAACTAATACCTCTGATTATTCTTAGTTATAGTATTCTTCAAACTTACTTGCCGACTGAATTATGAGTAATGAGAAGGGCGCATATTAAAAAAAACAATCATCGGTTGGTGAGCAGAGTTAAGTGAGTTTATTGGTTTAAACAGAACAGAGCTTGCCTCTTTTTATGCCTTTATAATTACTGATCAGCCAGGATATTAAACTTCAATCATTAGATCTTTGGATCTAGAACAAACTAAGTGCTAAGTGATCTCAGAACTAAATTACTCGAATTGCAATACTTGAGAAAAGTCAACTGTAAGCTGAATTAATTAAAACAGTTCGGTGACATGTATCAATACCAGTGTACAAAATCAAATACTCATGGCGAGCATGCTACAGATTGTCACTGACTTTTTTCTTTACTCTCACTTATCTACAAAAGTCTCTGTTGCTACTAAATGTTAGTATATCCTCGTTTATTAATAGTGTGCAATTACCATGAGGTGTTAATAAAAGTTTAAGGTGTTACTTGGATAGCCTGCATGATACGATGGCGTCAAGGAGATGTAATTAATGCCATGTGCTTATGATCTGCAGGTCCGAACGCTTCGCATAGCTTTTGTAGAATCTGCGTACTTCGGTAAAGTAAAGCCATGAGGAGCACTGGATTCCTGTAGTTTCTATTTCTTTTAACGGGTTACCAAAATTAATATCGCCAACATGACGCTAATGAGGAATTCTCACCCTCCCCAACGTAGAACCAAGTTCCTACTTGGTGAAAGGCTCCACACTCATGTGGTGACTTGGAGACGAGGAGTAGTTCTGCTCACGTTTATTTCTGAATGTTGACAGACTAATTTTGCCCGGTTAAAACCTTACTAGACAATGAACGTGGCGGACGGCGTGACGCCAGGACGTCGGGCAAAGTACGGAAATGGTTCTATATCGCTGTACGGTAGCGCGATGATTTTATTTTCTAGGTTGGCTAATCTGCTTACTACCTCGCCTCAAAATTCGCGTGTTTGTACTTTGCACAGTGCGTAGCTAGCTTCCTCGGCGCTCGGTTCGCCGAATCATTCGCTGTCAATTAGTGTCGACATTAAATGTAGGCTTTAGGCCCTTATATTCTCGATTATGGCCGACTAGGCCCGCTTCATGATTATCTAAATTCATAATACTTCGCAACATGCAGTATTAGCCAACCTCATTTCAAATTAATACAGCTGTAATGTAACTAATTCAGATATTAAAATTATTCGTATACAGTCCACTTCTTGTCATTTTCTTCCTGCAGAATCAATGCATTTATTACATATCATTTCAACTACTATGGAAGACCAGCCGACAGAATATTTAACTCAAGAAGCATACATTTAGCCCACTTGGGCCCAATTTATTAACTCTTCTTGTCCACACTTGCTGGATCATTATTTTCATTCAACAGTTTCGGTCCACATGGACCGGATATCAACCATTTTTTGGTCACTCCGGACCTGGATTTCCATTTAATATTTTTTACATCTGTTTCTGGCCATCACGGGCGGATTAGCACGTCAGCTAATGCGACCGTGGCATGATTTGCGTCGCCATTTCGCTCGTCATCTTCGGACAACGTAGTAGCAAGTTCCTGCCGGCTGCAGTGCTTATTCAAAGTGGTCATCTCTGCCAGCTGTTCACCATCTTCACCAAGGAGCCGACGCTGCGGGACGTCGCCAACGAGGTACCACCAACAACAGTAAAAAGGTGCGTAAAATGTCTGAGGAAGGCCTCAAGGTGCTAACCAGAAAGAGAGGCGGATTAAAGTCCGCGATAGTGCGGATACAATCCGCGGTAAATTCATTCGATATTAATTTAAGCACAAAACATTTTCTAACTGTAAGACTGGAAAGTCTCAAAAGCTTGGCCTCGAAGTACGACGAGGTACAGTCTGAGATAGAGCTTATCAGTAAAGACACGAGCGTTGCTCAGGCAGACCGAGTTGAGGTTGAAGAAATGATATAGTCAACTGAGGCAAACATTTTACAACTTCTTGACACTTTTAATACTCAGACTGTGCCTCCCGTATTATCGACGCCTATGCATTTAAAGCCGATAAGTTTGCCCTGCTTCTCAGGCAACATACTTGAGTGGCAACATTTTTATTCAATTTTCAATGATCTAGTGCATTCAAGATCCGATTTAACACCAATGCAAAAACTGCATTATTTGCATTCCTCTGTGAAGTGTGAACCATTAGATTTAATTAAATCATTACCCATTTGTCAAGAAAATTATGTAATAGCGTTGAACTTGCTGTCCGAAAGGTATAACAACCCATTTATATTAGCCAAATACTATGTACAAAACCTACTTCAGGTTAAGTCCACAATAAAGGACTCAGTCGAAAGCTTGGCGGAGTTTACGAATACAATAACGTCTTCCGTTAATTCACTGGCGGCAATGAAGCTGTCAGTGAATTCATTTGAATTTATTACCATACAGTTGCTCTCCACCAAACTTGACCCTATTACTTTAAAACTTTGGAAGGAGTCAATAGACCCTGACAACTTGCCCAGCTTTCAAGACTTTACGCATTTTTTAAACTTACGCAGACAGCTTTTAGAAAATACAATGCCTATTGAACCCGGACAGCAATTCAACAAACTTAGCGTAAAACCCAACAATAAATTTGAGAAATGTAGCTTAAGAAATACTGCTGGCAGCAATACTTTTAAGAGCTATCATGCAGCGGCAAGGCATTATTCATGCGTGTGTTGTAAATCTGACCACCCGCTTTACATGTGTAACAACTTTCGTATATTAAGTGCCGCTGAGCGGGGGCAATTGGTTGCAAATCATAAATGTATCAACTGCCTTAGAGCAGGTCATCTGATAACGAACTGTAAGAGTAAACAGGTCTGTAAAATTTGTTCAAAAAGACACCACACATTGCTGCACGCAAATTACGTGCCGAAATCAACAGCTGCCAGCAGCAATTATTGCTCATTTAAATTACAGTGCAAAAACAATGTTCTTTTATCCACAGCGGTTGTATATGTCGTTGATCAGGCTGGCAACAGGCATAAAGCTAGAGCGCTTCTAGACGCCGGTTCCCAGATCAATTTCTGTACGAAATCATTTGCGAAAAGGTTACACCTTAAACTAACTAGATCTAATATTCCAATCACAGGAATAAACAACACAGCGTGTTGCGCTACTGACATTGCTTCTATACGTATTATTTCTCGCTATCAGAGACATAGTTTCGAGGCGAAATGTGCCGTCTTATCTAATTTAACTCACAATCTGCCTTCAATCTCGTTTGATATCAACCGGTTCCACATTCCAAATAAAATTTTTCTCGCCGACCCAGATTTTAATATATCTTCACAGATCGACATACTATTAGGGGCACAATTTTATCTGGATTTAATATTAGCCAATAAATACACACGCGGACCCAACTTCCCTATCATTCAGGAAACAAAACTGGGTTACATTCTGGCTGGCAATCTGCCCAAGCACTGCCACACCCAGGGTCCTGCTGTTTCGTTCCTGGCAAGGAACAATGACAGTCAAATTTCTGCAATTTCTCGAGAGATTTTGGGAGGCAGAAACAATCCCTGACGATACCCCTGATAGCGAGTCGGCTTGCGAAGAGCATTTTGTGCGCTCTACTCAGCGCAACCACGAGGGTAGATTTATAGTGTCGCTCCCATTCAAGTCTGATAACCCCCACTTGGGGGAATCTTACACAAGTGCCGAATCAAGATTCTTAGGCTTAGAGCGTCGATTTAGGCGCGATCCCAGGCTCGCTCGCGACTACGCGGACTTTATCAGGGAATACATGGATCTTGGGCACATGACACTCATCGATCATGGCGCTATCAATTTAGGAGCGTCAAATATTTACTACTTGCCTCACCATGCCGTGTTCAAACAGTCTAGCTTGACCACCAAACTGCGCGTTGTTTTTGATGGTTCGTCCAAGACTACTAATGGCCTTTCGTTAAATGACATATTATTAGTAGGCCCCAATGTTCAGCAAGATCTTTTCTCTATTCTGTTGCGTTTTCGCATACATAAGTATGTCCTTATTGCCGACATCGAAAAGATGTATCGTCAGATTCGCGTAGCTGAAGGGGATTGTCACTATCAGCGCATTTTGTGGCGTGACTCTCCCCTCGAACCACTTAAACATTTCGCGCTGCGAACAGTAACCTACGGCACGGCTAGCGCCTTCTTTTTGGCCACTCGGTGCCTTCTACAAATTGCTAGAGACAATCAGACTTCCTTTCCCCAAGCGGCTTTAGCCATAACCGATTTTTATGTCGACGATCTACTTACCGGTTCGGACACTATCCCCGATCTAACCAAGGTGAAATCCGATCTAGGTGCGTTACTTGGTCAATATGGTTTCACATTGCACAAATGGGCATCAAATGAACCCACAGCGGTCGCAAATCATCACAGCCTTTCACGACCCCTAAATAAACAGGACAATGTGCGTACCCTGGGCATTCTTTGGAACAACACTGCCGATTCATTTTTGTTTGATATCAAACTATCTCCGGTTGATCCTAGCATATCCAAGAGAAAGATTCTTTCAATTATTGCTGGAATATATGATCCTCTTGGTTTAATCGGACCCGTTGTCTTTTTGTATAAACATTTCATGCAGCGACTGTGGCTTTGTAAGCTTGGTTGTGATGAACCGATTTCCGGTCAGTCACTTTCGGATTGGCATTCTTTGTGTAACAAATTGATTCTGATTGGTAAAATAGTGGTCCCGCGATCCATTCGTTGCATTCATGAGGCGGTTGCAGTTCAGTTGCATGGTTTTTCGGATGCTTCTGAGAGAGGGTTTGGCTGTTGCATATATATCCGAGTCATTTATCAAGATTCTACTGCTTCCTGTCGCCTCTTGTGCTCTAAATCTCGCGTGGCTCCCCTACGCCAGGTGTCATTACCTCGCATCGAGCTCTGCGCTTGCTTGTTATTATCGCGACTCGTATCTAAGGTTATTCCTGCTCTTTATTCGTTTATTGATAATGTACATTTGTATTCTGATTCTATGGTGGCTCTTTACTGGATTCATGCGCAATCTACGCGTTGGAAAACATACGTCGCTAATCGAGTTGCTGAAATTCAGCGTCGTACGCAAACTTATACCTGGCATCACATTGATTCGCGACGCAATCCTGCTGACATTATATCTAGGGGGTGTTTCCCTGACGTTTTGCGCGATTGCTCGCTTTGGTGGCACGCTCCTAGCTGTCTGTCTCAATCGTCAGAGTCCAATCCCTTCCCATCCTTCGTACCGACCACTCAGTCGTCCTCTGAAGTCACCGCGGAAGAGAAAACTACACATAACCGGTCGCTAATGTCTACCCTGGCTGTTGACTTATCGTTGGACTTTTCCTCGTTGCACCGGCTGACACGTGTATACGCTTACTGTTTTCGTTTCATCAGAAATATTAGGCACTCATCTGCGGACAAACTTTCGGGCGATCTGACCCCTGTAGAAATTCATCAGTCTCTCAATTTCTTCATAAAACAATCTCAGTCGATCCACTTCCCAACCGAAATTAGTTGTCTTCGGAACGGATCTTCTGTTTCCATTAGGAGCAAGTTGGCTTCTCTCGACCCGTTTCTTGACGACTCTGGATTGATACGCGTGGGCGGACGATTGCAGCATTCCCAGTTACCCTACGATTCGAAACATCCAATTGTATTACCCCCATCGGCGCATATTACACGCCTTATCATTGAACGTGAACACATTCGTTTACTTCACGCTGGTGCTCAACTCGTGCATCATTCACTGCGTCAGCGTTGGTGGATTGTTAATGCCCGGCTAGTCGTCCGTTCCATTATTCGTAAGTGTCTCAAGTTTAGTGCCACACAGCAGGTTCAGAGACTTGGTATTCTGCCATTCCCTAGAGTCACTCCTTCAAGGCCGTTTCTATTTTGCGCGGTTGATTATGGTGCTCCCTTCATGATTCGTCATGGCGGGCAGAAGTCTAGAACTCTTACTAGGGCATACGTATCTTTGTTTGTTTGCTTAGCGACTAGGGCTATTCACTTGGAATTGGTGTCTGACCTTACGGCCAGCGCATTTATAGCTGCTTTACGTCGTTTCATGGCACGTCGGGGTATACCCAGTCAGCTGTACTCCGACAATGGTACAAACTTCAGGAAGGCCCGCACCATCTTACATGACATTTACACCTTTTGGCACAATAAGGATGCCATCTCCTCGATTAAGTCATTCACATCCTCTCAGGGGATATCATGGTCATTTATTCCGCCCTCCTCACCTCATTTCGGTGGCCTATGGGAGAGCGGCATAAAGAGTTTGAAATTTCATCTGCGCCGCGTGGTAGGCAAATCTATACTAAACTTCGAAGAGTTCACGACCGTTTTGTCTCAGATAGAGGCATGTCTGAACTCTCAACCTTTATTTGCTATCTCATCGGATGTTAACGACCCGGTGCCACTTACACCGGGCCATTTTTTGATTTGCGCGCCCTTAACGGCGATTCCGGACCCGGACCTTTCTCACGTTCCTGTTTCTCGTCTTGGTCGTTGGCAACTCCTTCAGAGGTTTGTCCAGGGCATTTGGAAGGCGTGGTCTCGCGATTATTTGCACCAGCGTCACAAGTGGAAGTTTGCCAAAGATAATGTTTCCATTGGTGACTTAGTTCTGCTTATTGAGGATAACTTGCCTCCATAAGCCTGGAAATTTGGCGTAATCATCGCCAAATTTCCCGGCCCAGATAACTTGGTTCATGTCGTGGACATTCGCACGCCTACGGGTGTTTTGCGGAGACCAATACATAAATTATGTCTGTTGCCAGCGCGAGACGAGATTTGACATTATGATTACTTAGCACAATGCTACTTTATTCAACCATTGGCTTACTACTTATTACGACCATTTGGTCAACACAATCGTGATAAATCATCACAATATTTTTCTTGTCAATTTTGCGTCATTGCACGCTTCTAATTATCACAGTTTTGGTGGTATCTTAATATTTGTATTGTATGTTAATTTGTGTGGCATACTATGTCTTACACATTTTCATTTGATGTTATGGGGTATATTGCATGTTTTGGTGGTCATTTATAAAATGTTATTACATAATATTTGCATGTCTTGCCGTTAAGCAATCATGCATTCATTTCTTTATATTGTTGCTGATAAATATGTACTATTCTGTGAATGTCTTTAAATTGTTTCTGTAATTTCAGTATTGTATTGTTATTTGACATTGCAATTATTTATCTTGTAATTATTCCAATTATTGTTACTGTATTCGCATAAATTATGTCTATGCAAAAAACTATTGTTAGCGTCTGCCATATGTAACTGCCACGTCTAGGTTTATTGTATATTGTACTTTATATTTTATTCATTTTGCAAGTAAGCATGCACAATTCTTTACTTAAAATTATGACATACATGTCATATCTGGGGCTCGCATTCAGCATCTAGCTTGTTCATACGTTATTATATTGTAAATTCCTGAAACATCAGGAATAGCATGTCTAGGTCAATACATGCCGCCCTGCTGAATATACAATAGAACATGTAACTACAACATGTTCAACAACAATTTTGTTCATGTAATGAACTCTCTGTACAGGTCTACGGGCCTCAATTAATTTTAAAGTAGCCATCTATGACTTGCATAGGGCTACCAGCGATCGGTCCATCATGTGATGAGCTTCCGATCATGCATTAAACATTGTATAATTATGTATTTTTCTTTCATGTTTTATAATGTTATAGACTGCACACACTTGTGTCAGTAATATTGTCAACCAGACTTTATTCATATATGAAACAGCTGTTCGCCAACCTTGGCCTACAACCGCCTATCTCTAGGCTTATCTTATGCATGCTTATCTCTAAACTAGTGACGGACTGCCGTTATCTAATCTCATAACTCAAGGTTCAACTCAGCCTTGAAGCTAACCATCGTTAGTAAGAACTGTATTCTTTTAAATTAAATTGTAAATGTATTATAATTTATTAAAAAATGTGTTAAAAAATCTTTTTGATTTTTGACGGGCAGCTTATGTACGGTAGCGCGATGATTTTATTTTCTAGGTTGGCTAATCTGCTTACTACCTCGCCTCAAAATTCACGTGTTTGTACTTTGCACAGTGCGTAGCTAGCTTCCTCGGCGCTCGGTTCGCCGAATCATTCGCTGTCAATTAGTGTCGACATTAAATGTAGGCTTTAGGCCCTTATATTCTCGATTATGGCCGACTAGGCCCGCTTCATGATTATCTAAATTCATAATACTTCAACATGCAGTATTAGCCAACCTCATTTCAAATTAATACAGCTGTAATGTAACTAATTCAGATATTAAATTATTCGTATACAGTCCACTTCTTGTCATTTTCTTCCTGCAGAATCAATGCATTTATTACATATCATTTCAACTACTATGGAAGACCAGCCGACAGAATATTTAACTCAAGAAGCATACATTTAGCCCACTTGGGCCCAATTTATTAACTCTTCTTGTCCACACTTGCTGGATCATTATTTTCATTCAACAGTTTCGGTCCACATGGACCGGATATCAACCAATCGCGATTAATTGATTTAATTCCGTTTAATTTGATGATGCACCAAATCGTTGCATTCGGCAGAAGCCGAATAATTACAATTTTTTTCATTTACTAAAAACAGAATCTCTTTGGCATAGATATTCTGAACCTCGCTGTTTTGCTTTGTTTCGTACTTGTATCTTGTATGGCAATCGGCACATGTGCAGAATGAAGTATTCAGCACCAAAAAGTGGCTTCCATTCCACGTAATACTCCTAATACTCGTTCACTTGTTGTTACTTGTGTATTTGTTTACTTGTTAGTTGCGTAAGGGGGTCCCACGACTCGGAACTGCGAGGCTGCAAGTAATCGGAACGGGTATTTTGACTTTGTTATTGTTGAATCGGAACAGGTATTTCAGCTTTTCAGTTACCGTTATATCCGTACCACAAAAATAACTGTTCAAAAATACCTGTTATAGGTATATCAACCCACCTCTTATGTGTACGCTTGTGTTCTGAATGTTATCTTTCATTTGTTACATAATAGTATATATTCTAACTAAGAAATTAAAAATTTCAGGAATTTTTTGTATTAAAAGTGTGCATAATAGCAAAATGTTCTATGCTTTCACTTTAAAAATATAGTTGTCACATGTAGTGTAAAAACACCATTAACAGTGTTGATTTGTTTCAGGAATACCTTTGATGTAATTGAAGATAGAATAACTTTGTTAAAGACTGAGAAACACAAGGAGAATAAAACAGGTGTCAAGAAATTAAAAAGAAAAATTAAGTTTACTTTAGGATTGTAATGTTTAATATCCGTGTTTTATGTTAACTACAATGAACTTATGTATTTTTTGAATAAAGAATCGTATTTACAATAAATATCTTCTTTTCTTGCATCAGGGAATTAGCGAATTGGCTTCTCCAGTCCCCAAAGAAATATGTTAGTCTTCCTATCCTTCTTTGTCAAATAGGCTTGTGTTGCCAAACTTCCTTGAGGAGCACCCTGTCATCTGGCATCCTGTTCAGATGAGCAAGTCATATCTCTTTCTTTTCTGCAATACGATCTTGGACATTCAACTCTTACATCAATAATCGATCCCTGTCTGTAACCATTATTTCCTTCCAGTTTGTGACTTTTGAGTAGGATACATGTTGTGTAATGCACTCAGCATTGTGAGGCAGAACTGAGTAGCCAACTGAGATAACAGTGGCGCCTCCTGGCTGTGAATACCGCAACTAGCGGCTGGCGGCGCATCGTACAGGCCATGCAACCGTCACACTAACCACAAAAGTCGCACGGTATGCCTTGGTCCTTTAGGGACTGTTGGGCAGATTTTTTACATGTTCTGTAAGGATGTTAGCAGCATCATGTAGAGTAAGACTGGTGGTAGAAGTGCTACCTTTCAGCCTCTGATCTTGCTCTGGCTTTCATTTGGCACTGCCCTTATTGCTGTTGGAAAACGTTCTTCTTCTGCCTCGAGGACTGTTGACAATTGTCATCTTTAATTAACCCTGGCCAGGCCCTTCCTTACCAGGTAGTATAAAACAAAAATTCTTCTTCACTTCATGTTTTAGGCATTCTGCCTGTTACGGTTCCCACCTTTTCCTTGGTCCACCTAAATTTCTTCTTCCTCTCGCTTTGTATTTTCTAGCTTTTACTGGAATCCTGTATTGTCGCATTCTTTCTAAATGTTCTTGCCACTTGTTTCTATTAAATTTTATCTTTCCATTTAAGTTGAATACCTGAAGTTCTTGTCTAATCGTTTCATTTCTTATTCTGTCTATTCGACTACAGCCCTTAACTCGTCTTAAGAATCTCATTACCTGTGCCTGAATTTGATTTTCTTGTGCCTTTGTTGTTTCCCATGTTTCACTGCCATATATAAGTGCGGGGACAGCCATTGTTGTATAAAAAATTTCAACATTGTCTCTTTCCTGGCTTTTATTTTTCAGGTATCGACTGATAGTTCCACAAATACAGTTAAAAGTACTAATTTTTTGGTCAATATCTTTACTGTAATCGAAGGAAATACCACAACCTAGGTATTTAAAATGTTTTATTTGATCCAGTGTTTCATCTTTTAAGATGATTTTGGCTCTTTTCCTCCGAATGCCATTATTTTTGTTTTAGGAAGTGAAATTTTTAAATTGTATCCTTCGCTAATTTGCTGCAGTTTGTATAATCCCTTTTGCAATTCTTCCTCTTTTTTCCCAATTAGTGCATATAAAATTACATTTAATCTTGTGTCTTTGTCTAAATATGCCCTCTTTATGTAATTCTTTCCAGTTTCGGATTATATCATCTATATAAATATTAAATAACGTGGGTGATAAACTGCATCCTTCTTACTCTTATATTAGTCATTACTGAATTTGTCAAAAACAAAAGTTACAGAATAAAAGCTGAAGTACGAAAAATGAAAGACCCCCCCTCTCCAGACCATCAAAAACCTAATAGCATCGTGGTCGGAAACACCAAGAGTTGGTCGAGAGACAGCAGACAGGAAAGATTAACCACTTGATCAGTGACAACTCTGTTAGTACGTTAGCTCTCTGATAGTATGATTTTTTAAAACTTTTTAACATGGTAATGTCTTTTAGCTTGACATCGTTTGAAATTTTCTGTAACATGTAATGCTGTATGACGTCATCATTGCGTGACGCTTCCACACTTTCAATTCCCCATAGTCTAGAAATCTGATATGTAAACGCATCAAGACATAAATAATCGCTGCTGACATTGAGTTTAGCAAACGTTTTAGTGAGAATAAATTTGGTTTTACATGCTCTTTTGTCTGTACTGCATCATTTGAAACTTTCTGCAACATGTTGTAACGGTACAGAATTGTGTGATCCCATAGTTTTAATCTAAATCAGTTTTAATTTTTCATTGTCAGCATACACCTGTGAGGTGCCCCAGTTTAACCAGCAACACACTGTTAGCCTAAACAACCGTCTAGACATATTACGTAACCGCCCCAGCTGCAGTCCTTGTGAATCACAGTATGCAGATTGTCACCACAGAAGCAACAACAGACAGTAAAGTGTAGCATACAGCTTGCTAAATAAAACAGTGGCCTCGGGTGCAAGATAGGCCGTAATTTATATTCGGCCTATCTATTAAAGTATCTCATAAAAGTTATAAAAGTGTATAACCAGTGTAGCGCGCGGCCAACCTAAAAACATCTAAGTGCGAAAAAGTTACGTCGGCCGACTTAATATTAACATACAGAGACATTAAATCAAACTAGTGAACTCATCATAAACAGTTGTAGGAGTGCGTACGGACTAAGAAAGCAGTCAACTAATAAAAAGTGATCAGTGCTCGTACCAATGAAGTTACGTGGACCGATATCATTATTTGACGTGAACAATGATTTTGGTAATCAGTAACACCAGAGATAAAATTATACAGCGATTTCCGAAGTGAGGGATAAAAAAAACGCACATCTCCAGTTGAAGCGAAGCCACTACCCGGATGAGTACCATATTATTATTTCAGAATTTTTAACTACTATACGGTAATATTTATTTACAGACACTTTATTAAAAGAGATCTCTAAGGGAAAGATAAAAATTAAACAAACAAAAATAAACGTACTGATTCATTATAATTATTATAAATAATTAGATTATATATATTAGATTATTCATATATTCATAATTAGATTATTATATATAATTAGATTCATTATAAATAAGAAATGATTCATTATAAATATTAAATATATAAATAATCTGTTATAGTCCAATAGATGTCATAGTAAGAAATGTTTACGTTAGTAATTAGTGTGATTTCATAAGATCATATTCATAGGTCTGAAGACCAATTAAAACTTTTGATTGTGGTCAAAATGAGAGTAAATAATTTGTTTAATAAACCATAAGAAATTTGTTTAAATATAATTTGTGTTGTTATATTTTACCGTCCTTCCTCAATAACTTTCTGCAGCTGTTTTCGTTTGTACGATCCTGGGAAGAACCCTAAGGTAAGAGTATTTTATTATTTGAATTAATTTATATCGTTTCATTGGGGCCGAACTAGGGACTCGAAGAGTATTTTATTATTTGCACTAAGTTATATTGTTTCATTGGCGCCCGAACAGGGACGGCGAGTGTAATTTGTTGTTACATTCGCCAGACCTAAATAAGCTGCAGAACGGGTTATTTGGAAGTGAGGATGTGGTTAGAACTCTTTTAGATCGTAGAGAGTAAATTTACTAAAGTAAAATTGATAATCATTTAATTAAACATAAGTTCATAATGGAGAACACAGAGAATAAAACAAATACAGCTAACGTAACTGTTATGAATGAGTCGGGAAATCAATCAATGGCCGAATCAGCGGTAATGGAAGAAGTTAGAGTTCATTCAACTCCTGTCCCGACTAGGAATAGTGATAAAACTGACAACGAAACGAGAAATTGGTTTCGTGAGACAATGGGGGAGATAAAACAAATGTTTAATGATAATAATAAGAGATTTGATGCCAATGACGATTTTTTGTGTAAAAGTGTGAGTGAATTAAGGGACGATATTAATAGTCGTTTTGACATGAATGAGACTAAATTAAATAAACGCTTTGACATAAATGATGCTAAATTTGAACAATACAAAGAACAGAATATGAAATTTGAAAATAGCATAAACGTAAAGCTTGATGAATTAAATAATTCGTTGTGTAGTATTGGTGAACGAATTAATGAAATACGTAGTGAAACAAAAAGAGAAACAGATGAGTTAAGAGAGTGTGTGTGTATGGTAGACAGTAAAACAAATATGTTAGAATTCAACCAAAATGAACTTGGACAACAAGTAATAAATGACAATTTAAAAAGCTTTACAAGTAAAGCGGGTAATAAATTTGAAAATGGGGTATCAAACAGTGATACAGTAGATAGTAGTAGTGATATTGAGAATAGAAATGTAGTTGAGGTTAGAGTATTTAGTGATCATAATGAAAGGGAGTATAGAGGTAGTTTAAATGTAGAGGGTGAACAGGGGGCAAATTTTTATGGGGTTAAATGTGAAGCAGAGACTTCACAAGTGTTGATGGAGGACAAGAGTTCCTCAATAGTTTTTGTAGAAGACAAAAGGTCTTCAGAATGTCAAATAAGTTGTTTGTGTTTATCTGGTAGGGCCAGATGGTGTTTCAATAATAAAGTGGTATTGCCCTCTGTGTGGAGTGAGATTATAAAATGTTGTGGTATTGAAAGTAATTATGAGCGAGATAAAGTGATAGAGTTGTTCAGATTAAGTAGAGATTATGAAAGTTTAGTAGTGGTAATAAATATTTAAAGAAATGATTATAGTAAAAATAGTAGAGACTTACTTTGTTTGATAAAGAATGAGTATATTGATGACAATAATATACAATTACCTGTAGAGAGGGTCAGCATATTAGTAATAGCTGACACCTATTGTGATAAAAATTTCAATGATGTGATTGTAATAACAAATACTGACAGAGACAAGACCAAAATTAATGATGCAGACAGGTTTTATGATTTGATAATAATGTGGGATAATCCAGTAAATTATTATGTGGGTTCTATGGAACGATTGGAAATATTAGAAAATCATTATATAAACAATAATAATGAATTGAGTGTGAGTAAGGACGATAAGTATTATATAAAATTAAGACTGTTACATGATGATGGAGGTTGAATATAAAAACAATGAATGGACATTTTAAATACTTTAGTATATGGTTCTAACCCTGCTGATTTAGGTAATGAAGTGTGGTAAATGATAAAAAATATGACGAAAATCTGTAAATAAATGTGTTAATGTTAAATGCATTGTGTTAATAGTATTTTGTTGCAATGTATATTATAGCTTATGTGTAACACATGTTTGTAATGAGAGGGAAAGATATAATAATAAATAATATTTTATTTCACTAAAATAATGAACAAAAGGTATTCATGAAGTCTATTTTGTATTGTGTGTTTAAATCAAAATTGTTTCAAATAATGTAATTAAATTATTTTGAGTGTAGGTGGCTATTAAAGTAATTTAAAAAGGTCAATTTTATTAATGAAGTAAAATTAATTTTGGTATGAATTGGTACAAGTTGATAAATGTTAACTAAAAAATTTATAGAAATTGAAAGTTGAGTAAGTACATGTGTCAGTATGTGTTGTAAGCAGAATGTTTAGACTGAGGGAGTGTTTATAACAGTGTTCATAAAACAAGTCTTGCAGACCATTGTTGATGTAAACAGGCATAGTGTATGTTTTGACTAATGTTTACAGCCAGGTGTTGAAGTTGATAACTGTTGTATTCTGCTGAATCATCGCCAGCAGTGAAACCTTATTATGAAACAAAAGAAATGTAAGATGTGTTGAAATGGAGGTAGTCTTTTATTGTAATGCAATTAATATTTTGCTTTGAACAAATAAGATTGAAATAATGAGGTAATTACTGTAACTTAGAGTTTGAGAAATTAAATTAAATTAATTTGATAATTACATTAATTGAAGAGATGATTTTAATAACAAATTTAAAGTTATTTTGACTCAAATTTCAAATGTAATGGTAGATTAAATAATAATTGATGAAAACAATGATTAAAATATTCATTTAAAATTGAAAACTAAAGGAAATGTTTGGGCTGAGATAGTGTTTGGAAAATAAGATGTGCACATAACTGTTCATGTAAACTTTTATCAATGCCAATCCACGTTTTATGTTTTAACTGTAGATTCCCCACCTAAGTGCGGCCATGACCTCACCGGATCATGACCGTGAAAGTAGTTAATTGTGACAAATCATAAATTTTACTTGATATAACCGGCTTGTGGTTTGTTTTGTTTTGTTAACCCAGTGGTTTGTTAGACTTAGTAGGGGGGTTATTTTTTTGGGAATCTACCAAATTTTGGAACAGGGCTATTTTCACCCAGATAGGGGTGGTAGTCTATTAGGGTCGTATCATTCAATAATAGTAAGTGTTACACTGAATTTTATTGTAACGCCGAAGCAAGGATGGGAGTGGAATAAAAGAAAAAATGTCCACCCCTTCCGCATCAGTCCTTGTGGAAGCAACTGGGCGCTACAGTCCAGGGGGGTAATAGTGAGTGTGGATTAGGGGGTGACCCAGTTACAGGTCACGAGGGAGATGTGATTACGGCTAGGTTGAGGTCTGCAAGGGCCAAGAAGCCTAGTGCTGCACACAGCAGATTGTAACGGGTATCAGGGGTTAAGGGACTATTAGGGGGGTAGAAAAAAAAATTTTTTTATGTTCTATATATATATAAAATAGTTAAGGATATAAATTGTATAATTGATGTGTTATTTTGGCTGGGCAATATTGTACGGGGAACATTATTTAACTTGTCTGGAACGTATATGTACTACTGTAAACTTATATTGTTTTGTTAACACTGTATTTTCTAGGGTTAAGCTATATTGTTGAAACATGTAACTTGTTGAAGAAGAGCCGATGGACATGATAGTTAAATTTTAATTGATCCAGGTAACTGTTGGACAATTTAGAAGCTATATTACAATGCAATCAAATGCATATTATTTTTTATAATAAAAAAATGAACCAGTACGGCTAAGAGGAAACCAATCAGTTGTGGATACGGGTATATTGGAACGCTTTTTTTGTAAAATTTTAATTGAATGTTATAGTGTCGGGTGATACTGTGGCGGGTATCTGTCCGAGTTTATGGTGTTGGGATCTCGTACAGAGAAGTCCAGTAAGATCGGATGGGTGCTGCCGCAGCCACCAGACTAGGGGGGTACGTACCCATGATTTTAGTAAAGAGTTCAGGGGGGTTGTGGCGCCATATCCTCACTGATCCTCTTAGGTTTTAGGCAATGAAAGTTTGTAGGCTTCGGCCTCCAATCTCTCATTGGGGGGTATTGTAACGGTACAGAATTGTATGCTACCCCAGTTTCAATTTTATTTTAATTTAAATCAGTTTTAATTTTCCATTGTCAGCATACACCTGTGAGGTGAACATTTGGTAATTAAATTAATTGAAAAGGTGAATTGTCATAATGAGTTTAAATTTATTCTGATTCAAATTTCAAGGTAATGGCAGATTAAATGAATTAAGGAAAAAATAATTTGTGAAAATATTTTAAAATCAAAGTCATGTAACCAAAAGGTTAAATTATTATTTTGTGGTACCTGCTATGTTAGGTTATGAGATGAGAGAAATGGTATATAGAATGTGATTATGGAGGAAGTTAAGGAGTAATTTGAAACAAAGGATGTACTGCTTGTAAAATTTATTGAAATACTAAGAAAGAATTAAACATTAAACCAATTAGAATCATTTTGAAAAATGTAACTAAAGAAATTGAAACTGTTCTGAATGTATGAAGAGACTAAATTAAATTGGAGTTGTCCCGGGAGTAATCTAATAATGTGAATATTAGTGATGTGTTTAATTTATTTTTGATTTGAATTTTGACCATAACGGTAAAATAAATAATTGATGAAAAATAATGAATACAATATTCATTTAAAACTGAAGGAAATGTTTGGGCTAAGATAGTGTTTGGAAAATAAGAAAGTCTAATCTTTTTGAGACAGTAATGTATTTTGTTTGTAGTATGTATCCTACAATAAGGTTGTTAGTATTAGATTTGTACTTCATGTAATCTATGTACGATTTTGGTGGGTGATGCACTTTGTATTATATAAATACGAACCAGTACTTTGTTAATGAACCAGTATGACTAAGAGGAACCGATCAGTTGTGGATAGGGAATAATGGAAGGCCATTTATTGATATTTTGAATTGAATGTTTTAGAGTCGGGTGATACTGTGGCGGGTATCTGTCCGAGCTTATGGTGTTGGGATCTCGTACAAAGAAGTCCAGTAAGATCGGATGGGTGCTGCCGCAGCCACCGGACTAGGGGGGTAAGTACCCATGATTTTAGTAGTGTTCAGGGGGGTTGTGGCGCCATATCCTCACTGATCCTCTTAGGTTTTAGGCAATGAGAGTTTGTAGGCTTCGGCCTTCAACCTCTCATTGGGGGGGTATTGTAACGGTACAGAACTGTGTGCTACCCCAGTTTCAATTTTATTTTAATTTAAATCAGTTTTAATTTTCCATTGTCAGCATACACCTGTGAGGTGCCCCAGTTTAACCAGCAACACACTGTTAGCATAAACAACTGTCTAGACATATTACGTAACCGCCCCAGCAGCAGTCCTTGTGAATCACAGTAAGCAGTCTGTCACCACAGAAGCAACAACAGACGGTAAAGTGTATTAATACACAGTTCATTAAAAGAAAACAGTGGCCTCGGGTGTGCAAGATAGGCCGAAGTTAAGGCCGGCCTATCCAATTAAATAACTAATTAAAAATCTTTTAATAACTATTAAAAGTGCAAACAATGCAGCGGATTTAAGTGTATGACTTAATATTAACATGGGGAAATCAGTGAATTCAAATCAGTGAAAATCTAATACAACACAGTAAACTCAGTGCAACTAGGGGCGTGAGTGCACCAGAAACAAGAAAGTGGTCAACGAGACAGGGCAACAAACTATACGGACATACACGGTGAATGGGTAACTAACAACCCTAAATATACCTATTTAAATCAGTTCAAAACAAATGATGATAACTTATTTAATATAATATAAATAATCGAGATCTCTAAGGGAAAGGAATTTTGTAAAAGTAAATAGCAAGGGGATTAAAATATACACACTGGTTCATAATAACTTGGCATAGTCTAATTGATCATTCACTGTTTATTAGTTGTTAATTCGCAAATGCAAATTTCAATAAAATTCAGACTTATTTCATATAAACTATGTGTAGAGAGTAAGTTATTACGCCTGTTTAACATAACCTGTCCTGTATGGAAAATCTCGCCTAAACGGACCTGGTAAGTAAGTTAAAGTAAATAATGGGAAAATGTATTGAGGTTTCCATATTTGTCCTTTTTAAAAATATTGGTGGCGACCTATAAATTGGGAATCTTCTGTTTTTTCGTAAGTCAGGGCGAGTGAAAGAAAAGGTAAGTAAAAGTTTATAATAAGGGGGGGTAAAGGAAATAGACCGTAACAATGTAACGCTGTATGACGTCATTGGGATTGTTGTATTGTAAATAAAGGTTTGTTTTGATACGTCGCAATATGTAAATAAAGGTTTGTTTTGTGTTGTGGTGAAATACACTTCTGCTGATATATAGTAACCAAACGTGGCGACTGACTAAAACAGCGTTCGACAATGGATAGCAGTGATGAGAAGACTCAGATCAAGAAACGACAAAATGCCGAGCGAGTAAGAAAGTGTCGGGAACGAAAGAAGCTCGAGAAGGAACAGCAACGAGCGGCTGCTGTCGGCGGTGAAGCTTTGGTACCATCGCAACAAAAACGAAAGGAAGATGACGATGCGCAAAGAATTGAACGAGTACTTAATAAATACACCGTTTGTGTCGACGATGACTGAGCAGGAGAAAATCGATGCATTCTACAACATGAAACTGGAAGAGAAGCGAAGGAAAACCAACGAACGAGTAAAACGTTGTAGATTGAATAAGAAAATTGAGATGGCAACTAAATGCAACATTTGTGCAAAAGAAACAATCAGTCAGTTAGTAACCATAATAATGTTGCGTTTAGCTGGCGGCTGAAAGACATTATCATGCTCTTAAGCTTTTACCATTTGGTAAATGGTACTATATCTTTTTAAATGTAATTTAATGCAAAATTTATATTATTACCGAGCGATATGGGTGGCAGGTAGACTGAGTCAATCCCACCTTGACTCAATCCCATAACTGCAGCGCAGTCGTTCAGTTCTGAACGTTACCATTGTGCTGGCCTACACCAAACCTTGTTAATCTCAGAGTGGTCTTTCCATACCGTGATACTGATGTGTACCAAATTTTTGTGGACTTTAGGCAAGCGTATGATTCTATTAATAGAGACAAACTCGACACCATAATGCATGAGTTTTGCTGGTAAGATTAACGCAAGTGACCATCCAGCAGACTGAAGCCCAAGTAAAAGTGGATAGCCAACTAACTGAAACCATAAATATCACACGAGGACTAAAGCAAGGAGATGGGTTAGCCCCAACACTATTTAATATTCCATTGGAATATGTAATTAGAAGCTTATCAATAAATAGCTCCAATCTGTTAACAAATAAAACTGTACAGACAGCGGCATATGCAGATGACATAACATCATGTCAAGACGGATCGCGGGAGCTAAAGAAATATTTCTGGAGCTTAAAAACAAAGGCAAGGAAGTTGGTCTAGCCATAAATATAGATAAAACAAAAATCCTTATCCAAACAAGAAGGGACCAGGTTCATAACAACATTGAGTTAGAGGAGGACACAATTGAAGTGGTGGACAATTTCACGTGTCTCGGAGTGAACCTAGCAAAGACTGGATCAGAGGAGCCGGAGATCCAAAGACGGACCACCATGGCTAACAAGGCATACTTCGCATTGCTGCCATCATTTAGGTCTGGGGATGTGCACAGGGAAACAAAAATGAAAAATATATAGAACTGTCATCAGACCGGTGTGAGGCATGGCATGGACAATCACACAGAAAACAGCCGGCAGTAGACACCTTTGAAAAGAAAATCCTCAGACGCATTACAGGCCCAATACAAGAAAATGGCTCATGGAGACTGAGATACAACATTGAACTGTATCAAATATATAAAGAGATACGTCTCAAAATTTATACGAATGCAAAGATTGCGTTGGGCCGGACATGTTATGAGAATGGAGGATGGCAAGAACCCCAAAAGGGCTCTGCTGGGTACATGGGAGGGAACGAGACTTAGAGGCAGACCAAGTAAGAGGTGGGAAGATGGCGTTGCAGAGGACGCGAGGGACATGGGGATAAGAAACTGGAGGAGGGTTGCAATGGATAGAGTAGATTGGAGGCGTAGATTGGTGGATGCCAGGGCCCGACTTGGGCTGTAGCGGCATAGGAGGACGAGGAGGTCTTTCCATACCTGTTGACACAGCTGATCAGTTTCTCTGTTAAATTTTCTTCAGAGAGTTTATATCTCTATACCATAGGATTGAGTAAGTGTGATTCCATTTCATATTATAAACTAACTTAGACCTACCCGAGATTTATTCACTAACAAGCGTAAACCATCAAAAGAATAAACATGATTGAAAACCACTAACAAACTATAAAACTAAAACCACCATAGAAAAAAGTATATGTAAAAATAAATGCTACTTACCCAGTAAGTCTGCTGGTCATAAGTAGGAACCACAACACTGAACTTGTGTCAGAAAAGTGAAAAAATGAGACACAATGACTTTAGACAGCGTAGTTAGTGTTGTGGACAGATTATTGTCCAACAAAACCTGCATTATACATTGTACAGGGTCACCAACAGACGATACAGACAATAATTCCATTGACATCAGTCGAGCAGAGAATTGTGTCACTTTATCTTTTTTGTGATAAATAATTCCATATCTTTAAATTCACTAGTATTCCTTGTTCAATATTTTGCCCTCGTAACTGATCAATGGTAAAGTAGTAAGTTAATTTTAACTGAGGGAATTATGAAAAGTATTTATAAAAGTGAGGGTATATTTGCATTTGTAATATGCTTTTTATTTCATTTCATAATTCAAATTTACTTCAAAACTAAGAATTTACTTACATAAGTTGATCCAGAAAAAAATCTTACAAATACGTCAAAAATACAGATAAATAAAATAATGTCAGATCATTATTTACCTTACAATTTTTAATTTTATTTAATATAAAAAAAAAAATTTAAAACACTTAAATGCTGAGCCTGAACTGATACATCTTTCATATTCCATTTTTATTTAATACAATTATGACTCCATTTTCAAGTCTGTTGGTTTCTGTGAGAGTATTTCTATATCTTCATCATCGAACGTTTCATAAGTGGTATCCATCGCCTCGTCTTTCATGTTTTCATCCAACAACAATTGGAGCTGATGTATGGATGCAATCAGCACATGGAACTGCTTCCTTCTTAACTCCAGCTTGTTGTCAAGTTGCCTGCTGACTTCCTGTTGAAATACAATAGAATCAAGTTATTTGTAAGACTCTGTGAAAATTGATAACAAAGATTTATCAGCATGTATACTATTTCTGTTCTTACTTCAATCCTGATGTAAACAAACCCACGTGGCAAATCTAAAACACTATTGGTGAGGCGCATGACACTGTTCACGGAGTAATGTATTGGGCGCAAGTGCAGAATGTCTGTATAGTCATATGAGAGTTATCTTACCACTTAAATTGGGGCATGTCGTTTGAAGACTTTCTTCTTATCACTACACTCTGAATCCTATTGAATTAATATGGAGCCAGTTGAAAGGATATGTTGCCCGTCACAACACATATATAAGCTGCCTGATGTAAAACAACTGATATAGAAGGAGGTAACTGAAACACTGGCAGACAAGTGGTGTCAAGGTATCGAGCATATTATCAAGTAGGAAGATAATCTCTGTGAACTGGTCTACATTACCAACATCATTGTGTACAATCTTATCAATAAATAAATCCGTAGTGACCGTCAATCAATGAATTTTTTGAGGAATGGTTTGTGAGGATCGGTCTAAAATATAACACAAATTTTAATTTGTGTCGACGTTTTGACAATGTTTATTGTCATCATTAGGACAATTGTTGCTGACACCAAACACACATCTGGGACGCAAACACACAAACAGTTGTGTGTTTGGCGTCAGCAACAATTGTCCTGATGATGAGAATAAACATTGCCGAAACGTCGACACAAACAAGTTAAAATTTGTGTTATATTTTTGACCGAGCCTCACAAACCCTTCACCAAAATCAATAATAACACTGAATCAAGTGATGGTACAAGTTCCGTCACAGATATGCAAGGGATTGAATTACTTTCTTACAGCAACTAATAATATACAGTACACTGACACTTATCACAGCTATTATCATTTTAAATAAACTTTACTTTTTGTTTTGTTGTGATTTTTAAACAGTTAAAAAGCTAAGTGGTGTCAATGTATCGAGCACATTATCAAGTAGGAAGATAATCTCTGTGAACTGGCCCACATTACCAACATCATTGTGTACAATCTTATCAATAATTAAATCCGTAGTGACCGTCAATCAATGAATTTTTTGATGAAGGGTTTGTGAGGATCGGTCTAAAATATAACACAAATTTTGTCTTTACTCATTGACCGTTATTAATATAAATACATAAATAATACATACATACATATTTCTGTCTACTCACCACATGTTTGTAACATTTCCGGTACGCACGTGCTCCCAATACGCACACTATATTTTATGCCCAGGGTCCAGAGTTCTATAAGCGAAAGCGCAGAAACATTTGGGTTGTACGAAATAATAAGACTGATTACCATTGAAAGGTGTAAAAAACTTGGTCTGATTGTTACTTTCTTTGCATAGTTAATATTCAAAATACAAATGGCGGCTTATACCGCACCTACAACATGGCGGCCATCTAACATCTAACTTCCGCTCCTTATTAATATCTTACGTTTCCAATAATTATTCTTTCTTTACTTCTATTACATCAAAAAAGACATTTTATACTGCAGTATTTAATTTTTCTAATATTACCATTGAATCTGATTATTGAACACAAACCAACGCCTCTTTTAAAAGAAGCGGTCGGCCTGTTCTCTCACACTTTCTATCACTCTCTCTCTCATTTCATCTTTAACAATTTTGATTTACTAAATTTTGCTGTTCATATTATCTCGAGCTCGATTATTTTGTAAAAAAAAATATTATTTAAAGGTTGCACTTTCCTGAAATGTTGAGGTTTCCGCGTGGTTCAGATACTGCCCATGGCTCGCCCGATGTTCGGCGTACTTTTATTCTGATTGTCTGTCTCTTTGGCACTGACTCTACATTGTTAGTGGTTATTAATTTTTCTTGATATTTGTCTGATAACAGTTACATATTAATGATTTATAACACTTTGGCTGGTAAAATTTACACCAGCATACTTTTACACGTGCTTACTCCACGAAGATGTATGGCAGACTGGGCAGACATATTGTCGTATTATCGACAGGTGGAGGGGATTAACTGTTATTAACCCTTTGTCTGAGACAGATGACGGTATTGTTCCACGTCATCATTATTACGTGTGTCATATTTTGTTATGACAAGTCAGCATTGTCGGTCAGTGCAACCATCGAGTGTGCCTCATTTCGCACGTACGCTCTTGGCCTTGAGACGAATTATACATATGAAACTGTGTCGTGTATTTAAACATGGGGAAGTTTACCTAACTCTCTTTTACATATGAAAATACAATAAAAATACAATACAATATGTTTTAGTACCATAATTCCTTAAGACAGACGTTTGTACCGTCACAATTACCTTGTGTTATAAAATATTTCACTGTGGGACTGACACAGTCACACAAATTTTACTTCGTTCAGAACAAATTATTACAATTTCCAAGTGCTTTTACAGTATCAATATATGTACCCTGTCTGTACTGCTTCTGTCAGTGACACACACCTCTAATTCAAGCAGCAAATAGCGTTTCAGATGTGACATGCTTTTTTGTTTACATCAGGATTAAACTAAGAAGAGAAATAGTATAACTAATACTAAGATACCTATACTCTAACAAAATGTAATAATGACAAAAAAAGAGAAATTTTCTGTCGCTAAGAACTAGAATGCAAGAGTAAGTTCTTGTGGGAACCTGTACATCAGCACCTTTGGTTTTTATACCTGTAACAAACAAGCTTGGCCCCAAACCTGTATCCTTTCATACCTGCTTATCAACCAATTACTAACTGCAGTAAAACCCCATTATAACGGAGTAATTGAAGCTGAAGGTTGGCCGTTTTAATGAAAGTCCAGTTTATAACAAATAAATTTTACAAGGTTGTATGCACTGTAATACAGTATATCAGTGAAACTACAGATACAAGTATGAATGTTTTTATTTTGCATTTATATAGCCTACAATACAAAAGGTTTTTTAAGTTAAAAATTACTGTAACTGTGGATTGTATACAAATGTCATTTACTGCATTTTACAGTCATTACACAATCAAAAGTTAAAATGAAGATATTAATTGATGTCTTGTTGGGCACTTGGTGAAACATATTAATACAAAGGTTTTAAAAATATATAAACACTTGGTACATTCACAGTTTTTATTTAACTCTGACAGCTGTTTCAACTTCTTAAGCCATTGCCAAAGAGATCAGTGGACAACTAAACAGAGGATGTAAGGGTGGTGAACATCTGTTTAGGGCGTGTATCAAAACATGTGTGGGGTGTGAAGATAGAGGTGGGGTTGTAGGAGCTAAGGGAAGGTCAAGTGTCTGTAAAAACTAAATATAATATGAATGCAAATATAAAATTAACTAAACTAAATAACAGCTTTTAATAAAGGGGATACACAGAATTCTGTTATTTTAGTTTAGTTAATTTTATATTTGCATTCATATTATATCTAGTTTTTACAGGCACTTGACCTTCCCTTAGCTCCCACAACCCCCTCCATCTTCACACCCCACACATGTTCTGATACTTGCCCTAAACAGATGTTCACCACACTTAATCCTCTGTTTAGTTGTCCACTGATCTCTTTGACAATGGCTTAAGAAGTTGAAACAGCTGTCAGAGTTAAATAAAAACTGTGAATGTACCAACTGTTTATATATTTTTAAAAACCTTTGTATTAAAATGAAGAAATCATACTTTACTGTATTATTGTCTAGAACAAGAACTAAACATTAAACTGAACAATAAAATTTGATACAGTACTGCAATACTACTAAAACTAAAAACAAGCAAAAGAATAATAGGCTGAGGCGTGTAAGTGTGCGCAATGAATAACTGACACATAATCACCCAAATAGAACAGGTTGCATGTGCGCCTGTCGTCATAATTTGTGGAATTCCAGATAAAGTCGCTGGGCTGGCAAGGGAGGGGGCGTGATTCATGCGGCGCAATGACCTTTACAAATACATATGTACAACCCAAAGCAACGTTTGGTATAATGAAGTTTTACTGTATTAGAGAAACGGAGGGAAAAGCCAAAGCTAACAGAACACTGATAAATATAAAGTACGGAAAAACCGTGAACGAGATGTACAGCAGAGGAAGAAGATAGTGTGTAAAATGAACAGAATGTCAGCAACATGGACAGATACAACAAAGTGTAAAAAAATTGTTTTAAACTGCCTGAAGTTAAACCAAAGTACCAACTTCCTTCAATACCACAGCATACCAACAACAGTTAATAAAGTGATCCCCTTGGAAAATCCACTTGTCTTTCATAGTTATGAAGTATATCTCAATCTGATAGACGAAGTTAAGAAGAAAACAAGATTTCCAGAGGAACTAAAACAGATAACGCTAATAACCAACGATAAGGAATTTCAGGAGGAAAACTGACTACGTGTATACACTGATGGATCCTTCGGAGATGACGTGGGTTGTGCTGGAAGAAGCAAGAAACATCTCAAAAGGAAAAACATAGGGTTTGAACAGGTATGGGATAAAAACTGTACAAAACACAGGAAGGAAGCAGGCACCAACTTTAGATTGGAAACTGGCTACGACTGTCTCTCAGCGCATCTCTACAAATTAAAAATTTCCACCACAGAAGAATGTGTACTGTGCAGGAGAGAAGACTCAAAAATGAACAAAAATCATCTATTGGATTGTGTGAAGCTGAACCGGAAATGTAAGAACTCAGAATTTACAGTGGTCTTTACTGGGAAGGCCGCTACCAAATGGGTTAAATGTACTGTCACCGGACAAAAGGCTTGCTGCATGACAAATGGCGCCATTCGTACACTCTAGTTATTTTGGTGGCCCCAAAAAGGACCGAGTGGCGAGAAAGCTGATGTTGGTTGTGCCGCGCTCAGATGTTCGGCGGCTGCGCCCGCTGTTCGTGGCGTACTGCAGTCCTCTTCTTCCGGCACCAGTTGTAGAGTCGGCTGCCGGCCCAGCGAAATCCATCGCTGGTGCGGAACTGGAAGGCGAAGACGCAAGAACGCCGGTTCTATTCTTTAGCCGTTCCTTCCGGCTGACTCCGCGCCGATGTTGTCCGAGATAGGAGAGGAGATGAAGTGCGTCCGTTGGCGTGGCGATGAAGTGCCCAAAATTTCCTGCCGGCCCGGGTTTTATGCACTAACCGGGGTCGCTGATTGGCTCGCTCCGAGCACGTTGTTGGATTGGCTCGCTGTGTCCACCGCTGGTACCGGAGAGCAGATGTTCGCATACCGCTGCTGTCACAACTCCACCGGGTCTTGAATGCTTTCCGGTAGCCAGCCTACTGCTCTTCTCCAGATGTTGTGGAGGTGTCTGTTGGGCGCAGAAGTTGTGACGGCAGCGGTATGCAAACATCTGCTCTCCGGTACCAGCGGTGGACACAGTGAGCCAATCCAACAACGTGCTAGGAGCGAGCCAACCAGTGACCCCGGTTAGTTAATAAAACCCGGGCCGGCAGAAAATTTTGCACACACTTCGCCACGCCATCAGACGCACTTCACCCTCACCTCTCTCGGACGACATCGAGGCGGAGTCAGCCGGAAGGAACAGCCGAAGAATAGAACCGCCGCCGTTCTTACGTCTTCGCACTCCCGTTCCGCGCCAGTGATGGATTTCGCTGGGCCGGCAGCCGACTCTACACCCGATGCCAAAAGAAGAGGAGGACTGCAGTACGCCACGAACAGCGGGCGCAGTCGCCGAACATCTCAGCGTGGCACTACCAACATCAGCTTTCTCGCCACTCGGTCCTTTTTAGGGCCACCAAAATAACTAGAGTGTACGATTGGCATCATTTGTCATGCGGCAAGCGTTTTGTCCGGTGACAAGTGGCGCCCAACGTGGGGCAGCGATCATCTTGCGGATGCAAGATCCAGCCACGCCAGCGAGCTACCAGCCGGCACACCAATCAACATGGCGCCCAACAGACACCTCCACAACATCTGGAGAAGAGCAGTAGGCTGGCTACCGGAGAGCATTCAAGACCCGGTGGAGTTGTTACGGCAGCGGTATGCGAACAACTGCTCTCCGGTACCAGCGGTGGACACAGCGAGCCAATCCAACAATGTTCTCGGAGCAAGCCAACCAGCGACCCCGGTTAGTGCATAAAACCCAGGCCGGCAGAACATTTTGGGCACTTCATCGCCACGCCAACGGACGCACTTCATCTCCTCTCCTCTCTTGGACGACATCGGCGCGGAGTCAGCGGAAGGAACGGCCGAAGAATAGAACCGGCGTTCTTGCGTCTTCGCCCTCCAGTTCCGTGCCAGCGATGGATTTCGCTGGGCCGGCAGCCGACTCTACAACCGGTGCCGGAAGAAGAGGAGGACTGTAGTACGCCACAAACAGCGGGCGCAGCCGCCGAACATCTTAGCACGGCACAACCATCATCAGCCTTCTCGCCACAAGGTCCTTTTTTGGGCCACCAAAAACACTATATTTAGAGTGTACGATTGGCGCCACTTGTCACGCGGCAAGCCTTTTGTCCGGTGACAGTACCAAAGGGGAGCCATTGGAAAACAACAGCAACTGCTTGAAGTCTAAATACGTTATGTTCTTCTACATATTAATGAGTAGTTTTGTTTAAGTAACTGTCTCATGTGATTACTGCATGCAACGTTTCCACAAAGACTCATCAAATGGAATTTATTAGACGAGTTTGTGCAAATGGTCTTTGTATTGTTTCTGTACAGAATGCCAGACAACACATACATCTGCTAATGTACAGTACCACCCGTACGCGATGTCTGCACCCAGCCGTTTCCTGTATCGCTGTAATGACTCGTCAAATGGAATTTATTATGAGTTTGTGCAAATGGTCTTTGTTTTGTTTCTGTACAGAATGCCAGACAACACATACATCTGCTAATGTACACTACCACCCATACGCGATGTCTGCACCCAGGCGTTTCCTGTATCACTGTAATGACTCGTCAAATGGAATTTATTATATGAGTTTGTGCAAATGGTCTTTGTTTTGTTTCTGTACAGAATGCCAGACAACACATACATCTGCTAATGTACAGTACCACCCATACGCGATGTCTGCACCCAGGCGTTTCCTGTATCACTGTAATGACTCGTCAAATGGAATTTATTATATGAGTTTGTGCAAATGGTCTTTGTTTTGTTTCTGTACAGAATGCCAGACAACACATACATCTGCTAATGTACAGTACCACCCATACGCGATGTCTGCACCCAGGCGTTTCCTGTATCACTGTAATGACTCGTCAAATGGAATTTATTATATGAGTTTGTGCAAATGGTCTTTGTTTTGTTTCTGTACAGAATGCCAGACAACACATACATCTGCTAATGTACAGTACCACTCGTACGCGATGTCTGCATCCACCCGTTTCCTGTATCGCTGTAATGACTTGTCAAATGGAATTTATTAGACGAGTTTGTGCAAATGGTCTTTGTTTTGTTTCTGTACAGAATGCCAGACAACACATAACTCTGCTAATGTAAAGTACAACCCGTACGCCATGTCTGCACCCAGCCGTTTCCTGTATCGCTGTAATGACTTGTCAAATGGAATTTATTAGACGAGTTTGTGCAAATGGTCTTTGTTTTGTTTCTGTAGAGAATGCCAGACAACACATACAGCTGCTAATGTACAGTACCACCCGTACGCGATGTCTGCACTCAGCCGTTTCCTGTATCCCTGTAATGACTTGTCAAATGGAATTTATTAGACGAGTTTGTGCAAATGGTCTTTGTTTTGTTTCTGTACAGAATGCCAGACAACACATAACTCTGCTAATGTAAAGTACAACCCGTACGCCATGTCTGCACCCAGCCGTTTCCTGTATCGCTGTAATGACTTGTCAAATGGAATTTATTAGACGAGTTTGTGCAAATGGTCTTTGTTTTGTTTCTGTACAGAATGCCAGACAACACATACAGCTGCTAATGTACAGTACCACCCGTACGCGATGTCTGCACTCAGCCGTTTCCTGTATCCCTGTAATGACTTGTCAAATGGAATTTATTAGACGAGTTTGTGCAAATGGTCTTTGTTTTGTTTCTGTAGAGAATGCCAGACAACACATACAGCTGCTAATGTACAGTACCACCCGTACGCGATGTCTGCACTCAGCCGTTTCCTGTATCCCTGTAATGACTTGTCAAATGGAATTTATTAGACGAGTTTGTGCAAATGGTCTTTGTTTTGTTTCTGTACAGAATGCCAGACAACACATACAGCTGCTAATGTACAGTACCACCCGTACGCGATGTCTGCATCCAGCCGTTTCCTGTATCCCTGTAATGACTTGTCAAATGGAATTTATTAGACGAGTTTGTGCAAATGGTCTTTGTTTTGTTTCTGTAGAGAATGCCAGACAACACATACAGCTGCTAATGTACAGTACCACCCGTACGCGATGTCTGCACTCAGCCGTTTCCTGTATCCCTGTAATGACTTGTCAAATGGAATTTATTAGACGAGTTTGTGCAAATGGTCTTTGTTTTGTTTCTGTACAGAATGCCAGACAACACATACAGCTGCTAATGTACAGTACCACCCGTACGCGATGTCTGCATCCAGCCGTTTCCTGTATCCCTGTAATGACTTGTCAAATGGAATTTATTAGACGAGTTTGTGCAAATGGTCTTTGTTTTGTTTCTGTAGAGAATGCCAGACAACACATACAGCTGCTAATGTACAGTACCACCCGTACGCGATGTCTGCACTCAGCCGTTTCCTGTATCCCTGTAATGACTTGTCAAATGGAATTTATTAGACGAGTTTGTGCAAATGGTCTTTGTTTTGTTTCTGTAGAGAATGCCAGACAACACATACAGCTGCTAATGTACAGTACCACCCTGTGATATTACTTATGAACCACATAATAAAATACAAAACAAAATTGATTAAACTTCCACTTACCGTCAATCGGTGTTCTCGGGTCCAGGGTTGCGTCATACGAACGTTAGGATACAAGCGTAATTTTTAAGGTTGTGTGAATGATTTACACAATACATTTTTTATGAAGAGAAACGATATTTTAATTTGTTAAAATCATTGACAATTTCAGCCAAAAACTGTTATGCATGTTTATGCAGATTAATTTACATTTATTTCAACTTCTTCACTCTGTCATCTGTTACAGGTTAACTTATGCTTAAATCTTACCTTACTGATCACACTTCATTCTAAACACAGACAGAGCCCAGCCTGCAATTTTTCACACTCACACATACATGAAATTTATTTTAAAAAACCCCCAAATCATTTTTAATACCCCATAACTTTTAAAATTTGTCGTAACCTTCACCGCCGACAACGTGGTTTTCACTCGCACTCGTTATTACTTGTTTAGATTTATTTTTTGGTGTCCGAAAGTTATATAAATATGTTCCCCACTTTTTAATCAACTGCGGTCACATGATTTTTTACTCTTATTTCACTTTTTTCTGGTACCATACAAAATTTTGTAAAGAGCTCACTTGGCTCGGTCCGGCGCCGGAATAATCAGTTAATAAACTGGGAGGGAAAACGTAGCAGGTGAAGCTAACGTGATCTCATACTTTTGGTGGAAATCACTGCCTTGGGTTTCGTCGCAGGAGTTTCGTCCCATGCAATCCATGTAGTTGTTGGGGTGACGACAGTATACGATCTCAGTGAGGCACTGGCTAACGTCACGAGATGGGCGGATCTTAAGTTTTCATATCCGCCGTTTTCACTCGATGAAGGTGAATAGAATTGGTTTCATGACCATGTTGGTTTTTTAAGTAGCGTCACCCCGAGCGTATACCTGTGTCGCTCGTACAGGCGCATGGTCACACTCAAACAAAGTTCTCGGAAATCTAGGGTGGTGCAAATTCCTTGACTGGTTTCACAACGTAATATTGCGTTGCTGCTTCGTTTCAACACTGTTCTATACACGTGGTCTGTCACAATGGGATTAAATTTTACAATATATTTTTATGAAACCCCGAAAATGAAATAAAATAAAAATACCCACATTTTTGACACGTTACAATACCCCCGCAATGAGAAGTCTTCTGTCCAAAACAGAAGAAATCTCATTGATAAAACCCCTAAGAGGACCGGTGAGGAACTGGTGCCAACAACCCCCTTTTGTTCTTACTCCTCATGGGTACACGACCCCCCTGGCTCGGTGACTGTGGACGCATCTGAACGAGATCACTGGACTTCTCTGTAAGAGATCCCAACACCAAAAAACCGAACAGACACGCACCACAGCGCACCTCACCTTCTATCATGCTATCCCCAAAATCCTCAATCCTTGGCTTAGATCATGCCAGATCCTCAACCGATATGTTTCCCCTTATATGCAAGCTGGGCTGCCTTTAGGAGACACTGGGCTCACACACACACTTATACTACATATTATGAAATGAAAATATTCTTAAAAAATTTACTAAGCGAACAATCATTTTTTTTTTTTTTTTTTTTTTTTTTTATTGAATAATTCTCTTCATTAATTTTTTCTATTATTTAAAATAAATCAATTGAATATTTCTTAAAAATAAAGCAACATCCTTAGCCTAACACTCGTTATTACTTAGAGTCTAACAATACAATTCAATAAAATAATTCAATAATAATAAACATGGTTAGTACACAAACAATAAAATAATCAAAGTTTAAAATTATCCATTAGCTGGCAGGCGCAAAATCAAGAAAAATTTTTTTTTTCAAAGAAAATTTTAAATTCAAAATTTCCAAAAAAAATCTTGAATTCCAAAAATTTTAACTTTCTTAAAATATTTTTCTTCTCCTATTGAAATTATTTAAATCAGTTAAAAACAAAAGTTGGATTAACTTCCTTGGTAAACATGCCTAGTATATGACCTCACTATCAGCTGATCAAAACTAGGTCAAGTCCACAACCTTGACCTACATACGTTACATACAAGTTCTATCTGAAAATACCTTAAACACCTGTAAAGTTCTATCTTGAAACATAAAACATAATAAAATAAAATATTTAACATTAACAAAATATTATTATAGTTAACAATTACATTGACATTTAAATTATTCAAATAAACACTTTATAGCTTTACATTTCCAAATTCTATCAAAATTTTGTCACTGGTTTCAATTAACAATTTTATATTCTTGTTATAAATCTCTTTCTTTATTATTCTCACTCTACGTTACTTTGGGTGATTTAAATACTTATAACAATTTAATTTACCACTTGGTAGGCCTACATTTATAATCTCTACCCCTCTGACTCTAATACTCATCAACTTTAACTAACATGACACCCATCTCTATCAAAACATCTATCCAACAATCTCTAAACCCAACTTATCATCAAACTCAAATCGCCACCTTCTCTCAATATATAAAAAAATACTCTCTAACCCTTTGTACCTAGGATAAGTGTTCCCCCCCCCAAAAGCTCATTTCCCTTATCTGGTTCCTGGATTCTACCTAAGGCAACCCCTTCCCACTAAATCGGTCCCTTCCCGTCCCAACCATTTTGTTGCGGACTCCTACATTACACTACCCCCTATTACAAAATTACCATCCCCAATAATCTCAATCTAACTACCTCACCTCAACTACAACAAAATAACATCATCAATTATAAACACCAATATATCACTCAAAACTCTACATATATTCCTCATAACTACTGTGTCAACATCAATACTTCTCAAATTCTATAACATTAACTCAAAACAATATTTTTCTCTCTACTACCCCTTTAACTTTGACTTGGACTGATCTGCATGTCCCAATAAAATATTTATCACCCAAAAACTATCTTTTATTATTTCTGACAATTCATTTTAATATCTCAACTTTATTAACTTACTTTTCTCATTATTTTAAATAGCATCTTTAACACATTAAAACATTATATATGACATTAATTACCTTGAACATCTATCAACAATTTAACAGTGACCTTTTACTACCGATCAGCTGATATTCGTAATAAAGTGAAGACACCTTTCAAAAAATTGTGCAGATTACATTAAATACATGTGCTTATCAATACTTACATCTACCATCAATGTTTCCCCTTTCTCTGATTCTGGTAATTTTATGTTAACCGCCTGCCAGTCGGTTTAGTTATCTACTTAGTTTCAAAAATACACAAGTTATATAAAACATATACCTTTTATCAATTCTTATCTCTAACCTACTACAATAAAATATTACATTTAACATTATAGAACGAACACCTTATACTGAATGTATGAGCATATATTTATTTGAGTGGAATACAAACATTTTTATTAGAGCAAAATCTAGAGTTGGCAATTTTTATGATATAAAATTTAAATTCGTGGCTCCTCTGAGCCACCTCCCATCCACACACGCTATTGCAATTTATGTTAGGCTGTAGCGCCTATTTGCTTCCACAAAGACTGCATATTTGGAGGAATTTGACATCTCCGTGTCTTTGTTTCGGCAGTTACATTTTAACGTTTTTGGATATCAACATATCCTTGGTTATAGTGAAACGCCCTTAAAACGGGTCTACCACCTGGCTATGTTGTCCCCATGCGGACAGAGCGGCAGCCGCTGTTCCATAGTTCCTGGATTACCCCTAGTGTCACCCCCATTTAATTTCTATTATATACCAATTTCAAGTCAGCTATGGTCAAGGGACTTGGTATGACCATAGCTGGCCGCTAGCCAAATCCACGATTAGTGCTGGTAAGGCAGTAATCACCCGAAAAGTCGGGGAAATCTAACTTTCATTTCAATGCCTGCTCTACATTAAAATCTTTGTTATGTGCGACACAAACGTCTATCAGGGTACAAATTAAATTTGTACGAAAAGGTGTGCCGCACATTTTTTGCCATTCGGCCTCCGATGGAGGTAACACTCTCTGTTACCCCCAACCCATTCCACTACCTACTGGGGCACAGGCCACCCCAGCGATAGCGCCTTAATAACTAAACAAGAATGATAATGAACTAAAACTTTCGACAATTGCAATTCCACACTCCACTGGTTTATCACTTCTTTGAACACCAATCTACCCCCCGAAATTATCCCCACATCTTGCATTGACAACAAGTTTTTATTTTATTTCACATTCTTCCAAACGTTCCCGTGCTCACTGATACTAAAACTTGACAATTATATTCGGTCACTTAATTCTAGAATTTACTTAAATTTTAAATTACAAACATCCAAAATATTTTTTGGGATATTTTTTTTTTTTCAAAAACTTTTTTATATTTACATTGAAGGCTGCCTAACCTTCCAAAACCATGAATATTCTAGTGGTCAGTATCCCCGCCTGAAACGGGGGTGTTCTTGCTATGAGGTAAATTTGGCGATAAGTTAGATCTACTTTGTGAAATTACTTCCCCTTATACTCAACTCTACTCCCTTATCATCCTCATTTCTTCAGACCCGCCGTCTAACCTATCGCCAAATCTGCCTCTCAGCAAAACTCTTCATTTCGGCTTAAACAAAACTACTGTCAATGGCTCAACTTTAATTTTGCCATTGACACTGAAAAATTTTTTAAATTTGCATGCACTGCATTTTATTTAGGTGCAGCCTCCATTATGTACAAACACTCTAAGGCAGTGCAGGCACGTGACAGGTACACCAAGACCGCTGCGCCTGGAGTGTATTAAAAAATAATGCGTGTCACGTACCTTTTTGGGGTCCCCCTCCCCGTTCAAATATGTTGCAAGTTTTCTAATTTCAACCAATTTTGGTGGAGCCGGACCATCGTTGTTTTCACCACCCGAAGGAAGATCCACCAACCACGGCCCGCCTCCAAGTTCCGAATACCACGGCCAGGACTGGTAAGATCGTGACCGCCCGAAAATGGGGGAGGATCCCTTCTGAAAACATATAAAAACAATTAAATTTCATTCATACACTTAATCATTGATAAAATCCTCATGCTGACCAAAATAATTTCAAATTTGTAGCATTGTGCGTTCCAACTATCTCCCTCGTTTCTCTATTCTGTAACACATGAATTCTTCATTTTAACCTCTATTATCTCGTGCGGCCCCTCATAGAGCAAGAAAAATTTCTTGATCTCCTTATCTTGAGCACTCGACAAATCGTGGCGTCGCACCAATACCAGCTGCCCAACCTCGTACTGCGTCCACTTACCTTTCATATCATGTCTCTGTTTTCTCTTCTCCCCCTTCGTCAATAGACTTTCATTCGCTAGCCTAAGTTTTACCTCGCGACCAATAGTGTTGGTTTCTGGTGGATACTCAATTAATTGCTCCAAAATTCTCTGTGGACGCGTTCCTCTTATTAGCTCATAAGGTGTGAACCCCGTCGACTCGTGGGTGGTGCAGTTAAGCCAATTTTCAATCTTCTGAACATATAATGGCCACTCGCTGTTTGGCGTGGCAGTATGTTCGGAAAATTCTTCCCAACTCCCTCATGACTCGCTCCGCCTGATTGGACTGCGGATGATACACTGCGGTGTGCTTTGGGATGATACCTTCCCATCCGAGAGTCTGGCGCCGTCTTCCACTGATGAACTGCGGCCCATGGTTGGATAGTATCACCTTCGGCTTTCCCACGTTGATCATGTAGTCGCGTGTGATCTTCTCACTCAGCACCTTACTTGTTGCTCGCTTCACGCTATATAACGTTACATATTTAGAAAATGTGTCAAGTACAACAAAAATATGCATCACTCCACCCCTACCCTTTGGCAATGGGCCGTACAAATCTACAGCTACTAAATCAAATGGTTTTTCTACCTTAATGTAATTTAATTCTCCTTCTAACCTATAATTTACAACTTTAGACTTCTGACATAGTTCACAAACTCTAAGTATTTTTCGGACGCGTTTTTCCATATTTTTAAATAGACAAGATTCCCTTAATACATTCACACACTTCCTTGCCCCAAAATGCCCGTATCTAAGGTGACAGTCCCACACTATTTTCTCTACTAGCCCTTCAGGTATAACTTACCTCCAATCCCTCTCTCTCCCCTCTACTTTTTTAAACAAACTCCCCTGAAATACTTGAAAATATTGTTTATATCCAAATTCATCTACATCTGATTCTACACTAGTAATTATTTTATTTTATTTACTATCGGCTCTTTGCATTACATTTATATCCTTCAATTCTTCACCAAAAAGTTATCTTCCCGGGACAATCTATAAATCTCTATTTCTTTAATATCTCTACCCGTTCTATTTCTATTTGTGTCTATTCGTGATAGTGTGTCTGGCACCCTGTTCTCTACACCCTTAATGTATTCCCAAGAAAAATTATACTCTTGAAGAGCTAACACCCACCTGGTTATCCGGCTGTGTGTGAGTTTACAAGTATTCAGGAATGACAGCGCTTTATGGTCCGTCCTGATAATCGTTTTATTACCCAGCAGATACGTACGGAACTTTTTCACACCGAAAACTATCCTAAGAAGCTCCTTCTCGGTGGTAGTATAGTTACGCTCTGCGGCTAGCAATGTCCGGGTGGCGAAGGCAATGGTTTTGTGTTCTTTCGCCTCGTCCTCTTGGTACAGTTCCGCTCCAAGTGCTATATTGCTGGCGTCTGTCTGTAAGTAGAAATTATCATTAAAATTTGGATGGTTCATTAAAATCATATCAGCGAACTTATTCTTGATTTCATGGAACGCTGCTCTTTTGTTATCTCCCCACCTCCATTGTTTGTTCTTTTGCAGCACTGCGCTGAGTCGGGCCGTCGTCTGGGCGTAGTTTCGCTGGAACTTTCTGTAAAAATTACAGAGACCAAGAAAACTTTGTAACTGTTTTATATTCTTAGGCTCCGGGAACGACAGGATGGATTCTACTTTGTCCGGATTAGCCCGTATCCCTGTAGGTGTTATGATGAAACCTAAAAAATGTATCTCGGTCTGTAAAAATTTTGATTTGTCCCAATTCACTGTCAATCCTCCCTGGTATAACTTCTCTAATACATACTCTAAATGTTCGACATGCTCCTCAAATGTTCTAGACACTATTAGAATGTCATCCACATATATGGTTAAAAAATCTAAGTTATGAGGTTGCAAAATCTCATCAAGACACTTGATAAAGCTGGCTACACTGGTGTTCAAACCAAACGGTAAACGTTTGAATTGATAATTTTTTCCGTTGAACAAGAACGCGGTATACTTCCTACTATTTACTGCCAAAGGAACTTGCCAATACCCGGTGGTTAGGCCTAAAGAGGTCATATATTTTACGCCGCTGAACTTCTGAAAAATTTCTTCTATAGCTTCGGGTGACTCCCGGTCTGGAATAATAATTTGATTGATTTTGCGGGCATCTAAACATAACCTAACTCTCCCATCCTTTTTGATCACTACTACTAAAGGGTTGGAGTAAGTTGATACCGACCTTTCTATAATATCCCCCGCTAACATCCTATCCAATTCTACCTGTACGGCCCCCCTTTTAGAATATGGTACTGGATAACTACGTTGAACATATGGCGCATGCTCCCTCACCTTTAATTCGCATTCATAACCTTTTGCCCTTCCTGGTTCCCTGGCAAACACTCCCCTATACTCCTCGACTACCCGCCACAGCGCTTTACGCGGCGAACTCCCTATCACGCCACCCTCCCCACAAAATTTAACTGCTCTATCCGCCCATATTCTCTCCTCACTCTCTTCACTCACTCTCTCTCTACACATATTCATACTAAATTCCATGTCCCTATCTATGGTCTTATCCGGTATAACCCTTATACCCGAAATCTTTACTGTGTCTAACACCCGTTCAAAATTAACCGTTATTCGTTTATTCTCATTGTTCAATTCTAAAATTCTTGTTCTAATTGATGACCGCATTATTCCTGATTAGAAAATCATTACCCAAAATTACTTCTAAATTTAAACCTCTCACAACTAAAAATGTATTCTCATAACTTTCCCCATTTATTAACATATTCAACTGGACTTGTGTGGTAACCCGTTTACTTCTAACACCCGTAATGCCTACAATTGTTACTCCCGCCACTGGCAAAGACGGAATATTTTTGTTAGTCTCTTTTAATTTATTTAGTACATGTTCCGCTATTACGGATATTTCACTACCTGTGTCTATAAGTGTCAAGACTGACTTACCTTCTATTTCCAGTTTTACCTCAGTGAACCACGCTTCTGGTCTCCTCGTCTCCGCCTCCTCCTCCTCCATCAATTCCGTAGCCAAGTCCGTGTGAATAGTGTTATTCCTATATTTACTTTCATGGACCCCGCGGTTATTCCTCGACAATGGCCGGGCCTCCTCATCCATTGTCCTCCTTAGTTTCCCGTCCTCTCGTCTGCATTTCGGGGCGTATACACTCTGCCCGTATGCTGATTTCCTCCTTCGTTTCTTGTATTCTCTGCTTGTCTGTCCCCGTTCCTCTGCTGTGGGTTGTTGAATCTCTGTTGTGTCCTCGGCTGGTGTCCGGGCCTCGCCCTTCTACATCTATAACAAAAATTACGGTCAGCATAATTTTCCACCAGACACCCATCACATTTCCACATCGGATATCGTCTGTCCCATTCTCGACCATTGTGTGTGGTTCCCCCGTTTGGTCCTCCTCTTGGTGTATAGTTCCCTCCATTGTGCATATTAGGTTGTTGTATGCGTCTGCTGTCTTCCTGGTCCTTAATATTCTGAAAAACATCCAATATTTTTTCTAATTCATTGATATCACTTACCTCTCTGGTCATTAACGTGATCTGTACTTCCCTCGGTAGATGTTTGCTGACGTGGCGTACAAACGACTGGAATGGCAACGGTGGTTCTAAGTACTTAGCTTCATTGTATAGACGGTAATATTACAGTTGTTTCTCCCAAAGCTCCCGGTTCCCATTATTTGACTTCGTAGTATCTCCTGCTCCTCCTCCGACCAGTATTTATTCCGAAAGGCTTTTTCAAAATTTTCATACCTCTCCCATTCGTTTCGATGTGTCTCCGCCCATATCTCCGAATTACCCTTAAAACATTTCAAAATGTTTATAAGCTTAACTTCCCAACTACTACCATTAAATCTGTCAAATTCCCGTACTCGATTCAAAAATTGCATTGGATGCACTCTCCGATTCTCACTACAAAAGGTTTCGAGTTCAACTTCATTATTAGCATCGCGTGTAATTAATATACGTTCAGTGACATTGTTTAAATTTTGGTTTCTTACTAAACTTAATTCGTCTCCCACACTACTAATGTTCTGTTCAAGTGAACATAATTTTTTGTCGTTACTACATTCAGACTGTATGCTATTTTTTGATATTACATTAATTGATTCATTTAGTGCTTGTATTTCTGTCTTACAGGTATTTTCAATTTCATTGACCCTAAAGTCTACATTATTTTTGTGTTCATCAATATTTTGACTCATTTTTTCGATTGTCATTACTACGCTACTCTACTTACATTCAGTTTCAGTATTACACTTATTTATTTTATATTCTATTTCATTGTTATGCTCATTCATTGAATTTATTAATATTTCATTATTCTCATTTATCTGCTTCTCAACCCTATCTATCTGACTATCTATTTCATTAAATTTAACATCTATCTTCTGTATTGAATTCTCTAACTTGGTTTCTACTTGGTTAATTTTATCAGTAAATTCTACTTTGGTATTTTCACAACGTCTATTAATCTCATTAATATCATTTTTCAATTCATCAAAACGATTATCATTACTATCGAAACGTTTATTTAACTATTAAATTCACTTCTGTTCACTGAATTTATTTAACATAGATATTCTGTTCATATCTAGCATTGTTTGTATCATTTTAAACATTTCGTAATTACCGTCAGACTTTTTCTCTTGGACCGGTGTCGACTGACTTTCTGTTTTATTGTCAGTGAAGCTGACTTCGTTATTATTGATTTTGCTTCTCTATTCGATTTTGGGGTCGTTTGGATCCCCGAATCATCTGTACTATTTGATTCACTCGTGTTGCTTATATTTATAGTTTTGTTGTCTTGATCTACATTCGGTGTTGAATGTACTTCAAGACTGCTCATAACAGCTGATTCATCAAATTCAGTTATTTCGCTTATAATAGTTAAGTCGGACAAACCGACTTCATTCTCTGTATTTTCCATTTTTGTAATTTTACTTTATCTCTTTTTTATAACTTTATTATTGGTTGTTATATAGTTATTTATTATCTGAACCCAATCTCATGTCTTAACTCTTTGACTATATTTTACATTATGTATTTTCACTTAACCTCTAAATTACGCTTGTATCTTATTTGTAGGTATGGAATTTCATTAATTTATTAAATTCGTTCCAGTTCGAGGCGCCATTGTGATATTACTTATTAACCACATAATAAAATACAAAACAAAATTGATTAAACTTCCACTTACCGTAAATCGGTGTTCTCGGGTCCAGGGTTGCGTCATACGAACGTTAGGATACAAGCGTAATTTTTAAGGTTGTGTGAATGATTTACATAATACATTTTTTATGAAGAGAAACGATATTTTAATTTGTTAAAATCATTGACAATTTCAGCCAAAAACTGTTATGCATGTTTATGCAGATTAATTTACATTTATTTCAACTTCTTCACTCGGTCATCTGTTACAGGTTAACTTATGCTAAAATCTTACCTTACTGATCACACTTCATTCTAAACACAGACAGAGCCCAGCCTGCAATTTTTCACACTCACATATACATGAAATTTATTTTAAAAAACCCCCAAATCATTTTTAATACCCCATAACTTTTAAAATTTGTTGTAACCTTCACCGCCGGCAACGTGGTTTTCACTCGCACTCGTTATTACTTTTTTAGATTTATTTTTTGGTGTCCGAAAGTTATATAAATATGTTCCCCACTTTTTAATCGACCGCGGTCACATGATTTTTTACTCTTCTTTCACTTTTTTCTGGTACCATACAAAATTTTGTAAAGAGCTCACTTGGCTCGGTCCGGCGCCGGAACAATCAGTTAATAAACTGGGAGGGAAAACGTAGCAGGTGAAGTTAACGTGATCTCATACTTTTGGTGGAAATCACTGCCTTGGGTTTCGTCGCAGGAGTTTCGTCCCATGCAATCCATGTAGTTGTTGGGGTGACGACAGTATACGATCTCAGTGAGGCACTGGCTAACGTCACGAGATGGGCGGATCTTAAGTTTTCATATCCGCCGTTTTCACTCGATGAAGGTGAATAGAATTGGTTTCATGACCATGTTGGTTTTTTAAGTAGCGTCACCCCGAGCGTATACCTGTGTCGCTCGTACAGGCGCATGGTCACACTCAAACAAAGCTCTCGGAAATCTAGGGTGGTGCAAATTCCTTGACTGGTTTCACAACGTAATATTGCGTTGCCGCTTCGTTTCAACACTGTTCTATACACGTGGTCTGTTACAATGGGATTAAATTTTACAATATATTTTTATGAAACCCCGAAAATGAAATAAAATAAAAATACCCACATTTTTGACATGTTACAACCCGTACGCGATGTCTGCACCCCGCCGTTTCCTGTATCCCTGTAATGACTTGTCAAATGGAATTTATTAGACGAGTTTGTGCAAATGGTCTTTGTTTTGTTTCTGTACAGAATCCCAGACAACACATACAGCTGCTAATGTACAGTACCACCCGTACGCGATGTCTGCACCCAGCCGTTTCCTGTATCGCTGTAATGACTTGTCAAATGGAATTTATTACACGAGTTTGTGCAAATGGTCTTTGCTTGTTTCTGTACAGAATGCCAGACAACACATACATCTGCTAATGTACAGTACCACCCGTACGCGATGTCTGCACCCCGCCATTTCCTGTATCCCTGTAATGACTTGTCAAATGGAATTTATTAGACAAGTTTGTGCAAATGGTCTTTGTTGTGTTTCTGTAGAGAATGGCAGACAACACATACAGCTGCTAATGTACAGTACCACCTGTACGCGATGTCTGCATCCAGCTGTTTCCTGTATCCCTGTAATGACTTGTCAAATGGAATTTATTAGACGAGTTTGTGCAAATCGTCTTTGTTTTGTTTCTGTACAGAATGCCAGACAACACATACAGCTGCTAATGTACAGTACCACCCGTACGCGATGTCTACACCCCGCAGTTTCCTGTATCCCTGTAATGACTTGTCAAATGGAATTTATTAGACGAGTTTGTGCAAATGGTCTTTGTTTTGTTTCTGTAGAGAATGCCAGACAACACATACAGCTGCTAATGTACAGTACCACCCGTACGCGATGTCTGTACCCAGCTGTTTCCTGTATCCCTGTAATGACTTGTCAAATGGAATTTATTAGACGAGTTTGTGCAAATGGTCTTTGTTTTGTTTCTGTAGAGAATGCCAGACAACACACACAGCTGCTAATGTACAGTACCACCCGTACGCGATGTCTGCACCCAGCCGTTTCCTGTATCCCTGTAATGACTTGTCAAATGGAATTTATTAGACGAGTTTGTGCCAATGGTCTTTGTTTTGTTTCTGTACAGAATGCCAGACAACACATACAGCTGCTAATGTACAGTACCACCCGTACGCGATGTCTGCACCCAGCCGTTTCCTGTATCCCTGTAATGACTTGTCAAATGGAATTTATTAGACGAGTTTGTGCAAATGGTCTTTGTTTTGTTTCTGTACAGAATGCCAGACAACACATACAGCTGCTAATGTACAGTACCACCCGTACGCGATGTCTGCACCCCGCCATTTCCTGTATCCCTGTAGTGACTTGTCAAATGGAATTTATTAGACGAGTTTGTGCAAATGGTCTTTGTTTTGTTTCTGTAGAGAATGCCAGACAACACATACAGCTGCTAATGTACAGTACCACCCGTACGCGATGTCTGCACCCAGCTGTTTCCTGTATCCCTGTAATGACTTGTCAAATGGAATTTATTAGACGAGTTTGTGCAAATGGTCTTTGTTTTGTTTCTGTACAGAATGCCAGACAACACATACAGCTGCTAATGTACAGTACCACCCGTACGCGATGTCTGCACCCCGCCGTTTCCTGTATCCCTGTAATGACTTGTCAAATGGAATTTATTAGACGAGTTTGTGCAAATGGTCTTTGTTTTGTTTCTGTACAGAATGCCAGACAACACATACAGCTGCTAATGTACAGTACCACCCGTACGCTGTAATATACTCGCCTTTATTACTTTAAATTTATTTTAATTTAGTTTACTTTCATTTATCCATTGTCCGGACGCCATCTTTAAAATTACCAACAATGAAACATAAAATTTTCTTACCTTCGGGCCAGTTTTCGGTTAGGCGAACTGAAATAGCAGAACGTGTTATTTTCAATAAATTACTCTTATATTTTTTGTTTACCAATGACATTCCCTTTTTATTGTACTCATAACACTTCTATTCGGCCATGAGGCACAATTTATTAAATCAAGTTACACGTAATTATTCCTATTTTACTTTCCCACCAAAATAAAGTATAATTAATTATCAATTTAAAATATATATATCTATATATAATCACACAACCCAGCACTTTTTAAATATCGATTTTTCCATTCACCCAATCACGCACTCTTTCATGCTGTACACATTCTATATTCCCCAAATTGAGCTCATTTTATATAAATATTTCTTTTAATAGTATTTTGAATGGTTTGAATTTATCTGATTGACTGATTGAAGAAGTTATCTGATGTTTCGTCGTAGTACTTATCTGGTTACAGGTGAGTCCATCTTATTGCGCACTTTCGATCCTGCTATCTCGTGGTCGCACGCACTTTTCTGAGATAATATATTTACATAGTAACTGTTAATTAACTGTTATTTTACAATTTTGTTCCGATTTTTTATAATATTTCACATTTTGTTTGGGTGCACCTGAGATTTAGTTTCGGAACTTTTATACGTGTCCGGCCGGCACAAGCTGTAATACGTGACTGAGAACGAATGTATGGCGTTACTTTCTGAGGTGGTAGGGGGTGTCACGTCACCAATCTTATTGTCTTCAGACTATGACGAATCAGTTTTTAAGGCGAGGTGAATTGCGCACTGCATTCCATGTGACGTCTTTGCAGGCTTGGCTTGGTGACTTAATAGGTCAGAGTTCGTCTGGCGAAATATATCTGTTGTTTTTGCGTACACAATGTTGACCTTGATACAATTTCCAGTCGCTTGATATTACGTCGTTATAAAACTTTACCATTATTATTTATACTTTGGGACTACAATAAAATTTATGTTTATTTCCTCCCAAACCATTATATGGACAGAAATGTACCGTTACAACGCGATGTCTGCACCCAGCCGTTTCCTGTATCCCTGTAATGACTAGTCAAATAGAATTTATTAGACGCGTTTGTGCAAATGGTCTTTGTTTTGTTTCTGTAGAGAATGCCAGACAACACATACAGTTGCCAATGTACAGTACCACCCGTACGCGATGTCTGCACCCAGCCGTTTCCTGTATCGCTGTAATGACTAGTCAAATAGAATTTATTAGACACGTTTGTGCAAATGGTCTTTGTTTTATTTTTGTAGAATGCCAGACAACACATACAGCTGCTAATGTACAGTACCACCCGTACGCGATGTCTGCACCCATCCATTTCCTGTATCGCTGTAATGACTTGTCAAATGGAATTACTCAGAAGTGGTTTTGTTTGTGGGTCTTGAACATTAGGTATCGCATGTGACTGCTGCAATGACTCCTTTAGGGACCAGTCAGCATATAACGGACACATCCAATCTGGATTACTGTACTGCATTGTTGTTAGTTTTAATCATCACAAAAAATAATTAATTCAATATAACAAGAGTAACATTTTTAATACTGTAAAATCATTAATCACATAAATGTAAACTAAACCTGGCTGCCAGATTACCAATAAGTAAACAATAACTTTTTATATTAACACTTTGAGGTCCAATGGCGTAATATTAAGCCGCCAGTGGACTTGGTATTTTGACAGGTAGCGTAATATTACGCCGCTCACTTTTCAATGCTTTCAAACACTTCGCGTCTTACTATTACGCCACAGAACGAATGCAGAAGTTTTATTTGACATTTTAGTTCGTGTTTCTGCCATCAGATTGCAGCACTGACTGATGAAAATAGATTTTAGGAAATAATTTGTACAGTTGGCAAACGTCGTGACTTTGCTTACATTTTACGTGTTCAAGGTGGAAGTTGCGGTTTTTGTGTACGTGAGGTTTGCAGGTTTTCTGAGGTTATATCGTGTTTATTCTGTGTGTTATTGATAGTAGTGAGTGTGTTTGTTTTATTTACTATATTATTAGTTACAAAATGGATAAACAATATTTGACAGAAGAAGAAATCAAAGACTTGCTTGATGAAAGTGATGACACTTTTGACGACACAGATTCAGATCCCGATTTTTTAATTCATAGTGACCATGGTGAGTACGCTTTATTTTCATAATTATTTTAGAGTAAATAATCGTATACATGCAGAAAGGTTACACTCACATAATTAATGCTGAGTTTTATAAATTGTTATGATCCGAACTCGAAGATAACCTACAAATGCCAGTATGGTCATAATGCTATCCAATACATCACACATTCTATTTCAATTTTTCTTTTGCGGCTTCAAATATTTTTCCATTATGTTTTCCTTCACTGAAACTAACTATCAACAATTCCTAACACATTCTGAAAAATAAGTAATTATATTACATATCAATATAATTTGTGACCCAACAGCTTTTTACTGCTCTATCAGTTTGATATTTTTTTGTTTATTTCAGACCATGTTTCTGATGAGAGTGGTGAAGATGTAGCTGATATACCAGATGATTTACCCAATTCTAATGAATCCTTAAACACCAACACACACATCTGTCCTCCGGCAAATCCATCAAAAAGGCGAAGACTAAATAATGATGATGAGTGGACATAGAATGATTTAGTACCAAGCATTCCAATTTTTACTGGTATCAGTGGTGCTAAATGTCCTCTAGACAGTTCTTCTTCAGAACTTGATTTTTTTTTCGCATTTTATAGATGAAGACATTATAAAAACTATGAAAGGGCAGACAAATCTATATGCCAGAGCAAAAATTGCCAAACTAAGGTCATTGAATAAGCTCACACCAAATTCTCTTTTTTTTCAAAATGGACAATGGTCACCTTACTCGAAGTTAGAAAATTTTTAGCCATATTGCTCCATATGTCAATAAGCTCAAGACCCGACATGAAACTACACTGGTCAAATAATCCAGTATTTTGCTGTGTCTTCTGCCCAAATCTTTTGTCACGTAATTGATTTCATTCCAGTTTATCTGTGTTCCATTTAAATGACAATTCACTGGCTAAACAGAAGGGGGACAATGGTTATGATGCTCTTCATAAAGTTAGACCTTTATTAGACAAAATTTTACAAAAATTCAGAACAAATATCAGCTTTCAGAGGCTGTTACAATTGATGAAGGTATTTGTCCTTTTAGGGGAAAAATTTCTTTCAAAGTGTACATGCCCCAGAAACCTAATAAATATGGAATAAAAATTTTATGGTGGCTGATTCAAAATCTGGATATGTTTCCAATTTTGAAGTGTATACTGGTAAAGACTCACCAAAAGACAACAGTGTATCTGGGATTGTTTTACGATTGTTGGAGGGCTTTGGAGGTTTGGGTCACACTGCGTTCTTAGATAGGTATTTTACAAGTGCCCCTCTTGCTGAAACATTGGCAGAACATAACACTGGTGTAGTGGGGACAATTTTGCAGAACAGGAAACATATTCCCCTTCAACTGAAGCAAAACCGATTGAAGAAAGGTCAGCAAATCTTCTATCGTAAAGGAAGTGTTCTTCTTCAAAGATGGCGTGATAAGCGTGATGTGTATATGATAAGCACTCGTCACACAGCAGATATGGTCACTTATATAAACAGAAGGGGTCAGCAAACACAAAAGCCACTGGCTGTGCATGACTACAATTGTCACAAAGTGGTGTGGATCTTGCAGACCAGCGCATGTCATATGGATCATTTGATCACTGGTCCATGAAGTGGTGGAGAAAGTTGGCACTTCATCTTATAATGATGTCTGTAGTCAACGCCAGTGTTTTATATAAGGACATAAAAGGAAAAGGCCTGTCTGTAACGTCAATGATTGACAAAATTTGCAGCCAGTTAGTGCTTCATCATAATGAAGAAAATGCTACAGGTGGTTCTTCCGGCAAAAAACAGATAAAACGGGTCTTACACAGCGGCATTTCCCTGAACCTATAAAAAGAAGTGAGGGGCAGTCTAAAGGGCAGAGAAGATGCCATGTGTGCACAGAAAGATCACTAACAGCTACAGGAAAAGCTTGCAGGAAACTAACACAGTGGCAGTGCAGTGACTGTGATGTTGGTCTGTGTGTCCATCCGTGCTTCAAACTTTATCACACTAAAGCACGTTACAATATGTTTTAAAAATAATTTTTGTTGCTAAAGACAATAACTGAATTATAAGGAAAACAATATGAGTAAACTCTGACCTAATGTAATTATTTTAGTTCAAATAATAAGATTTTAAAGAATTTTTTTTTCTTAAAATTGCACGAAACATTGTATTTTTAAACAGCTTTAGTTGCAATATATAAAATCAATAATAAAAATGTTAAGAATTGAGACTACTCAATTTAGTGCAAATAATTAAATTACTCTTTGAGTCCCTAGTTCGGGGCCAATGAAACTACTCAATTTATTTTAATTAATATTTATGATACTTTATCGTACCTTCGGGTTCTCTTTCCAAGGTCGTACAGACGAAAACCAGCTGCAGACAAGGTTACTTGGGTTGACGTTTCAAAATAAATTTTCTAACACCAATTTTTGTATTTTAAAACAACTAACTTTCTTTAATTTACTATTTGCTTTCACTCTATTTTTACATTACATTTTTTAATAAAAAAATAAGGCATGAATACTTGAACAATTGGTTTTAACACATATGAAAATGACTTAGCAATAGTACAATTTACCAATAACTTGACCAGCACTTTGCAACGCTCTCTCATTCATACTTTTTTATTTTATTCTCTTTTAAAACCCCGTAATAAAACTCGGTATTTATTTTTAATGTCTATATTTAGGGAATAGTTCTGATAGGGTTATGTAGAATACGTAACAACCCACGGCGTTAGTCAGTTCCATCACCACCTTGTGTTGTTGGCTGTTTTCTGGTCACTAAGGTTATTTCCACAGTTCATAATCTTCCGCACTACCGCTACACACTCCGTCTTATTTAATTCACTTTCGTTTGCAATTACGACTTTTACTTTTACAGACTTGTTTGTCGGATAGCTTCACAACAAAAGTCGGCCAACGTACGTGACTCGAGCTCTTATGTTTTTAATTATTTGACCGTGCTGCCATAAATTGCATGGGAACACTTTTTATGCTTTTTTTTTATAGATAGGCCCTTTTGGCTTTAGGCCTATCTTGCACGCCCGAGGCCACTATTTTCAATTAACGAACTTGTAACTGCTCTTTACTACTGACTGATGTTCATGCAGTGGTGACAATCTGCCTACTGTGATTCACGAGGACTGCTGCTGGGGTGGTTGCGTAATACGTCTAGTCTAGTTGTCTAGACAGTTGTTTATGCTAACAGTCTTACATTGAGGCACCTCACAGGTTGAAGCTAACAATTGAAAATTAAAACTGAATTGATATAAAATAAAATTGAAACTGGGGTAGCACACAATTCTTTACCGTTACAGAATATTTTCACAACAGGAAAGTCTGGAAAAAGTGTGGTATAATTATTTTTGTAGTATTAAATTGTATTAGGTATTTATGAATGTTTAAACAACAGAGCTTTATACAAAAAACCGCTGGTCGTAGGGGATGGTCTACGTACAAACGCCATGGTCCTCAAAGTGTTAAGCCTACTAGAAGGATGGACTTCTTCCATCACTGCTTTTTTTTATAAAACACCGTTTCGACTACACAACAAATTTGTAGCCATCTTCAGAAAGAACAAACACTAAAACTTCACAAATAAATAAAAAATAAAACAATATTCTTGTCTCAAAACCGACAGTGAGTCAAAATAGTCTCTACACTGAGAACAAAGTTCAAGAAGATCATCAGTTGCCAATTTCCGCATGGCCACATGACACGACTGCTTAGCAGGGCATCTCAACAGGATCAACATCCTCCCTTCTGGGATGTGCACTCTTTGTGAATGCCCTGGAAGCAAATGAACAAGGACCACCTCCTGGTCTGCGAACAACTGGATAAAGAAACACAGAATAGAAAAGACCTACCTGGTCTTTATTGGGAAGCTAGATCAAGAATGGCGTGAGCCATTGGAAACAACAATATAACAAATAAAAAAATAATAAATAAAACTTACCCACTATGGAATCTGTAAAAACCCACACAAACACACACAACTTGCATGAACCCTCACTCACGCTTCAAGGTCAACTGCAAACTGGTTAAAAAAAGAAATTCAGGGAGTATTCTTGATACTCCCGTCGGATCTTTATTTCGTGAATGCGAAATTACATACGTTACTCTCGTTATTGGGAGATTCTTTTGTTTTGTTTGTCAGAAAGAACGTTGAAATGAAAGAAAGAAAATTACGCTATTGTAAAAGAACGTTATTATTATTATTGTGTTTAAGTATTACAAAATATATTACATATGTGTTCGTGTAAGAAAAAATAAAATTGTTTGTTTAAAACAAAAAAATTTTTATAATAAAATTAAAATATTTAAAAAAAATTTTTTTTTATTTGATTAATTAGAAACAATTAATTAATTGAGTTCCGTGAAGTTCCGAAACGTTTCTCACTTGTTTAAAAAATTTTATAAGCTTTTCTGTATTTTTTAAGAAACTCCAACCACTTATAAGATTGTCTCCAGATACAATCGATCTTTGTTTACTTTCAGTTTTGGAGGTTATCTTCCTTCAATGTGGTGAAATTCTTGTAGTAGATGTTGTTTAAATTATAGTATGTGTAAATTGCTATGTTTAGAAAAGAAAGAACTGTTTTAAGATGAAAAGTATAAATTATTTATTTGACAATTGTTTATAAAGACTCTTGTCGATTTTAAAATTGACTCTCAGGGTATCGAATGTTACAAGTTTTTATATAAAATACAATAAGGTTCTTTTAACAGCTATTTATTGGAAAAGTCAGAGAAATCGGGCAAAGATTAAAAAAGTATAACGTTACAAGATAATTCTTAATACTAAAAGTACATTTATTCAATTGGAAAAAGTAAAATAAAGAAATGTGTTGCGAACCGTGTCGCCGACAAACTAGGTGGCACTGTTCAGTTGAGCGGTGACGAATCTGTAATGGCCGCCATCAAAGTTGTCAATCGTCCCTTCGTAGTTTTGGCGTTCCAATAAAGATATTTTCTTGCTGAATTCACGTCCTGGTGTCTGCAAATCTTCCTTCTGATGTTGGTGTAGTGTCTCTGGTTAAGTTTCTGTGTTGTATTTTGAAAAGTGGTGTATTTATAAGTCAGTTCACTTTTTGTTGATCAGGCACTATTGATGGTTATATTATATACTGTTTTATGGTGTTTAAAATGTTATTTAGCTGTAGTTTCGTGCTATACAATGTTAGTTAGTCTTTTGTAAGTGTTTAGGTCAGTGTGTCGAAGTTGTGAAATGTTTTTTGTCATCACTCGCGATTTTCAAATTCGGATCGTACTATTCATCGCCATTACGGTATACGAAAACTAGGTTAATACGTTTTTAAATGCTCGTCAAGTGTACCGTACAACGTTCAATAATTAACTCTCTACTTCCTTCACTTTCGACTAAAACCTTAGGCAAAGCAATATTATTCCTTACATTGTTCGAATTTTATTTTGCATCCTGTGCATGTATTAAAGTTACATTATATAACTGCTTAAACTTTGGTTATTATTCAAATTTATTAGCTAGTTGTTACTTAATTTTATCCTTCAGTTCATTCGGCGTATTTTTATATCGAATAATGCCATTTTATTCAGTTTTTTTATCTAAAATTGGTAATTTTACCTTCATTTTGTATCTTGTAAATTTTCAAAATCAGCTTCCTGTCATTATCCAAATTCTGCCATTTTCAAGTTATATTTATGATTATTAAATCTCATATTGTAATAAAAGGTTTATATTCCCTTAATTTCTTGCAATTATATGAACTGGTTAAGTTTTAAAATATTATGTTGGAATATATGACTCCCCTCTCCAAATTTTTGAGTTCTGTCATTTCCATTTTTATTAATAATTCTGTCTGTAATTTTATAAAATCTTTCTAAGTTATATTTCTAATTATATGGCTTTGTTTCTGGTTTATGTTATCTAAATCCCTTCAGTTTAAATGTATTTAAGTACTTAGTTTCTCAGTTTTGATGAGGTTTAGTTTTCATCATTTTGCCTAGATTCCTAACAATTTTTTCATACAAATTTTTATATAAACATTATATATTGAATTATACCCTCTCTGACTTTTTAACATTGTAATATAAATTCAACATTTTTTCTATTAAACATAATAACAATTAGTATTTGTTTCAATACTGTTAACAGATAAGAAATATTTTTAAATAATGGTTGTCTTCAACTAATTAGACATTTTTTTTATAATCAAAACTTAATACTAAAACAGAAATATTATTTATAAAGAATGTTTTTTCCCATGCTAACATCCTATTCAATTATTACCATTAAGACAAGTAATAAATATTTTTACAATTAGGATGTTAGTGGTTCTAAACTTATTAAATGTCCTTATTACTAATACATTTTTAAAATATCCTATTCTATATAAAAAAAACCTTATTTCTATATTCTTATTCACTAGTTCTTATATTAAGTTTAATTATCAGTTTTTAAACTGTTTTGAATATGGTTTAGGGTAATTGTACCCTGTCACTTTGTGTCTGCTTCTGTTTTCACTCATCATTTACATAAATGTCATTTCAAACAGATTGATAGCTCTATATTATTACATGTATCATATTCACTCTGTACAAATCATAAGTCACTCAAAGTTGTATTTTTCATTATTTACACAGTTTGTGAATGCCAAAGATGAAACATAAGGTTTATTTTTTATAATACACAAAATAGTACTGGTTCACTTTACACTTCTTGATGCTATTTCTAAATGGTTGTTTAGTCTTATTAATCATCAAGAAATTGGTTTGTGGGTTACAATGAAGATTTGTTCTTTGGGTATTATATTATTGTTTCACCTTGGTCCACTGGCAACTCTTACTCTATACACTTTTTTTCTTAATTTTATTGTACATATGGTTTCTGTTCATGAATACTTCGTTATACTTTTTATTATTATGGTTTTTATTTATTTTGGGATATGGGTGTTTTTTATAAGAGCATTCCTTCTTCTTCTGGATGCTGTCTTCTTCTTCTTTCTTCAATGATGTCTTCTTTTCTTCTGGCTTCTTGGAATGGTATGTTCTTCATCTTCTTCTGGATGTCATTGGGTTTCTTGGGGTTACTTCTTCATCTACTCTTCTGGTTTCTTTAAATACATCACCTTTTATGGTGGATCTTGCCTTGTTCTGGGTTCCTTTTTTATTTATTCCTCATCTTCGTTGTGGGTTTAGTAATACTCTGGGTTGCTTCCTTATACACTCCTTACCTTCCTGGGTTATATCTTTTCCTTGAGTTATTAAACTGGTTTTGATGATTCATCACTAGTAACATTTCTTTTATTCGAACTTATACTTTTAATATCAATGATTGTTCTGCACGGTTGCTCTGAATTAATTCTTTTTATTTTAATGCTTTCTTCGGATTTAATGTTATTATACTATATTATTTTAATGATCATTGCCATACATTTTTATGTGTTTATCTGTCACGCTACACTATACATAACATTTATTCATCAAAATCATTAGTACAAATGGCTAACCTATGAACAATTGGTCGATGGTAACTAAAATATGAAACGTGGGGCATAATCGTCGGACTAAGTTGACGTACAAACGTTAAGTCGATTGTGGTGTTTCCAAGTGTAGTCGGAGATGTTTGTACAAGTTGTAGATCGTATTCTTGTTGCATATATGGAACCAGCCAATCATTTCTTGGATCGTTGGGATCGACATTGAAATCACCAGTAAGAAATATTGGCGTTGTAATGCCGGGCTCAATTTCCTCAATGACCTTAGATATTGAGCGCCCAAATCTACAAAGACTTCGAAAGAGGAGAAGTTTAATGTATTTTGTTTCTACATTTGGATGAATATACAATGAGGCAGCAATGAATCTGAAAGAATTGTTGACTGTGATTTGTGCCAATGCAATATCGCCTGTGCCAGGTTCCACGTATACACCAAGTCGTTGGGTTATATTGTTTGGTATATTGAAAGGCATAGCACATAGCTTGTTGCTACGACGTTGATAAATTGCAACACCGCCAGCCTTTCTCTTTTGTTGTTGTTGTTGTTCAGTGGGGTTATTATCCATGGCTTCGTGTTCATATGAGTTGAGATTATAATTTTCAAGCTGCACAAGACTCGTCATTTGTAATCCCTGTTTCTGAAACCATAAGAAAATCAGCTCTCGTTAAGACAGGATCCGTTTCAATGTCAAGTTTGTGTGCAACGAGACTTTGCGCATTCATTCCAACGAAGAATATTACAATCGTGTCGTCTTCAATCAAACTGTCGCAGCAATTCATAAACAGTTCAACACGTTTGGTAAGTGTATTAAGTGGATGGCTCTCGAGTCGCAGATATTCATTTTGCATTTCTCTAACAGCTGAGCTGTCGCAACCAAGTCCGTGATAGAATTTAAAGTCGTTGCGTTAGTTTGTAATGTAAAGACCTTCGATGCTTGTTACTCGACTCATTGCAACATAGACCAATTGTATTTGCTGACTTTTGCTGTAGTCATACACAACCGTGTCAAATGTGCCTCCCTGACTTTTGTGTATGGTTATGGCACAAGCGGGTACAATTGGAAATTGCATTCGTTTACAACTTATAGAACCACCGAGTTTGATGTTAGCGCTACGCATACAGATGGGTGTCCAAGTTCGATCTATTAGACCATTGCTGCAAATTACTCTTGGTGCTGCTTTTAGTCTTGCCATTTTGCCGATGTGGGCTTGTGGAAAGTGTAGCCACAATCTGATATAAGGATTGATTTGTGTAGACTCGTCGCGTTGTTGGACTAATTGAACTGCTGTCTCATGAGTGACTTCTTCGATGTACTCAAGTATTCCTATTGCACCATTAACAATTCCATCGTCCACATCAATGTTAGTTGTAATCATATAAGGCATACAACTCTGTAATTAAGCAGATACGGTAAACCGCCAGTTTCCATCACACTGAGCTTGTGTAATCTGACTCGTGCAGTGCCAAGTTGAGTGCTGTTATTGTAGCCAGTGATCAAATCGGAGGCACTGCTACAAATTCTGTCTGATATTGCAAGTCGGTTGTAAGCATCCACATCATGATTTCTATGGAAGAGACGTATTGTATTTGGTTCGTGTTCCCTACACCATTCAACTGTTCTGAAACGAGACTCGATCGCTGCCATTTCTTCAGAGTCTAAACATTTTCCATCACCAATCTTCGTCAAAATTTTAGAGAATAAGAGGTCGCTTTGTCGCATAACCTGAGTGAGCGGATAGAAATCAACTGATTGCCACAATACACACCCACCCAAGTTGTTTCGTGGTGATTTATAAACGGGGGTAGCGTTTACAGGCGGTAATTGCCGAAAATCTCCAGTCAGAATGATATCCATGCCGCCAAATGGTTGATCATATACGCCCATAACTTCATTCAGTCTAGAGTTGATTTTATTGAAAACATCGGACCCAATCATACTTATTTCGTCAACTGTTACACATTTTACTCCAACGAAGGCAGTTCGGAAACACTGCAAAGCTTCATGGGGCAATGAAGTTGATGTTCGCATTAGACTTATACGAAACGCAGAGTGAACGGTCGTACCCTGCAAATTTACAGCGGCCTTTCCAGTCGACGCACAAGCAATGTAAGCATCTCGTCGTGTAGTGTGTTGTTGAGTGTATCGATTATAGGTCTCCATGGCTACACGTAACACATAAGTTTTTCCACTACTGGCTGGCCAAGTGAGATACACTTGGATTGGCGGTGAACCAAATGTATGGATCCGATGTATAATTTCCAATATGAATTCTCACTGGCATTTATTAGTACTGCGTAACAGTTTGCAGTAGTCTTCTTTTGAAAGCACATTCGATCGTTTTCGTACAGCAGATATGCCCACAGACGAAGCCTGTGCTGCATCGATGTCATCGTTATTCTCTTGGTTGCCATGATTCAACACGCTACTCACAAAATTATCTCGATTTTTTTGCTCCTCATTTGTCGCATTTTCGTCTATATCATTATGAATATATAATTCTTGAATTTCTCGCATCACTTCTTCAATATTGATGTTGGACTCATATTCACGACGTTTAGTAAGAAATGCGGATTCGTTGGTGTCATAGATCTCGACAAACCTATTACGATCAGAATGATCAATATTGCACACCACTATATAAAAATTATTCCAATTAGCGCTTTCAAGCTTCACAGCTCATCGTCAGATCAGGAATAGACAGAAAATATGTAGTACCCAACCCTTCACCCCTCTCCCCCACCCTGCTCACCCACAACAAACTAAAAATTAATGACCCTTCCCCACCCCCTAAACTCTGTCTCACCATCTGTACAGTTACATATTTTTCTAGTAAATTCCTTGTGTTTCAGTGTGTGTGTGTGTGTGTGTGTGTGTGTGTGCATCCTTTTAAACTACCCTCTTCCTCTCCACACACGTGGGTCAGTCACACACCCTTATTTTAAAACAACCAATTAGTACTATGAAATATAATTCTTAATCTTATCTATCTGCCCTCTCTCATTTACTTCTTAATCATGTTATAAAATATTTCTTCATTATCAAATTTAATTTTAATATTAATTAAATTGTCTAACCCTTTTTCTCTTTCTTTCAATATTTCTAACTCCTCTCTAATCTTCCTTTCAACTGTGTTATTTACTATTTTTACAATTTCGTATTCTTCCAAAGGATTAACAAACTTGTGGTTGTCTTCTATGAAATGTCTTGCGTATAACGAATTGGTTGTTCTATTACCTTCTCCACGTTTGTGGTCAGACAACCTGCATGCGAATTTTCGTCCTGTCTCCCCTAGGTACACTTTATTGCAGTCTTTACATTTTAATTTATAAATTCCGCTTTTCTGTAATACTGAAATTTTTTCTTATTCTTATTCCTTATCTTATCAAATACCGTTTCACATTTTTTAATAGCTATATCTACTCCATATTTATTAAAACATTTTATAATTTTTCTAGTATGTGAACCTATGTATGTCAATGACCCTGCATAATTCTTTTGTTCTGGTTCTATTTTAGCTTTTTCTATGTTGACCCTTTTCATAACTTTATCCACTATGTTGGTGCTATAATTATTATTCCTTACAATTCCCTTTATCGTTTTTAACTCCCTATCTTTTGATTCGGTCTCTTTTAAACACTTCTGAGCTCTGTAACAAAAGGAATTGATTGCCGCCATTTTATATCTGTATGGGTGGTACGACTCTCTTGGTATAATTATATCAGAATACGACTCTTTCCTAAATATCCCAAACTGTAGTTTCTCATTATCTTTAATTTCTATGTTTAAATCTAAGTAATTTATTTGCTTACCTCCTATCTCTTCCTTAAATTGTAAGTTTTTATCCTTATTATTTACCTCCTTTATAAACTCATGCACTTCTTCTATGCTTCCTTCCCAAACTACTAATACATCATCAACGTATCTAGACCATAATTTTATATTGTCTTCATACTTAGTGGAATTTATTAATTGCTTTTCAAAATCATTCATGTATATTTCAGCAAGAATAGGGGATAATGAAGACCCCATAGGTAAACCTTTTTTCTGTATATAAAACTTGTTGTTAAACCTAAAATAGTTCTGATTTACACATTCTTTAATTACTTTCATCAACTGCTTTTTATACCTGTATTCTCCCATATTATTATCGTTTATTAACTTAATAACTTTATTTACCGTGATATTAGTAAACATGTCCTTAACATCCAGTGATATCAATTTTGTATTTACATTAATGCTAATATTTTCTAATTTTTCTATCAATTTTATATTATTCTCTATGTTGTATTTTGTCCCAAATTCATATTTCTCTTTCAGTACTCTGCTAACTTCCTTTGATAATTTATAAATAGGTGCATTAATAAAAGAAACAATCGGTCTAATTGGTTTTCCTTCTTTATGTATCTTAACCTGACTTTTAAAAGTTGGTGCTGTTGGATTACTTTCCAATAAATACTTTTTCTTATTTCCTTCTATAAATGTTATCTGTTTCATCATTTGTTTTATCCTTGACTGGTACTTACTTGTATAATCATACTTTATTTCCTCGTATGGTCCTTCCCTTATAAATTCTTCCGTTTTCTTTATGTATTCTTCCTTTCTCATTAGTACCATTGTATTTCCTTTATCCGCCTTCGTAACTATAATATCATTCTTCTTTATTTTATTCTTTAGTTTAGTTACAGTCGCATTGATTTTTTGTTCATTCTTTGAATTATACAAACTTTTCTTAAATATTTTATCTACTACATTCCCTACTTCCCACCTTATTCTTTTTTTATCATTTTCATTTCCGAGTTTTTGTATTATGCTTTCGCATTCAATAATCGTTTTTTCTTGATTTAATTCTGGTGGCGGTGCGTATTTTAAGCCTTTCGCTAACATTTCTTTTTCTTCCGTATTGAAATTTACCTCTGTCAGGTTTATTACTCTTTTTTCATAGTTATTCTTAGAGAGGTGTTCCTTTTTTACTTCGTTCTTTCTTATTAATTTATTTAACTTATCTACCATTTTTTTATTTTTATTTTCCAATTTCTTTTCTATGTACCCCAAACCAAAATTATATAATATTTCTTCTAACTCTACATACGAGTATATTCTTAATAATTCTATGTGTCTGTCATATAATTCCCTATTATATCTATTGATTAAGCCGTAGAGTGACCTTATTTCCAGTTTTATCCACAACTTCTCGCTTTGTTCTTTTACTTTTTTGGCTACACTGTTCTTATTTGGCTAGCCAAAAAAGTAAAAGAACAAAGCAAGAAGTTGTGGATAAAACTGGAAATAAGGTCACTCTACGGCTTAGTCAATAGATATAATAGGGAATTATATGACAGACACATAGAATTATTAAGAATATACTCGTATGTAGAGTTAGAAGAAATATTATATAATTTTGGTTTGGGGTACATAGAAAAGAAATTGGAAAATAAAAATAAAAAAATGGTAGATAAGTTAAATAAATTAATAAGAAAGAACGAAGTAAAAAAGGAACACCTCTCTAAGAATAACTATGAAAAAAGAGTAATAAACCTTACAGAGGTAAATTTCAATACGGAAGAAAAAGAAATGTTAGCGAAAGGCTTAAAATACGCACCGCCACCAGAATTAAATCAAGAAAAAACGATTATTGAATGCGAAAGCATAATACAAAAACTCGGAAATGAAAATGATAAAAAAAGAATAAGGTGGGAAGTAGGGAATGTAGTAGATAAAATATTTAAGAAAAGTTTGTATAATTCAAAGAATGAACAAAAAATCAATGCGACTGTAACTAAACTAAAGAATAAAATAAAGAAGAATGATATTATAGTTACGAAGGCGGATAAAGGAAATACAATGGTACTAATGAGAAAGGAAGAATACATAAAGAAAACGGAAGAATTTATAAGGGAAGGACCATACGAGGAAATAAAGTATGATTATACAAGTAAGTACCAGTCAAGGATAAAACAAATGATGAAACAGATAACATTTATAGAAGGAAATAAGAAAAAGTATTTATTGGAAAGTAATCCAACAGCACCAACTTTTAAAAGTCAGGTTAAGATACATAAAGAAGGAAAACCAATTAGACCGATTGTTTCTTTTATTAATGCACCTATTTATAAATTATCAAAGGAAGTTAGCAGAGTACTGAAAGAGAAATATGAATTTGGGACAAAATACAACATAGAGAATAATATAAAATTGATAGAAAAATTAGAAAATATTAGCATTAATGTAAATACAAAATTGATATCACTGGATGTTAAGGACATGTTTACTAATATCACGGTAAATAAAGTTATTAAGTTAATAAACGATAATAATATGGGAGAATAAAGGTATAAAAAGCAGTTGATGAAAGTAATTAAAGAATGTGTAAATCAGAACTATTTTAGGTTTAATAACAAGTTTTATATACAGAAAAAAGGTTTACCTATGGGGTCTTCATTATCCCCTATTCTTGCTGAAATATACATGAATGATTTTGAAAAGCAATTAATAAATTCCACTAAGTATGAAGACAATATAAAATTATGGTCTAGATACGTTGATGATGTATTAGTAGTTTGGGAAGGAAGCATAGAAGAAGTGCATGAGTTTATAAAGGAGGTAAATAATAAGGATAAAAACTTACAATTTAAGGAAGAGATAGGAGGTAAGCAAATAAATTACTTAGATTTAAACATAGAAATTAAAGATAATGAGAAACTACAGTTTGGGATATTTAGGAAAGAGTCGTATTCTGATATAATTATACCAAGAGAGTCGTACCACCCATACAGATATAAAATGGCGGCAATCAATTCCTTTTGTTACAGAGCTCAGAAGTGTTTAAAAGAGACCGAATCAAAAGATAGGGAGTTAAAAACGATAAAGGGAATTGTAAGGAATAATAATTATAGCACCAACATAGTGGATAAAGTTATGAAAAGGGTCAACATACAAAAAGCTAAAATAGAACCAGAACAAAAGAATTATGCAGGGTCATTGACATACATAGGTTCACATACTAGAAAAATTATAAAATGTTTTAATAAATATGGAGTAGATATAGCTATTAAAAAATGTGAAACGGTATTTGATAAGATAAGGAATAAGAATATAGAAAAAATTCCAGTATTACAGAAAAGCGGAATTTATAAATTAAAATGTAAAGACTGCAACAAAGTGTACCTAGGGGAGACAGGACGAAAATTCGCATGCAGGTTGTCTGACCACAAACGTGGAGAAGGTAATAGAACAACCAATTCGTTATACGCAAGACATTTCATAGAAGACAACCACAAGTTTGTTAATCCTTTGGAAGAATACGAATTGTAAAAATAGTAAATAACACAGTTGAAAGGAAGCTTAGAGAGGAGTTAGAAATATTGAAAGAAAGAGAAAAAGGGTTAGACAATTTAATTAATATTAAAATTAAATTTGATAATGAAGAAATATTTTATAACATGATTAAGAAGTAAATGAGAGAGGGCAGATAGATACGATTAAGAATTATATTTCATAGTACTAATTGGTTGTTTTAAAATAAGGGTGTGTGACTGACCCACGTGTGTGGAGAGGAAGAGGGTAGTTTAAAAGGATGCGCACGCACGCACACACACACACACACACACACACACACACACACGCACACACACACTGAAACACAAGGAATTTACTAGAAAAATATGTAACTGTACAGATGGTGAGACAGAGTTTAGGGGGTGGGGAAGGGTCATTAATTTTTAGTTTGTTGTGGGTGAGCAGGGTGGGGGAGAGGGGTGAAGGGTTGGGTACTACATATTTTCTGTCTATTCCTGATCTGACGATGAGCTGTGAAGATTGAAAGCGCTAATCGGAATAATTTTTATATAGTGGTGTGCAATATTGATCATTCTGATTGTGATTTCAACCACTAACACAAATTTCTTCATTAAACCTATTACGATCGAGTATATCAACTGTCTCATTTTGAAACGGATAGTATAGCGTAACCATTTCCCGTTTGTAATTGACCACATCACTTATATCATACTGTCTGTACCGTATAACACATGGAACTGACCGCTTCTTATTGATAAATCAAACCTCATCATTCTGATCGGCATTTAGATCATCACATTCGTCTGGCTGCTGTTGTACTGACTTCTTTCCAGAATACCAAGCTATGAAATCAGTGAGGCATAATCTTTTAACGATTCATCGCGTTCCTCATAACGTTCGATTTTAGTTTTGGTCCACACATCCGTACTATCATCAGCCAAATTTTCCAAGTCCATTTGACGTTTCAATTTCCTTGATCGTTGTCGTTCTTGTGGCCACACCGTTGGAATATACACAACTTGACAACTACAGTGGCTCATCGAATGACGAAGCAAATACCAGGCCGCCTTCTGTGCCGACAATTCGACCGAATTAAGAACTTTCACACCAATCTTGAGTACTAACTCGGTGAAGTCCAACTCCGGATTCTCTTCTTGTAATTTTATGAGTTCTCGTTGCAAATGACTTATTCCACGATTCGCCTTGTTAACATATTCTACAACATATGTCGCACAACTATATTCGTCCAGTATAAATTGCAAGTCACTATTTGAGCCCAACACTCTGGCTAACCACGGATTGAAAGTATTGGTGTAGATTTCAGATATATTATGTTTGAACAATATCGTCGGCCGTCGCAGTGAAGCTCGAATTGTATCGAGGTATTTTCGCTCTGTCAAATGGTTGTCTACAAGAAATTCTTCAACACTGTCATACACTTTCTGCTCCAGTATTGTTTTTAAACGCTCAGCTGATTTCTGCATGGTAGCTTTTCTCGGATCACCTTAAGACAGTACCATTGTCTTTTGCATTGGCCAATACGGGATTCCAAAGCGACACGTTGATTCTCCACGCTTGGTACAAGTAAACGTATGCTGGTGCATTTGATTGGAGTACATCTCTGCAGGCAAATCTCCCCTCGATACGCTCGCCAATATATTCACCAACTCAATTGTACGTGGCATATCTTCACTGATTGATTCTTTAGGATCATTGTTCAACCACAAGAGTATATGCGCATGTGGACTGCCTCGATGCTGAAACTCGATGCGCTTAAAGTAATCAACGACTCGATACCGATCACCAAATGGATTCGCCTTTGTCTTACTGCACAACATACTCATCAAAATATCGACCAGTTTTGTTAAACACAATGCAACACGTAACTGGATCTTCATTCACCAAATGACACCGCATTGATCTGCTAAGTGCCTCAACATTTTGCACATCTTTATACGAATCACTTAGGTGATGCAACACCGACAGCAAACCTGGCCAACGAATTTCATTTGCACTCAACGTAAGAAACACAGTAGGCTTCCCAAGCTGGCGCATCATTGCAAACAAGTCACGCTTACGATCCTGCCAATACTGCATCGAATTTGGAATGGATTTAAGAAATGACAAATTCTTTTTCATGCAATCACGTATAAACTCCTTATCACTTAACATAGCACGAGTCACATTAACTGTGCTGGACGTTTTGAAAGTATGAAACATTCCCTCGACGACTCTCATTCTCAAGATTTTCATCGCCATATACAAGATGTGTTGTGGGGTCACACCTCGCCGATCTTTACGTCTAATTTTACTCGTGGCCATCATATAAGGAGTCACTCTTACACCATCTTTGTAGCGACGATCTATACCCAAGTAAATATTTGGAAATGACAATTCCTCGGCGTGTGTATCGTACACAATATTCAACGGCATACTGTGTTGGCCGGGCGCTATATCAAGACAGTTCTCCTTGTTCCACAGAAGTGTATGTTGCCTGGCCACAATGCAATCCGAGTCTAACACTGGTGCCTCTTCTACACAATCCCCATCATCGTCAATTCTGTCGACACATATATTGTCCAACAAAGTTCCATCGATGGTAATTCCATACATACGGTACAAAGGCTGTTTTACCAAGTACTGCAGCCATTGCATTACATTGGATTTCCGAACATACCCGCTCAAATATGACGATTTGTGCATTAATTTCCTCTTGATGTTAACACATCGCATAATCGTCGTCCAACTGTCGAGGCAATTGTTTCACCATATTGTTCACATCAACTGGAACATTTATTACTTGACCAATGGTGCCATAACTGCCCTCGTGTCGAAGCTGGCGAATTTGCATGAAAGGCAGCCTAGGTGATATCAACCGTTCCTCTACCGGACTCAACACTGGCAAAGTTTTAGGCCAATCAGGATATTTGAAACCGTTAGACACACTCATGGATGGGATTTTATTAGTATCCAAGCATCGATGGCAATTTACACATGCTACCATAGCCTCCACTACTTGGTCAGGGAACTCGGTGCGCAAAATGTTACAGTGTTTAACTTTAATGAAAGCTTAAGATCCTTCTTGAACCAAAGTCGATTACAAACATCACAACCAAGTCCAAATTCATTGTCAAAGAACATTTTCACAAAGTGGCGATCGCATGCAGCATACTTATTTGTCAAATCGAGCGAAAGGTCTGAACGCGCCATTGACAGACTGATGTTACCATCCGTACGAGTCTCAGTATTGTCATCCTGCATATCAATGGAATCGTCGTTGCTTTCTACGTCTATTGGACCACTTTCAAAATCCATTCAACATGATGACGAAGTGCTAGGTTGCTCCAAACGTTGTACGCACTCGCTACTTGTACTGGGCGCTCCACTTCCACCATCCAAATTCGAATTCTGGCGTCTTCTTTCCAATTCCTTTTGTTGCAATCGACATAGCTGACAACGTTATATATTTGTAAGTCGTGGTGCACACATTTTGTTCAGAGTTCCAGATTTTACAGCCTTCTTTCTATTCGGAGGACGCGGCATTTTTACAATATCTCAATATTTTCTGCTTTCCAATGTTAATTTTATATTTCTTTTGTTATTAACGTCTAACTCACGTTCTCAGCTATCCGTAGACACCTCGATCACTAAAATCGACCAACTCGTTCCAGAGATACAACTGAACTGAGCGTGCGCCGTGCCCACACAAGCCCAAATTTAGACCCCCACGCGCAGCGCTGTGACTTCACGCAACCCCCCCTCTGCTCGCAACAAACCATTTCCGGTAGTCGACGAAACGAGCTATCCAGTCATACTTGTAGATATTCTGTAATCCTAATAGTTTTTGCACACGAGGCCCTCGAAAGTACACAAATACTGGTCGCGGCAAAACCTTACATGACACTGAGAACGAACCATAAGATGTTCATTCGCATTCACATAAAAAAAAAAAAGCCACAAGACATAGACAAACAGAAACAAAAGAGAACCCATGTTAATAGGAAACAGCAACAGTTAATGGGAAAGTACCCTTTTATATTCAGAGGTGACCATCCTCCCCCAAAGGCCATGGTGCAATTCCCCCCACGTATTCTGAAATCCCCCAAATTTTGATTTCGTGGGTAGGGGGTTCACAATATGGAGGTATGGAATAACTCCAGTTATGGCTTGGTTATTAATAATAGTGGAACTTAGGGCTTTATCTAAAAATGTTTGAAAAACTAAAGCCATTTAAGCAATTATTGGAATCAAAAAAATGTTATTCTTTTTGTTAATATCAAAAGGTTTTCTAGTATACCTAATCAAAAAACTAAATCATGAGAAATGTAAAAGCCTGGTCAAACCTGGCCTAATATAATTAGTAGTACATTAGGCCTTATCAAGATAATATAATGTGATTTTGTAATTGCATTCTTTTTCTTCATTGATTTGTTTGATTTACAATGCTTGTAAGGGGGCCCTGGTTACGCAACTGGGTTACATTCATGTAAATTCTATTTCTAACAAGGGTTTATGAAAGGAAAAAGATTACAAAAATTACCTTTAAAAATCCCGCCCAAAAATTCCAGTGGTCCGACTTGCACCATGCTGTGGGTATCCTGAATAAACAATTAGCTTTTACTTATATTTATGTAATTACACATATTTTCACTACTACTTACTTCTAACGAATGTAGTTCTTTGCGTAACTGTGACAATTTCTCGTCAGTCTGCTTTCTGTCCGGCTGTTCGTTGATGACTTTCGCTAGCACTTCATATTCCACTCGGTTTTTACGGACGGTTTTCGCTTCTTTGAATTCAGCTTTCGTTCCCTCGATATCCTGTTTTGCTTTCTCAATGTCGCGTTCTATTTGTTTCGACAGATTTTCATAATTCTCAAGTTCAGCTGCGCTCATGGACGCCACCAGTCGAGACTTTGCATAAGCATACTCACACTGAGCAAGCTGTGCAAACATTCGATCTTGTGTCATCTGACTGTAACAGGTTAGTTAGCAATGTGTAAAATTTAGTACATATTTCGATGTTTTGGGCACAATACACAATAGTTAATACATTTCCTAACATTATAATTTGTTATAAATACATTAAACAATATGTTACATAAGATTTCAAATATAATCAGTTTTAAAAGTGAGTTTTTTTGAATGACATAATTGAAAACATGGATCTAAACACAATAGAATTTGATGCATACCAAATAAATACAATTTAACACCCATTATTTTTGTCAGCTGTTCCTACAAGAGTGAATTAATATTAAATTGTTAAAATTACCTCATGTATCCCTTCCTTGTAACTTCCTTTTTATATTTTATACAATAATTCGAGATTTATAGTCCCATCATCAAGTGATAAAATATGTTCACTCACATGGAGTACGTCAATTAATAATAACCTGATATGTAAATTAATATGCAACCTGATAGATTATTTGGATACTATGAGATTTGTGTTTGTTTCAAAACAGCTTCAAGGATGTATTTATGCACACTATACATATAGAAACACACAATGACCGTGCAGGATGTCAACTGTTGTACGTCAACATTCTCAGAATTTTTGAAGGGACCGTCAACTGACTTCTACGGGCACCAAAGTGTTGATGATTTACAAAAAAAACTGCATTTTTTATAACCTTAATCTCACTACTGTTCATAAACCAGTTAAATAAAAACACTGTACATTACTGCACTTACATTCCTACCACACATGAAAACAAAAAATTTATGACAATAATATAATAGTAGTAATGCCAACTATTTGGTATAATTGAGTATATGTATGTGAACCTTTCAGCTGGAGAATCATATTTAGTGTTGCACCACTTGATAAATGATTTCAGTAATACGTTCAGCCGTCTGTCATCACCAGTACCATCACCGTCAATAAGCAGTCTGCGTCTGATAACATCCTCTGAAAATGAAAAAGTGGTGTAAGACAAATATTACATAATATCCTGATACATTCAACTTTAACACTTTTGACCTGATGCCTGTAAATTTTACATTTGTCACTTCACATGTGTTTAACGGCATTTGTACGAAACATTTACGGGCTTCTGTTGTTTGTACTTGCAGACTGGACTTTGTACTTGCCAACTGAATATACAGATAGCAGCACAATCAGTTTTCTGCTCTGTGATTTTGGACTATTTTGAAACTTACAATGTCGGTTTGTGTTACCATGAGTGTCATTTTGTACCATACAACAGCAGATTATTGCAAGTTGACTGATTTTTATAATACTCTGTGCCTTAGTATTGTAAGAAAGGTAATTTTTGTACAGTAGTTCCTAATAAAAAACCATTTATTATGTGAAAATACCTTGTAAAATTATTTTTTATTTTTCAAAAACATGCTTCTGATCTAGATACTAAAAATTAATTTCACCTATAGTAAAAAATAAAGTGACCATTTTATGAAAATAGAAAGTCCAATCTTTAAGTTGACATGTAATTTATGTTACATGTCATAAAACTTACTATTAACTTTAACAAATCTTACTATCAAAAAAAAGTAGGAAAAATATGGAAAACAGTGGTGAAATGGCCAGGGTTGAAAGTGTTAATGATCAAAAATGGGAAAAATTTTACACATTGGTGAACATCTGTGCTGGGTATCACACTAAAGGGAATTTTAACCAAAATCTGAATGGTTTTATTTTGTAAAGTTGGTAATTTGTACCTGCATTACAGTTCTGATGTTTTGTGTATACGGCAGTGTCACACCTTCAGAGGTCTTTTTGCAACCTCGTCCCACCACACTGCCACCAATTTGTCGTGGTCGAGATGCCATGACTGTGTTGTGGGTTTAAATGATGTGAAATTATTTCATCACTGCAACTGATTCTAACAACATTTATTATCTTGAGATTTGATTCACACTTTAAATTAGGTTTTCTCACACTTTGATAATATCTGTTGCTAGCTTACTTACAGTGCATAGTACACACAAAGGCCTTATCAAGTGGTAAAGTCGTACAATACATCTTAAACAGCACACACGTGCCTAACTCCAGTTAATGGTTCAGAGAAGTGTCAAACTGACAGTTTAAGACAAGCAAGCTAACTAATGATAATGTAATGTATTTATAATATACACACACTTATTGCTTACTAATGGTACCTATAATCTCAATCTTCTATCATGGTGTATTCGTTGTTCATAACCTAAAGGTACCACACATATAATTTATAACAAAGTTTTAATTACTCACATTTTTAATTTTGATCGATTACGGTCATAGACCATCATCAGGACATATACACTGTGCACTCGCGGTCACTATATTGTAAAACAGTTACTATTTACAACAAACAAATTTGTAAACACTGATTATCGTAAAACATACGTTTGTGTCCAGAGTTTCTCGAGAACTGATTTTGTGGCGGAGCAAACGACGCAAACTAACTGAATGAGCAAATGAGCATGATTTTTACTCTGGCAGTTACTTTTATAGAACTCAGTTACTATGGGATTATGTCTGAGATACAGGATTTGGATTGGTTCATATGGATCAAGGAGGGCCAATGAAAAGGGAAGTCACAGTTCAAAGTATTCTGATGTAAGGGAATTTAGGTTAGCTTTCCTCCTCATGCATACTCAATGAAACTAATCTGGAACACAAGAAGTGACGACAGTTCTCGCAGTTTATTGTCTGACCAAAACAACAGCCCGGATAGAGTAATTTAACTAAAATCGTGTGAATAGATATGAGAATAGTTCACATAGGTTAAATAAAATGTCAAAAACTGACCCCTCATTACAACATCATGCTATGAAGAAATTTATAAACTGCAAGAGACTGTATTGCTTAATTTTATGTGAAAATACATGTTTTCACAATTTAACAAAATTACTAGCTCTATATTTATAATGACTGTAACACAGCAGCACTGAAAACACATAGAACAAAACAGTTTTAACAAATTAAGAATGTAATGTTTCCCAATTAAATACAATCCATGTAATGTTGTGACTTTATAAAACACATGAAAAAGTAACTTGGATTATGTCATTTTTTTTAATTTTCAAATAAAAAGTTATTATTTCGTGTTACTTTAGTTTTTATTCTTTAGTCCTTTCATTAACTGCAAAAATATCTAAATCACTTCTAATCTCTTCATTTCTTATATGATCTCGTCTATTACACCTTTTAACTGATATCAAAAACGATAAATACAATTTAGTGGTTAAGTCAAACTTTTCCCAAACTTGTGTTGCTACAATTAATACTCACTTACACTTCCATGAGCGCTTTCAAGCCTCTCGGCTCATCTTCAGATGGGATCATAGTAACACAAGTTTAGCAAAAGTTGATCTCAGAAATTTCATTTCTGCTGTTTGTATCTTCTGTTCATCTTTTTTCTTTACGACCCAAGAATTATATGGAGTTGTTTTTGTGTTTGTATGGATTCAACACATCAATAGAATGGAAGAAAGTAGGATACCGAAGATGGCAAAAGATTACAATCCTAGAGGCAGAAGAAAAGGTGGACTGTGGAGTAGGAACAGCCCGCAAAAGCCTAAAACCGTTAAGAAGATGATGAAGACTTTAGTTTGTGCGTCAACCTACAATGAAAGAGATTTAAAAAATGACCAACTGAAACTTTGTTAAAACCTGGGCTGGAATATTAGGCCTACATTTTTTTTCACACATTATGTAACATATGGAAAACACAAAATATATCTTTAGGCTACATATTGTATTAAAACATAAATTATGTGATATAAACAAAAATCATCACAAAATGTAGTATGGGTCAGAAATCAGCTAACGCCTTCAAATATGTTACAGCAAAAAAAGAACGAAACTCTTAACATCTTAACAGTTAAGGTAAAAAGTGAATTGTTACACAATGTGAGTCCTGTATAGTAACTTGGCTTGTAATTTTTTTTTAATTGTAATAATGATAAAAAACAAATTTTTAATGATGAAGGATTTGCAAGGATCGGTCAAAAAAGTACAGATTTAATTATTTGTGTCGACGTTTCAACAGTATTTATTGTCATCATCAAGACAGTTGTTGTTGAGTTGTTACAATGCCATACCTGTCAACACAAAATTCAAAATTTAAATTATACTTTTTTGACCAATCCTTGCAAAACCTTAATTGTTAAAAAAAATGTACTGCTTTTATGAATTTGCTAACTGCTATAATTTTTATTGTTCGACTAAGCTTTTCGTCATCACTGACATCATCAGGTCTTAAACAACGTCTATCAACTGTACGTTGTAGGCTTTTATACTTTAGGCCCCTCCCCTTATGTCATCGCCCCTCCTATTGGTTCTAGCTGCTGCCGCTCTTCACGGGAACTTTGTCTACATTTTTCCGTTAGGCATTTTTCTAACGTCCGTCAAATTGTTTTAAGAATCTCCCGTTAATTTCTTCATTCTTGACTTATAATTTTTTTTTGTTAACAAAAATTAAAAAAAAAAATTAAAGATATAGATAAAGAAAGAAGAATTAAAAAATGGATCAGGTATGTAGATGACATACTAATAGTTTGGGAAGGTGAAGTAAATGAATTTAAAAAATGTACGGAAGAACTAAATAACATAGAAAAAACAATAAAATTTCAAGAAGAAATTGGAGGATTAGAAATTAATTTCCTGGATATCAATATAAAAATTGAAGATAACAAACTCAAATTCGATATATGTAGGAAAGAAACATACTCTGATTTAATAATTCCACAAGAATCATATCATCCAGTCAATTATAAAATGGCAGCATTAAATTCATTTTGCTATAGCGCTATAAATTACCTAGAAAATGAAGAACTCAAACAAAAAGAATTAAAGAAAATACAACAAATAGCAAAAAATAATAATTACAACCCTAAAATAATTAATAGAATAGTTAAGAAAATAGAGGAAAATAAAGAAATAGAAAAGAACAAAAAAGAAAAAACAAATGAAGAAAAGAAATATAAAGGAGCAATAACATACATAGGATATCAAACAAAAATGTTACAAAAATGCTTCGAAAAATATGAAATACAGATAGGAATAAAGAAAATGAAAAATGTATTCGAATATATAAAAAATGCTAAAACAGAAGAAATTCCATTAACAGAAAAATGCGGCGTATACAAATTAAAATGTGGGGAATGTAATAAGATATATCTGGGTGAAACTGGAAGAAAATTTAAAATTCGAATGAATGAACACGCAAAAGGAGAAGGGGTTAGAGTAACGAACTCACTATATGCAAGACATTTCAATGAATCAGGCCATAAATTCATAAATCCAAATGAAAATATGGAAATAATCAAAATAGAAAACAATCTGCAAAAAAGAAAACTAATAGAACTAGACATACTTAAAGTTAAAAAAGAAGATAAAAATAAATTAATGAATATAAAAGTGGATTTTACAAATGAAGAAATATTTTATTATATATTTAACAATAAACAAAAATAAATTAAAATAATAAGAATAACACACTAAAAATGATGAAATGTAAAAGGTTACAAAAAAAATTATAAGTCAAGAATGAAGAAATTAATGGGAGATTCTTAAAACAATTTGATGGACGTTAGAAAAATGCCTAACGGAAAAATGTAGACAAAGTTCCCGTGAAGAGCGGCAGCAGCTAGAACCAATAGGAGGGGCGATGACATAAGGGGAGGGGCCTAAAGTATAAAAGCCTACAACGTACAGTTGATAGACGTTGTTTAAGACCTGATGATGTCAGTGATGACAAAAAGCTTACTCGAACAATAAAAATTATAGCAGTTAGCAAATTCATAAAAGAAATAGTAAGGATGGCTGCTAATTTAAACAATACGAAGAAAAATGTATTGATTGAGAGTCACTATGATATTAAGGATTCATGAAAAACAGTTTAATTGTATGCAACAGTCAATTAATATGCTCTGTATTATTTCACTAAGTATACACCCGATATTCACATCAGTGTTGTATCTAGAATTTGGTCTGGGGGAGGGGTCCAGTCGAATTAGCTTCATACAAAAAAAAAAAACAAGTTAAGACTAATAAATATTACAATCGTTAAAGTCGCTGAAAAATGTGCAATGACATATTGAAATCAATCCCATTAAAGTAATAACACAAGAAAATAAGTACTATTGAAACACTGTTTACAACATACTTATTTACTTAATTCATTTTCATATATTTCATATTTCAAATGTACACGCAAACACTGTGTAATAAACTTGTTTGTAGACCTATATTTAAAAAACTCTCTCTCTCTCTCTCTCTCTCTCTCTCTCTCTCTCTCTCTCTCTCTCTCTCTCTCTCTCTATTTATGCACCTAAGCATTCAAAGAATTTCGACGAAACCGAAACATCAAAGCGTGATAATGTTTTTAGGCTTTTGAAACGTATAATGTGGATTACGTAAATCATTTCCAAACCACAGACGATCACAAACAGAGCATGTAAAACCAAAATTTATTCTCACTAAAACGTTTGTTAAACTCAATGTCAGCAGCAATTATTTCTGTCTTGATGCGTTTACATATCAAATTTCTAGACTGTGGGGAATCGAAAGTGTGGAAGCGTTACGTTTTTCGATGAAGATTTTTGTGGAATGACCCCCAGCCTAAAAACATTATCATGTTAAAAGCGTCAATACTGTATTAGTAAACACAGCTGGAAAATTAATAAAACAGTATTATTATATATATGAACTTTCACATATGAACTTACTTTGATTATTACTTTCCCATACGTTTCAAGGTGATGTACCTCTTCTTCAGTGGGAGTAAATGCTGAATGTCAGTTAACAGAATAACGGTTATGGACTGGTGTGTGTGGTGGGGGTTGATGGTGGGAGGGAATTGGCGCTGGATTTGTGTGTTTGGATCAATGTATCAAATAGTGTATGTGATCTGTAATGTAATTGTTCGTTTAATATGTTGTTTGGTTGTAGTGCGTGATTCTGTATATTTCAAATTGTTCAACTGTGTTTAGTTTTCTACTTTTAGGTAAGTAGTGTAATATTTCCATGTTGTGTTCTATGTTTGTATAACTGTGGTTTTCGTTTTGTAAATGTGTGGCAAATGTGGAATGTATGTAGTTTGTGGTGAGGGCTTTTAAATGTTCTGAAAATCTGGAGGAAAAATATCTTCCCGTCTGGCCGATGTAGAATTGGTGACAATCATTGCAGTTTAATTTATAAACTCCTGTTTTGCTGTATGTGTCTGTGTTTTTGTTAGTATTATTTATGTGTTTCCTAATGGTGTTGTTAGTTCTGTAGGCTACTTTATAATTGTGTTTCCTGAATGTGTTAGCAATTTTGTGTGTATTGGAATTGTAGTATGTAAGTGTGATGTATTTACTGGGTTGTGTGTTGTTGGTTTGATTTGTTTTACTTTTTTGTGTTTAGGATGCGTTTGTGTAGTTTGTTTATTAAATCGGGAGTGTATCCATTTTTGACTGCTATATATTTGATTGTGTTTAATTCTTCTTGGTAGTCATGTGTGTTTAGGGGTACTGAAGTGAGCCTATGGAGCATGTAATTGAAAGCTGAATGTTTGTGTTGAGTTGGGTGGTTGGATGAGTTATGTATGACCATGTCTGATGTGGTGGGTTTCCTGTATATTTTGTATGTGTGTGTGTTGTACAAAATATACAGGAAACCCACCACATCAGACATGGTCATACATAACTCATCCAACCACCCAACTCAACACAAACATGCAGCTTTCAATTACATGCTCCATAGGCTCACTTCAATACCCCTAAACACACATGACTACCAAGAAGAATTAAACACAATCAAACATATAGCAGTCAAAAATGGATACACTCCAGATTTAATAAACAAACTACACAAACGCATCCTAAACACAAAAAGTAAAACACATCAAACCAACAACACACAACCCAGTAAATACATCACACTTACATACTACAATTCCAATACACACAAAATTGCTAACACATTTAGGAAACACAATTATAAAGTAGCCTACAGAACCAACAACACCATTAGCAAACACATAAATAATACTAATAAAAACACAGACAAATACAGTAAAACAGGGGTCTATAAATTAAATTGTAATGATTGTCACCAATTCTACATCGGCCAGACGGGAAGATCTTTTTCCTCCAGATTTTCAGAACATTTAAAAGCCCTCACCACAAACTACATACATTCCACATTTGCCACACATTTACAAAACAAAAACCACAGTTATACAAACATAGAACACAACATGGAAATATTACACTACTTACCTAAAAGTAGAAAACTAAACACAGTTGAACAATTTGAAATATACAGACATCACACACTACAACCAAACAACACATTAAACGAACAATTACATTACAGATCACATACACTATTTGATACATTGATCCAAACACACAAATCCAGCGCCAATTCCCTCCCACCATAAACCCCCACCACACACACCAGTCCATAACCGTTATTCTGTTAACTGACATTCAGCATTTACTCCCACTGAAGAAGAGGTACATCACCTTGAAACGTATGGGAAAGTGATAATCAAAGTAAGTTCATATGTGAAAGTTCATATATATAATAATATTTTTATGAAGTGAACGAAGAGGATGAATCAACAAGATAATTATAATAAAACAGCTTAAAAATTAAGATATTAACAAAATTTCTCGCCAACTTTCAATTCTTGTAGTTGTCTTGTTTGTTCATTATCTTTCACTGCACTACATTTTATAATATTGAAAACTTTCTCAAGTGAAACTTACTTGTCTGTTTTATATGTAGAACGCGTTTTGGCGTCGTGTTCGCCTTCTTCAGCTTTGCGACAGACTGCCAGTACCTAGTAACGTTTGTTGGTTGGAAGGTATAGTGGGGGTGGTGTATAGAGGAAGGGGATTGGCGTGGGGATTCGAATTATTGTTTGTTTTGTGTATAACTGTGTCGAAAAGTGTATGTGATTTATATTGCAATTGGTCGTTTAGTATGTTGTTTGGTTGTGTTGTGTGGTGTTTGTATATTTCATACTGTTCAGCTGTGTTGAGTTTTCGCCCTTTGGGTAAGAGGTGTAATATTTCAAGATTAGTATCTATGTTGGTGTAGCTATGGTTATGTGTGTGTATGTGTGTGGCAAACGCAGAATGTATATTGTTGTTGGAAAGGGCCTTTAAGTGTTCAGAGTAACGGGATGAAAAAGATCTTCCCGTCTGGCCTATGTAGAAGCTATTGCAGTTATTACAATTTAATTTGTAGACACCTGTTCTATTGTATTTGTCAATGTCCTTGTTTGCATCGTTGATGTGTTTTTTGATGGTATTGTTGGTTCTGAATGCTATTTTGTAATTGTGTTTTCTGAATGTGTTGGCAAGTTTGTGTGTGCTGGAGTTATGGTATGTGAGTGTGATGTATTTCTTGTGTTGTGTGTTATTGGTATTTTGTGTTTTGTTATTTTTGTTTTTGATGCGTTTGTGTAGTTTGTTTATTAAATTGGGGTTGTAACCGTTTTTCATTGCTATGTATTTGATTGTGTTGAGTTCGTCAGTATAATCTTGTTTTCTTAAGGGTATTTTGGTTAGTCTATGGAGCATAGGGTTGAAGGCTGCATGTTTATGTTGTGTTGGGTGGTTTGATGTGTTGTGTATAATCATGTCAGTTGTGGTAGGTTTTCTGTATATTTTGTACGTGTGTGTATTGTTAGTTTTGTTAATTGTCAGGTCAAGAAAATTTATACTATTGTTTTGTTCAATTTCCAAAGTAAATTTTAATTTGTGGTGTATTGTGTTTATGTAGGTATGGAAGTTTTCAACTTGTCTTATGTTGCCTCTGAATAAAAGTAGTATGTCATCAACATATCTGTGCCAGTAAATGATCTTGTTGGTGTATTTGTTGTTGTTCATTATCAGAGTAACGGGATGAAAAAGAGATCGTCCCGTCTGGCCTATGTAGAAGCTATTGCAGTTATTACAATTTAATTTGTAGACACCTGTTCTATTGTATTTGTCAATGTCCTTGTTTGTATCGTTGATGTGTTTTTTGATGGTATTGTTGGTTCTGAATGCTATTTTGTAATTGTGTTTGCTGAATGTGTTGGCAAGTTTGTGTGTGCTGGAGTTATGGTATGTGAGTGTGATGTATTTCTTGTGTTGTGTGTTATTGGTATTTTGTGTTTAGTTATTTTGGTTTTTGATGCGTTTGTAGTTTGTTTATTAAATTGGGGTTGTAACCGTTTTTCATTGCTATGTATTTGATTGTGTTGAGTTCATCAGTATAATCTTGTTTTCTTAAGGGTATTTTGGTTAGTCTATGGAGCATATGGTTGAAGGCTGCATGTTTATGTTGTGTTGGGTCTAGAAAATTTACTCAGACAAAACAACACACCTGAAACACACATACAAGAGATCATCACACTTATCAAAATAATAACTGAGCAAAATTACTTTACATACAATAACAAGATATACACACAAACAGACGGTCTCCCGATGGGTTCCCCCATATCAGGAATACTGGCAGAAATATATATATACACAACATAGAACAGAACCACATAATAAACAACAACAAATACACCAACAAGATCATTTACTGGCACAAATATGTTGATGACATACTACTTTTATTCAGAGGCAATATAAGACAAGTTGAAAACTTCCATAACTACATAAACACAATACACCATAAATTAAAATTTACTTTGGAAATTGAACAAAACAATAGTATAAATTTTCTTGACCTGACAATTAACAAAACTAACAATACACACACGTACAAAATATACAGAAAACCTACCACAACTGACATGATTATACACAACACATCAAACCACCCAACACAACATAAACATGCAGCCTTCATCCCTATGCTCCATAGACTAACCAAAATACCCTTAAGAAAACAAGATTATACTGACGAACTCAACACAATCAAATACATAGCAATGAAAAACGGTTACAACCCCAATTTAATAAACAAACTACACAAACGCATCAAAAACAAAAATAACAAAACACAAAATACCAATAACACACAACACAAGAAATACATCACACTCACATACCATAACTCCAGCACACACAAACTTGCCAACACATTCAGAAAACACAATTACAAAATAGCATTCAGAACCAACAATACCATCAAAAAACACATCAACGATGCAAACAAGGACATTGACAAATACAATAGAACAGGTGTCTACAAATTAAATTGTAATAACTGCAATAGCTTCTACATAGGCCAGACGGGAAGATCTTTTTCATCCCGTTACTCTGAACACTTAAAGGCCCTTTCCAACAACAATATACATTCTGCGTTTGCCACACACATACACACACATAACCATAGCTACACCAACATAGATACTAATCTTGAAATATTACACCTCTTACCCAAAGGGCGAAAACTCAACACAGCTGAACAGTATGAAATATACAAACACCACACAACACAACCAAACAACATACTAAACGACCAATTGCAATATAAATCACATACACTTTTCGACACAGTTATACACAAAACAAACAATAATTCGAATCCCCACGCCAATCCCCTTCCTCTATACACCACCCCCACTATACCTTCCAACCAACAAACGTTACTAGGTACTGGCAGTCTGTCGCAAAGCTGAAGAAGGCGAACACGACGCCAAAACGCGTTCTACATATAAAACAGACAAGTAAGTTTCACTTGAGAAAGTTTTCAATTCTTCTTTTTTTGGGGGGGGTCCGGTCCCTCTCCATAAATACGCCCCTGTATTCACTGCATATTGATATTAACTGTTTAATAATCGAAATACTGAAAATTCGTGCAGGTACAGTTTATTGGGAAAGTACCGAAAATGTTTTAACTTTACGAATATCACAAACCAACGACTGAAGTCAAAATTTTAAAAACTTATGAAAGTCTGTGGAGTATCAAGTTATGAGGAATTTATCGAAAATACAAACTTGGTATCTTTAATCATTTGACAAAATGAATTTCTATCAATACCTCTTGTAAATTCTGGACCGCCTTCAAAAGATTTGCAAGTCATGTTTGCAAAAATTTTAAGCATTGATATCAGTTATATACATTTGTGAAGTATATTAGATACACGCCTAGATATCTATGGAAACATACAGAAATGTAAAATCTAATTATTTTTCACTGAGGCATTAATAAGTTAACCAAAAAACCAATGCCGTAGTTTGAAATCTTTAGTATTTATTGTTTGACCGTTCGCTTTACAACTGTTACTTAATTGAAAAAAAAAAGTAATCTGGGTTTTCGCAATGTTTCTGATACTTGAAAAATTATCTAATACTCATGTTTATCTAATGATTTACTTCATTCGGTATACCCTTCATTCAAAATACGAATCGAATTTTGCACCTCAGGGAGCTTACTAGTTATAAGCGCACTTTACAAAACATGTACTGTTAAAGTAATGTTTCATATGATGTACACACGTTAGTCATTGATGAATCGTAATAGTAGTAGTATATGAACACTATTTCACATATTATTCTCTCACTTACCGTCACCCATAACAACTGTAGAATTTTAACGAAGGATATACTTTCAAACTTTATAAACACACAAACATAACCTTACACCATCAAACAATCCGTTCAGTTCCTGCTGCAATGTAACTAACTAGAATAATAAGGTAGGCCACTCCGACCAATTACGCTCCCATTGGTTACTTCGCTCTGACGTCGCCGGGTGGAAGAAATACGCGCGAGTCTTGATTTACCATGCAATCTTATCTGAGACAATGTCCTACTTAGCATCTCTCTGCTGTTTACACGAAATATGGTACCCGAAATATTAACAATAATTGTAACGAGCTATTCATATAGAAAAAAGATTAAACAACAAGATTAAATGGTTTGTGGCAAAAAATAATTGTGAAATCTATACATTTAATAGAAAAGTAAGCAAGTCTGTCCACATATAACATTGACAAAATGGCACAAGACGTAAAATTAAGTCAGAAAGGAGGAGATATTTTATATATATACGAGGGGGACCCAAAAGTAACGAGAATTTTTTTCTGGCAGTTGGTAGAACGCTAGTTCCGACTTCTCCCGCTTGGTGCCTTCATTAGACACCATTTTGTATTAGTTGCAGGGTTGCCAGGTGTGGGGATTTTCCCCACAGTGGCGAATTTTGAAGCCTCAAAATAGTAAGTGGGGAAATGGTGGGGATTTGTGTAAATGTGGCGAATTAGAGGCGATTTCAAATAATGCAGATGTGACCAAACTGCAGTACAGAAATCCAGCAAAATATACAAAATATTTATTAGGTGCTATAAGAGCACTGTGATTTTGGAAAGTAAAACATTTTTAATCCAAATCTCTCACTTGAAGAAATAAATTTCAGAGTAAATTACTGAAATTTTTATGTTGAATGTGCACACTAAATTTAGAGCCGATTTCCTTTTAACAGTGACTATGTTCAAAACCTAAGATATCTAGAAATTTCTAGATAGGAAAGAAATTAAAGACTTTCAGTCACTGGCTTCAGCAGCACCAGCAGCCTTTGAGAAAAGTACAGTACAGTAAAACATGGTAAATCTAGTCTGGGAATAGAGAGTTCTTAGGAATACAAATATTAACACTGGTATAGACGAAAGTTTATAAAGCTTTTAGAGAAAAGTTTCAAAATTTCCTCCACACACCACCCCCACTACACCTTCCATACAACAACCGTTACTAAATACTGGCAGTCTGTCTCTAAGCTGAAGAAGGCGAATACGATGCCGAAACGCGTTCGACGAGAAGAAAAAACAGCAAGTTCACAAGTAAAAGTTTCATTTTTAGATAAAGTTTTAGAGAAAAGTTAAAATACAAAGAACACGAATGATACTGAAGCTTTTCCAACTTAAATAATTTTGTGGCTAATCTACTTACTTTACTACAGTGTAGTAGGTGTGTTGAAAGGATTTTTAGTGCAATGAATATTAATAAAAACAAAATCAGAAGTAAATTGGCTACTAAGACACTTTCTGCCCAGTTGCAAATGAAAAACGTTCAAGCAAACAAAATAAATCCTGTTTAGATTGTATAAATTATTCAATGATGGTGAAACACAGCAACTATATGTATATGAACTATATGTATAGGTTGTAAATGAGTGTTGTTTTTGTGAATTAAACTATTGGCAAGTTGTTAAATAAAGTGTAATTTGTAAATGTTGACTCAAGCCTATAATGAAGTTCATGAAAACGATTTTAAAACGTACCGAGGCTGACCTCAGCAGGTGAGAACATTTTCTTTGATCGTACTTAAACAACAAGTTTTTAATATTTATATAATTCTTGTACCAGTATTTAAATATTTAGAATATATTCAGACTCTATAAAATGAGACACTCTGCATAAAGTATACAAATTTGTGGCAGTGGGGATTTCGATGGCAAAGTGGGGAAATTTTGGGTAGCCATGTGGGGAAAAGAGGACTAATTGACCTGGCAACACTCATCAGTTGCCCTAGCGGCATTGTTGTGGAAACATTAACGTGGTCAGTGTGACTATTTTTTGTAAGCGCTGTTTCACGTTTTCGGCGATTTGTCAATGGCAGACATTAAATACGAACGTGCTAACATCAGGTTCTGTTTCCTGTTGGGGAAATCAGCAGCAGAAACTGTCGCAATGCTTCGGACGGCTTATGGGGAAGAAGCTTTGAGCTAGGCAAGAATTTTGAGCCGACAAGAAAGCACACGCGGAACGAATTTTGCTGCAACACGTTTCATCTTCAGTCAAAATTCGTTGGCATGAACTCCAGGATATTCCAGTCATTTCCTCCAATTCATCGATTGTTCTACGACGATCAAACATGATCGCAACACGGATTTTTTCAATGTTTTCGTCCGTTTTGGAAGTCGAGGGACGTCCCGGTCGTGGTTCGTCTTCAATTGACATTTGACCACTTTTAAAACGAGAAAACCACTCGTAAATCCTTGCCTGGCTCAAAGCTTCCTCCCCATAAGCCGTCCGAAGAATTGCGACAGTTTCTGCTGCTGATTTCCCTAACAGGAAACAGAACCTGATGTTAACACGTTGGTATTTAATGTCTGCCATTGACAAATCGCCGAAAACGTGAAACAGTGCTTATAAAAAATAGTCACACTGACCGCGTTAATGTTTCCACAACAATGCTGCTAGGGCAACTGATACAAAATGGTGTCTAGTGAAGGCACCTAGCGGGAGAAGTCGGAACTAGCGTTCTACCAACTGCCAGAGAAAAATTCTCATTACTTTTGGGTCCCCCCTCGTATATATGTATACATATATATAATATGCCTGCGCGCGCGCGCGTGCACACGCTTGCGCGCATGAGTGCGTGTATAAACATTTCTGTGTAGTATAATATATTTGAAACAAGCTTCCAATTATTATAATTATAATAATATCATAATCATTTTCTTTACCTACATTTTCACTGTTATAACGTTAAAAACTGAAGCTAGTACGTTTAGTTGTAAACATAAATACTTTGTAAACGAAATGAAAATGGTTATTTAGTTGATACATACGTACATAGGTGACTTAAATTTTTGAAGACAAAGCTACGCAGAGCCAACTCTTTGTTGCTGCATACTTTTCAAGTGACTTGAGTTTGAGCTGTTTGTTCAGATTGCGGATTCTGCTGAATGTTCTTGTCCTGACGTACAGACAAATGACTTTCTCGTCCACTTCTGGAAATTTAGATTTGAGTAAGGTGGCCAAATAAGATATAACTTTCACTTGTTTTGATACTGTACGTCTGTGGAAAGGACTAAAAACTATCTCAAACTGAATCAGTTTTTGTAACCACTCGTCTGACGGATGGGTAAGCCTCCCCCCTTTGATATAATCGATATCCAGTCATGACTATGTTCCCCGGAAAGACACAATGTTTCGCCTCTCACACCTAGACTTTCATCAATGAAGCGGCACTTGAATGCAATGTACCCGGCCAGATATTATAAGGCATCTTGAGGAACATCGTTGTCACTTGCAGACTGGGCGAAGTCCTCTGTTTTTAACAATTCTGCTTCGTCGGTGTCATTATTCGGAGAACTTGGTATTAATGTATGTTCAACTATGTCTATCCATATTTTATTGATAACAAACTGGATGAAATCCTCGTCAGAGTCATTTGATTCCCTAACTTCGGTGGAATGAATGCTACCATCCTCAGCCACAGACGCTCTTCCAGATAACGGTATATCGTCCGTGCTATCCGTTAAAAGTAAGAGCCGACTTCTGTTGCGCACTTCAAAGGGAGTGGGATTATTATAAAAGACGCCTAATCCCCGAATTCGTGAAAAAAATTTCTAGGCAATATTGATTGAATCTAGCGGTGCCGTACCCACTTCTGAGGGGCGTTTTCTGGTCTTTTGGAAGTCTCGAGTTTAAAACATCAAATGCATCGTTTACCAGTTCGATGAAGCTGCTTTCGCGCTCTTTATTTGCAACATATTTCAGCGCCTTTGCTGTACGATTAGAAAACAACTGTGCAGCATATCTTACATTTTTACGAGATGACCAGTTACGTTAAGGTGTATCTGACTAATATTGGGTAAAATCGTCAATTCTCCTTTCTGTTGCTGTAACAGATTTTCGATTGTATCCTTTTTAAGCTCAGTGCCATCGCAAAGTAGCAACCCATGGTCTAGAAAATGATTTCTAAGCAGCTTCAAAAGATGAGGTGCGTCACAGAAAATCCACACCTTATCGTTTGCAGTTGGGTTAATGAAGAAATTTTTTTCTGTGTTTACACTTAATTCCTTCCAGACTTTTGAATTCTTTCCCCCTCCCCCATATCTAACTTCACAGCCGCTACATGAATATTACTGCTCTCAACGGCACTGATAATGCTTTTAAGCAATACATCTGTGATGGTCACATCAAAATCATAATAAATGGGTTGCTTCCACTTGGCAAACAGACCTCTAATCATGACCACCTGAACATTACTGTGGGGCCCCAGAATTACGTCATCTGATGATTCGTATCACACACGTCCATCAATATTCATTTCATCGAAAGAAAGGACACAAATTCTCTCAAGTTCTGTAAAATTTGTAGCCTTAGCTTTCATTAAAGACAAACCTTCCTTAAGGATGCCTCGCCTGCATTTAAACTGTCGTGTCCACTTTTGGAGAGTAGAACGAGCAGGTAAGGGGAAATTTCGTTTTGTTAAGTAATTCTACAATTACAAACGCAACCTACGTCTTCTTTGAAAGTGCTCGTATCGTGAGTGCATTCGCGATATCTTCTGATGACCACTTAACCCTCTTGTCTTGTAAAAGACATCGAATCTGGCCTGGAGTGAAGCACTTAGAAAGGATATCTTTTATGTCTTGATTTAATGTTCTCCGTGTTGTTTTCCACGGGAATGCCTTCTTGAAAGACGCTACATATCTTGCTCTTTTGAGTGTTGTTAGAGCAGCTTGCGTTTTGTTTTAGTGCAAGTAGAGTTAAGGCATTTTTCTTTTTTAGCTGTAAAATTTCTTCTCGAAGTTTTGCTATTTCTATATCTTTTTGTATGTTCTTATTTGTCTCAGTGTTGTTGTAGTAGGCCTATAAACCCAAAATCAATTTAGGAACAGGGAGGAAACTTATAGCTTGAGTTATGTTGGCTAATAAAATTTGACTAAAATAGTATTACAATGTTTAAACTGAGGACATACACACCTGAGTTGTAGTCTCACTTGAATCTGAGTTGCCGTGCCAATTTGGAATGTACTGGGATGGAATAGCGTTTAACCGCAGAATTTTTCTTGTCGGGAAACCAAGAAGTTCATTTTTCATATCCCTTTCGTAATCTTCTGGGAGAAAGTGCTTAGAACACACTCGGGCAGTATTAACATTAAATTTATCAGTTCGTTTACAGTGATAAAGCCACACACGTCTCAGCTCTTCGCTTTTTGGAAACCGGTGGTATATGGTACCAGGTTCCCTAAAGCAACAATTATGACACTGCGCAACAGCACAAGAGGCATTACTACTGCTACCACTTTTATTCATTTCAAACTATACGTATATTCCAATGTGTAACATAAGATAAAATCACAACACACACTGACACAATACAAAACAAAAATACAATGACGCTACAAAAATTAAATTGTTAAGACTCAAACAATTGTAATGAATAAAAACGATACTCAAAAAGAACGCACTGTACAAAATTCTGTTAATTCTGACTACAATTTAATACCTAATATCCTTTTGCAATTAAACTCAAACGCTTACTGTGTAGTTCTCCCACCAGGTGACGTCACGCGTCAACAACAGCTGATCGCTAGGTTAGCGCGGGAAGCCGGATGCCCCCCCCTTCATTTCATGGTTGAACGCAGCAGTTTAGGTACCATTCGAGACTAAAAAATCTGAAAGTTTGCTAACATTTTAGGTAAAAATTTCAGGAAAGTTTTAGTAAGGTGCCGGTTACATATATTTTAATACTATAATCATTGAAACAAAATGGGTAATCATGTTTTATGTTAATAATTGTCAGGTCAAAACAGATGGCTTGGGATATTGCCCAATGCTTAGAGAGATTAAAGTATCTACGATAGTATTTTCAGTCACTGCAATCAACAGTATATTTACTTACATTACAAACAATTTTTATAATGGTATTGGGCAAAATGTAATATGTGGCACAAATACCAATTTCTGTTGTTTTTTTTTTACCCTTAAAAAAAGGTCATTAATGTAACATAATGTGGGCGGTTCGTCGCCGCGCGTGTACTATATTTCGGTGTCCGATGTGTACATCCAACAGTTTTCTTCACAAGTAACTAATTCCAGCTTATGGAGGTTATGTACGACAATGTAACTTAAATAAAATTTACTTTGTTAGTGTACATTAAAATGGTGTATTTATTGGAAGTACAGAAATTAGTTTACATTTATCGCACATAATTACGGTACAGAGACGATTTTGGGAGGTTTTGGCTACGTTTAACAATATAACTTAACCTTTTACATTTTTAAAATTAATTAGACTTAACAAACGTTTCCTTAGTTAGTGTACATTCAAAGGCTGTATTTATTGTATGGATAAAAGGCTGTATATAACATTAACGGCTGTATTTATTCGAAGTAAGTAATGCCAGCTTATGGAGGTTATGTACAACAATGTAACTTAAATAAAATTTACTTTCTTCGTGTACATTAAAAGGGTGTATTTATTGGAAGTACAGAAATTAGTTTACATTTATTGCACAATTACGGTACAGAGACGATTTTGGGAGGTTGTGGCTACGTTTAATTATTTAACTTAACCTTTTAGATTTTTAAAATTAATTAGACTTAACAGACATTTCCTTAGTTAGTGTACATTCAAAGGCTGTATATAACATTAAAGGCTGTATTTATTCAAAGTACCGGAATTAAAACGTACTTCCAATTTAGAACCTAGTACAATCTAATGTATAACCAAACAAGTACATTAAAATCCTTTTTTCAACATAATGCAATAAAAAGCAATGTGCAGTTTCTGTTAACATGCAAATGATTAAGTATTAATAATGGGTTACAGTGGAATTTAATGTTACTACGGTCTGAATTAATGCAAATAAAATTGGGGGAATCTCGTAAACATATTAAAGAATGCTTGTATATTACACACAAAATTATTACAGTACGGACCTTTGTTAATGAATAGAAACAAATTTGACTCTCTACTTTAGTATGTACCAATAAAATTCACCTTTTTTCAAATACCAATTTCTGTTGTTTTTTTCATACCCTTAAAAAAAGGTCATTAACAACATACATTATGAGAAAACATGATTACAGATAACCAGCCATTGGTTACTTATGAAGAAAATAGATATAACATTTACAAACATCAAATCTTCAATTCTCTCCCTATTTGTTTTATAAAAACTGGAGTTTCTACTGCAGGTTTTAAGTCCACTAACTACTTAATTAAATATACATAATTGTTCCTGTATCTTGTTGGGTAACATATTATATTAATACATCTGCTTCCTACTCATATGTGCAAACAATGTTTTTAATGTACGGTCCTAAAATCTTTATCAACACTTTATATCTTTAAGATTTAGACAAAGTCTAATGAGCAACTTGGCCTAACCTGAATTTACATGACCTGGCTCAGAACAACTTTATTTTGGCAAATACAAAGATGAAGACTGGTTGCAATTTCTTCAGGGCTCACACCTGCTGCCAGGCTTAGTTCTATAACATGATAAGGAAGAAAGAAATCAGCCCAAACCTGCAACCGCTGTGGGAAGGCTTTTACACCATTACCAATAAGATTAATGATGTCATCTAAGAATAACTCATTAGCTTTATTTATACATTTAATGCATCTTAATTAGTACACTAACAGCACTGCTCTGTCTTACAGTAACAAAACACGTTACCGTACACTAACTCAAAAGAATTTCTTGTTTTCAGTTTAAGAAAGTTGAAATCGTGTATTTATTTTCTTTTCCATTCACTATTTGTAAAACGTGCTTAAAATTAATATGTGTACGCTTATTATATTGAAATCCAATGTTCACTATGCAATAATTACAAATTTTGTGGAATTGTGAAATTAGTAACACTATGTACTAATGTGTGATTATCAGTTGAATTTCTGAATTCCTTTGATTCATTAATAAATCTTACTAATTTGTTTCTTTATGTCTATAATGATTTCTTATTAGTTTTTAATCTTTGTGTTTTCATTATTCATTTGTAAATTTTTGCATTTTGTTGTCCATGACATGTTCATTGATTAACTAATTATCATTAAAACACACAGAGGACTGATCATCTTTTGCAAGATCACAAGTACGTTTCAAGTATGTTTCTAATTTTTTTAATTGTATCCAATGTGGACACATACAGAGGAGTGTCAGTTTTTTTATGTTTTTTCAATAAATACAATGAGAGGGGGTGAGAGAGAGAGAGACCAAAAATAACACGTACAGAAACTACATCAGAACTTTTCCTGACAGTAAAAAAATAACTAAATAATGAATGGTAAAGAACATTAACCAAATTAATGGAAATTATAGTTATTATTTGTTGTCTAATGAACAGGTACTAGTAAAGGGTTCATATACTTCACATCTTAAATTATAAACCTATTACAAACATATTTGGTATATTCAGCTTGAAACAAACGTTCAGACCAATAAAAATAGTTTAAATTTTGCCATGCTGCATTATTAGTACTGTTGAAACAGCAGTTTGATTATAATTGTTTTTAGAACAGACTTCTGGAATGATGTGTGCAAAATGATTAAAACATACCTCCTTACAGTGTGCCTTAATAAGTTGTTGATTATTCTAACTGATACACTGTCATCCCATTATCATATGACAGTTCTCAGAGCTTCAGTAATAGTCATCTTTGCTGTTAACATGGACACAAGTCTCTTTTTTAAAAAGACTTTTCATTAGTAAAGTTACTTATAAGTAGGCATACATTTGTACTCATAATATGAGGTTAAGAATTAAGAAAATTAAAGAATGATATTTACTTACTAACCATTGAGTGTAACATTATTTACAGTAAATAATAATAATGTCCCAATTTATAAAAGTCATGTTTGGCTAACTAGGCATAACCCAACCTGTGTTCCTGACATCCTAATTCTCTTTCTTCTAATAATATTACTTAACTTTATTGTGATATAACTGATCACAATTGTTCTTATAACTCCCTACAACTTTTACAACAATACTAATGACAAAAATCAATAATAATTTCTTACAATTAACATACATAATTTGTCTAGGCATATTGGCCTATTATAGTTTGAACATTATTTTTTCATATTTTAACAATTCTTGTTTTTAATACAAGACAACTATTCTAAATTGTTCTTGATCCTTGGCTTTCACTTTTGTTACACTAATAATGACAATTATTAGCAATAATTGTTTACAAATAGAAATAAGTTATTCAGGTATAGGGCCTACTGGCCCATTGTAGTGGACACCTTAGTTTCTTTTGTACGTTTAAAATAATTACTTTTGCTATCAGACAATTACTTTACATTGTTCTTGATACCCTTATTCAACTTTCACTACAATTACATAACTTAACAATTATTTACTATGAATAACGTAACAAATGTTCTAGGCTCATTTGCCTATGTATTGACCCTTAATTTCATTCATACCTTGAAAATACATGTTTCTTCCTATTACATCATTATTCTAAAACATTCTTCACAATTTACTGAAGCTTTGACAACATAGTTTGTCCTTTAATATTGTTTTTCTTACTTATTCTAGTTGTTATAATCTTCAGTATCAGTATTCTGAAGGTTTAGTCCATGTATCTTGTTTCATTATTTACTTTGTTTATACTTATTGGTTAATCATATCTTCCTTACTAGAATATTATTCTAATAATAACGATTCTAGTATTATTTATACAGTATAGTTTGTTTAATAAGTTTACATTAAAACTGTTCTTTTTACATACAATTATTGACAAGTTTTAGTTTCTCATATTTCTTCTTCTTCATGTTATAATTCAAATTATAACCATTATTATTTAGCTATTATAAGCTTATTTACTACTTCATCAGTAGTTTTCACCTTCTGTTTACAATTCATGGATTTTACAATGCTTTTTTGTTCTTTCTGTTGTTTAAAACATTATAATGTTACATAACCTTACTTGTAGGCTTACATTTAGCTTTATTGTTGTTTTATTATTACATTTTTGTAATACTCTTTTTGATTTACATTATTCTATTCATAATCATAAATAACATTTGATTTCATTATTTTAGTACTTAGAAACTAATTATTGAATTAATAATTTTCTTTATCGAGTATCCAGTTTATTACTGCAGTATGGAGTATAGGTTTTATCTTTTTTAACAATTTTTAATGCAGTGTACTGGAGTAAAATCTTCTTATTGATAATGTTCTTATCAGTTTCATTACATTATTCTTATCTCTTTCTATTATCTCAGACAATATTTATAGTATACAATTTAGTTAATGACTTAGTATTTTGTTCTTCATGTATCATGGTCATGAAATGGTTTAAGTTGGGGCCTATTTTATGTAAGGGGAAAACATAACGTTACAATATTGTAATTACTTTTATTTCAATAATTATTTATAAGTATTACTTGTACAAACAAAACTGGGTTAGAAATGGGTCTACTTAGGAAATTATGGAATTCTGCTGAAATTTCGAATAGTTCTGTAGGGGAATTGATCCCCTGATACCCCCCCCCCGCAAGTTACTCCACTGATCCCACTCTACACAGTTCCAAGAAATCCTGTATTTAGAAGTTCAAAAGAAAGTGATACAGACTCTAAAGATCTCATTGTAGCATTCACTACTGGGACAGTTCATGGTTTAGAGCTTCCCTTACGTGCCTGGTAAGTGAAGGAGAAGGGATCTATTTAACATGCAAGTTGAAGAATATATTTAATTATTGCACTTAACTTGATATAAGTACTGATTACATTTCAGGATTATTATTTTCAGAAATAATGTATGTAAACCAGTTTTCCCCATATTAAGTTAATTAAAATTCTTTAATGCATAGCAGTCCAGGCATTTATGGTAGTAAATTGCAACCAGTCTTCATCTTTGTATTTGCCAAAATAAAGTTGTTCTGAGCCAGGTCATGTAAATTCAGGTTAGGCCAAGTTGCTCATTAGACTTTGTCTAAACTTAAAGATATAAAGTGATGATAAAGATTTTAGGACCGTACATTAAAAACATTTAATGGCTGTAAGGTAAAACTTTACGTTTTTACTTATAAAAAACTTAGTGTTCCGAGTCGTCAATATTATAGTGATATTTAGTTAAAAACATTGTTTTAATATATGAGTAGGAAGCAGATGTATTAATATAATATGTAACAAGTAACTTTATTTAAGTTACATTGTCGTACATAACCTCCATAAGCTGGCATTAGTTACTTGTGAAGAAAACTGTTGGATGTACACATCGGGCAGCGAAATATATTACACGCGCGGCGACGAAAGTTACATTTTGCCGCTGACTATTCCCCAAGACCCACAATACATCTTATTTGCATTACAAGCCATTTCGCTCGACTCTGATTTCATGCTTCGGTTATTTATTTATATAATTACGTGTCAGCTCAAAGAATTTAGTTTCTTTGTTGGAAGATAGGTAGTTTGCATATGACTTTCACATTATTTGATTTGTATGGCACTGAATTTGAATTAGCTGTTAATATGGTTAATAGTTAATAGCATGGTGTGTATTATGTCTTTACTTATTCATCAGTCACGTGTTGTTGAGCGTGCTTTCGAAAAGTTTAATTACCTGCAGCGGTGTACTGAATAGTTTATGTTAGTGAAACTAATTTATAGCCGCCGTAGTATACTTCAGACGGTCTAAGGTAATTTGCTTATTTAAAGACAACTGGATGTTAGGTTAAGGTGGAAATAATAGTATTCATCGATAGGTGTTAAGTATAATTAGCGTTAATTTCTTTAGTAATATAATGCAGACACATTCTCAAGAAGTAATTTCAATTTGGATATGTGGTTCTTCGTTTTTATTATATACCTATTATACATATACCTGTATTATATAATGTGTTGTAAGAAATAAATTGAAAGTAAAAGTATCAACAGTGTTACTTTACACTGTGACTTTATTAATCTGTTACTGTTTAAAATAAAATAAGAAGCAGGATAATTTATAGGCCTATCTCCTCTTGGGAATACTAATTTAAGTTTTTACTAGGAATATAACATCTTAACTTGTGTTATAACTTAGGGAACCCGCAATAATTGGTTCTGCCAATTATACAGGCTGCCTCAGTTGTGACGAGCTGAAAATTAATCACAACAACAAACAATTAATATAAAAGGATTCTGGGAAGGGGAGACTGTTGATTTATGCACTCAGTTAAGTCGGTACTACTAATGACATCTCTTTATTACATATGGTATTAATTGCTCTACTTAAAATTCTCAACATATATGGTTCAACAGCTTACAGTTTACAAGATGATAATATTTTATGCTTTTACAAGGGCCCTCAAAATAAGATGTACAACAAATTTAATTACTTCCCCGGATCCGGGATTTGAATATAGTACGTTAATAATGGTCATCTCGCCATATACAATCTTTAAAATTTTGCCATTTGAAGAATGGACTTTGTTAATCTTTTTAAAACAATAAGGCTTTACAGTTTAGAGCTATAACTCTTTTACTAAGAATAAGAATAGAATTACTGTCAGTACTTAAAATGTCTTAATGTTGTTAATTGAATAGTCTTTTGTTGGATATAATATTTAGTATTTCATAACCACGGAAGGCTAGCCTCCGTGTCACCTTTTGGATGTCCTCCAGCTCCTTGTTATTCCAGTCCTCGGTCCTCGGTTGCAGCATATTTGAAGTAGGTCAAGTATCTCTCATTATCTTCGTATCCGGGGGTGGTGTAGTCCTGAAGTCTTTTAGATCATTGTGGGTCCTGGTTCTCTGCTCTTGGCTAACGGGTAGTAATAGCTCGTTGATTTGAATGATTAACACAAAAGTTTCATTCACCTGTATCCACTTCACATGATTGTTTGTTTGTTGCACTTCACTTTATGGTCTTACCACAGTTTTAATTACATAAGTTTTATATTTTAAGATTTTGGTAGAGATGTCATAGGCGCTAAATTTTCATTATTCTTTCTTACTCGTTTACTACATATTTATATGAATCGCGGTTCAACTATATTAACGCAACACATTGTTTGATAGTATAAAGAATGCCTCTGTGTCTTAACTCACGGATTAATCACATTTTGAAACAAACTATTTTTAACGTTGCACATATCTGCCGTGCGCAGCTTACGGGTTGACCTCTCCATTCCAAGTGGGTGAAAATAGTTTAGGGGTGAGAGTAGTAATCTCGCGACATTTCAATCAACATAAAAGTAGTTCCATGTTTCTTCTTTATTTAAAGGATTAAAGTATGACTATTTAATTAAACAGAGATATTCTTAGTTACAGACGTTAATTAAAATACATTACAGTGGTCTTATTTAATTATTTAACTAAACTCAAAATTTACAAGTATATTTAGTTTGTTTAGGGGTCGGAAATCAAGTTGATTCTGGTTAGTGCCTGTCTATGCAGGATTAATTAACAAGCTTTACCCTTTCTGTACAATCGTATTTCTTTTATTTAATTATTAGACTTTTTATTAAATATTATTATTATTAATGATAGCAATAAGATTTAGTTTAAATGTGCGATTTTATTAAAAATTAAAAATTTCTCAGCCTACACATTACCTATTTATTAATTACCATATTTAATTAATGAAATCGTCACATACTCCGCCGCTTAAAGAACAGACTCCGGCTTATTTGGTCAGCAATGTACCGGGAGTATGCTGGGGGATTACCGTGTGAAATTTCTCTCACCCGTTTTCCTCTGTATGTAATTTCGAGCTGCATAAGTCACTCTCGACTTGCTTATTCTTACTATCTATATATATATACTTCATACTTTACAGACTAATTCTAATACTACATAAAATTCACACATTATAAAACATATTGTAAACATTCTAAATTTATCTTAACTCTACTACTTATGACTACTACCGGATTTTTCTTTAGTTGTGAGTTATTCTAGTTATAGAATTACTCTTTAAGTAATTTGTTACTTAATTATTCCTCATATTTGATGTCAGCTGACTTCTCACTTTGCTCTACTTTCGATGAATAGGAATCAAGGTTGATCAGGTACCTATTTATACGATTAGGTAGCCAAATGTTACTCAAGTACTCTTTAGCAGTTGAGTACACAACATATACCTTTTTTTTTTTACATTTATTTAGCTTGCACTCTACCATTTCTTTCTTTGTGATAACGTTTTATCTGCGAAATATGTGTTCTTCGTACATATTTTTGAGTAGAGGGTTCGTACAGGGCTACAGTTACTGGAGTTAAGTACTTGTGAATTTGATAAGGCCCGCACCATCGGTATGATAGCTTGGAAGTTGTCTTATCGATTGCACTACTCGTAGGGTGTGTTTTATACATTACTAAGTCACCGATTTGGTACTTTACTTCATTATTATTATTATTTTGCTCGTGATATTTCCTTGATTTCGCTAAGTTTGCTCGTAAATTAGCGCGTGCTTCATTCCAGATTTTCTTAATATTTTTATCCCTAATTTCAAGGGGTAACAACTCATGTATTTTCCACTTAGTGGATAATGGTGGTTAGGTTTATATTTGAACAATAATTCGAATGGGGTAGACTTATGTCCTTCATGATATGCTGAATTAAAGGCGAATTGTAGCCAGGATAGGTTCTGGTCCCAAGACGTATGATCGTTTGCATGGTAGGCTATTAAAGCAGATTTTAGGTTTCGCAAATACCTTTCAGCTATATTTCCTTGCGGATGATACTCTGTAGTGGTAATGTGGTCTATACCTAATTTGAAACACATGTTCCTGAATTCCTTAGACTTAAACTGTGGTCCGTTATCCGACACTAGATGGACAGGAGTCCCGAATTCTTTAAATAATCTATGCTGTAAAATACTTACTGTGGTGGAAGCTAATGCTCGCCGCATGGGGTACATCCAGATGAATTTGCTGAAAGAATCTACGCAAATTAGTAACATTGTATTACCTGATTTAGAACGCGGGTAGGGTCCTGAAAAGTCTAAATAAATTTTGGAGAATGGGGTAGCAGGAATTTCTGAGATTAATTGACTTATTTGACTGTTTCTCGCTGGTTTACTGAGTGCACACAACTTACACCTTTTCACGAAATTAGCGATCTCACTGTTCATATTTTCCCAGTGATATTCTTTACGAATTCGATGTATGGTTTTATTTATTCCCATATGTGCTCCAATGGTGGAAGAGTGATAGTATTCCATCAGCATAGTTTTAATAATATCAGGGGCGATTATTCGTAAATATTTTCCGTTCGCTATTCTACAACATAACACTCTCTTACTTAATAGGTATTCTTCTGACTTATTTCCTTTATCGAGTTGTTCAATAATTGGTCTCAAACGTGGGTCTAGTTGTTGATACTGGGCTAAGTCCGTAAATGCAAGAGGAAATTCGGTAATTAAAGTATTAATAATCTGCGTTTCTCTACTCTTGTTTTCGTAAGTATTACTACTCGGCTGGAACATCCGTGACAGTGTATCGGCAACTACATTTTGGGTGCCTCTAATATGTTGTACTTTGAATTTAAAACAATTTAATCTTAATACCCATCTTCCGATACGACCTAACTGTTTTGGGTGATTTAGTAGCCAAGATAATGCTTGATTATCTGTTTCTAACAAAAACTCTTTATGTTCTAAAAAAGGTTTGAACTTCTCAAAAGCGAAAACGATAGCTAAACATTCTAATTCGTATGCGGAGTAGTTCTTTTCTTGGTCTGTCAGGGTGCGTGAAGCGTAACTAATAGGTAATCTAGAGTTATCTACTTCCTGATATATTACTGCACCTAGGGCTACACTTGAACTGTCTGTCTGCACAACAAACGGTTTTGTAAAATCGGCTAATTGTAGTACCGGGGGTGATATGATGCTTTCTTTTAATTTCTCGAATGCGGTTTGGTGTTGCTCATTCCACTCAAATTTAACTCCCTTCTTTCTTAAGGTATTTAGCGGTGCTGCAATTTCGGCTAGATGTGGGATATACTTGTGGAAATAATTTATCATTCCTAAAAATCGGGCTATTCCTTTCGCATCCCCCGGTGGTAAAAATTCTCTGATAGCACGGGTTCGCTCGGGGTCTATGCTTACCTTTCCGTTGGCTTTTACGATGTGACCTAAAAATGAGAATTATGTCACAGCAAAATTTACTTTACTGTGGTTTACGGTTAATCCAGCTTTCTCCAATCGGGATAGTACTTCACGTAGATGTTTAAGATGTTGCTCAATTGACTCGCTGTAGATAACAATGTCATCTAAGTAGTGATACACATATTTAAATTTTATGTCATGAAATAATTTTTCTAATAATCTGCTACATACAGAACTACCTTGGGATATACCAAAGGGTACCCTCGTAAATTGGTACAGGTTGAAAGGGACGGCAAACGCGGTTAGACGTTTCGATTCTTCCGAAAGGGGTATTTGATGAAATGCCTGATTTAAATCCATAATGGTAAAAATTTTTGCTTTCGTAAAATAATGAAAAGCCCTGTGGATGTCGGGAAGCGGTATAGATTCAAATTCTATCCGTTTATTTAGTTGTCTATAGTCTACAACTAGTCTATGTTTGTCGTTACTTTTGGGTACTAAAAACGCGGGTGATGAATAAGATGACGTAGAGGGTTCGATGACTCCTTGTTCTAACAATTTATTAATTTGGTTCCTCATTACTTCCATTTTTGGAGGTGATAACTTGTATGGGGCTAAACGTATTACTTTATTGTCGCTCAAATTTATTTTGTACTCTATTAGGTCCGTCAGTCCTAACTTTGGGGTGAGGACATTGGAGAATTGTTTTATTAAAGTCTGTATGTTCCGTCTATCTTTACTTTCCAGATGACCTAATTCACATTCGTGATGTTTTAGATGTGTAGAGGTAGTGCTAGTACTTTCTCTGTTATTTGCATTATCATCCAAGTTATATTTTCGTGAACGATCGAATCCAAAATAAAATATCTTATCGTGAATATCTAGAATTATTCCTGTTTTACTGATAAAATCAGCTCCCAATATTAATTCGGGTCCTAACTCGTCGCATACCAACATTGGAAAATACCACGTTAGAGTTTTAATTTTTACTTTAAACGTGATGATAAGTTTTATCATTAAGTTTTGTTTATTAGCAGTAGCGCATCTAATATTTACTGATTGACTGCGTTTAACTAAATTGTGTTTAAATAATTTATTGGCTAGCTCTTGACTAATTAAACTTCGCGTTGATCCGGAATCAATCAATCCGAGGGTGGATGTAACACCAAGGTCAACTTGTATATACGGTAATTGACACTTACTGAAATCACATTTATTAATAGCGTTACATTTATCGATAAATTTTCTAACATAGGGGACTAATTTTCTTTTGTTATTATTATTTTGTTTTAATTTGTTGTCTCTCAGGGGTTTACCTGTTTTCTCGATGCTGCGGAAGACACAGGGTTTCGGATCTCCCCGCCTTACATGTTTTTTGGATAATGAGTTTTCTGATTGTACTGTTTCCGTTTACAGTTTCTACTGAGGTGTCCAGGTTTTCCGCAGTTATAGCATACATATTCTTTACGTGGGGTCTCACTGGTTTCCTGTCGAGGTTGAGGCTCCTTGGACTTACCATGGCCATGAACATAGGTTGGTCGCCGTAATGGTGGTCTTTCTCGTAGAGTTCTTGCATCTGAGACTAGGGCTTGCGTTTCCTTTCTATGTGGTGTTGTGGATACCGATGCATGTCTGTGCTGATCTGCGTACCACACATTTGAAGAGTAAATACTACATTGTTCAAGGTCAGCGAAAGTGTGGGGTCTACTTATTAGTGCTAAACGGGAGCGTTCTTCAGGAGATAAGCCTACTAGAATAGTATCGACCAATTGTTTCTCACTCCAATCGACTTGCAGTAGTCGTGAAGATTCTCTGATGTCTGCAATATAGTGGGCCAGTCTTTCATGGGCGCCTTGTACTCGAAGTACGGTATTTCTTTTAATCTCCTCATAAATTCCCGTGGGGATAAAATATTTGATTATGGTATTATGAAGTTCTTCTACTGGAAGAGTCGAGTTTAATGATTCTAGTACACAATCTCGTAATGGTGGTTTACATTTGGGTAGGATTACTTGCAGTATTTGCCAATCGTTCAATTGTTGTAGATCTTTTATTTGCAGTAGGTATCTGATAAAAGTCAACAGTATCGTGATACTTAAGCCATCGGTGTAAGGAATTTCATTAATTATTTTCTCTACTGGGTGGGAAATCTTTCCGTAGAGGTCTACATTAAAATTTACGTTTGGAATACCTTTCGAAGGATTGGTGGTTGCATTAGGATTTGTAATCGCATATCTACTAGTGCGAGTATGGTGACCATTAGGCGGTAGGGGTTCTGATATAGTTAGGGTATTTAATTCTCTACTAGGTAACTGTTCATGAGTCGGTTGTATCTTCGATACGGTGGGTGATTCTTGGTTCGAGGTGGAGGGAGGGTGTTCTAAAGTAGGGGATTGAACTGGGGAAATATATAATTTTTGTAAGTAATGCTCAATTTCCTCCATTCTAGATGAGTCTGACTTTCGTCGTAAGTCGTTGATAATTATGGGTAATTGGCGTAATGCCTCATCCGCAAATTTCTGCACATCGGCAGGGATTACGGTGACGTCAGGCCAGCTTAATAAATTGTTCAACCGGCGGGTTAAATGTTCTATTCGTTGCGTGACGCGCAATATTACAGTAGGGGATTTTTCGTCCTGAAGGTTGTGAGATAATAACGTCAGTTCCCTATACTTCGCATAACAGGTTTCTCGTTCGCTGTCATAATCGAGTTCACGCAATCTATCTAACTGCGAGGGTATATCTGATCCAGTTTGGCGTAATGATTTTCGTAATTCAGACACGGTTACATTCACGTGTTTTAGACCTCGTAAAATTGCTTCGTAGCACAGCTCATCTTTTAATAATAGATCAGGGTTAAATTCAGCCATTTTCGTAATGTGAGTGGTTATAATTAATTCTTCTACATTTGCATTAAATGCTATACAATGCTCTTTTTTTTTTTTTTTTTTTATACACAAGAAAAATTTAAAAATATAAATCAATGGTATTCTTACCCTTTTTTTTACAAATAAACAATTAAAATGGTGATGACAACCTTTATCATTTTACATTGGTAGAGAGAGAGAAATCTCACACAGGCTTGAATATACGTTCGACAAAAGGGGGAATCTTCGGTTACTAAACACAGGAAAAGACACGCTTCTTATAACAATAGAACTAACAAAGAGGGTGGCGTATTGTCTAACTCAACTTGCGGGAGGGTAACTATGCCAGTTTCACACAGGCGCGGACAAGAATTCAACCGGTCTGATTTTGTTTACAAACCGACACGTTGATGAATGAAATTTTTGACAAGCACGTACCTGATGTTATTTCGTATTCTTGTGGCGTCTTAATTTAACATTATGTTCATTCCTATATCTAAATCATAATAAAAATTACTTATTTATTATACTATTATAATAATTATTATCGTTTTATTTTATTTAAGATTTTAGACGCATTTTAGAGTAAATGAGTGAATAAATCAACAGGGTGTGTGTGTGGAATATTGGGACACCAATAATTTTTTTTTTACAAAGGAGTAGCAAAATTTAAACTAATTAAGCAGAGTGGCGCAATTTATAACATCTTAACTTGTGTTATAACTTAGGGAACCCGGAATAATTGGTTCTGCCAATTATACAGGCTGCCTCAGTTGTGACGAGCTGAAAATTAATCACAACAACAAACAATTAATATAAAAGGATTCTGGGAAGGGGAGACTGTTGATTTAAGCACTCAGTTAAGTCGGTACTACTAATGACATCTCTTTATTACATATGGTATTAATTGCTCTACTTAAAATTCTCAACATATATGGTTCAACAGCTTACAGTTTACAAGATGATAATATTTTATGCTTTTACAAGGGCCCTCAAAATAAGATGTACATCAAATTTAATTACTTCCCCGGATCCGGGATTTGAATATAGTACGTTAATAATGGTCATCTCGCCATATACAATCTTTAAAATTTTGCCATTTGAAGAATGGACTTTATTAATCTTTTTAAAACAATAAGGCTTTACAGTTTAGAGCTATAACTCTTTTACTAAGAATAAGAATAGAATTACTGTCAGTACTTAAAATGTCTTAATGTTGTTAATTGAATAGTCTTTTGTTGGATATAATATTTAGTATTTCATAACCACGGAAGGCTAGCCTCCGTGTCACCTTTTGGATGTCCTCCAGCTCCTTGTTATTCCAGTCCTCGGTCCTCGGTTGCAGCATATTTGAAGTAGGTCAAGTATCTCTCATTATCTTCGTATCCGGGGGTGGTGTAGTCCTGAAGTCTTTTAGATCATTGTGGGTCCTGGTTCTCTGCTCTTGGCTAATGGGTAGTAATAGCTCGTTGATTTGAATGATTAACACAAAAGTTTCATTCACCTGTATCCACTTCACATGATTGTTTGTTTGTTGCACTTCACTTTATGGTCTTACCACAGTTTTAATTACATAAGTTTTATATTTTAAGATTTTGGTAGAGATGTCATAGGCGCTAAATTTTCATTATTCTTTCTTACTCGTTTACTACATATTTATATGAATCGCGGTTCAACTATATTAACGCAACACATTGTTTGATAGTATAAAGAATGCCTCTGTGTCTTAACTCACGGATTAATCACATTTTGAAACAAACTATTTTTAACGTTGCACATATCTGCCGTGCGCAGCTTACGGGTTGACCTCTCCATTCCAAGTGGGTGAAAATAGTTTAGGGGTGAGAGTAGTAATCTCGCGACATTTCAATCAACATAATAGTAGTTCCATGTTTCTTCTTTATTTAAAGGATTAAAGTATGACTATTTAATTAAACAGAGATATTCTTAGTTACAGACGTTAATTAAAATACATTACAGTGATCTTATTTAATTATTTAACTAAACTCAAAATTTACAAGTATATTTAGTTTGTTTAGGGGTCGGAAATCAAGTTGATTCTGGTTAGTGCCTGTCTATGCAGGATTAATTAACAAGCTTTACCCTTTCTGTACAATCGTATTTCTTTTATTTAATTATTAGACTTTTTATTAAATATTATTATTATTAATGATAGCAATAAGATTTAGTTTAAATGTGCGATTTTATTAAAAATTAAAAATTTCTCAGCCTACACATTACCTATTTATTAATTACCATATTTAATTAATGAAATCGTCACAGGAATAAAAAAAGTGACATAGATTTAACATTAAATTATTGGGTATACCAATTATTGATTCCATTTTGGTTAGACAAATCAGTTGCAAAACTCAGTCAATGAAATTTAGAGTGCACGTAATAGCACAACAAATAATATCAAAAAACATCAGAAACATATAATAAAAGCATAACGGTATAATAAAAACAAGAGTGAATGAGAATAAAAATAATTTTGCCCAATAAACACAATAAAAATAATACAAACAACCGTAATAAAATAGATAAATAAAACTAAAACTATAGATAGGTGAATAAATAGGCCTAAATAAAACTTATAAATAATAAGGAACAACAAAAGTAAATTAAATGCATTGCATACCTGGATAATCTTCAGATTCATTCACCAGTGTACACAGAATATACAAGTCATGAACTAATCTATGTCACACCTATTCACATTACAATTTGCTTCACTCAAATAACACATTATAGGTAAAATTTAACTACTGAATCATTTTTAAAATACTAGGATTTCAGTTAGTCAAACACTATTTCAAAGAGTGTTAAAAAATATCAGGTATGGCACTTTCCTTGATGTTGTGTTATTCATTCAGATAAAATTATTCCCATCCTGGAAAATATCCTTTTGCAGGGAACGGATGTAAGTTTCCACCACAGTAAAGGATTTTCCCTTTTGCCTGTTGGCATGTCTTGAAGATATCTATCTATTTCTTGTAAAGCCATTGATAAAGGTGTCCCTATTGGTTTAAATTTGCTTAAATTTGGCTTGCATAACCATCCCAAATTGTAACTTCTTTCTCCTGTGTTATGTTAGGTTGTAGATATCCTTGAGTATCAATGCTTATATTGGTTCTTTAATTTTTATATTTTGTGAATGTACTAGTTCAGCTGCAAGTTTTTTTTTTTGTATTTTCTAGAGAAGTATTGTCTTAAAAAAAGTAGTGCTTTATCTGGGGTCAACCAGCATGCAAAGTGAAATTGTTTTACTTTTTTCCAAATTATCAAACAAGTTCCTTCTAGAAGTTTAAGTACAGTTTCTCTGACAAGTGGTTTAGGTAATTTCACAATTATCTTTTTTATTGAAGATTTTAATCCTTGGGTTAAGTATTATCAGGCTGGTTGTCATATTTCTCTGCCACTCATTTCTTTAGTTACCTCCTCACAAGGTTTCAGAATATCACACAGATGTGCAGTAATCACATTAAAAGCTTCATTTGTTATTTGTTGTTATAAATATCAGTTGGTAAGCAAACAGTTAGTGCTCTTTTTGAATAGATTGTTTGATTTCACTTACCTTTGTTTCGTAAGAAGCTGGTAACAGTGTGTTGACTAAATACTTTCTAGAAGGAATTTTATAACTAGGGGGACAAGTATTCATCAAATTTCGGAAACCTCTGTCTTCAACAACTGCAAGTGGTTGAAGATTCCAAATAAAAAGTTTCATTATGGCTTCACCAATTTTGTTTTTATCAGATAGGGCTAATTTTTTTGGTATGTAGGCTGACATTGACATTTGTTTTTTACCTGTTGGAACAGACAGCTGAAATGAAGAAGGTTGATTTTGGAAGGTGTCAGTAGCTGTTAAAGTGGTTGGTCTGTCTGGATTATAAATGTGGGAGGAAGATTCAACTACTAAGTTTTCTTACACATCTGGTTCTATTTGCAGTATATCACCTGAAGTAGTTTCTGTTACCGGTAAAGATTGGGCAGCCATTTTGGGTGGATAAAGTAGGAAGAACAATTGTTGCGTGCTTTCATTATAAATGTTTTTTTAAAATACTAACTGAACTTTTATATGATAGTTGTGTTTTGCAAATGTTGCACAATGCAACACAGTTACTGACTGATTCAAAAAGGCTCCACACATCACTCGTTTTTCTTCTTCTTGGATCCATGTCACCAAAATTTTAAAAATAAAAAGTGTTATTTTTAGCACCATGTACTAAACACAACATTACCTAGCAAAACCGACAACAGTCACAATGGACAGCAATACTTTAAAAGTATTTTAAGGCCTTTGCCTAGTACAGGGGTTCTTGACTGGTGGTAGGCGTACCACTAGTGGTACGCAAGAAGACCTAGCTAGGAAAAAAGTATTTATTTAAAAAGAAAAATTCATGTTCAAAACAACAATACATTTTCATCGGATATGATTTAAAATGATTACTCTTATACAAACACAACCTAAACAGTTTGTGGTAATATTTCATTCGGTGTCTGCTCTTATCTTATTTTGTTTTCTTATCCGGTGGTAATCGAAGTGAACGTGGAAGACCAAAGTGGTACGCGGGTCTGGAAAGGTTGGGAACCACTGCTAGTAGATCAGTTGTGCAACTGATAGGTCCTGGCAAAAACACAAGTTGAACAAATAATGGAAACTTCCAGCCATATCATAAATCAATTATGAATGTTTTACAGTCTCCAAGAAATGCCGTTAAACTTGTAGCTTTCTCTTCTTATCACCTCCTTGTTTTATTGATGCCATGGCCTTCTAGTAAGTTTATCAGTAAATTCTCATTTTCATCAGATCAGTGTATTTAACTTAGTGCCTGGAGTTTGACCAGTTATACTTATTTGTGTTATCTGTTATGGAGTTTGTTATTTTTATTTCTTTACTAAGTGGAAACTATTATTATTACTCAAATGATAAGTAAAGTGATAGAGACAAAAATTCAATATCACCAGTTTAGATAAAAGAAACAAATTTACTAAAACACCTTAGCCTATATTTTAGGGGAGTGTTATCAGATCAGTAAAGATTTGATGAACAGGACGAGATAAAGTGGATAAATGTCAGTGATAAAGTTGATATCCTATCTTAGAGCAAACTACAGGTCTCAGTACAAAAAAATTAATTTGTAGTGTTTTATAACAGGAACGTTACAATGATACAGTTATCGTTACACCTTGTACTCGTTTATTCGTTAGTTGGGTAGGGGGTCCCACAAGTAGTCGGAACAGGTACTTCAACTTTTCAGTCACTGTTATATCCATTCCACAAAAGTAATCGTTCCAAAATACCAGTTACAGGTATATCAGCCCACCTTTAGTCCAGACTAAGCCCGGTCGATTTGTGGCTCTAAAGATAACTACTTTAATGTATGTGGGGTTAACCAGTATTAGAGTGTTTGAGAAATGTACTGAAAGTAATGGCATAGTCAAATACTGTTATACAATGTAGAGGACAAGTTCAAGAGTAAATGTAACATTATTATAGCTTGCACAGCCCACACGTGAGGAAACATAACCTCACCTTGCGGGCATAATTGAATACCAATGTCATGGGCGAGCAGTGTTAAACGCCATTACTTGGTATCGTTACCGTTTGACCAAGGACATCCACATTACGCAACCCACAAAGTCCTGATTTCAAATGCACTTTATTAAGCATTCAGTGAACAAACAGTAATCGACACATGAATAAAATCAAATTGACAAAAGCTACAATGTTGTTATTTAGTATTGAACAAATACTGGTACACTAGATGGTACACATTATGCATTTGTGATAATGTCTTCACAGTTGATTCAGTACACATGAAAAATTGAATTGTAGTTACTCAAGTTAACGACAAATTGGAAATGACAAATTTATTACAGTTATTAGAAATGAAAACAAGAAAACAAGATGATGCTCAGTATACTGTAATTGAAACCTATTATTATGTTTATAATTTGTATTGAACTGAATATTATGAAAAAGAAACTTTTTGTAGACTTTGGAAATCAAATAAAACTTTCAGATTCTGAACACTTTTTGTTTAGACATTATTGCTGGTATATGTTTTATGTATGTAATACTCATTTTTACTTAAGGCAATGTGTTTAATGTAAAGGCAGTGCAGTTCAGCTTGAACAGCAACAATAATGGAGCCATCTTATGTTGTGCATGAAATAGCTTTGCTTTGTGGCGGGGGGATATAAAGTTGTATTATAGTTTTTGAAGAAAATTTATTTTTAGAAGGGATTGTTTATAATATTTCTGGTTTGGTCGTTATTGTATTGTATTAAGGCAATAAATGACATTTGACATTATTAAAAGACAGAATGTGAACTAAAAGTCTATTACACAAATATATATATATTATATCAATACCGCGATTAGTTTGTGTTAAATATTACTTCTTATACGGGTTATTTAGCCACATGTTGTATGCGCCACTCTGTAATAAAACGTGTCTTCGTATCTTAATCTTATGCCTCACTGTTGGGATCGCCACTCTGTAATATAATGTGATGTAGTGGTAGGATGAGAGAGATTGTATTTGTCGGCTAGTGCTTTTTGAATTTTCCCGCACTTCTGGTTAACAACGGCGATCAGCTCAAACCGTATTTTGGCAGTTGTAGGTTAATTTATTTCTAGTCGTCGGCAAGGCTATATTCGCCTACGTACCTGCTCGCTCCCACTAATACCTGTGAACAAACTCTTATCCTATTGGCATATTGAAATGATAACTCGGTTGCTGGTAATTATTGGTTTTTTATTTTTCAGCTTATTTGGTTAAACAAAAGTAAATTGTTCGGTCTTGGATCGACCTTGACAAGTTCGTATCGATTCCAACCTTCAACGAATTGTAAATAATTATAATGTAAATTTAATAATCTCAGGGTTTGGGTTTTTCGGGCCAGTTAAGAAGTCAGAAATGCTTTTAAAAAGGTGTACAACACATTACAAATACATTAAAATAAGAAATCTTAATTATTAGTGTCAACAAGTATGAATGTTATGTTTTTAACTAACTGCGTCAACGACGACTTTGTCTGCACTGGCAAATAGTGCTACACAAGATGGCCGCCCTGGTCAGTTAACCAAGCGTCTTGTGCTTCCTATGTTTTTTTGTTTAAATAAAATGTTATTATTGTTAACCACCGTATTACTGTTCAGTGGTTATTTCTATTATCACTGTAGATAGTTTGTATAGTGTAGTGAAGTTGATCTATGTGTAGTGTTGTTACGAAATTACTTCAGAATTATATTTACGTCCCTTGTATAATGCAGCTCTCTCGGATTTTTGATGTTGGTGTTGATTTAAGCTTCCATCGGTCAGTGGTAATTCTTTTATTTTCTCTATAAGTTTTTTGGTATGTTCTCCTCTTCTGTGGTTTTGTTTAGGTCATTAATTTAGTGTAAGTTTGATTTTTTTTCTCTAAGCGTCAGCCATACGACTTTTGATCCTTTCTATTTGGCGTTCAACAATACAATAATTCATGCTTCTCGTCTTAGTAATGGTTTTTTGACCAATAAACTCTGTTTTTGATTGGTCAGTTTGCACAAATTTGAGGTCAAGCGGCATATAGTACCGAAAATCATATCCCTGCCTTTCATGTCAAAAAATACTCCTTTGTTACCTTTTGTTTAAATTAAAATTAATTTACATAGTTTTGTTCCTATTACAATGATCTACATTTTGATATATAATTTTATATGTGTTAACTTAATATTAGGCATTTTTACGCCTTTACAAGAATTCTAAATCTGGACCATAGTACTGCCCTAACGTTTATTATACAATACTTAATTTTTTGTTGGGCTCATTTAATTTTGATTCACAATTATTCTAAAACTTGTCTCTTACTTAAATTTTGGTCCTACTTTGATATTATTGTCTTATATTAATTTTGGTAACTCAATCATTTCTGACCTTATCTTATTTTATATTACATGTTCGGCTTAGGCCTTAAATTTGATTTCAGTATCATGTTCTAATTCACATTAATTATTAACCGTTTTTTTTTTGTTTTGAACCCTTTTGCCTGATTAATTTGTTTACTGCTTATTACATGATTTTTCACCCGTAACATATTCTAACAATATTTATAACTTAACACAAAATCTCTTAACATACTAACTTAAAATGTTGCCTTCATGGCCAAGATTACATTCATTTATGAACAAATAATAACATAAACTATTTAGTTTACCATAATACCAATTCCATTCCCATACTATTAAACTTTACTAGTGGACCATTAATATATTGTTTATATGGGCCTCTATTTAGGTATCTTTTGGTATTATGTTGTAACATATACTTTCAATTTTGCCTGTAGGCTTAATACACTTCTAATCTTTTACAAGTGATTCATGAATGATAAAAATTATTGGCATTGGCCTAAATCAAAGAAAATAAACATAGTTAAGCAATGCTAATGCCTTCTCTTTAAAACTCAACAACATGGGTTAAATAACTACAAAACTTCCAATAACTAATACTACACTACTACAATTGTTTGTTTTCACTCTGACATTTAGTATGTCTATTACTTTATAATGCCTTCACGAGTTGTTTCCCTCGTATCGACCTATTTGGTTTCTTACACTTAATATAATTGGTGGGATCATTGATCTCCACAGTCTTATCTGCGTGATTAATGATCTTCCTAGTTTTTCCACTTTTCACTTATACACCTTTCACAAGTTCTGTCTTATTATCTACAGTACATGGTTTCTATTTATTACACTTTTGTGTTGTACTTTTATTTTACATGGTTAATTATTTGAGTTCAGTTATTCTGACTTTTTATCATTTGGATTATTTTGTTATTTATTTGGGGCTCTTGTTATGTCACATTACAATATGTTAACTAACTACTGAATATTATTACTTGCCCATGCACAGCCATTTATTATAAACACACAGTTGCAGAATTAATGTGACTTATCCTCTACATAAGTAGTATCATATCTCCTTTCAGCCAGGAACACTTTATTGTAATAATGAAGTACCATACTCAAACTAAGATAAGGCATCCTCATTGATTAAAATGAGGTCTGACAATGGGAAGACATTATGTATTAATAAAGATATGTGCATTTAATTGTTCTTAATTGGATGCTATTCTTGTGCCAACTTGTGTGTGATGTACATTTGGTCTTTATTGACTGCCAACTTATTTTCATGTGTTTCAGGTGTTAACAAGAACAATTTATCTATCATAAGACAAATGGAAGAGATTAAATTGGAGGACAAGGTATAAAGTTCAAAAATAAAAAAACATTTTTTACTGTAGTATTTGCGTATGTATTAAATTGATACACATGTTATGTACACTTATACACACATTCATTTCTTAATTTAATAATAATTTAGTTATCATCATATTCATTTGTAAGTAATTGATGTACAGAATATGATTTATATACAGTCGACTCCCTCTAATCCGGACACCTCGGGACCGGATCCCTGTCCGGATTAAAAAATTTCCGGACCATCCGGCAGTTTTTTACTTATGTAAATTACAACCTGTAATAGCGTATCTATATTTATAAATCACATTTTAAGACAATTTTCAAGTGTACGGAACACAATTTTAGGTCCCAAACGAATAAACTTAAACCTAAAACTAATGAAAAACTTGGCTTTGCAATATTAAAAGAAATCTGTTATTTTCTTCTGCTTCTTTACTTCAACTGTTTTCTTGAAGGCATAATCACGCCACTTCCTTAGAAACATAACATCCACAGCTGATGCGCCAGGCTGTTGTTCGACGTAGGTAGTTGCCAGTTCCAGTGCTGCCCTATCCTCTGCATGAGTCCCGCTTCACTATCACCTTCGTCGTCGTCTTCTTCTTTTTCTTCCTCTTGACGAAGGACTACATCGACGATTTCGTCATCATTCAGGATTTCATTAGCCAGTTCATCATCAGCTCGCGAAATCCATTCCACAACGTCATTCTCATTAATACTAGCAGAATCAGGCAGCCGTTGTAAACCCTTTAAAATTGAGTGGTTGTCATCAGGTTCAGTTGCATGAATATTTAACCCTATTGTATTTGGGTTGTCTTCTTGTCTCTTCTCAACGAGAGTTTCAACATCTGGCCACAATTTTCTCCAGGATTTGGTAAACGTAGATGATGGGATTTCATCATACGATTTAGCAGCGATATAAATGACGTCCTTAATGTTAATTGTCTTGAGCGTCTGGATGAGACCTGCATTGTCATTACCATCCATCTTATCCAAAATTTCTGAAAGAAGCTTCCTCCGGTATTTTCTCTTAAAGCATTCGATTACACCCTGGTCCATGGGCTGTGCGATACTTGTTACATTTGGAGGCATATATAAAAGCTTGATGTCACTGTAACTATCACATTCGAGACCTTCCTCTGGATGCGTAGGGGCATTATCAAGCACAAGAACTGCTTTTACTGGCAATTTCAAGGATGTCAAATGTTCTTTTACAGACGGAACAAATTGAGCCACGAACCACTCCTTAAACAAATAAGAATCCATCCAGGCAAACTTTTGTGACCTGTAATACACTGGAAGGGAAGACATGTTTAAGTTTTTGAATACTCTGGGTTTGGTGACTTTCCAATCACAAATAGCGGCATCTTGTGTGTCCCAGTTGCGTTTGAGCATAGTGCAACAGTGATCCTTTCTTTATTTACTTTAAAGCCCGAAGCAGACTTTTCTTGAGGAGTGGCAAAGGTTTTATTAGGCAAAAGTTTATAGTTAAGCCCGGTCTCATCGATATTGTACACTTGTTCTGGGGTTAGTTTTTCACGCTCAATGATACGCTTCAATTTTTCAGAAAAATCATTAGCTGCCGGTTGGTCTGCTGAAAGCTTCTCCCCGCAAACTCCAAGGAAATGCACTCCATGCCGTTTTTTCCATCTCGTTAGCCACCCATCGCTTGCCGAGAAGTTTCCTTTTTCCCCAAGTTTTGAATGAAGAATGACGGCTTTTTCTTTCAAAATCGGCCCATTTATAGGAGTCCCTCTTCTATGTTCCTGCATGAACCACAACCATAATGCGTCATCAACAAGTTCATGGTGTGGTTTTTTCAAGGTAGATCGAGTAGAAAGGACGGATTCGACTTCAATTTGCATACAAAAATCCTCGATCGATTTTCTGTTTTTCCGCCAATCATAAACTGTGCTTTTCCCTACATTAAACTCCGTACAAATACTTTGCACTGATTCACCCTTATCTAAACGTTGTAAAATATTAAGTCTGTCTTGCATTTTAACCGTATTATGCTTCTGTTTTTCACTCATTTTTGAGAATTTTACTGTAAAATAATCAGAGTTACTGAAACTACAATTTCACCTAACAAATAAACTCACTTATAATAACATATGTAACTCACATTGAAAATTATTAAAACACACAACAATATCAGTAGTAATTAGTAAAAACAGCTACAGTACACTGTATGACGATCCGGAGCAAACGCAATCGTAAGCCGAACTGAGGATCTTTGTTTACATGTAGGCCGGAAATAAACAGACACGTTCAATCCTGTCGTTTTCGGCCGTGAGAAACCCGGCGCGCGCTGATGACTCATTTCCAAGAAGTAGTCCGGACCATCCGGCGTCCGAACCATCGGAGTCCGAACGAGAGGGAGTCGACTGTATATTCTTTTGTGTAGGATTCACATTGACAGTATGCATTTTCCATAACCTCCGAACTTTCAACCAGTTCTCCTCCTCCTCCTCCTCCTCCTCCTCCTTCCTCATTCAATTTAGGCTCATAGTCTGTTAGATGCAAAGAATCTTTTCCAACTTTTCCTTGATCTTTAAAATAGGTTAGGTACCTGTTATTCCTTCATGCAACTTACTTTGGTCGCTAGGCACGACGCATTTCAGGATCAAGGTCCCATCTTCAGGTGATGATCACTCGGGTCGAGGTCGTCAGTTCATAAAAACACACATAAAAACACTGAATTCAAACACTCATACTGCGCGAGAGGGGACGATGCGCATCGTCGAGAAAGTAAACGTGCACTGGCCGTATAAATCCAATGCAGAGATAAGTTGGTCGTATTCATCATGTCTGTGCCAGTTTTTGTATCACAATATCGAAGAGCGCGTTGGATTTGAACGACACCATATCGTTCAACAGACACTCTTTCTGTGACCTGGCCGCTTTATATATCTCATACTCTTTTAATGCATTCATATATCAGCCCTTCTTACAAAAGTGTATGGGTTTAAGATTACCAGAGAAGTTAGTGTAACTGTGATCACAATCAATCAGGTGTTGCGTGTAAGTCGATTGACTGTTTATCACATTCTTCATGGGCAGGCATTCCTTGAACCTCTCTTCAAAACGTCTCCCGGTCTGGCCGATGTAAAACATGTCACAATCATCGCACACAATTTTGTAAACGCCAGAGTGTGTCTCTACGCTTCTGTGTATCTTGGGGCGCAGTGCATTTTCAATGTTATTTTTTGTCCTAAAGATAACTGCGATATTGTATTTCTTAAATTGGTTTTTTATAATGTTAGGCAACAAAGGTGTGTACTCTACCGATATATATCTGTCAGTACGTATCATGCACCGCGCTGTTTGGAATTTGAGTTTTGTTCTTGCGCCTGGAGATAAGTTTATCTATTATACTAGCATTATAACTGTTGGATATGGCGATGTGTTTTAAAGTGTTTACTTCATCTATGAAGCAATCTTGCTCTAAGGGTACAGTAAGAAGTTATGAACAAATGCAATGTATGCCGCCATTTTCTGGGATCACGAGTGATACGAATGAGCATGTATTGTGGTGTTAGTGGTAGTGGGCTTTCTGTAAATTTTAAATTTGAAAGAGTCCTGGGATTTAATAACGGTTAGGTCAAGAAAGTTCAGTTGGTTATTCTCCTCTGTTTCAAGTGTAAATTGTATGCGTTTGTTAACATTGTTCAGGTAGTTTTTCAGAACCTCAATTTGTCTTAATGTGCCATCAAAGACGATAAATGTGTCATCGACATACCTGTAATAGGACACGATGTTTTTCCTTGATCTGCCAGTCCTCCGTCTTTGCATTGGCTAATTATGTCAGCATACTCATACTACTCTATTATCACACATTCTCTTGTGTTGGGTGTGTTGTATCTTTCTCCTTGCCAAGCTGTTCTCTTGTCCAATGTGCAAGTCTTCCTGGTATTCTCCTGAACTCCACACTTGTGATGTCTCAATTTGAATCTTCCCTGTTTTCAAAAGTGCACTGAGAGTTGATTTTGTTTAGATGACTGTGTGTAACTAACAATGCAGCAGACCAACATGATGCTTTACAGCAGCTGTTCATGAGACAGATATGGTGTAACGAACGGTCCTTGATTGAGACTTTCTTAATTAAGAAAGTTGTGTTAGTGGTTATAATCACAAACAGAATTATCACTGTTGCACACCACTATAGAAAAATTATTCCGATTAGTGCTTTCAAGCTTCTCAGCTCATTGTCAGATCAGAAATGACATCGTCAGATTTCCTATATGACGATGGGCTGAGAAGTTTGAAAGCGCTAATAGGAATAATTTTTCTGTAGTGGTGTGCAACAGTGATAATTCTGTTAGTACTTAAATGGTCTCAGTCTCTTTGTACCTTGAGCCAGCGTCTTTATCTGTGAATGCGTACAGCATCCCACAACCTGGGTACTTCAGTCGATTGGGCCTCTGCCTTCATCTGCAGTACCTCTTACTCACTGGGCTTCCATCAGCAAAGTAATTACTCCTTGGTGACTCAGCATACTGCCTTGTCTTCACAAACCTTTCTGTTCACTCATTGTTCCAGAAACTGTTCATTTTTGTTTTCTAATTACTTTGCCCATCCAGTATATTTTTAATGTTCTTCTACAGCAACAGATTTCAAATGCTTCTGTGTTTGTGTCTTTCACCTTTCCCTATTGTTTAGGTTCTTATAACATGATGAAACATAACTTGAAACATTTCTTTCTAGTTCTGCTAGTTCCTAGATTCTCCATTTGGCCTGCTATCTGATACTTATTCCTCTGAGTTAACCTTCCCAGTTTTAATATTTACAGAATCCATACTTTTGTTCCTGATTTCTGTTCTTCTGTAAATAATTTTTCTATGATATTCAATACTGTTTCTAAATTCGCTTTGTTTTCTACAATTGAAAACCATATCATCAGTAAGTCTTGACATTTTTGTACTCTTTCCATGAAACTTTATTGCAGTGTTATGCATCTTTATTATTTCCTTCATATCCTCTTTTAAAGCATTCTCCTGTAAAGTTAATAAATTTGTATAAAAGTAATTTTAATTCCCTGTTATTTGTAGGATGTTTTAATGGTCAGTATAAAGAAAGAAACAGATTTAGAAGAAGCTGAGACTGAACAGGTAATGTGGATAAATCTGATTATTAAGCTTATAGGTAATGTGTTAGGTTGTCATGTAGCACTTGAGATTTAGATCATATTAATTTGTCGATATTTAATTAAAAATCAACAGAATGCATGAACTATTATACAAGGGCTATTCAGAAAGTAACCTTCGTTTGACTGTAAATATAATGCGGACGTACATACATAAATTTTGTTATATAGATCTTAAAACTACAGCTTTCTACTATTTTCTACATAATCGCCATTTAAATGTAAGCATTTGTCATAGCATTTGACCAGTTTGGAATTCCCTCTTCATAAAATTCTGCTGCCGGGAATCACAACCAGCCTGTCACAGCATCGTGAAGTTTTTCATATTGATAAACAGGTGAAAGCACTGAGAGCCAAATCCAGCCTTCTTTTCTTTGCCGAGTGGTGTCATGCGGAAACACTACACCAGAAGTCAGCAGACCTCGGTGATTGTTCTGGATTCTTAGTTTTTATAAAGTCTCAAAATAGACTTCAGAATTGATGGTCGCTCCATGTTTTGTGAACTCCACAGTATTCCTTTCACATCCCAAAAAACAGTTGTCAAAACCTTCCTGGCAGATAAGTTTTCCAGGCTTTCTTTGATTTGTTTGGTAAGGTGGTATGACCCCACACAGTTGACTGTTGATTTGTCTCAGCATTTATGTGCGACATCCAAGTCTCATCGCTAGTCACAATTTTGTTGAGAAACGTTTCTCCTTTCGCAACATAATGTGAAAGAAAGTCTAAGGCAGAGCCCATTCATTGTGTTTTGTGGTTCTCGGAAAGCACTTTGGTACCCACCAAGCACAGAACTTCCAGTAGCCTAACGTTTCTGTGACTACCACGTACAAAACAGTCTGAGAAATTTGTGCAAATTGTTCAGAAAGTTCAGAGATTGTGAATCGCCGGTTTTCATGGACTTTTTTGTAAATTTTCTGAACGAGCTCATCACTGACTACGGATGGCCTGCCACTCCTTTCCTCATCATGAATGTTTGTTCTTCCACTTTTAAACAAAGAACCCACTGATGGACACCTTCACTTATAATGTTTTGGCCATATGCAGTACACAGTGCACAATGAATGTTTGCCGCTGAACGGTTTTCTGCCATCAGAAATCTTATCACAACACACACTTTGCATTTGGCGGGGTTTTCTATTACAGCACTCATTTTGACAGGCTATAACGAGTGAAATAACAACAGCACGATGTCCCCACTTGTAATGTTTTATATATTTTGATTAATTACAAAATGTTCTTAAACTCCCACTTACCTTCTATTTGTCACTCTCTGGCCAGATCGTCTAGTGGTGTAACCCTATTTCGTACAGCGAACTTACCAGCACAGAAAATGAAATTAGGTACTTGAAATGATTATTCTAACACACATATCAAGTGAAATAATGTAATGGATTTATTATTTTTAATACATTTCTTTATATTCTCTCTTTTCAAATTTCTACTCTTTATCTTTATCTTTATCAAATTTTCTACAAATACTGATGCTAATGTTACATCGGAAATTGAATATAGCTTTCCTACTCTAGTTAGCTTAAATATTTCTTTCTTATATCTATAGATAAGACAGCCCAGTATCTGCACATTCTCTCATTCACACCCATACCATATTTAATTTAGCGCTTTTTTTAATTTAAATTCTCATAATTAAATTGTGTAATATACGGTTACGTGGTATCGGCGTCCCTGCAAGTCACTTGTTGATCTCGAGAAATTTTGTTCACTTTAGTCCGAATGTTTCCTACTGTTAATTTTGAGTACTTTAATTCGTTTTAGTCACTGTTAACTGAACTCATACTCTTGGTATAACTCCGTGTTTTGTTATTCGTTCACATTATAAAATTTTGAATATATTACACTAAAGTTTAGGCTCATGCCTATGTGTTCACCCGGCCGGGGAAAGGTTTCTTAGTCGACTCACTTTTAACTATTTTCCCATTTTTAATAATAGATAAAACTTTGCCTGGCCGACAATGCACACCACTAATCGCGTCCACTGCCTTCAGATGTTAATAGTCGACTGCCTTGTTTTCCGCGCGCCGGGCCAGAAAGAATGTACCAGTTCGTGCCGTTAGCGTGAGAAACTTGGCCGAGGTGTGCGCCCTTACACATTCCCAGACGCTTTAATAGCTTTTGTGCCTCGTACGGCTGGTTACGCATGAACTACAAGGTGTTCCAAAAGTCGAAATTTCGTGATCAGAACGTTCAGCTTGGGTTGGTTACAAATTTTTTACAATTATTTGGGAATTAAACTAAACCTCTTGGTTTGTACCGTTACAATACCCCCCCAATGAGAGATCTTCTGCCGAAACAGAAGAAATCTCATTGCTAAACCCCTAAGAGGATCGGTGAGGATATGGTGCCAACAACCCCCCATTAATTCTTAATGCATCATGGGTAAACTACCCCCCTAGCTCGGCGACTATGGCTGCACCCGACCGAGATTACTGGACTTCTCTATTCGAGATCCCAACACCATAAAATCGGACCGATACTCACCATAGTACATCCAACCTTCCAACATTCCGCCCATAAAACCAAAACCTTGGCCTTATACCATACCAGATCCCCAACCGATATGTCCCCCCTTACATGCATACTGGGTTGCCTTTAGCAAAATACTGGGTGCATACACATTTCATTATCGATTACATATTACGTCCATTTACATTAAAATAAACTTCACAAGCATTCTATAATTGCTTCTACATGAAGTAATTCTCCCTTTGCAAACAACAAAATTTTTTCTGATATTATTTCAAATTTAATTCAATTAATTAAATTTTATTCCACTAGTAAAAACAATCTAGGTCCATGATCAAAACCCATTTCCACGTTAGTCTACTTTATTTCTTTCCATTCCTTAATTCATTGCAAATTTTAAAATCTTCCAAAATTATCCAAAATCTTTCAAATACATTTACTTTATTCTTCTGACATTACTCACACTTATAATAAACAAATAAATGATATAATATAATAAACAATACTATAACAAACAAATTTATTATAATAAATTTATAATAAACAACCTATTTCTACCGTAAATTCAAAATAGCTAGGCTTGATTACAAAGATAACATAAGATATACATCGGGAATCAGCTGACCTCTCTGGGTCAGGTTAATGACCTTACCCTAGATACACTTCAAAATTATACAATATAAAATATATGACATGTTTATAATACTTACACTCTAACATAGTAAAAAAATAATACAATAAGACATGATAAATTCCTTAGTATAAAAGCTATGGAGCGAAACATGGTTGCATCAATTCCTTCTGAACAAACATAAAATCATTCATTTAGCTTATCAGCTATCATTAGGTTTCAAAAAAAAATTTTTAAATTGTTACTCCCCCTGAGTAACCCCCCTTCCACACACACTGTGGCGTCCAGTTGCGTCCACAAGGACTGAAGTTTTGGAGGAATTTTGTCATCTCCTTGTCCTTGCTTCAGCCTTACATTATAAAAAGCATTTAGATATCGTAATATCTATAAATTATATAGTTATACACCCCTAATGTGGGCCTATCACCTTTTTTTACTGTTCCTACGCGAACAGAGTGATAGCCGCTGTTCCATAATTTGGTGATTCCCCTGAATTACCCTCCTGTCAATTTCTAAATTCACCTTTACAACGATAACAGGTATGGCCAGTTAAGGCAGAACGTGACTCAATGAGCCCCGACCATAGCTGTCAAAGGTAAACCAATTCCACGGTCAGGGTTCGGTGAGGCCGTGACCGCCCGAAAAGTTGGGGAATCACAAGTAAAAGATATCTTAGTTTATGATATAGCTACATTTAAAATTTACAATTTACATTGCATGAAATTTCTAGTCTTGGTGGTGCGTTTTAACATCATACATTTCGTTCTTAACTTTGACCTTCATTAACATAATATAGTGAGTACAACAAAATATTTACTTAGTCACTCAAATTAATCTATTCCTACTTACATAGGCTATCATCAACTAACGATTGAATCTTTAATTACATTTAATAATATAATTGACCGTTTAATAAAAAGGATTCACTCTCTCACTCCATTAAAATAAACATTTAATCGGCATCTGAATAAAATTACAAACATTTCAATTTTAGGTTTAGTTTCAAACTCCATAAACCTTTCATCCCGTTACATTTTATTATTACAAGCCAATTATGAACTTCTAATCATCATTTTCACAGACGGCACTAGTAAATTTTATTTGAACACACTGCCTCACTAAAATTATTTACATACACTCTTAGGCAATCCTGGTAGGTGGTATGGTGCACCTTATCTATGCACCTTGAGTGTAAAATATTTTGTATCACATACCTGATGGGTCCCCCTCCCCGTTCAATAATACAGTGAAATTTCTAATTTAGACCAATTTTGCAGAGCCGGACCATCGTCGTTTCACCACCCGAAGGGAGTTCTGCCAACCATGGTCCGCCTCCAACTGCCGAAACCCACGGTCAGGACTGGTAAGATCGTGACCGCCCAAAAATGGGGAAGGATCCCTTCTGAAAACAAACAAAACACATTACAATTCAAACTCCTATCTTGACCAATATAATTTCAGATTCGTAGCATTCTGTGTACCCATTATCTCCCTCGTTTCTCTGTTCTGTAATACATATGAATTATTCATTTTAATTTCTATTATCTTGTAAGGCCCTTCGTAGAGTAAGAAGAACTTCTTGATCTCCTTGTCCTGAGCACTCGACAAATCATGTCACCGTACTAATACCAGCTGTCCTATCTCATACTGCATCCACTTACCTTTCATATCATGCCTCCATTTTCTCTTCTCCCCCTTCGTTAATAAATTTTCATTCGCCAGCCTAAGTTTTACATCACGATCAATAACATTGGTTTCTGGTGGATACTCAAATAGTTGCTCCAAAATCCTAGGCGGACGCGTTCCTCTTATTAACTCGTAAGGTGTGAACCCTGTCGACTCGTGGGTGGTGCAGTTTAGCCAGTCTTCGATCTTCTGAACAGATAGTGGCCACTCGCTGTGTTTTGCGTGACAGTATGCTCTTAAGATCCGGCCTATTTCTCTCATGACTCTCTCTGCCTGGTTGGATTGTGGATGATATACGGCAGTGTGCTTTGGGATGATTCCTTCCCATCCTAGAGTCTATCGCCACTTTCCACTGATGAACTGTGGTCCATGGTCGGATAGTATCACCTTCGGCTTCTCCACGTTGATCATGTAGTTGCGTGTGATCTTTTCACTCAGCACCTTACTTGTCGCTCGCTTCACGCTATACAACCTTACATATTTGGAAAATGTATCTAGCACTACAAAAATATACATTACTCCTCCCCTACCCTTCGGCAAAGGGCCATACAGATCTACTGCTACTAAGTCGAATGGTTTTTCTACTTTAATATAGTTTAACTCCCCTTCCAATTGATAATTTACTACTTTCGATTTCTGACACAGTTCACAACTTCTCAATATTTTTCTTACTCTTCTCTCCATATTCTTAAATTTACAAGACTCTCTCAATACACACACACATTTCTTGGCTCCAAAATGGCCATATCTATAATGACAGTCCCATACTATTTTATCTATCAACCCTTCAGGTATAACTAACCTCCAGGCCCTTTCTCTCCCCTCTACTTTTTAAAATAAACTCCCCTTAAACACCTGAAAATATTGTCTATACCCCAACTCATCTAATTCTGATTCTACACTAGTTATTATCTTATTTAATTTATTATCTTCCCTCTGCATTACATTTATATCTTTCAACTCTTCCCCAAAAAGTTTATCTTCCCTGGATAGTCTATAAATTTCTATTTCCTTAATATCTCTACCAGTTCTATTTCTATCTGTGTCTACCCGTGATAATGTGTCAGGTATTCGGTTCTCTACCCCTTTTATATACTCCCAAGAGAAATATTCTTGTAGAGCTAGTACCCACCTTGTTATTCTGCTGTGCGTGAGTTTGCACGTGTTCAGGAACGACAGCGCTTTATGGTCCGTCCTGATGATGGTTTTACTGCCCAGCAGATATGTCCGGAACTTTTTTACTGCAAACACTATACTGAGGAGCTCCTTCTCTGTGGTTGTATAGTTGCGTTCTGATGCTAATAACGTCCGGCTGGCGAAAGCAATTGTATGGTGTTCTCTCGCCTCGTCCTCTTGATACAGTTCGGCTCCTAGTGCTATATTACTACCGTCTGTCTGTAAATAAAAATTATTATTGAAATTTGGGTGGTTCATTAAGATCATATCGGCGAACTTATTCTTAATCTCGCAAAACGCTTCTCTTTCATTTTCCCCCCATTTCCATTGTTTGTTCTTCTGCAGCACGGCGCTAAGTCTTGCTGTCGTCTGAGCATAGTTTCGCTGGAACTTCCTGTAAAAATTACATAGACCAAGAAAACTGTGTAATTGCTTTATGTTCTTTGGCTCCGGGAACGTCAGGATGGATTCTACTTTGTCCGGATTAGCCCGTATTCCTGTAGGTGTTATGATGAATCCTAGAAAGTGTATTTCAGTCTGTAAAAATTTTGATTTATCCCAATTCACAGTTAAACCTCCCTGGTATAATTTCTCCAACACATACTCTAAATGTTCTACATGCTCCTCAAATGTTCTGGAAGCTATCAGAATGTCATCCACATATATAGTCAAAAAATCTAAATTATGAGGCTGCAAAATTTCATCAAGACATTTAATAAAACTAGCTACACTGGTGTTCAATCCAAACGGTATTCGTTTGAATTGATAATTTTTTCTGTTGAATAAGAAAGCTGTATATTTCCTACTATTCGCTGCCAACGGAACTTGCCAATACCCTGCGGTTAGGTCTAAAGAGATCATATATTTCACACCGCTGAACTTCTGAAAAATTTCCTCAATGGCTTCGGGTGACTCCCGGTCTGGAATAATTATTTGATTGATTTTGCGGGCATCTAAACATAACCTGACTCTCCCATCTTTTTTAATCACTACTACTAAAGGGTTAGAATATGGTGATACGGATCGCTCAATTATATCTCCCTCTAACATTTTCTGTAACTCAGTCTGGACCGCTCTTCTCTTCGCATATGGCACCGGATAACTTCTTTGTACGTAGGGTGCGTGTTCCCTTACCTTTAATTCGCATTCATAGTTTCTTGCCCTCCCTGGTATATCGGCAAACACTCCTCTAAAATTCTCTACTACCCGCCACAACGATTCACGTTGAGAACTCCCTATTACGCCACCCTCACTACAAAATTTAAGTCCCCTCTCATCCCATATTTGCTCCACACTTTCATCGCACTCTATTTTACTCTCACTACACACATTCATACTAACTTCCGCTTCTTTTTCATTAACCCGATTACGTATCACCCTTACGCCCGAAATTCTTATCGCATCTACTACCTGCTCAAAATTAATCCTAACTGGTTCTGTTTCGTTGTGTAATTCTAACACATGTTTTTGGAAATCAATCACCGCCTTATGTTTAATCAGAAAATCATTTCCCAATATAACCTCAAGATTTAATCCACGTACGACTAGAAATGTATTATCGTACCCTACCCCGTTAATTATCATATTTAAATGTACTTGTTTAGTGACTCTTTTACTCCTAACGCCCGTAATACCTACAATCATCACTCCCGCAACTGGCAAAGATGGAATATTTTTATTTACTTCTTTTAATTCGTCTAGTACGTGTTCGGAAATAACAGATTTCACTACCTGTATCTATCAAAGTTTTAATCTCCTTACCTTCAATGTTGATTTTCACCTCGGTCAGTCCATTCTCCCGTCTCACTGTTTCGACGTCTTCTTCCTCCATTAATTCCTCAGATAAATCGGTTATGATAATGTTGTTTTGATAGTTGTCATTCATTTGGACCCCAGAATCTTCTGGCGACAACGGTCGGGTCCGGTGCTCCATTGTCTCTCTTAGTTTACCGCAGACGTGCTCGCCACCGCTGGGTTGTATCCACTTTCACTCCGGTTCACCTGCTTTTCATGGTTGTTACCTCTCGGTGCTCCTCCTTGGCCCTCTCCCCTTCGTTGGTATGCATTCTGGTTCTGCGCTGGTTGTGGTCCCTGTCGCTGACCCGGTCTCTCTCTCCTACATCTAAAACAAAAATTTTGTGAAGCATAATTTCCCTGCGAACACGCCGGACAAGTCCACATTGGGCCTCGATTATTTTGTTCTCGTCTGGGGTATGCCGGTCCATGTGGAGGTCCCCTCGGCGGTCCCTGATTACCTCCATTATTCATATTCTGCTGGTTGTGACGGCGACTCATCTCTTGGTCACGGATGTTCTGAAACACATCTAAAATGTTTTCTAACTCGCTAATAGTGGCTACCTTACGCGTCATCAATGTTATTTGCACCTCCCTTGGCAAGTGCTTACTTATATGCCTCACGAAGGATCTAAATGGCAATGGCGGTTCTAGGTATTTCGCCTCATTATATTTTCATTACATATCCTGTTATATTATTATTGGGTCCCCCAAAATTCCCGGTTCCCATAATTCTGCTACGCAACACTTCTTGGTCTTCTTCAGACCAATATTTATTTCTGAATGCGGACTCGAAACTTTTGAAGCACCCCCATTCTGTTTTGTGTACCTCGGCCCATATCTCCGAACTACCTTTGAAACATTTAAAAATTTTTAATAATTGTACCTCCCAGCTATTAGTATTAAATTTATTAAACTCCCTCACTCTATTTACGAATTGCATAGGATGCACTCTTTTATTGTCACAACTAAATGACTCTAATTCAACTTCACTGCTTACGTCACGAGTCAATCAATATAACAACACTTAGTTGTGTAAAATTTAGATGGAATTAGCTTTTGGAGAAATACCGGCCGGTACGCTACGCTTCTGAGTCGAGACTGAAGTGTCTTTTTTCGTTACGCAACAATTCAGAGGTGGGGGACAAACTACGTCGTCATTCCTTTGTGTTTCTACACTCCAGTTGTAATACGCAACGTATGTAATACGCATTGCTTATAGGCACAGAAATTGCGTAGTGGCATACCTTGGCTGATGTAATCATGTGCGCAGCTTGTGACACATTTGTATGACGACTGTGTTTGCTATTTCTGAACGTCTATCCCTGACCTTGACGCAATCCTTGTTCACTCCATATATTGCGCAGTTGCAACCTCTAAATACAACTTTACCAATTTTTTTTTTATATGGGACTTTAAAATAAAATACACTTTATATCGATTATTCCCCAAAATATAATAGGGCCAGAATTGTACTGTTACAATTGATGTACATATTCAAACCTTTGTGTTTTGTCTCAAATGTTTGTTAACCAGATAGTAAGAGCCAGGCACACAACTGACTATTCTATGAGTGATCATGACTTGCATTTGAATTTTTTATCTGACCACCCGCTCCTGTGCCAAGTGGGGGGAGTCCAAAATTCACCATTTATTGCCCACTTTTAATGTTTTATCCATTAGCTATACAATTGCTTCCTTCAGATTTTATGTACACGAGCTACCCGTTCGTGGAGAGTGAGGTTAACCCTTCTTACTAAGCCACTGCTCTTACGATTAGGTATAAACAAGTCAGTCAAGGACACGGTAGGCATGCTGCTTTTAACTGTATACTTAACAAACTGTTAATGTAGAAAATGTGTTAATACGTTTACACTACAGTAGACAGTAGATAATTAATTACATTTGACTTAATTAAATTGTTATCTTACTTTAACATCATTAAAATTCATACACCTCATCATAACTAATAATCTTTGTAACGGGACAAACCAAGAGGTTTATTTTAATTTCCTAATAATTGTAAATTACATCTTTAATGCAACAATATATGATGGAAATCCATTTGAAACATGGCTTTTTGTAGATAAGATCATTTATCCTTTCATATACCTTACAGGTATATACTAGGGCAATTTGAAAAGTTCATGGCCTAATAATAAAAGACTCTTACCAGTATTTTTTCGTTTTGGAATCACTTGTCATATTTCAGCATAGTTTCCATGTAGTCGAACACATTTGGTTTAGTAATGCTCCAGTGCTTTTATCCCATTCAGATGTTTGATTGTTCTAGGTCCTCTGATAACCATTTACTGCCGCTTTCAGTCATGTCCAGAAAAATCCCTCCATCCCCAGGGAATTTCTGAGTTTTGGGAATAATTAAAATTAAATAGAGCTAAATTAGGCGAGTGAGTGTGATGTTGCAACAGATTGTATTTCAGCTCAGCGATTTTTTGCCTTAAAAACAATGCTTGTCTGAGGTCTTCAATTATCCTACTACAAAATTATCTGTTTATATACTAAACCTGGCCCTTTTTTACAAGTATTTTAATTTATTTGGTCTAAAAGGTTAGAATATCACTCTTTATTTTTTGGCACATCCATGATAATCTCTTAACAACATTCTCTTAGCCACTCAGAAAATCAAGTCATACCTTTCCAACAGACAAAATTGACTTTCCTTTTTTTGTTTACATGACTGTAATTAACAACACTGCAGACCAACATGTTGGTTTACAGCTGTTCATGAGACAAATGTGGTGTCACCTGATGTGTCTGACGTGTTTCTCAGACTCTTCGTATCTTCTTCTTCGTTGACTCTTCCTGCGCCACGTTCTTTATCTGTGTGAGCTTACAGCGTCCCACAACTGAACAGTCAACCTGGATACTCTAGTCTCTGCCTTCCTCTGCAGTAGTTCCCACTCACTGGGCGCCATCAGCAAAGTCATTACTGGGTCTCAACCAATAGTGACCCACCACACTGTCTCATCTTCACAAACCTCTCCATTCACCCATTGTTTCCAGAACCTGTTCATTTTTGTTTTAATAATTACTTTGTCCATCCAGTATATTTTCTACAGCAGCAGTTTTCAAATGCTGTGGTTGTGTCTTTCACTTTTCTCTATTGTCTAGGTTTCACATGCAGCTTCTATAATAGCATGCTGCAAACATATAATTTGAGGAATTTCTTCTTAATTTAGAATCCAGTATTTGACAGCTTTCTCCATTTCGCCTGTGCTCTGACACTGATTCCTCTCAGTTATCTTTACCAGTTTTAATATTTACCTATTTTTGTTCCTGATTCTCCTCTTTCCCCTAATAATTTTTTATAAAATTCAATAGTGTTCTCAATATACCTTGTTTTCTGTGAGTAGAAACCATACCATCAGTAACTCTTAACATCAGTAACTCTTAACTCTTATACTCTCCATGAAATGTTGTTATGGTCTTGAACATCTTTATGGTTTCCTTTACAGCCTCTTATAAAGCATTCTCGTATAATGGTAATTAATTTGTATAAAAGTAAATTTTAATTCCTTGTTATTTGTAGGATGTTTTAGCGGTCAGTGTAAAGAAAGAAGCAGATCCACAAGAGGCTGAGACTGAACAGGTAATGTGCATAACCATTATTTAGCCCATAGCTAATGTGTTAGGTTGTTCCGTGTCATGTACCACTAGAGATTTGGATCACATTAGTTTGTAGATATGTAATTAAAAGCAACAGATTACACAAACTGTATCATAGTGTTGTATACATATAAACTACATGAGATTAAGTAAGTAAAATCGCACACTCCTGTGAATGAGCGATTCACACATCGCACACACACACACACACACACACACACACACACACACACACACACACACACACACACACACACACACACACACACACACACACACACACACACACACACACACACACACACACACACACACACACACACACACACACACACACACACACACACACACACACACACACACACACACACACACGTCTCTCAGCATTAGTGGCACAAGTTCATACACACGTACAAGTGGCAACGTCAAAGCTAAACACGCTACAACATAGATCTTTTACCTCTGATTTTGACAATTTTATTAATTTTTGTATACACACCAACTTATTATGGATACACTCGATAACCATTGTTGTGGCAACCGTGCCACGCTTATTATAATTCGTGAACTCCATACACACGTTGCCACAATACGTTCGTATTCATGTCGTGTGTATACAGCGTTGCCAATTTTCTTCGGGCAAAGCGCGCCAAAACTGACTCATAGCAGCAAGACACTTGCAACTTGTTTACGGCTGATACTATGTTGTTGACAGTCTACAAGAATTTTTTTCTCATTGTCATGCGGGTCTTTGCTTAGTTTGCGTGGTATAACCATTACGCTTACTTTTCTTAAATTTTTTCCAACGAATAAGAGCAAATGTTTTAAAATATTCTGAACATTACTGATTAATAAGCGCATTGTGTTTTGCATATTTTTATTTATTATTTAATCTTGTATTAAATATAACAAAAGCTTATATTGTAAAGTACAAACGAAGAACGTATTTTAGTGGAAAGGGTGCAATTATTTCAAATTATTGTTTAGTTAGAGTGTCAATGACAACTATATTTTTAGATAGTTTTCCGTATAAAAAAGTCTGTGCAATTTTTGAATAATATAATGACAATTGTGTTTTTGTCCCCGTTGTTTTATTATTACAACGCTAATACAGAAAAATATTCTCATGATTGAAAATTCAGTGGTACAACGACAGTAGCTTACCGGAAATTTACACTTTAGTTTAGATTCTTTAAGTTATATGCGATTTTCAGATGAAGAGCGTAAAATTTTGTAACTAACTGGTGGTTTGGTGGGGCAATACCGCCAATTTATTGAGAATGTTTAAAGTTATTTCAATGAAATGAGACACAAATTTATTAAGAATTCCTTTCATTTAATATTTCAATAAACTCAGAAACAAACTTTATTCCCACCAGTTTTGCGCTGTTAGTCGTCGGTGATAAAAGTAGCCTAGGTGGTTGCGTCGTTCTTTAACAGTATTTCTGTGTATACGACGTTCTTTGTATATGCCGTATCACCATCTTGGCATAGATCGAGTCTACACTGCAGTAGGCCTACTCTGTCAAAATCCCCTGAAAGTAAACACAGCTCAGCTCTGGTTGATCAGGTTGCAGTTGTCGTTTAACGGACAATCAATAATTCGGGTTTGAGTTTCTAAACATATTATTTTATTTTATTTTATTTATAAACTTATTATTTGAAATAATTTTCATTATTTCCATCCAATTAATTTTGCAAACTATATGGTTAACAACTGAATATTTCTTGCATATAAATCTGCTGGGAATATTAAAAATATTTCCATCATGCTGTGTTTCCATCACAGGAAAAGTTCTGTTCCCCAATCGAAGTTTCCACTCCATTCCACTCCACAAATTGTTGTTAATTAGCACTGACACACATATTTTAGGTCAAATACTATATGGTCATAAAGGTCAAAGTTTTGTTTGTTTGTCCCGCCTTTGGGACTAACGTTAAGACCTGTCTAAACTCTCCACTAAAAGTATCACTTTTCCATCCGTCTGAACTATACTTAATAATGGATGTCTCGAAGTATACACCGAACTATACACTTCATTATGTTTCGAAGTAAATGATCCATACTGCTACTGCAGAGATCGTTGACATCTCATCAATTAAAATAACTGACTCTTCGTGTAGAACTGTAGCGTTTCCTGACATAGCCTTAATGGAAGAAACTGAAGAAGGCAACACTGGAACAAGAAGATCAAATAACTAATGGAGTATAATTCCTGCAGCCAAGAATTGCACAGGTTTGCATGTCCATTTTGTTGCTAATGCTAAATGAGCCTGTTCACTAACAATATTCAGAATATTTGCGAATACGTAGGTCATGCTACGTTCTGCTGGGGCTTCTAAGAATAACAGCTTCTCAATTGTCTCGCCTGCTATGGCCCACATAATTTTAATTACAACTAATTTCTGTTTTTCATTTAATTTGCTATGTATATTAGCACCATGACTGGCCTCTTCATTCACATTGCGTACAGGGTTAATAAGCATTGGATTATTTGGTATTGGCAAGCCGATGTTCCTTCACTCCAAACCATTACTTCTTACAATCTAATCTATATCCTGCAATGCTGCATTTCCTTCAAGGGCCTGCGTATCGTCTACATTAGTATTTTGATAATCGTTTACACTTGAAAAGGTAATGTTGTTTGTAGAAGTAGCACATTAATGAGAACAACTCTCGTAGTTGACACGACATGTACAGTATGTGCTCTGCATTTCCTCCCAACATTTGTGCCAATCTGTGTCAATTTCAAGTAACCCACATGCAAGAGCCGCTCCTTTGTATGGCTTATAAGTTGCGTATGTATTGCTGTAGCTGCGTGGACATGCGAGTGATGTTCCTCCTTTAATATGAAGTAGTAACATACGTATGTAAAATCTGTTATGATCGTTTGGTGCGACAGTGTACATTCTCCCTATCATTTTGCAACCATCTCTCTTTCCTGGAATCCATTTATTATCAGCGAATCCATAAAGTCCTGAAATACCAGTATACAGGAATTGACAAGCACAGGGATCGCATTGATTAAAATCAAACCATGATTTCATCAATGTTGTGCGTTTTGTTGCAGGTCCTTGGATTGCATTCTCATCCCCTGCCCTAATACACATTATAATATCCATCTTCAAGCACAGCTAAGCGAACGATTGTATGTGACTGATCATGCATTTATTTTGAATGAAGGCACAGAATATCTGATGAGAGCTAAAGTATGGCATATTCGCGTATGTTATAGTTACAACATATCCAGTTAATGATCGTCACTGACGCTTCTTAGGAATTGCATACATGTTGAGTCACATTATTTATACATGTATTGGAATAGGTTTTCAATATTGATGTGAGCATTGTACTGTAGAATTAGGAAGTGATTGTAGAGAACGAATCACGATTATCAAATGATATATTCCTTTTACTTCAACAATTCCGTCATCTCCTCTCCGGTACTTTGGATAACCATTGTTATTTTCAGTAGTTTAATGTAAAACGTTGCTCGGTTATTATGTGTACACATTCCATCAATCATGAAAGGAATATTAGGATTACGAGCTCTACAAGATCCATGTATCATAGTCGAGATAACAATTTTATGAATCCTTGGAAAACTGACTGGGTCAGGTATTTCTCCGCACACAACTTAGGATAAGCATGAGGTAGTGTATTAATCACGTTTCTGGGATTCAATAATCAATATATAAATAATAAATATGTGTAGGATAACAACTGCTCACAATGAGTGATTTTTTAGTAAATCATTTTTATCACTAGTTGAGTTTATAACAAACACTCCAGAAACCTATCACGACGATCGGCAGATTTTTCATTTTCACCAAGTTAAGAAGTTATATCTGTCCATTTCGGATTGCAGGTCATAGTTAAAAACCTGTCCAGTTTTCCTGATTTGCGTACTGTACGATCGCCATCAGATCCTGGTACCGAAGAGTCATGTTACGTAGTCTGCTCCTTCATGTTCGATAACCTCGGCCGTGTAGTGCGTAAGGATTATTAGCTAGAAAGCTGCCAGGATTGTAAGTAACGAGTGTTGAAACTCTTCGTTTTCATTACGAACAATACGTATGTCATATTCTGCCAAAGAATAAGGTTTGTCGCCAGCAAGTGGTAAATAATCGGAAATATATCTGTGAATCTGTCCCTAAATTTTTAAGGAGTAGAAACCTGTACCAGGGATATGATTTTCGTGACCAAAAAGTAAGAGAATGCCCTCACACTATTATATTTCCGGATGGTTTGGACAAAATTAATGCTGTTAAGAAGCAATTCTTTCAGTTGCGTACTTACCTGAGTTCTGGAAGGGAATTAGGCCGTTATGACATTAGGAATTGGAATAACTGACTCGTTAACGAAACGCAAGGAATGACAGTAAAATCATTAAATATTAATTCCATTTAGAGAGTGCTTAAATGTGGTAGATTCTTCCAATAAAAGATTAATGAAAGACAGATGGGCGTACGATGTACCTGCCCCGCGATAACACTCAATACGTGTGTATAGAAATTCCTTCGTTCAAATTCATTACGAAAATCACTGTCGCGTTTTGCTCACGTAACAGTACTCATCGCAAATAGTGTACACACAAGCCGACTCTATGTGAATATGTGAATCTGTCAACAGACAGATGGCAATGTACTGTAATTCTCCCTCCCGCTCGATCGTCTCAGTATATACAATCCAGTACTTTACTTTTAAAAGAATTTGAAGCACAAAATGGAACTGTACAAAACTTATTTTTATATATTAAATACATATATATATATAAATAATATTTAAAATTTATATTTACTTTACCTCAAAATGTTATTTTTCCCTTATTTGGAACATGTTTCGTTACCCTTAGTGTTCCCATCATGAGCCTCCTAATTTTGAAAATTGTGGAGTACCTGTGTGCTGGTTGGCGGTTGTTATGACTTCCCGTTGGTTTTTGGTTTTTCAATAAATATTAAATATATTATATACATCAAGAAATAGACTGTAGCAAAAAGTGTCAGCCATGGCACGATGTTTATTGAAACAGTAAATTAAAAATAAATAACTATTGTATGTATTTTTTATTTCCCAGTTAAAGGATTGTCGAATTAGATAAACTGAAGTATTGATTTAGTAAAATACAGTACGGTTTTAAGTAAAAAAATATATGATTTTCTTTTTGAGAGACAAGGTTGAGTTTTCGCATTGTTTTTTATGAATCATCATGTCAAAAACATGTCAAGCATGTACAGCTGCTTGGTGACTGATCATACTAAGCAAATGAAATATCTTGGCTTCATAATAGACAGTAATCTCTCATGGAAATGTTTTATTTGTAGCCTGAAGAAATAGTTATATACATTCTTACGAAAATTCTATTTTGTTACGAGATTTTTGTCCCGAAATAACTATTCCTCGATAACATCCAGACAAGTCCTGTGATCAATTCACGGCCGTGTAACTGGTTAGTTCGAATTGCTTACTACAATGTGTCATGTATAAAAGTTTTCGTACTGATGACTAACAAAATTGTTGCATGAAGGTATGCAGCAATTGTTGTCAGATGTGGTATTATCAAGGAGAACTATGTAATAACAGAGATCAGCTGCCTTGTGTATACTATGCACACAAGCCAGTTGAAGACATAATACGCAGTCCTGTTCGAATAAACAAACTCGTATTCATTCTTTTCCGGTCTTGGATATGTAGTCACAACTGTTATGTGAATATAATCACCAGACAAGTTGAACAAAAGAAGACAATGCTTTATGTCCGCGTAAAAACGAGTGATATTTGAAAGTAATAATGTGCATTTTAGATAATTTATTTACATTTTCTGATAAACCTAATTTTCATTATTAAATTATACGTAACAGTATAACAAGTATTTAAATTACTACTCCTACTTTATTATATATTTACACAAATATATGCATGACAATCAGAAGCCTCTGATGTAATAACTTATTTAATTACGCAGCACTTTCCGAAACTGTATCTATGCGCCAATCAGATTATACCTTTAGTGAGACAAGATAACAGTTTTGAGTACACGTTGCCGCTGTGTAGTCACAATTAGTATTCATGAATCCCAGCTTTAAGTGAATCGGCCTATCGTGTCGTCGTCATTTTGCTGTCGGTATAGTCGTCGTTTAATGATGTACAGTAACATGACAACAACGTAACTACACACATAAATAAATAACCATTGCTCCCGACTGCCATCCTTTTGACCGAGGGTGTATTAGATTTTTAACCGTTTACACATAGGCCTACACAATGATCTTTTTCTTTCTTATTTGGCAATGAAAGTACTGTAATTGATAATTAAGTTCTTTATTTGGGATCAGATTGTAATTTCGTGTAGACCTATTTACGTTTTTGAGATTCCAAAAACACATGTTAGAGTAGAAACACAAGGAAGGAAGAATACCAGGCAGCCCAAGAAGTAGCTGCAGAGAGAGTATAGACTCGGAACTGAAAGGGGCCTTGAGACCACTGCGATAGGTGATTGGACATTGGACATCAGACAATGATGTAGTCTAATACGGTTATTTTATTTGGTGTGTGTGATATATATATATATATATATATATATATATATATATAGAGAGAGAGAGAGAGAGAGAGAGTGAGAGAAAGTGCGTGTCTTCGGCGGGAGGGGGAGAAAGGAACGTTGAAAAACTCTTATGTTATGAATGCTTAAGCTTACAAATTGTTATTATTATTATTTTTTTACTATAAAATGTTCATATTATTTTAACGTAACGCGATTTTCTGGAACATGTTTTGTGGAAACGTAAAAACAGACAGCTGATGTACAGTTGCATGAGTTCGGACGTAGATGTGTATATATGTGTCAGCCCAAACAGGTAGTATGTTTTGTAAACATACACGCTGTGCCATTAAAACATTAAGAATGTTATTTGACCTTGAGTAGAGAGTCCTGTTGGAGGGATTCTGATGAATGAGAAATCTTGTCTCTGTGCTGGAGACATGTGATGTTACGCTGAATAGACAACACATTATCACTCTACACAGCAGTGGCTGACGTGTATTAACCATTTCTGAGTTCGCGATACCACAACTCAGATTAAACTGTGCACAATGTTTGTAGAAAAGACGGACGTGTGTGACGTAAACGCCAGTTTGCAAAATGCATCATCGTTCACGCCAGATATGTAACACGTTTCTCGTTTATCTTGTCTCAGCCAAATAAACATTACTATGAGTTTACCATATTCCAGTGTCCTTCATATTTCATAAACACTTGAGAAAATAAAGAGTGAGAGAAAGTGAGAGAGGGCGTGGGTGAGAGACATAATTTGTATAAAACATCAATTAAACGCGCTGCCAGAACGTCGCATCCTATATATAATGCGACTCAATACGTCACGTTTGTACAGTTCTCATAAGTTCCTTTTTGATAACTACTATATTACTTTTTTGTAATATTTACTTGAGTACGAGCATTAACACACAATTTGCGTACAAAAGTAATTAAATGCGGTTATTTAACAGAATACGAAATTCCTTAAATGATTATAAAATACACATTATAAGATATAATATAACTATTATGAACATGTAGCCATCATTAATTAGTAACCTGATACGAGGCACAAGTAGGCCTACATAGACTTATACCTAGCAACATCAGCGCTCACATTACAGGCCTACTTAGTACTTAAATGAACGATTATAACGCGATGTAACACATTTATTATAAATTATGAAGTATTATAAAATATAAAGTGCCCTGAGATTGTGTGTCATTTGCGATGAAAGAAGACCTTCGCTTTAAACTAAGGGATAAAAGGGAAACGAAAAAACTTGAATTAACATTCATTCATCAGCGTTGTGCACATCCGTATCTTACTGAAATGGAATACAAAAGTGTTAATAATTTTCGGTGTTTCATTAAAAAAAAATGGTATCAGAAAATGTGTTTGAGACTAAAATATTCTTCCGTTATCAATACAATGTGTAAAGTGTGATGGTAATATGTTAACAAATGTAAAAGGATAAAGAAACGTTACCTTCAGATGTGGTAGAAGGAATTGCAGAGCTACAAAAAACATACATGCTTACACTTTTTCGGAATAGCGCGTGTTCCTGCATTATCTGTATTGTGTGTGTACTTGGATTTTGAAATATAAAATTTCAGTCATTTCAAAACAGATCGACATAAACAGGAAAACTACGCAAAAATTAATAAACGAATTCAGGGAGATCGTTACTGTCTGGTTGATAGATAACAGCTCAAAAATTGGCGGCCCGGGAGATACTGAAATTGATGAAAGTGCGTTTGCTTAAGGAAGTACAACAGAGGCCGAATAACAAAAACTCGGTGGGTACTTGAGAGCATTTGCAGGAGAATAAAGAAATTGTTCCTATAGGTGGTGGATAAACGTGATGCAAACTCACTAAATTGTGTAATTTTAAATAATATGGAACCAGGAACCACTATAGTTGCAGATATGTGGCACGGGTACAACTCGCGAGTACCCATACATACCCAAATGTATGGGTATATATGCCTACTTCTGTCTGTGAACCATTCGCTTAATCTTGTATGTCCTCGCAATTCTGCTGTTCACACACAAACGATCGAGAACTAATGGTCTAAAGTTAAGCGTGATATGCGGAGAAGAGTCAGCAGAATGTCTATTAGTATATTTCAGATGTATTTGATTGAATATATTTGGAGAAAAGTGTTTTTCTGCAGAAGAATGGTTTAATAAATTTTTAGCGGCTATTGATTATTTTTACACGCAATTTTTAAATTGAATGTACAGTAATTTGTGGTCAATAAATTTAGCTATAGTACAAGTAAATTAGAAAAAATCTAAAAAAAAATAAAATAAAAATAGATGTAAAGCAGGTATCCGACGACTTCTAGTACCCTCAACCCAAAACATTTTAATATTGTGTGTGTGTCTCTCTCTTTCCCTGCCTGCGTCTCG